>JALGBA010000202.1:1449678-2674356 GCA_023970755.1 Azemiops feae | reverse complement strand
TTAATTCACTGTATTTTATAGTTTTAAGTGATTTGGTGATGTGTAGGTTTTTTTGTTTTTTGTTTTATTTTTGATTGGGAGTTTCCCAGAGTTGGTTGAAGGATGGGCAGCTACACAAATGTTTTAAATAAATAATAAAATAAATAGATGCCCAATAAAATGCTCTAGTGCAGTTTTAACCTTACACTTTGGGTGATTGAAACTTGGGTTATTCATGTGATCATTGTCCATCCAGCTTGGAGTCATTCTCCATTCATATATATTTCCTATCTCCACCTGACTTATTCCCTATTAGATGGTGCTTTTAAAAGAATGGATTATTGAAGTTATATCTTTTATGAAATTCTGTTTCACAACATCCCCTGAGTGCAGTACATGGTTCTTACTTTTTGTCTACCTGCTCATCTCTAGGGTACTGTCTCTGCTTTTCAGTTAGTTTAAGGGAAAGAGGTCTTATATTCTGCTTGAGGCATTAAGCTTTTCTTTCAGTGTTGTAATTTAGCTCATAATGTGCATGTGAAACTTTTATTGGTTCAGAATTTCAAAATGTTTTGTCTTCTTGGCTCTTTTAAGCATTGCAATCTTTTCCAAACTGGTGTCAGAAAAGCAAATGTATTCTGGCATCTTTTAAGACTAGGATTTCAGCTTTCATATAAAATAATGCAAGGAAGTTTATGCAATAAGGGAGGGGAAAGGAACTTCTCTTCTTTTAGAATTTGATATTTGGTTCCATTATTTTTCAATTAGCAGTTTAATATTCCTGCATATACGCAACATTGCAGATTGATTGTGTGTATAAATGTAGCCACACCCTCTCAACAAGACAATTTCAGAGGCCTGTCTTTCAAAACTGAACTCTCAATACATGTTGGAAAAAAACCCTTTCCTTTTTATTTGCTGTTGACTCCATTATATTACACTGAGGAACAGAGGACATACTGTATATTTTACAGGCTGTTAAATACCCATTGCAAGGTAAGGGGGTTGTCTTTAAAAGATGAACGGAGAACATGGAGGAGAGCCTTTCATTTATTGGTTCGTTTTTGTTTCACTGTGGCTAATGTTTACAGGCATTCATATAAAGTTAATATCTACTGTTTTTGCTCTTAATGATTTCTGGCTGATGTGTCCAAGAACAGGAGCAAGAACATTTTTCTATTCATGTAATAAAGCAGCACAGTAAGAACAAGTTGCAAGACATTTACAGTTCCAGATTCTAAATGCCAAATGAAATGTGCTATTATATACTGTATATAGTATATACTCTTTAGCAAAAATAAGAATTAAGTCCCTCAGTTTACTTCTGTGATGACAAATGTATATGTATAACGAATGATTATTAATCTATCTATGCTTCCAATTTGGCTATTCTAACTTATCTTCACATCCGTTCCAAACCACAAGCTTTGAAGTATTAGGAAATACGTCGACTCACAACAGTTCATTTAGTGACATTCATAGTTACAATGGCACTGAAAAAGTGACTTATGATCATTTTCCACACTTTCGACCATAGTAGCATCCCCATGGTCATGTGATCAAAATTCAGACAGTTGGCAATTGACTCATATTTATGACAGTTGCAGTGTCCTGGGGGCATGTGAACATCTTTCACAGCCTTCTGACAAGCAAAGCCAATGGGGAAGCCAGATTCACTTACCAACCATATTACTAATTTAATAACTGCAGTGATTCACTTAACAACTATGGCAAGGAAGGTCGTAAATGTCTCAACAAATGTCTCACTTAGCAACAGAAATTTTGGGCTCAATTGTGGTTGTAAATCGAGGACTATCTGTAATTTTAAATTTAGAATTTCAAAAAATATTTTAGATGTCTCTTTCTCATTGCAGGGAATCTACTGTGATGTGGGTAAATTTGGCAAACTATCTCAAGCACAAGAAACAGTGATGGAAGAGGAAAACATAAAATCAAGCATTATGTAAGTAAAGCATATCTTTAATTCCATTCATACTGTTTTGTTAAGTGTGTTTGTGTTTATGGCTCAGAGTTCTATCAGAGTGCAAGTTTTTAGTATCCTGTTTACAAAATAAAGACAAAGGACAACACAGAATCATCAGCATGACTCTGGCATTTTTAATTACAAGGTAGCCATTCTCACTTCAAAACAGTTTAGTTGCTGTAACTTTTGCAGAATTTTGCAAACAATTATGCAAGGAAGTTTATTGGCTGCAATCATCCTTGTGCAGAATGGAAAAATAGAAAATACTGGTGTTTTTTTATGGGATAATTCAACAGGCACCAAACTGCAATCTTTTAAACATTGTTTGAATGGCCATCTTGTCCCAACACTTCAAATTACTTAGTTTTCATTATCCTTGTGCTTCAGACTTTAGTATGCCATATATATATATATATATAAATATGGCCCCCAATATCTTTTTGAACTGAAAAATGAATACAAATATTTCAAGCAAATAAGAATTCAATTAAAAATAAGTATATACCCATATTAGTAAAATGTATGTGACTGTTCTTTAGATGACATTTAAATGTGGCAAAAGCACTCTAAATTAAATTTTTAGTTTTGGAGAACTGTCAGATAAATGTTTAGATTATAATTCACTACCACTTCCTATTTTTTTATTATTATTTTTGGAGTATTACTATTTAACTCATCTTAGCCCAACATTAATATTTTTGGCGACTTCCATAAAAGTCACGTTAACTGGCTATGCACCAGTTGCCTGAAGTAAACAGAATTCATTCTTCATTTCAGTTTACATCAAGTGTGAAATGTGATTGTATTAGTTTAGTTTCTGTGTGATGCATCAAATGTTTGACCTTTACATAAAAATTATTTCCTGCATACAGAAATATTTTTTATCAGAGAGGTTATCAATAGAGCTTTTTACCTGGCATGCTCTTTTCCTCTGTGAAAGATGCTTTATGTACGACAGAACACAAAATCATTGGTGCTTTGTAATGAGAACTGATGTGTGAAACTGTTGCTACTTTGTTATACTCTACAGTAATTACATTGTCACAAGTACCTAACCTTTTTTTTTTTTTTTTTAATAGAATTAAAGTATATTCTCTTCACAAACCTATTGGGAGAATCTGATTCACTAGCAGGCATTAGGTTCCATAAGAATAACTCCAACGGCTTATATAATCCTCTACACTCAATGTTTCAGAAGCATTTCTGTTCTCATGGAAGATAACAAACGAATCTCTTCTGAAAGAAGAATTAGCAGTTAGAAGAAGTTTAGCTTCCCTTTGCAAAGCTATCCAGGAAAAGACAAAGTCAATTCTTGAAGCCGACTTTCAGGCAATTGATTTGATCAAATACATCACTGACTAACTGGACCAAAAAGAGCTAGGAAAAGGGAGTTCCTTCAGAAGAATATCCGGCTGAAATGCATGCTGCATGAATGGACAGCATTTGCTTTCAGTATGATATGCACCAGAGATACAGATGAGGCAAGTGACATGGAAGACACATTCTCTGCAGGCCCATTTAACACCTGATCACCAGGGGGAAGGGACACGTTGCAGACCTCTAGATCAGGGGTCTTCAAACTTGGCCCTTTTACGACTTGCGGACTTCAACTCCCAGAATTCCTCAGCCAGGCACGCTGGCTGAGGAATTCTGGGAGTTGAAGTCCACAAGTCGTAAAAGGGCCAAGTTTGAAGACCCCTACTGTAGATCACATGCTCCATCTCCAAGAGAGAAACATGTGTAATGAACATATCCATCAAAGCAAAGCCTGACATGGCCAGCAGCAGAGCAAAGTCCTGTTCAGTACTCTTCCAGAGTTACAAATGACAGCAATGTACTTAGCATATGAAAGAAACTGATTTCAATATTTGTGTTACATCCAGAAGAGCTGTGTGAGTGCCAAGTGCTTATTAAGGTTTACAAATATTTTGACAAGGTCAGGCTTTGCTTCCAAAGAGTCTAGACAACTTTATGTTCTCAGGAACTAATTGCAGAGCACTGCTAAATGTGAGCCACTCAGATAGTACAATTGCCAGGTTACACTTGGGTTTCAACAACCAACACATATCAGACATAATACATTATAATAAGAGTGACATATGGAAGTACTTTTAAAGAAGAAAGATCAGTGCAAATTGTACTTCAAATTCTCAAATTCTCATGCTTTATACCTTTTCCAAGGTCATGTGTATACATGTACAAACTAATGCAAGGAAGCAAATCTTTACTTACCTTTAAATTTGTACATGTCATAGTTTTGTACATTTTAATGGCTGCTTTTCAAAAGACAATTCTGGTATTGTTATTAGGAGTGGGAAGGGGAGTCTGTGACCTTAAGCAGTGAGATTGGTAATTAGTGATTTAAACTCAAAACCTTCATAATATTCATTTTGTTCCTTAAATACATTCCCACAAACCTCCCAATGGTTAGGGGAAGAAGGCTGAAAATCTGAAAATTTTGCTTCCACCTATTCCACAAAACTAATGAGAGATGATCATAATTTTTACTCCTCTAGTCTAAATTATCTGGGCCAGAGTAGTGAGGTTCAAATATGTCTTGCAGCAATATAGCCAGACGGATTAAAGGTCCAGTTTATCCTGCAGAAGGGTATACCCCCATGCAGAATGGCAAAGCATGTGCTCTTTTATTTCTGAATGGAAAGTTTAGCGTTTAAATGTATGAAAACAATTGCAGTATACAATTCCTTGTAGATTAGGTTCTACAGTTAGATTACGAAGATTACCACTTACATATAGAATTTTTGAATAGGGTTCTATTGTATAAAAACCAAAATGTAAGTAACCTTCCCTGGTTGATGAAAGACAAAAGTTCCTAGCTGTCTTTAAATCATAGTCCATTATTTAGTTCTTGTTTGACCTATGTCTTCCAGGCTTTCCTTCTTGTTGAGTTTCTCCTGAACTCATTAAAAATAACATTTTACCAAGATATTTTCCCAATTTTATATGAATATATTCCTCATTCTTCATTGGTTCCAAGATATTCCTGACCATCAAGGTTGTGGTTAATGGCTTACTTTTGTCTCTTTTTTTTCCTCTCCAGGGCCACACATGCTATCTGTCTTGAAATAAATATGGACACATCCTCAGCAGAGGGAGAATATAACTGATCTAAACTTTTCTTTCTATGCAAAGTGACATTCCATCAGATTAGGATTTGGCAGCAATTCCATGATTGATTGGCAAGCATTTCCAGTGCTTAATCCTGCAACAATAGAAACCAGAAAAACAACAAATGGAATTTTGTGTTTTTGTGAGCAAAGCCACTTGTGAAGAACTGCCTCTGCTACTGAACCCAAATTCTTGAGCTCAGCATCTTTTGGGAGGCACCTTATTCCTTAACTCCTTCATTTTCATCAGCCCCCCCAGACATATCTTAAAAGTCTTGAAAGCAAGACACTGTCTCATAAATGGATCACAAAACAGATCTTGTAAACCTAGCCTCTACTTGCCAATGTATTAGTAGCTTAAACTCTTACACCTGAAATTAAAGGTTTAAGATTAAAGCACTTAAAATAGTTAAGTCTCCAGCAATAAACTTTTAAATTTATATTTCTTATTTATATAGATAGTTTATCCTATGGCCAAAAAGAAAATCCCATTTTCTTTTTTTACCAAGCTTAAAACATTCCTCAATTATTCCTGATTTTAGGGGGGGAGGCTGCAACCATTTAAATTCTTTGTGTGATTTCCATATGCCACAATATGTATTGTAAAAAAGACCTATTTCTCCAACCAAATAGAAAATATATCATGTAAAAAACCTGGTCTAACCGATTTTTACAACTTGCTTTTTGATTTGAGACGGCAGTAAAAAACTAATTAAAAAAAACAGTTTGTGTGTGTGTGTGAGTGTGGTATTTCCAGACATTTAGTTGTTTTACTAGCCTGAACATGAGTTTTCTCTGGCTGAGAAATTTATTCAGACCTATTGTGCTCCCCCCCCCCCCCCCCCCCGCACCAATTATAGACTATACTAACCACCGAACCAATTTTAAGTTTATCGATTGGAAGATGCAATTGCTCTGGCTGACAAAGTAAAACCCACAACACAAAGGTTATGCTCTGTGAAGAACAGACGTTTGCCAGGAATATAATTAGGCTCCTTCTATTACTGGAATAACAATAATAAAGGAAAAATATAGCTTCTCGTTCTTTTGAAAAAAATTGAACACATGTATAAATAAGCAACAACAGAAAATGCCATATGATATGGCAACGAAGAAACTATTCTGTTTTAGAAGTTAGATTGTCAGTTAGACAGCCAGTAGGGGTGGTTCCAATTTGCAGACTCTCTAGCCCACACAATCTTTTATAGATAAAATAATGGTGGTTGTCATGCTGATAAGCAAAGCACCAGCCTCTACAATTATCCTTATATCCAAGTATGTGCTGGATCCCAAAGGCTTTCTTAGAAATAAATTTGATAGATGGCTGAAGCCCAAAGCTTTTGTCCTAAAAGGGCCCCTCAGCAACAGAAGTGAGATGAACCCATAGGCATAGTGTGAAGTATTCTGTAAACAAAATAGCATTTTGCTGAGTTGATGCTTGGGAACTCATTATGCCCTTCAGTGGCAATAACTTTGTAAAAGGAGCAGCCTACCCAGCAGCAACGTTTTCAAAAACCCACATCACATTTACTGAAATTCCTACCAGCTCCACAAAGTTAGGAAATCTCCCTTTTTTTAAGGGAGGGAGATCTTTTAAAAAATAAATGAATTGTTTTTATCTTACAAGGCACAATATTTCCTGATAACCAAATAATGCCTCATACACCTATGTTTATTTAGTATCAGTATTTAAATCAGCCAAACACTCAAAAACAGGAACATTTAGAGGGCTGAGTATAAGAAAAACATCAGGAATCCATAAGATAAGGTAGCCTTTATTGTCATTTTTTACTGTGAACACACTGGCTCACACATTAAAAATGAAATTCTGTTGCCTGCTCTAAAAAGAATATATATATCTATCCATACACATATATAACATATATATACACATGCTATATACATACTTATATATATATACCTACACCTATCCATATATATACATATACATATATCACTGTCCATTTTGAATACATAGCAGAAAGAGGAAACTTGAGAGTTCACATGATTGATGCTATATGGAACAAAACTGTGACTGAATCTGGGTATTCTGCTTTGGATACCATGAAGCCTCCTCCCAGAAGGTAACAAGGAAAACAGGTCATGAAGAGAATGTGTAACATCCCAGACAATATTGCAGACATGGCTAAAGTAGTTCTTCCACTGAGCCATGCTGGCACAGTGGTGGGAATGCAGTATTGAAGGCTGATTCTGCATTCCACTGCCAGGAATTCAATCCTGATCGGCTCAACCTTCCATCCTTCCAAGGTTGGTAAAATGAGGACCCAGATTGTTGGGGGCAATATGCTGACTCTGAAAACCACTTAGAGAGCACTGTAAAGCACTATGAAGTGGTATATAAGTCTAAGTCCTATTGCTATTCCTAAATAAACAACAGATGATGCTGTCTTCACCCATGCCAACAAGCAAGGGGAATGTGCAGGTTTTGAAAATCAGAATGGCTTCATGAGACTTTATTTATTTGTCAAACTGATTTGCCATCTATCTCACCATGGGGCTACTCTAGGTGGCTTACAACAATAAAAAGCAAGAAATGAAAAGTAAATGTAAACAAAACAGAAGTAAAATAATAAAACAATAGAATAAATAATGAGAAAGAGAACAATGAGAAAACATCAATATGATAGAAGTTGGGTGGGTGGAAAGTAGAGAATGAGGGGGGAGGGGAAGTCGATCCATCAGCCATCTCCAGCTGGAACTTCCCCATTGAGTCCCTCATGAGCTGTAACCTTTTGGCAACTAAAAACTTGTATACCAACAGATTATATTAGGGAAAAGTTATTAGCAATATGCACATGACTTTTTATATGGATTTTAAACCGGCATTATAAAGAAACGAACAGCATTACTTTTGAGATCTTACCAAGAGTACTTACACGATTATTTCTTTCTGATTCTTACTATGAATTTGGGATATACATGTATCTCCTTCACTTCTATCATGTAAAATATTTCAATACATAACTGGTTGTATCTACAAATTTTGACAGGGAAAAATTGCATGCTGATTTGAAACACCATGAACATTGTACTTGGTTTATAACATAAATTTTATTGGTTTTCCTCAGAAATTGGGAATAATTGCAGTCATGGCCATATAGAAGGGCAATAACAAGTTGCTTGCCTCATTAATTATTGTTTCATACAACAGCCAAGATTCCAAGAGGAAGAAATGAAGGTTTCTTCCCTCGGCTCATGACATTCTGATCATTGCCAGGAATGACTGAGGAATGGCCAAGAGAATTTCCACACTCTGTGCTAATTAAATCATTTCTAATCATTTGGTAAATTTTGCAAACATTCAGTGCTGCAAAGTCACATGGGATATGGAATATGAGTACAGAACAAAGAAAGGGAAAGGAAACAATTGATAGGGAAAACAAAATACAGTTTCATTGATTGTCTATGAGATGTTCCATGGATAGGGTACAGACTTTGCTTGTGATATAAATTAAGCACAGCTTGAATGCTAGACATTTATTTATATCCTGCCTTCATTATTTTTTATAATAACTCAAGAAGGTGAACACACCTAATGCTCCTTCCACCTCCTATTTTCCATACAACAACAACACTGCGAGATGGGTTGGGCTGAGAATGACTGGCCTAAAGTCACCAAGCTGGTTTTCACATCATTCATTTGCTTTTATATGAGCACTATGGAGATGTAACTGATTAATCAGTTAATTAATCAATTATGTACATCAGAATTAGTTTAAGCTTTCTTAGTGCTTCTACATCCTACTTCCATTCCTCCAGGGAAAAGAAATCTGGAATTATATTTGGAGTCCTTGTAAAAGAATACTGTTTGATGCCTTAATTCATAGTGAATATTAATAGCCAATTTAGTATAGTAGTTAGGGCATCAGTCTAGAAACTGGAAGATTGTGAATTCTAATCCTGCCTTAGGGACAAAGCCAGCTGGGTAACTTTGGGATAGTCACTTTCTCTTGGCCCTAGGAGGAAGGCAAGGACAAACCACTTCTGAAAAACCTTGTCAAGAAAACTTGGGACTAGTTCAGGTGTCAACACTGACTCAGAGGCACACACAGAAACAAAAAAAATCACAGTGCATAGAAACATCCATATAAAAAGATTACATTTTAAAACAGGGGTGTCAAACTGCCGGCCCGCGTCATCTGGAAGCCGCACCCACCCCATTGCCGGCAATGGCGAAACCGTCCCAATACGTTGCGCGATGTCACGTGACGTCGTGAGTTTGACATGTCTGTTTTAAAAGATTCACTGATAGTCAAATCTGAGAGAGAGTAACTAAGGACCAGCATTTCAGTTTCAAAGCTGTTCATCTCACAACATAATCATTATAGCTTTGCAGCTCTTCAGATTCATTTCTAAAAAAAGAATCAACATGATTCCAGAAAAAGAAAGGCCCAACTGCTTTAAGAAGTTGCAGACAGATACTGTTAGGATTCTACACATTCTTATTAAAGTCCCACTACATTGATTAAAAAGTTGATTGGAATCAAGGGTAACTGCTTTCACACTTTTACAAGATGGACTTTTATAATTTCTAATCCAAAATTGCACAATACTGTATGTAATTTCATTCACAGAGCCACTATAGTTTGCAATATATGAAGCCTGTCGATGCTTCCCCGAATGAGAATACAAATAGATTAAATTGCACCAGGCCTACAACTTTACTGAGTACTTAAGAAAATTTGCTTTAGAATACAAAATGAATAACCAGCTCAACCCTTTCTACCTCAACATTCTCTGAACTGGGCATGTCCAGATACATGATCATCCTCAGGATAATCTCAGCAATGGTCATGTTGGCACTCAAAACTCTGGGAACTGAAGTTCATAATTCTGGAGGATTCTCTGGATGGAGAAGACCACCCTACCTTTTAAACCAACATGTAGAAGGAATTCTTCCTGCTATCATGGATAATTTCACCAAGGAGTCCATATTCCCAAAAGATCCAGTTGCATGAAAGACCCTAATATTTTACTTTCAACAAGCTGATCAGATTGAGAAATATAGCAATATTAGATGATAGATAGATAACATTTGCTCTCAGAAGTGTACATATACATAACACACATTTAAACATGCTATATACAACATATGTATAAACCTACACCCTTACATATAAATAACATAAATATTAATCACTGTCCATCTTGAATACATAGCGGAAAGAAGAAGCTTTAGAGTTCACAAGATTAATACTGTATGGAACAAAACTGTGACTGAATCTGGATTAGAAGATACCACACAAAGTTTTGCTTAACTCTCACCATATATTGGCAACTTTTAGTAGAAAAATATTTATCTGAAATTAATGATGATATTTACCTGCCAATCTTGGGTTCATTGCATCAAAATGAAATACAGTATTTTAAAAGATAACAATTTTCAATAATGACAAATATTTTAGTGCAAATTGGTGGACACCTTCCATGAAAACCAGAAAAATTATGAAGGCTTTGATTCCTGTCCAACTGTTTCCCAAATTCCCAGTCTTCTATCTAGTACACTCATGTACACTACTTGAACAGATAAAGTCCATTTGCTTCTCTACAACAACGTTCAACATAATTTTTTCATTCCATCAACAGTCACTGTACATCCTAAGATGGGGGAGGGGAGCCTCCTTTCATTTCAACCTGGTTGAATGCTATGCATACTTTTCTGAGAGTAAACCCCACTGAAATCAGTGGGACTTTTAAATTAATATACTTGCCTTTCTTTCAATCATATCTCTTGATTAGCAGAACTTCTCTTGAGTATGTTACTGTTTCTGCACCAGTGCTTCACTTTGGCTTATATTGTCCCAGGGCAATCTGAAATTTATGTTCATATAGCAAGGTATGTTCAAGTGGTTTTCCTGCTGCCACCACCTTCCCTCCACATCATCTCAGAAAGTATTAAAAGTATTTGCATTATTTGCACGATATATTCCTGATCCAAATCATCATTTTTTTTAAGTAAGACAATTTTATGGAGGCTAAGCACAATATATAGTAATTACTGAGAGCTATTTTCCTTGAGGGACTAGAAAGAGTTAAGATGAGCTTGGGCAAATGCAATATATTCAGGAAGTCTCTAATTTTAAAATATTTGTCTCCTTCAAGCTGCAGCTGGATTTAAATTCTTATAAGTTTTGTGCAACAACACAATACTTCGTTTCTTAACTATATCCAGGCTGTAATCAGTGAAGTTCCACAAGTGAAACCAATGAGTTTTTTTCAAATATCAGGAGAACACCTGTTACTTGAGAATAAAAAAATAAAATAGAACAAGCATTTTGGAAAAAGATTAAAGAGAATTGCAGCATCTCTCCTATTATTCTACTATTCAGCCTGTTTCAGAATTGAATGTGACAACAAGTATTCATCTTCTAAAACTTGCTGCAATATCCTATTAAGGACCAGTTCAAGCACTGTATAGTTGTTCCACATACATAATTTTAAAACTAGAAGAAAAATGAAGTAATCATATGGATAATGTGATTGCTAAAGCCAGCTAAATATTCTTAATTGAGGATAGAGGAATAGATAGCAAATCTTGTTTATCAACAGCTAATGTTCATCATTCTCCATTAGAGGGCATTATATTAATGAATCATTAGGTAAAATCCTCAAGTAAAATTTAGTTCCTGGTGACTTCATGAACATAATAATGTAGCTTTCTTGATAGTAATATGGAAGTGATTTTACTGATTTTCTTTCCCCCAAATGTTCGAGTCTAGCCTATAATCTTACAGTAGTTTTCCCTGGAGGTTTTACATCTAAGTATTTATAGGTTGTTTTGCTTTCTATCTACAATCAATTTCTTAGGACTCAGTACTATGTGGGATAGTAGTTTTTTAGGGCACTAAAAAAAGGTAGATGGACTAATGGAAAAGAGAGGGTTCATCTTTCTCAAGAGGAAGTATTTTCTGCCAAGCCAAGCCATCATTGGACACCACCCATTTTCACAATATAAACAATGAAATCCCAACCATTCTTTGTTTCTTAGTATATGTACAAGCAAAACAAAAATAAAAAATGTGTGACAACCACACATGGCAGGATTTACAAATAAAATATTTACTACATTTTAAGCAGCTCAATGATTTCTGTTCAAGTAAGCTAAATACAGGTTTGTGGGTTCATTTCAATTCAATTCATTGTTGGTATGCTTTGAAATACATAAACTAATTCCATCTAATAATTTCAGAATTTATAGTAAGGGAATAGCTTTATGAAGCTAACACAAGAGATCCCAAATAGTCTATGTGCTTGATTTCTCAAGTATTCATCATGTGCCAATATGGAAACCAAATAAATAAGGAATGAATAAGTGACTAATGATCAGATTCTGCATTGGAAAAAGAGAATTATTACTTGATTCATTTATTTTCTGTACCTCCACAATCATGTTACTCTCAGCTGTGTATGTACACTTAAAACATCTCCAATAAAATGCATTTAAAATTAAAAAGAATTCAACCAATTTTAAACTAAGTGAGGCTATACATACTTATATAAAATATCAATGGTGTGATCCAGCTAAATAAAGGAGCTCCATTTTAATCTGTTTCCAATGTTAACAAGGTTGGGCAACGTTTTGTTGAAAGAAAAATCTTCATCAGGGTCCAGTCCAAGCCGGGAATAAACGACATGGAGACCGCTTTAGAAAGAAGGTTGTAGTGTATTGAATTATTAATTTGTTACTTTTTTTAATACTGCTGAAAAGCAAAGAGATCTTTCTCTTTTAAGTTAATTTATTGAAATAAAGATAGATTTGGGAAAAATCAGAATGCGAAGAGTGGTTAGATATTTGAATAGAACCTTCCTTCCTTCCTTCCTTCCTTCCTTCCTTCCTTCCTTCCTTCCTTCCTTCCTTCCTTCCTTCCTTCCTATAAACCAGCATCTGGCAACTATCTTTGGATTATAGCTCAGGGTTGCCTCATACTGCAAAATGGGCAGCAAGTAAATTTAATAATAATAGCTTGTAGGTTTCTATCAATAAAATTAAAACATCCTATAATGCCGATGTCTGTTCATCCCAGATTAGTTTTAGCAGACTTAAAATGTACATTTGGAAAGTATAATTACTCAACAGTACAGATGCATGTCAGAAGGGAAAGGGCATGAAACTTTCCATAGTTATTAATTGTGATGTTACAGTATATAACCAGACATAATGTGTTACAGTCACTAAATTTTCAAGGAAAAGTTCAATTATGTAGCTATTTATAAGTCATACACACACAGAATACACATTTTAGAAACTTGTATTCTCATAGTTTACAAATCAAAACTGATACAACAGACAATGGCTGTTGCAATCAAAGTTAAAAAAAACCTTTAATTAATGTTGCAAGGCATTAATCTTCAATCAATAACAAGCAGTCTAATTAATCATGCAAGCCCTTTTTCCAAGAAAATAAAATTAAAATGTCTCAAAAATCTATATTCATACCTTAGGTTTCTGCATGAAATAAAATAAGCAGAAAGTTATATTTACTTTTCCAACAATATCATTATCCGAAGCAGAGATTAAAAAACAAACAAACCACCAAATGTGTTAATGTTGATAAAAAGAAAATTGATCAAACTATACACAGAAAAGAATTACCCAAGAATTTTTAAAACATAACAGAAGTGGAGAAATAAACTGTAAATGATACTACAGGGAGTTATTTAAACTTGTGATTTAAACAATTCAATCTTAAATACATTTACTCAAAACAAAAACAAAAATTTCATTCTTCAATGGACCTTACTTCCAGGAAAGTGTGTACAAACTTCTCATAACATCCAATTGTCTTATATTTTATTTACATTCAAAAGTTGTTTTCAAAGAAATCTAAATCTAAACTTTTCATTTTCAACCTTCTACGTGAAAAGAATAATTTGGAATGATAAATTGGTGGAGAGATAGTTGACATATCCTTTCCCACATATTGCATAAAGTGCATAATTAACAAACAATTTCCATAACAAGACTGTCTAGACTTTCCTGTAGCTGAAACTTAAAAAAGGTATTTTCATATTTTTATATCCCCACTGCACCTTTAAAATGTTTTGATAAGGTACAGTATAATCCAAAGATATAAATGAAGAAACTTATAGGTGTCTTTTAAAAAATACAATAAATTAATAATAAATTTTAACCTCTAATTGCAGATGACAAGACTGAGAAATGAGTATGACGTTCAAAGTTGGGTTTATATAGCAGAAAAAGAATCTGTTGTTCTCACTTCATTTATTTGCTTGTCTGCTTATATTTATCTTTATATGATTACATTCCATATGGATTGATAGAAGCATAAAAATGAAAAGTTACATTTCCATAACAGAAAAATAGAATAATACAGAAATAATAATCCTTTAAATTGTCATCATATTTTATAAATTATGCTAATCAGAAATAGTGATCACAATAGGCTTTATAACATATAGAGTACTGGTAGTCCTCAACTTAAGACCACAATTGAGCCCAAAACTTCTGTTGCTAAGCAAGACAATTATTAAGTGAGTTCTACCTCATTTTACAACCTTTCTTGCCACAGTTGTTAAGTGAATCACCGCAGTTGTTAAATTAGTAACATAGTTGTTAAGTGAATCTGGCTTCCCCATTGACTTTCCTTGTCAAAAAGTCTGCAAAATGTGATCACATAATCCTGGGACACCACAACCGTCATGGATTCCATGGATGAGAATCCTCAAGGGGAAAACAACTCAAGAAGCTTGGGAAATTTTGAAAAGTGAGATAATAAAAGCCCAGTCTAGCACAATACCAACAAAGAGGAAAAATAACAGCTCTCAAAAGAAACCAGCATGACTGCATAAAGAACTCTCTGGTAAATTGAAAGATAAAAAGGACAAGTATAGAAAGTGGAAAGAGGGGCACATAACTAAGTCAGAATATCAGCAAATAGCCCGAGCCTGCAAAGATGAAGTGAGGAAAGCTAAGGCTCAAAATGAACTAAGGCTTGCGACCAAAGTCAAAAATAACAAAAAAAGCTTCTTTCAACATGTAAAAAACAAGAAAAAAGTGAAGGAAATGATTGGTCCATTAGTGGTGGAAGTGGCAAGAAGGTGACAAGCAACAGGGAGAAAGCAGAACTATTTAACTCGTTTTTTGCACCTGTCTTTACACAAAGGGAAAAAACAGACCAACCTACCAAAAATAGTGCCATAAAAAACAGAATAGAAACGCAAGTTAAGATAGGCAGAAATAGCGGTAACTGTGAGAGAGACCTCGGAGTCGTAGTGGACAATCACTAAATATGAGCCAGCAGTGTGCTGCAGCTGCCAAAAAGCCAACACAGTGCTAGGCTGCATTAACAGAGGGATAGAATCAAGATCACGTGAAGTATTAATACCACTTTACAATGCCTTGGTAAGGCCACACTTGGAATACTGCATCCAGTTTTGGTCACCATGATGTAAAAAAGATGTTGAGACTCTAGAAGAGTACAGAGAAGAGCAACAAAGATGATTAGTGACTGGAGGCTAAAGCATATAAGAGACGGTTTGCTGGAATTGGGTTTGTCTAGTTTAATGAAGAGAAGACAAGGGGGGACATGATAGCAGTGTTCCAATATCTCAGGGCTGCCACAAAGAAGAGGAGTCAAGCTATTCTCCAAGGCGCCTGAAGGCAGGACAAGAAGCAACGGATGGAAACTAATCAAGGAGAGAAGCAACTAGAACTAAGGAGAAATTTCCTGACAGTTAGAACAATTAACAGTGGAACAACCTGCCTCCAGAAGCGGTGAATGCTCCAACACTGGAAGTTTTTAAGAAGAGACTGGACAGCCATTTGTCTGAAATGGTATAGGGTTTCCTGCCTGAGCAGGGGATTGGACTAGATGTCCTCCAAGGTCCCTTCCAACTTTATTATTATTATTATTATTATTATTATTATTATTATTATTATTATTATTATTATTATTATTATTATTATTATTATTATTATTATTATTATTATTATTATTATTATTATTATTATTATAAAATATGAGTCGGTTGCTAAGCATCTCAATTTTGGTCATGTGACCATGAAGATGATGCAATGGTCGTAAGTGTGAAAAGCAGTCATAGGTCACTTTTTTCAGTATTGTTTGTAACTTTAAACAGTCACTAAATGAACTGTTGTAAGTCAAGGATTATCTGTACTTTTTTGTATCTAACAACTGTTTTTCTCTATCAGACAAATGATGTGTCCAGTTCAGCGTTCTCTTTTTCACAATACTCAATGCAAAAGAGAAAGAGGGAGTTGTAGCTTTCTCTTCCACTTATTCTCTAACCACCATAGGGATTAACTGAAGTATATTTTCCTATTTACAGCTCATCAGCTGCAGTCCTGCCAGAAATCCCAATTTAGAAGATAGCTGGGAATGTAATATATATGTGCTAAACATTGCTTTGTCCATATATTTCCATGCTGGTGATACAAGTGTAGATTGGCTTTATTGATTACCAAGGTAAAGTTATAAATATAAGCTCTCTCTCTCTCTAAACTCATTCCTAATCTAAAATCTAATCTATTTTACCAAGCTTAAAGTAAAATTATTATATTCATCTTCTATGACGAAGAGACTCAAAAAGAGAAAAAGAGAAAGAGAGAGAAAAAAAGATTTTGTGTGTTGAATGTAACCTTTCCAAGGGGATGATAAAAGAAGAAAACTCAAACTGGCTAAGGGGATTATATCTTCAGCAATTGCTCATCCAAAATGTAAAATAATGTCAGTCTATAGAAATTGAATGAAGGGCATATTTGACTTCCAGGTCACTAACTCCATCACACACAAATATCTTGTGGCAATGCTTATGATCAAAGCAAAATGAAAAATATACAATAAAGGTGTATTTTTCTCTGATAAACCCAAAGATAAGCTGATAAAATGAAAGTTACTTGAAGATTCCACTTTTCTGCCTAAATAACTACGAACATTTTATAAGAAAGATGAAAACTTAGTAACAAAGTACAAAATTTAATACAATTAGTTAAAAAATGAAAAGAAGTATTGAAAAAAATATAACAATTATCTTAAACCAAATAAAATAAAACCTAAGCTGCATATTTTGATAAGACCCATTTAAAACTAAAAGCAGACATTTACCAAACAAGTAGATTCTGGAAATAAAATAAAATAATGGTTCAAAACTGATCCACCAGCCCACTAGAATATATTTTGGGTATGAATTTTTACTACAAAAACTATCTGCTGTATTGGTTAAAACCAGTCAGGAAACATGATTAGATGAGCTAAATCTACTTTACTGTAAAGCTATATTAATAGAACCTTGCAAGTCTGAAGGCACAAGCTTCTCGCCGCCATTTTTAACCATCTGATCAATTAGGATGAGTCCTTCCTAAGTTTCTTTTTCTGACTGTAGGGTTCTCCTGCAGCTTCTTTGTTCCTAAGCAGCATCTTTTTCCTTTGCCCTCCAAGATCCTCCACACACTCCATGACAAAAACACATGAGAATTGATCAAGAAAGACTGTGTGGCTTTATAGTCAAGCTGTAGGAAATCGATTTGAGGGACCATCTTTCCCCATTTGTTTCTACCCATCCAATTTGGTTGGGCAGGGGGACATGCTTCAGGTCCCATCACATAAGGAGTGCCAGTTTCTGCTGAAGTGCCCATCCTATGGACAATTGTCCCTTCACTCCCAGAATGGGCTTGACCATGCTGGCCTTTCATAAAGTCCTAAAGACCTGGGCTCAGAACTGTGTGCAGATACCCGTTTCATAGTTGTATCAGTGATGATGGGATATTAAATATTTTTGGCCATGTATTTTAATTTTTATGTTATGGATGTTGTTTGGATTTTATTTTAATTTTCTTGTCTGCCCAAAGTCACGTGTTGAGACGGGCAGAGATACAAATTGAATAAACAAATGTACAAACAAACAAACCACAAATCCCTCCCACCACTAGTTTCGCAGTTCCTAAATTAAAAGGAAATGCCCTCCAAGATACCAAGAAAATAGGCAAAAGTAAAAACCACAGAGCCAAAAGGTCATTGCCACTACCAGGAGAACAAAAGATACAAGGGGATAATTATAAAGAAAAGAGATACAGAATCATCTAACTGGAATGGCAGTTCTTTCAGCAGAATAGAGAAATCAAATGAAAGCCATGGTCTCTGCAGGTATATCAAATTGACTAGCTATAGATTCAAAATGAGTCTCCAGTGCCAAGGCAAGTAAGCCACTATAATATTGCTCACATGAAGTATCTCATAAATCAGGGTCCTGAAGCCAGGATTTTTTTACCATTTATATCCAAAGGCAGGCTGCCCTGGATCCTGGTGACACACCCACCCACCCGTGATTAGTAGTGATTGCTGCAGAGATGTCATTGAAATACCTAGTACAGGTAGTCTTCAACATATGACCACAATTGAGCCCAAAATTTCTGTTGCTAAGTGAGACATTTCTTAAATGAATTTTGCCCCATTTGATGACCTTTCTCGCCGCAGTTGTTAAGTAAATCACTGCAGTTGTTAACTTAGTAACACGGTTGTTAAGTGAATCTGGCTTCCCCATTGACTTTGCTTGTCGGAAGGTCACAAAAGCTGATCACATGACCCTGGGACACTGCAACCGTCATAAATATGAGTCAGTTGCCAAGCATCTGAATTTTGATCATGTGACCATGGGGATGCTGCAACAGTCGTAAGTGTGAAAAATGGTCATAAGTCACTTTTTTCAGTGCTGTTGTAACTTTGGTCACTAAATGAACTGTTATAAGTTGAGGACTACCTGAACCTAATAATTAATGAAATGTGATCCTACTCCATGCTTTCTTCCTCTGTCAAATGATAACCAGCAGAATAAAGTAAGGACAAGAGACCTCAGAGTCTGGTATTATTAAATTATACAGTCCTTAATACTGGACAAATGGAAGTAGAAACACATCCTACACATCCTTGTTTTTCTTTGAAGACATTTCGCTTCTCATCCAAGAAGCTTCTTCAGCTCTGAGAGAAAAACAAGGAAGTCCAGTTGCCTCGTGAAAAAAAGCACCTTTGGGATAACTATGACCTAGATGACTGAGAATCTCCATAGACATCCTATACATCCTCTTTATTTTCTGGTTATGGCCTAAGCAGCATACATGTTATGTACCTGTGGGACAATGGAAAACAAAATCACAGTAGAAGTACTGTATCTCACTTAAATGGAGAAGTACCATCCCAGCACTGACATTTTTCCTGCTTAGCTAAGCTGGCTTGGACGAGACCAAGAAAATTCAATTATTCATTCATTTCACATTTGATACATAAAATGAATGCCTATTTAAATTCACACCAGAAAGTTTTAGTTCAGGATGCATTTAGCAATAAAACCTTTGTATAGCCTGAGGGAATACTCCAATCTCTGCTCCGTGAAACACAGGGACACACACATACATAAAATGCCACATACATAAAATGCCACAAATGCATCTCAAATATAAGAATTTAGCCTTTGGGGGAAGATTTCCTTCAACTGCCATGCAAATTCCACTACTCTACCATTTTCTGATCGCCCATCCTTTATTTTTATTTTTACTACAATCCAACAAATTATTTTCCTGATACCTTCTTTCGCTGTTGTCAAAACATCACATTCAGAATGAAGCCATTGTTATTTATAAACTTATTTACAGATATAAAAAATGTATATCTTCTTTTCCTTATGGCCTTTAATAGACTTTAATTTTTTTGCTGCCCCTTAGCCTACAGGATAAAAACCAATTGATGTGACCTCTGTCCCAACACTGCTTTTTAGGAAAATAATTTCAAAAATGTGGTATCCACACCTGAAAGATAGGAGAGAAAGTGTATGTGTGCTCTAGGATATTTTTCCCAGCATATGCATTCTCAAAATATAAAGTGAAATAGGAAACACAATGAATATATGCAAAGGGTATGTTAGTGTTAAGAATACTGTAATATTAATATTTGGAGCTTGAGGAAAAACTGACTAAAGTCAAGTCTGATGCAAATTTCATCATGCAAACAACTGAACAACCAGTTCAGCCTCGATGGAGATTATTAGCGACAATAAAGTTTGGCAAATAAACACTGTATTTTTTTTCCCCCTAAAATGACTTTTTTCATAAAAGGCATGCTGGCTGAGGAATTCTGGGAGTTAAAGTTCACAAGTCATAAAAGGGACAAGTTTGAAGACCCCTGCTCTATATCTTAAAGGCAGAATTAATTGGTCAACAGAAAGCAGTTTGAGATCTTTTTTCAAGCTAAATGGAACTGAAGTCATAGATAAAATGTAGAAAAGATCTGGTCATTTAGATAAAATCTGATGCTTCAACGAGTTCAATTCTTGAATTGTTGCTATTAATTCATTTCAGATGTGATAGTAGAAAATAATATGAGAATTTAAGATTACAGTATTGATTGCAAACATCTCCCATGCCCCTCACACCATCTGCTATCACATTTATTTTGTTTCTCTACAGAACCTCCCTTCAATATGAGATGGCATGGTCACTCACTTTTGATGATATTTCCCCGTGTATTTTGTAAATGCTTAAGTTAATTCACACATTGATGTCAGGAAAAGAAAAGAAAAGCTAAAGATGTTATATAGAAACTCCTAACTTAAACTTACAAATAAATTCTATGATTCAATATTGGATTATGAATGAACTGGAATGTGGCCTGAAGAGAATATTTAATTACATTTTAAAATCCTCACCCTTGAAAACTATAATTAACTTAGTTAAAATTTCTTAGAATAGAAACTGACAATCTTCATGACAAAATATCTCAACTCTTCTTTAATTTCTTTTATCATATGGCCAGTCTATTTATTAACATCTTTTCCTGTTTTAATACATTACATTATATATATATATATGTATATTACCTGTTGCCTAATTTCTTCTTCCATTTTAACTGGGGATCCCAGCTCTGCAACTTGCTTCACCCCTTCACTTGCATATCCTCCATATTCCCAAAGAACATAGTTTTTGGAATGAGATCCACCAATAATTGCAGACCAGTGGTTGGCCCGTCCTTTAAAAAGAGAAAGAATCTTTTAAGCATTTATGAAAAAGTGTGCAGTACATTGATAAAAGCTATTGCTTCACCTACATTTGCAGGACTCCTTCCTGAAGACACTTCTTGGAAAATGGTTCATAGTTTTGATTAATATTGTATAAACTTTAAGGCTTTTTTAAAAAACTGTTCTTAAATTTCTATCTGTATTGTTAACATTGATAATTGTGTACAGTGTAAAGCTTCCAAAATGCTACCCTTTTGAAACTACCCAAGGAGCAAAGCAGGTATTTTTTTTAAATCTGAAGGCATTTTATTATTTAATAATTAGACATTTTTTTCATTATTACAAGCAGGTTACATTTTTTAAAAAATCAAATGTGAAAAAGTGAATTTAAAAGTTTAAGAAATACTAGTCACAATAGCAATTTCAAAGTTTCTCATATGTAAAACATTCTTCATTTTACTGGCTTAGCTGTGAACCCCAAGGAACTCAGTGTATATAGTCTGGGCTAATATGCAATTCCTGGTACTGGGAAAGACAAAAGAAAAGTCAGCACCTTGGACAGCATAGTACACTGTTCACTAATGCTGTCTTTCAACTAGAAGACTTATTGCACCAACAAATGTCTGGCAAATGAGGCTGTAAGGAACATAATTCCTGATTGATACTCACTCACATCCTTAAAGAATCTTCAGTCATTTCTAAATCTTCACAGTGTTGCTTCTTCAGAGTGAAGAAGACACATCAGGTTTATCCTCTGAGATTTTAATCAGACTATACCCTAAGGTTGGAAAACTGTAGATTCAGATAAGGAGCAATCCTCCTTGAGTAGGATGACATGCTATTTCTTGGATTTCAAGGTTTTTTTAAAAAGACTTTTCTTAAATTAAGGAAACAAGAGATTACAGGACCTTGAATTAGGGGTGTCAATTAATTTCATAAACTAATGTGAAAGAAAGCAAAATATGTCAGAACAGGATAGCCCTGATCCGAACAGGATAGTCATGTTCAGTTAGCTGGGTCCTTATTTTGAGCACCTTGAATTTAAATTATCACATTAGTTCCATTTAGGAAGCACTTCTTGAATTTGGTTGCAATCTTTGTACAAAGCTCAGAGAAAATTAGAACATTGAGGAGAACTTTGAATCTGACTCAACGTATCAGTTTTCCAATTGAAGAAATTCAACATTTGTGAAAAGTCTACAATAATCAACTACAATAATCAACGACTATGATAGTCGTTTGAGTGTCAGTCAAGGCTAAAAAAAACCCAGTATCATCTAAATATAGTGTATAATGGTGATTTGAAGTATTATAATACCTTTTGTCATATAGAAATGAAAGTTAAAACTGAAACTAAAATAAGAATAATTAATACTGGTGGGAAAATGCCCATTTAAATAAAAACCAAGACATTTGGAGATAGATGCTGCAAAGTTTGTTTTCTTGGCATGCACAATTGCTGGTAGTCCTCAACTTATGGCTGTTTGGTTAATGACAATTTGATTTAACAACGGCCATGGAAAGATTGCTTTATGCCCTGTAAAAATGCACTTTTGACAATCACAGAACATCGGACCTCTCCTCTGGTCATGTGATAGTGATATGGGTTCTTGGCTGTCTGTTTGAATTTATGATTGGTTGCCAAGTGTTTCACAATCATGTGATCACCATTTGCAATCTTCTCCATCAGTTTCTTCAGAAAGTCAGTGGGGAAGCCAACAGGGAAGGTTGCAAACTATTACTGCCAGCCACTATTCCCTCTTGTCTCTAGGAGCTGGCTGAAAGAGCTTCTTGCTAAAGGATTGAACTCCATGCCAGCTTGCCTGGAGGGATGGAGGGAGCTGGTTGGCTAGCTGGCTGACTGACTTTGGTACATAAGTAGAGATATTATCTTCCTGCTTCCTTCTCTCCCTGATATTATTTTTGACATACTGTAGTAATGTGGAGGTAACCAAGAATTTCAGCCTTATATTGCTTTGCTGCTTATATCTTCAACTTGAAACCAGCAGGTATAAAGCAACGACCTGCTATTAGTGTTCAGCAGTTGTCTTATTATCTCTGAAGGCTCGGAACCAGAAAGAAATATGCTGCTCACTAAAAAAACCAGACAAAAATTATTTAGTATAGGGAAAAAAGGTATTCCAGACAATATGAAATGAATTATTAAAAATTTATTTTAAAAACACATATGTTCCTCTCTTTTGTGATAATAAAGAAACAAAGAGAATAAGTTGAGGAAAAAGTAAATGGATAAAATTCTAATTAGAGATTGGGGGGGGGGTGAAATTGAAAAATCCATCTAGAAAGCAAACAATAGAAATGAAGAATGAAATAGATGAAGGGGAAACATTGGAACTCCAAAACGTAGATGTGAAAAAAATGAGATAACTTGCTCAGAGAGATCAGAAATGTAATGATCCATTTCTAAATATCATTAGGAAAAAAGATGGATAAAGATATAACAAGGGACAGGCTACTGGCAGGCAAATGTGTCCAAAGACAAAGAATATAAGTGGAAGTATCAAGACTGCTGCAGAGATTCTAATTGCCACCTATGGTTTTATGACTATTTTTATCTATAAAAGTGCTTTAGAGATACTTTTTGGGATACCCTCACGCCGATGATTTAGAATGCAATTGTTCTAATTTCCTATCATGGTTCTTGTTATCTATGAAAGCTGTAGACCTAAAATTCCGGAGAACATTATTATGAGTATTTTTATGCAGAGTATTGGTTAAGAGCAGGGATTTGAACTTGACAAATCATGAGTTGAATGCATTCAATCTGTTATAATGTGAAAGGGTTTGTATTTTAGTATTTGTTCCCAGATGAAATCTGGGAAAAGTGATAATGGCATATTTCAGTGGCCTGCTAAATAAATTGTATTCCAAGGATGCAAATTGCAAACCATCAGTTCCTTTAAAATACTATGGGAGAGGGAATAAATTAATATTCTGTACATTTATGCATGCAGTCTATAAGCATGCAGTCTATCTGTCAATGTGGAATCACTGAAATCATGCAAACTAGTTTCTATTAAATTTGCTTAGGATTCAGTCATTGTCTTTCTTGCAAGTGCTTCCTAGTTATTTCAGTGGAACGTACTGCCAAATCAGTATGTGAAATGTTAGAGCCTCAAGCAAGCAAAATGCTGTTTTATGATGAAATGTCTATGCAATCTACTCAAAGGCTCAGAAAGATTTTCAAAGTGTAGATTGGAGTATATCTCAAATTGCCATGGACAACTTGTAATAAATGTTTCAACTGTATTTACAGTATTTTGTCAGAGGCATGTGAGATGTGTGTGTGTGTTTTATAAATATATTTCAGACCCTGCCAAGACCAGAATTAAAAAAGGTTTATCTATATTAAAATGCACTTTCAACAAGGAGCTGGGAAATAAAAAGGTTGTAAGTAATTTAGAGAAAGACATCAGCAGTGTCAGTGCTTATATCTTATTTATAAGCTAGTTACATTAATACTACCAAAGGAGGAAAATAATAAGCAAAATTCTCTTTAAAGCTTTTTGATTTTCATAGAAATCTAATAAAGTCAGCATTTTTGGTCAATCTATATTCTCAATAAGAAGAAAAATTGTTCCTTACAAAATATCAGGCGTAGTTTTATCAATAGTTCTACAAAGTGCTGTGTTTGAAATGTCTCCTGAAATTAAAACAGCAAATTAAATATCATTTGATAAATAACATCATGAAATAGATTTATAGAAGCCATCCAAGTGAAAACCTATTAGGATGTTTCAGAAGAATTCTGATGATGAACATTCCACAATACTCCACAGTCCAAAGTGAATATGGTTTTGCTTCACTCAGTGTTTTCATATCCTCTATGCAACAAACAGCCATTTTGACAGGTACATTTCATTTTTAAAAGTAAAGTATCTTGACAGGAAAAAAAGCTTTCTGGCCTCCCAGGAATTTATAGTTACAAATTGCAGATTGTTGTTCTGTGGGAGTTAGTGCTGTCTCCATTAGTGTCAAAAAAATTGGCAAAACTCCCATGTCTGGATGACTGTAAAACAAAGAGAATAATTCTTGCTATGGCAGTGCCATGATTCAAAAATCCCAAAGGTGCTTTTTTAGGAGGCAATTGGACTTTCTTGTTTTTCTTTGAAGATGTTTCACTTCTCATCCAAGAAGCTTCTTCAGCTCTGACTGGATGGTGGGGAATGGAAGGATTTATATTCCTTGC
Organism: Azemiops feae; assembly: GCA_023970755.1. Classification (NCBI taxonomy): domain Eukaryota; kingdom Metazoa; phylum Chordata; class Lepidosauria; order Squamata; family Viperidae; genus Azemiops; species Azemiops feae. The sequence goes on along the minus strand of JALGBA010000202.1, from coordinate 2,649,050 downwards.
AGACAGCTGGTCATTTGCATTTATTTAGAGAGTCATTGAGGCCATTTGGAGATTTACCTGTGTCCTCAGGGTCATCTGAGTAGTGCAAATGTCTGTGGAGTCTTCTTGGCTCAGGATGTTTTCTGCCCTGTGTCCCTTCACTGTTGAACACAGGCGCAGGCTGTTGGGGATGAGTCTGTGTTATCTGCATTTCAAACTGAAGCGCAAATGGTTTCTGTAGTCTGTAATGTTTTGTTATACAAATGACCAGCTATCTGCAAGGAATATAAATCCTTCCGTTCCCCACCATCCGGTCGGAGCTGAAGAAGCTTCTTGGATGAGAAGCAAAACATCTTGAAAGAAAAACAAGAAAGTCCAGTTGCCTCGTGAAAAAGCACCTTTGGGACAACCATGACCTGGATGACTGAGAACCTCCATAGACGATTCAAAAATGTTCATATTTATGAGATGAACCTGCATAAGAATGCAGATAAATAAAAAATAATAGTTACATTTTCTGGCATGTTTAATATCACTACTGTAAACTTTAAGAATATTTAATCATTTCTTACAGCCTGACAACTGCGTAAAAATTATTATAACCTCTACATGATTATTTATCACTTCTGTAATTCTCAAGTGCACAAAGGGCTTTCGAAAGGATATTTCTTTCATCTTGTGATGTAGTTGTACATCATTTCATTATCAAGATAGAAAGATTCCAGAAAATAATTCTCCGATATTTCTATAAAAGAATCAAACATTTTATCCCTTGCTTTCTACAGGTTCTTTATATGTCTCAAAAAGCTAATATTCCTACTATTTTTCAAACATTTGATCAATACATGTGTTTCAAAGTCAGTCCCATTTAATTCAGCAATTGGGCCTGAGGGAATACCACAAAGTCACATTATAGTTTAGCAAGGAATGACATGTTTGTGTCCATTTGCCTCCTTTCAAAAACAAAGTAACACAGGAGATAAGGCTCTAGTCTTTGATTTTTTATTTTTAATGTGGGGACCTAAGTATTTTGGTTATTGAGCACATTTGGAATTTTGAGACACTTGTGTGCCTTCTCAAAAATGGCTGTCATGGTAGAATGAGATATTATAATTCAGTGTTACTGTTTGTTCTGTTATGATTATTTAAGACCTGAGAATATTATATAATGATAACTATTTCTTCATGAGAATCAATAGCATAATTTAAATACAATACAGCTTTATTCACAAAGTTACTATTTATAGCAATTCAGCTTTTAAGATCCACTCCCAGCCAACAAATGTTGTTCTCTGAGTTAGATGGTCTCTACATTTGATATATAAATAAACTATATTTTAATTTATTCCGTCCTCTCTCAATGTTCCAGGTTCTTAAAGAAACAGTAATCCATGTATCATCACAACTTCCCTTTTTGCAAAAAGCAAGCCAATAAAACCAAAAGCACATAAAAATAAATAACACACTTAATCATAATGAATAACCAGCCACTAAGAATTTATTAAACCAATATCTTGTTTTTCCAACACGTCATAATACCTCCCGTGTCCAATCACCATGCTACTGATAAACAATCTGGATTTTTCAAACATACTGTACATGATATCAGTTCAAAGGCTGAAGCAGCATCTGTGGAACAGGGAGCCTCTCTAAAATTTAGCAGCAGTGAGTAGACCAAACAGTAGTAGTGACAACTCCAGACTAGTTACTAGTTATTAAAATATCTTCTTACACTGCTTGGAACAAGACAGTGAAAGACACAGGAATTATGGCTGGAATTTCAACAAAACATTACTCCACATACCCACACCCACCCCCCATCCACCCCACACACACAAACACTTCCAGCAACATTTGAATTGCATGAACAGCTGAGAACTTAGGAACTATATTTGAAATATTTTATATTTATTTTGTGTCTTCAAGTCAGCATTGACTCCTGGCAATTGCCTGGACAAGTCCCTGCAATCTTTTGACAACATTTTGGAAATCTTTTGGCATTACCTCCTTTCTAGAGCTGAGAGGAAGGGAGTAGCTCAAAGTTACCCAAAGTTACCCAGCTATCTTTGTGTCTATGGAAAAACTAGTTTTCACAATCTCCCACTTTCTAGTCTGGTGCCTTAACCAATAACCAACTGGCTCTCTATATTTGAACTATTTTTACTTATTCAAGGCCAAAATCTATTTTTATGTATATTATAGCACTCAAATGCTCTCTTCTGGATATTGATTTGCACTAATATAGGGCTTCTGTAGCATGGTGTTTGCCTAGGACTAAGAAACTTGAAGACCACCTTATTTTCTTCCACATATAGCCCCTCTTGTGTTTTGGTGGTGATGAGAGGTAAGTTATAGTTGGAGTAAGTGATAGAGAATGAGATGGGGTGATTGTTAGAGGCAGGATGGGAATTTCCAGTCTTTAGTTTATTATTTATCAGTAGATAAATGGTCTCTCAATATCACTGGATATGGAGGAAACTGAGACATGTTGGAGGGAAAAAAGGCACTGATTTAAGAAACTCTGATTTTTCTATGACCTCTGCCAGTACTATTACTGGCATTATTAGCAGAGGGAGAAATAGGGAGATGGGAAAAATGGACTGGAGGGAGTAGAGTGTTCAGAACTCTTGGAGAGATTTAAGAACCTTATATATTCACTGGGATGGACCCATCTTAACAGTTGCCTGTTGTTATGACTTCCATATTTTGGAGACAGCATCTTGGCTAAGCTTGACAAAAAGAGCTCCCTGCTAGTAATAGTCTATTTAGCATGAAAGTCAGATTCCCCTGCATTAGAAACATTATAAATATGTTTCCTTGTAGCTGTGTTCTATGGCATCCACACTCACTAAGCAGGAAAGCTAATTTCCTGTCTAATGTTTAATTGACAATTCTATTGTGTTATAAACAATAATTGAAACCTGGCTAAATTGTGAAGGTACCATGGCAATTGCTTTGTCTACTGCTTATTATTGCATATTGCTTATTATTAGGCTCTTTTGATAAAATTGACTTTCCCCTTTGTATTTTTTTTTTATATTATTGATCATTCACTTAAATTTTTGCTTAAATGTCCAGTTCGGTTGATTTATCTGCACCTGAGGTAAATAATTACTTTGATTAAGAGCCATGGTGGTGCAGTGGTTAGAATGCAGTATTGCAGGCTAATTCTGCTGACTGCTGACTGCCTGCAGTTTGGCAGTTCGATTCTCACCGGTTCAAGGTTGACTCAGCCTTCCATCCTTCTAAGGTCAGTAAAATGAGGACCCAGATTGTTGGGGGCAATACGCTGACTCTATAAACTGCTTAGAGAAGGCTGTAAAGCACTGTGAAGCGGTATATAAGTCTAAGTGCCATTGCTATTGATTATCATAATCACAGGTTTTTCTCATTTAGGTTGTACCCACTCTGATTGGAGAAACTTTAAAAGCCTAGACATGGGACTACAAGTCATGTTAAGATCTGAAATTTCCTCTCTTTTGGCACCTTTTCACTTAATTCTTCTTGAATACCCAAATTGAGAAAAGGTCTTGTCTGCCTTTATGGTTTTGTAATTTTTCCCAACAATGCCATCTGGACTCCTTTATTATCCAGTTTTCTTTGCGGGATGTATCAGCACAACGTCTGGTGCTTTGTAATGTCATCTCCCAGCCAGAAAATCAAATTTCTCCAACATCTTTTCCCCAGCTTGTGTCTTCTTGCTGTCAGATATTTAAAACTGGAAAGATACTAAAATTGGCAGAAGCCCTGAACATTTCCTTTAGCACTACCATCAAATCTTGACTTTCTGGCTCCTGTTGTAGCCAGGTGCTACCCCCTAAGAATCTTTGTTCCTGACTTAATCAGTATGTGCAATGCAAATCCAGGTACAGAAAAAGTATTGGAAGAATCCCAGTGGATGAAATAAAACTAAAACTAACTTTTAATAGTCAAAACAGTTGTATATTAAACAATCTATTATCAATCAATATCTTACCAATAAAGGAGAATATTTGTAGCTCAGGATTGAAATCAGGGGTCCTTGGTGCTCTCTGAGCTTGGTTGCTTTCTTGCAGACCTTTCATTACCTAAACTAGGTAACTAGGTGTTATTCTTGGTTGTATGTTTTCACTTGATTAGAATGGTTTCTTCTTCTCTTCTGTTATTCTTATGGTTCCTTAGGATATTTCTTTATTGTTTACTATATCATCAGTATAATTTTTTGGGTGGGGATCCTTAATTTCACATTGTCAGATTCAGTATTACATTTATATAAATTCCACTCAGGTATAGGCCTCCATCTCTCTTTTAGATGATGCAGTGTAACCCAATCTCAATCAATCAATTCTATATTTTTTTTAAATCACCGGTCATTACAAATAACAGTATAACATATTTTGTTAGATTGCCTCGCAGGTGTTTTGGCTTGGATGTCATTGCACACCTTAAACATGGGTAAGAAATGTTGCTGCTGATGATGTTACTGATCATCCTGTAGCCATGAGACTAGAAAGTTGATTATTTTCATTTCTGGGCTAAGGTAGCAGTTCATCAGTTGTATACTACTTTCAGCCTTTATTCAATCCCAAAGATTTCTGTTAGGACACTTTGTGATGTCTCCTCCTCTTTTGGTAATATTTTTCTATAGACTTCAAATCTAGTCACATTATCATTTTCCAAGCTCTCCCTATAGATACTGTATTCTACATTGTCCTCATTATCCTCCATTCTCATTATATGCTTCGGCAAGTAACCTGATCTAGTTTGTTTCATTTACTAGAATAACATTTTGTCTTTGGGTGTTTATGTCTCTTAGTTCTGTGAAGTCAACTTCCTTTGACCCTTCAATTAAAGTCTAAATTAATAGAATTTATAAAGGAGCTAAAATACATAGCTTTAGGCCTTGCTTTAATGGAAGGACTTTTTTTTTGGTCTGATGAATTAAGGACATCACCGAGCTATACTCTGTTAGTTCATGGACGCTAGTGGAAATTGAACATTTTAAAATGATGTCCATATGCATGTATATGTATAATTAAGATTTAAGATTCTTATATTACCTATTACCTTAATTACCTTATTGTCTAGTTGAGTTGATTGTTCCAGATTTTATATTTTGAAAGTAGATTTATTGTTTTATTGAGAATTGCATTTTAATTTTTTAATATTCTATTATTTTGTATATTATATATTCATTTTACAGATTTTTAACATAATTATTTGCATGAAATAGTACTAATACAATGGCAAAAAGTTAAGCAGAATGTCACTCTTCATATCAATACCAAACTGGAAAACATTATTTTTTCCTATGTTAGTTAAAAAAGGGAATAAAAATTTCAGTGCTTTTGTTTTGGTTTATATCCCCAACATTAATTCCATTAGATTTAATTCTGTAAGAAATCAGTAATTTTGGAACATTATTTTTTCCTATGTTAGTTAAAAAAGGGAATAAAAATTTCAGTGCTTTTGTTTTGGTTTATATCCCCAACATTAATTCCATTAGATTTAATTCTGTAAGAAATCAGTAATTTTGGAACAGTAACACTTTCCTGTGGAGCTGTTTTTCAAAAGTGAAGTTTTACTAGACTGCATATAATTAGCAATGATTGTGGCTAGCAATGTTGTACCTCATATTCAAATAAACAAAGAAATAGCAGGTAAGAAGAAAATGTATTATAACTGAAGGGCAAAACTATTATTATAATTGAATACCAATGACAAAATGAGAATGCATAATGGTAACTGCTGGAATAATGAAGCAACAATAGTTGTTCCACATTCTTTTGTTAATGGTGATAATAGAGTTTTGTTTAGAAAAAAATGAAGGTAGTTGCAAATGATATAAATTACAGAGCAATCAAAGAGTTTGTCTCAGTAGCACTGCCATGAATATGTAGCATATTGTTAAGAGCAATAGTATATACTAGTCAAACAAGACATTGGTTTTAAAAGATCTACTCATAAAAGATTATTATTGAAGTAAATGGATGATTACTACAGTCAAGTGCTTTCTTGTGGATATGTGCTTCTTGTTTAAAAAAAGGGAGAGATGACTTAAAAGTGATCATTTCTTTAAGAACTTGGTATGATGAGTGAGGACAGGATCAGGTAAAACAGAATTGTTGGATGGAACTTGGATTGGGTCTTTAAAGAATTACAGTAACAGGACTTTGCTGTAGTTTTTGTTTTGTGCCTTGGAGCCAGATTTTTTGACTCCTGGCAACTGTCTGAATTAATCCCTGCAGTTTTTCTGGCAAGGTTTTTGGATATGACACTGCCTTCTTCCTCGGGATGAGAGGGAGAGTGATTGGGCTATAGTCACCCAGCTGACTTTGTGCCTAAGGCAGGACTAAAACTCCCAGTTTCTAGGCTGATGCCTTAACCGCTGCACCAAATTTTGCTATGGTACTTAAACAATATGTATATATCAATATACAAGTATCAGAGGAAAGCTGTTCCACAGTAGTACTCTGCTCCACAGAATTTGCTAAAGCCTTGAAAAAGCTTTGAGATGGGAAAAATTAAAATTGAAGAGGGGATTGTATATTGAACAGAAATAACATACAGTATAAACGTAACAGCAATTGAAGAGAGATAGTATACACTACAGTATAGTAATAGAGAAAGCAATAGAATATAGAAAGCACCCGCATAACACCTTTATACTGTATATTTGTTTTTACACAATAAAATATCTTCCCAACTCTCATAGGAAGATCTAAATAAAACACTTGTCTGGGGTCCAAGGCTTTTGTGTCTCTGAGAGCCTGGGTTAAACTAATTGAGTAAGATTTAAAAAGAAACCCATGACAATATCCCCCTGAGATAAAATGGGCTATAAAATACTACTCTAGTGCAGGAATTCTCAATTAGTGCACCCTGGATTTAAATTCACCATCATTCTTTTAACCGTGTAATATTAGTCCTAGCTATTGAATAAAAATATTCCTGTAATCTGCATGCCTCTCAATAAATGTGCCTGATATCTTCTCTTCTCCATGCCTATTTTTTTTTTTTTTTGTCTTTGGCTGGCCAACAACCCCCTTTTCCATGTACACTGAAACTGAGCTGCAAACATTTAGGGGTCATATTAGGTAACAGATACTAGATTTATAGGTCATTTTATAGTATTTAATCTATATTTTAATACATTCTCCCAGTGACAGTCCTATGGCCAGGTTGAAATAATAACTGAAAAGGAGATTTATTTTTTGTTTTTACTTATTTACTAAATTTATTTGCTGCCCATCTTACCCCAAGGTGAGACAAGAATCTCATTTAAGCTAAAAAGATTACTCATAAATATTCCTTAGTTGATGAAGCAACAAACAGAACTTGGAACCCATATTATTCGGAAAAATGTTTACAAATAACACAAGAACTTTATTTTTAGTTTACCAGTAGAAGTATATAAAATACTTTTCATATCAACAATATGAAGTTCTTCCATCTTTTCAGCTTTGCGGATCGGGGGGGAAGAGGGGATGGTTCCCCACATGCAACAGACAAGTGGGTGCAGGCACAGCTCCATTTCTGTGAGCGGCAGGCACGTGTGCTACCACTCACACAAATGGAGTGAGCTCACCCGCTGCTCATGCAAGTGGGGATGCGCACACTCACCTTTCTACCACTTCTGCAGCCTTGTTACAAAAGGCTCAAGGCCCAAAAGCGGGCTGCGGCCCGGGGGTTGGGGACCCCTGCACTATAGAATTTCAGCTGTAGGAAAAGTTAATTATTGCATTTGCTCTATGGTTTTCAACTTCAGTCACAAATTCAAAGCACAAATTTTAATGTGTCAATATAAACTCCTTTATTAACACATCCAGCTCTATATCTGAATCAGCGGCAGTCTTCAACTTAATAAAGTTGAGGCAAAAATCTATGAAGCTGATATCAATAACATTTGATATATAGACAAAATTTCTGGCTGCATGAACTTTAGCTTTGTTGCATGGGAACAAAGCAATATTAAAGAATAGAATACGCACAAAGCCTCTAATAATATGTTGCCCATTGTATAATCTTTATTAAAGCAAAACTGAAAGTGACTCAAAATTTCAGGTCACTTGATTGGTTTCACTGCCACTGATATGAAGGTATTATTTAAAGATCTAAAAGTAAAGTACAATAACAGAACTGAAAAAAAAAACGGTAAAACTCTAGGACCTCTAATACAGGGAGCTGCAATCAAATAATGGCTGGGTTTTTCCCCCCACTAAGTATCAGGATTATATTCAATTAAATGTATATATAAAATCCTGATCAGCACTGAAAATAATAGCCCAGAGCATGAATGCAATAGGGTGCCATGTTTTTAAATAAGCATCCAATTAGATCTGTAATCCTACATGTTCAATGCTTTGAAATGCTATTTTATCTCAGTATTTTCCCTGTAGGGTGGCAATGGAGGGCAGTTGAAATCTCATGATACATAAAATAACTGAAAAATCTTTACATTTGGTTATGAAAGCTCGGCTGCTTTTCTATGCATGTGTAAAATCTGAATACAAAATAATTAAAGTCCTTTGAAAGACCATGTAGGGTCTTCTAACTCTAAATAGAATACTCACGTGGATAATCTTTTGGATGTGATTTCTCTGACCAGTTTCCATAAAATGTAAGCCTATATTTAGCAGTTCCACAGGCACAGCAGTTTAAGATTGGCTTATCTGTCACACCGTCCATGGCTGAGTCTAATAAGAAATAATAATATAAAATATTGTTTTGGGTAATATATAACTGTAAAAGGGTTGTGTTATGTACTCTAACAAGGCAACAAATTTTGTTCCAATTCAAAGACAATAGGCATATCAGTAAAGGGATTTCATTAAATGAAACAGAATTACTGTCATACATAGCACAAAGATTGCCTTATGTCCCTTCTGCCTGTCAAAAATCCCCAAGAATGATAGTGGATGGGCCCTGGAACAGGCATGTGCACAGCAGCATCCCAGGACCCAGATATTTCATATGTTTCTTTTTTGCAAGTGTACCTAGGACTTGTATACTAGGATAGTTTCTATGTCTGTGTGCTTACTTACACCTGTTATTTACATCTTCTTGTCAACACAAAATGAGGCAAGAATATTTCTGTATCACATAACTCTATACTCTATTCTTTATATATATATATTTAGTATATGAGGATGTAATGGCTCAGTGGTTAAAGACGCTGAGCTTGTCAGATGGAAAGCTAACAGCCTGGGTTCACGATCTGAGTGTTGCATGATGGGATGAGCTCCCATTACTTGCCCCAGCTCCTGCCCACCTAGCAGTTTGAAAGCATGCAAATGCAAGTAGATAAATAGGTACTACTTTGGTGGGAAGGAAATAGTGTTCCGTGTGCCACAGCGTATAGTCATGCTGGCCACATGGCCACTGAAGTGTTTTTGGACAACACTGGCTTCCTCAGCTAAGAAACAGAGATGCCCTCTAGAGTCGGACATGACTGGACAAGGAAAACCTTTACTTTTTTATTTTCAGAATATATTGGAAGCTATTTATTGGCCCACAAAGAACTGACATATGTACTGCATGGTGGAAAACATAGAACTGGCTCGTTGAAACCTTTAGCCAAGACCCAATTTGAATTTGAGATTTAAAGGTAATGTAGTTCAATTTGAGTTTGTAAATAAATCACTGAAGGCATCAGTATTTGATATTTATTGTTTCAAAATGGGAATCAACAAAATACTTTTTCATAGGTTATAATATAGAAGCATTTAAATGCCTTCAGCTTCTGTATTTTCCTGACAAAATGGGTTGAAAAGAACTAGTTTGGTAAACCAGAGGACATTAACTCTGTTTCAGCAGTATAGCATCAAGATTTTCAACAAAATAAACTTCTTAAGTATTCCTCTATACTTCTGTTAAGGTAGAGATAGCAGGTATAAGGGAAGGATTACACAGGAACTTTCAATTTGTCCAACAAAGAACATTATGCTGAACCAGAGCATAAGTCTCCAATGCCAGCTTAAAAATTAAGATACCATTTTTAAATAAAATAAGCTCCCTTAAAATTGAGGATTCAATTACTCTGAGGCTTCTTTAATGGAGCAAGTTGGCTCACTGGCAAGGTTCTTTTTTTATATAAAACTGCAGAGAAGAAATAATATGAAAACTTAACCCTATGAATATTGGGGAGTTAGGACCCAGGGCCTATACTCATCTTTGTCATCTCACAGTATTCTTCTGCATAATATCCCTGTATCTGTTGGTCCTTCTCCTTGCTTAGTTATAATAAATACTCTTGAGTCAAGCCAGGCACAAGATTCCATGTGACCTCCTGGTAGCCGTGTCTTTCTTTTTCTTTGGAATAGCTTGCTTGTTTGGTGATATAAGTTACCTTACTCATGCCCATATGGTCCATGCTGGCTTCTCTATTTCGCCAGGCTCTTTCACAATTTATGTGGTTGGGGCTCTCAAACTCACTACCAGATTCAAGAGTTGCTCACAGAATGCTCATAGCAAGGAATAGGCAGCCCACAGGTCAGGGGCATGTGCACTTCATCAGACCTCTTAAATTGGGTAGAAATAATTGGAGGCAGACAAGTCCTATAAATAACTCAGCCTTTTACCATGAAGGGCTTTGTGGTGGCAGCCATTATTCTGAATTACATACAAAGAGTTAGTGGAAGCCCCTGGAGCTCGTAAACAAGTGACATTACATAGGCATACAAAAGTGTGTCCATGCCTACTGATGCTACCACATTCAGGACCAATCTAATAATCCAAATAGGAAGTAGTCAAGGTATGAGTGATCATTTGGCTCTTATACTGAATCAACTTCCCTAGGAGATAATTTCACATTTCATTACAGGAAGGTTAAACATTCAGCAATGGCTAAAATCATACCGGATAGGTTCCGTATTGAAATAAAACTGTATTTTAAGAAAGTGTATTTCATTGGCAAAAGCAAGGCTACATACTTATATAATATAGTTTATCACATAGTTTAATTCTCGAATTTCAATTTGGCTCAAAAAAACTAGTTTAACACGAATCTCTCATAATCACCTAGGAAAAAGAAGTGTTAAATATTCTACTTCAACTTTATTAAGTCACCAAACTTTGATAGTCTGCAAAATGTAGAATTTCTAGGCTTGGCAAATACATTTTTGAAAGCCAATATATCCTTCTCTTTCTCCGTAAAGTACAGCTCTCGATATTTGTAAATCTCAGCTGACTGCATATGTAACCTTGAGTGCCAGGGTACATTTGTGATCTTGAACTAAGCTGGACCTAGAGATGGCCTTTTATTTATAAATGACTTCAGTTCAGCTGAAACTCTGCCTGATGGGAGTCAGAAGCAACAGAGGTTACCTGTCATTTTTCAAAGGTTATTTGCATTCTTCATTTGTTGCTTCTCTCTCAACCTTGTGATTCCCTCTCCCCTTTTTGAAATAACCCTACCTACTGTGAAAGGGCCTGAAACAGAGTTTCATAGTTCCATAAAATACCATATATGCTGCATGTACAGATGGGGAGATATTGACAAGAGAAGTATTAAATTGTAGAATTCTAGGCTATTTCTAATATTGATTGTCCTTGTTTGCTCTCCCACATTCTGGTGGTCTCACCTTAAAATATTAGAGAACATTGAAAGACATAATTTAGAGGAAAGATGTGTCTCAAATCTCTTCTCCCATTGGTGTTTATGTTTGGATAGTACAGATAAATTTTCCTGGGTATGCTTCTAAACAACAATTCTTCATATAGAAATAGAAACCCCAAAGGAAGGCAATATCATGTCCAACTGTCATTTTATGAAAATTCTGCTCACTGCCATAGCAGTCTAGACTAGTGATATTACAGGTAGAACATGGTGACATGTAGTGTAAGCAAATGTTTTGTACATACACTAATAGTAAACTTTGAAATAATAATAAAAGACATGCCGTTTAAAAAAAGGAGAGTTTCAAAACATGTTGAGATGCAGAATGTTTTCCTTCTTTTAGAAACAAATGGGATGCAATTCAGATTCTTGACAAATTGTTCCGGCTTTTAATGCTTCCTTTGACTTTTCTGCATCCAGGACCACAAAACAGACATCTCCATTTCATTTATGTAACTTGCTCCACTGACTTTCCTCAGCACATTCACCCTTTATGACATAAAGAGCTGTTTCAAAATGAAAGCAATCTGCATTACTAAATAGACTCAGAAAGTGAGATAGCCTGGCCAGTGTCAGATATGTCATGTTCTATTAAATTCAGTTAAGCATCTTAAGAGCACATACGTTGGGATATTTCAGAAAGTGTATAAAAGTCAAGGCCAGATTATGCTAATCCAGAATTCTTGGGACAAAGGGGAAAAGACGAAGGTCATCTGCCCTGGAATCCCTTTAAAAATGACTATGATTAACAGAATAAACAGCCACAAGTAAAATGAATTGCAGTGGCAATTACCTCTGCAGTTCTGCACAAAGGAATCACTTTGTCTTTGCACAAGAAGATCTAGAAAGCATTCTCTGGAAGGCTTCAGCATAGAAATTATGCATTTTGAATGTAATCTCAAAAGAAATTAAATATCTGCAGAACACGCATTTTTACAATCCTTCTATGTAAACTGTTCAGGCAAATGAAAATGTGGGAGATACTATATGACCAGCAGTGTTGTAAAGTTGAATGGCCTGCCCAGTTTGCTTCTGCTAAGGAAAATAGAACAAAAAATACATCTTCTCTTCTGACAAAATATTTTAGGCTAGCTGTGTGAAAGTGACATGATGAGTCTGCGTGAAGCAACTTGCAGTTTATGGTGGCAATTGCAAAAAAAAAAAGCTACTTTGCATTATTTCTGCACTTGAGAGATGAAGAGAAGATGAGTAGATGCCACTTGCTTCTCTGAGTAGGCATGTTACTCTGGCAGGAGTAGCTTCTTCTAAGAATGCAGTTTTTATTGTTTAAAGTCTGAGGTGGGTATCACCTCTATAAGGTAGACTAGACTATAGTACTTTCATTGTAACAGCTCTAGTAACAGAAACTTGCAAGTCCTCCCCTTTTTAGTTTTCTGAGTATTAGGGCTCTCTCTCTCTCTCTCTCTCTCTCTCTCTCTCTCTCTCTCTCTGTGTGTGTGCGCACGCGCAAGGTTTTTGGCCTGGGTTCAAGTTTCATTTACCTCATCATTGCCTCAGTAGTGGATCTTCCTTATCACACACATTTGATTTACTTGTAGAGGGAATGTCCGTACATCTTTATTGCTACAATTTGAGAATTTAGTCCTTTCCCAAATATATAAATTAGCAGTTCTACATATGCTCTTCTCTAGTACAGTGATGGCGAACCTTTTAGAGACCAAGTGCCCAAACTGCAACTCCAAACCCACTTATGCATCGTCGAGTGCTGGGTGGGTGTGGCCCATTGGCTGGGTGTGGCCCATTGGCTGGGTGTGGCCAATTGGGTGGGTGTGGCCCATTGGGTGGGCATGGCTGTGGTGGTAATAGCAGACTGGGTGGGACTAAAAAGTTCAATCAATCAATTCCAACTTTACAAGATCTTTTTTTTTTCCCGTGAGAAGTTGAAATTGACTGATTGAATCTTTTTTTTTTTGCACACGGCGGCGAAGGCCTAAAATGAAAAGGTTTTATAAAACCCAGCTGAAGGCCTAGGACTGGGGCGACGGCACGCATGCCCACAGAGAGGGCTCTGAGTGCCGCCTCTGGCACCCGTGCCATAGGTTCGCCACCACTGCTCTAGTATGTGGAAAAAGTCAAATGTTCAGAACATCAGTTTTGTTTGCAACAATGCAACATTGTTTCAGCAGGCATAAACATATATTGTTCTTTTCTATATTTCCATCCAATAAGTAAACAAACTTCAGTACTCATATATGTGGCTTGGGTGTTTTTGTTGCTCCATTCTAAATCCATAAAATTCTTTCTGTTGCTACACATTTTTCCAAAGCTGCGATCCTAGTCAGATTTCCCAGTGTATAGAGCAAGGATTATAGTCTGGGGAAATTTCAGAATGAATTTCAGAATGAATATTATGAATAGCAAGGAAGACCTACATAGAAAAGCGCCGAGATTTACTTGTTACTAAGTTTCAACATAAATGAAGTCCAAGTAGAGATCATTATAAATTCTGAAAGAAAATTCATTCGTAACATACTAGCAAAAAAACCAAGTTCAAAAGGTAACTTTGAGGATGTGGTTAATTTAGGAAATAGTAGAAAGTAGTCAAAACATATAAAATCTGCCAGATTTCTTGCACGGAAATAAATACGATTTTGAAAACTATTTAAATTCAGCTGGCATATGCTCCCAACTAAAAGAGAGAAAAGTTGTGGACAAATCATATTCAACAGAGAGCGAGAAGAACGGAAACAGAAAAGGAATGCTTTTCACCATACCTTGCTCACACAACCTCTTGGTGAGAGATCCTTCATCTTGAAAATAAATAATTCGCTTTTGTACAATACTTGCTCTGTTGGAAAGAAAAAAATATAGCCTTTACAAAAAAGTATTCAATAATTAAGATGTTAAAAGTAAACTTAGTTCAGGAAGTAACATTGTTTTCACTATATCCTATCAATAGTTTAAATCTAAGTATGCTTATTTGGAGATAAGAATCAAAATAAGGGTTGTTTTTTTTAACTATTCCCATCCCACCCCTTTCTCACTTTCAGTAAATCAAACTGTACATGGGTGATTAAAACCTTATGGACTATGAAGGCATGAAACCAATGTTCTCCTTCCTTTCTCCTTCTTGTTGATATGCCATAACATTCCAGATATTTCTCAAGGAAGAGCATATTTCATCTTATTTAGCATCCTCCATCTCATTTAAAAGAAAGATAAATATCAAACAATATTATAATAAGTCACAAGTGAGACAAGCAAATAATTAGACCATAGTAATTCCCAGTCCATTATACAGGGGGGAAAGGGAATTGTAGTCCCAACTCAAATATCATTTTCTCCTCTTCTTTCTCCTGCATAAATGTTACTAACATGTAGATTTTAGAAAGAGCCGGCATAGTCATACTCCACTCAGTATCAAGGATGCAGCTGTAGAGGTGTTCAACAGTTAGTGCAGCTAACTAACAATCTGAATTGGTCTCTCCACACATCATCCTTGATGAAGCGTGCAAACCAGTGTCTGCATTTCCTGCGTCGGATGAGGAGAGCACATCTTTCTCCTTCTGTCCTGGCCACTTTTTACAGAGGCATGGGAGAATTTTAACAAACTGCATCACTGTCTGGTTTGGTGGCAGCAGCGCCTCAGATAGAAAGTCCATACAGAGAGTGGTAAGGACAGTCGAGAAGATCATAGGAAGCTCACTTCCTGGTATTCAGGATGCTGCTTATAAGTGCTATGTGCTTAGAGCTCAAAGCATTGTTAGAGACCCCACACACCCACTTTACAGTCTGTTTCTGTTGCTTCCCTCTGGGAGGAGGTTTCAAAGTATTTCTAGCAGGACTACCCAAGTCTGTAATAGCTTTCTTTCCTATGCCATCCGTCTGATAAACTCGCAAGATTCATTTTTCTCACCATGCACATGTATACATAATCCGAACTAGACTGTGTTATTTCTCTGTGTCATATATGTGGGTCTATGCATAATTCTGTATGTATGTATGTATGTATGTATGTATGTATGTATTTATGTATTTATTTATTTATTTATGTCATATTTATGTAGTGTTTATTGGAAGTGGTGATCCTTTGAGAGCTGTATGCAATGAAATTTCATTTTAATGTATGCTGATTAGTGTATATTCAAAGTGACAATGAAGTTATTATTCTATGCTTATTCTATTCTAACTCTGTAAGGGTGTATACCAAATCCCCTTGGTGGTACAGTTTTCACTTTATTGGACACATTTCACTCTGAATCCAATGATAAAAAGGAAATACAAAGATTTGAATACCCGAGTGATAAATAATCAAAATTCTACAAGGTCTTCTATCATATGAATAAAGTTGATATAAGACCTAGTTATAGAGCAGCAAGTCCTTACCTTAAATCTCTTCTCTGGCATGAATACTCGGTGTGTGTGTTTGTGTGCGTGCATGTGTGTGTGTGTGTGTGTGTGTGTGTGTGTGTGTCTTATTAAAGCTACCCTATTGTCTTTCTATATTTATGCATCTGCTTATTACCATTCTGATTACAGTTTGCACCTGCCTCTGTTAAAGCCTGCCATCATTCTAAGAGCAATGACATCATTTATTTAAGTCATAGAATGTATACAGTTTCAAGCATAATACTTTTAAGTAGGATTTAAGATCGCCATCTTACCAGCACAGTCATGAAAGAACTAAAGAAATACTATAGATTCAAGAGTATTTCTGCCCGCTTAAAGAATGACTTCCCTAAGCATAACTGTGGTGGAATTCTTCCAGCTCCAAAAGGGATTGAAGGACCCTTCACAGAAGGCTCTCAGGAGTTAAGGAGACCCACAGTGAGGAGAAGAAAAAGACCATATGAATAGACATTTGCTCACAAAAGTGGTTGTTTTCATTCTCAGAAGCTGCTTCTTTGTAAAGCCCAGTTAGTTTTAAAACTATGCATCCAGTATTTTTAAAATATCAGACATTCTTTTGTAAGGTTCACAAAATCTTGAGCAGCCACAAAAATGGAACAGACAAAGTTAAGCACAAAGACCGATTTTTGAAAGCCTCTTCTTCTTGGTCTTTGATTTTTAGAGTTTTCATTGACATCAATGCACTTTGTTCTGTATCCAAAGTCCCCCTTTTGATCTAGCAACCACCAAAAATACAATAATACATATTTTCTTAAAAAATATACTCCCAGAGCAAATCAGATGGAGTTTCCTTTAAATGATATTTAAATGTTAAATACTAATATTTCTTTTAAAGCTGTCATGATAAATGTCCATTTTTATCAGTGAGTATCCATGGGTGTCATGGGAATATATCTACACTTCTGTAATTGTCTTCTTTTAAAAAGTTTTGTTTTGTTCTAATTTTAATCGTCTTCTTTTTTAGCACTAGACAAAAATTGGTTAGGAGAAAGCAGAACTATTTAACTCATTTTTTGCATCTGTCTTTACACAAAGGGAAAAAACAGACCAACCTACCAAAAATAGTGCCATAAAAAACAGAATAGAAATGCAAGTTAAGATAGGCAAGAAAATGGTAAGTGAGCACCTGTCCAGCCTAGACGAGTTCAAATCACCAGGACAGATGGATTACACCCCAGGGTTCTCAAGGAACTGGCAGATGTGATCTCAGAACCATTGAACTATATTTTTCAAAGATCCTGGAGCACTGGGGAACTACCGAGGACTGGAAAAGAGCTGATGTAGTTCCCATCTTCAAAAAAGGAAAAATGGACCCAGGAAATTACAGACCTATCAGCCTGACCTCAATACCTGGGAAGATTCTGGAAAAGATAATCAAACAACGAATCAGCGAACACCTAGAGGCAAACAAAATCACTACTAAAAGCCAACATGGGTTTGTCAAAAACAGATCATGCCAGACAAACCTTATTGCATTCTTTGACCAAGTGACAAAATTAGTGGATCAGAGGAATGCTGTGGATATAATTTACTTGGACTTCAGTAAGGCATTTGATAAAGTAGATCACAACCTACTACTTGATAAATAGAAAAATGTGGGTTAGACAGCATCACCACCAGATGGATTCGTAGCTGGCTGACCGGCCGTACTCAGCGTGTGGTCCTCAATGGAACCGCATCTACATGGAGGGAAGTGTGCAGTGGGGTGCCCCAGGGCTCTGTTCTGGGGCCAGTGCTCTTCAACATCTTCATCAACGATTTGGACGAGGGGATAGATGGGGAACTCATCAAATTTGCGGATGACACCAAGCTGGCAGGAATAGCCAACACTCCAGAAGACAGGCTTAAGATACAGGAGGACCTGGACAGACTTGAACATTGGGCGCTATCTAACAAAATGAAATTCAATGGTGAAAAAAGTAAGGTTCTACATTTAGGCAAGAAAAACCAAATGTACAGGTATAGTATAGGGGTACCTTGCTCAATAGTAGTAACTGTGAGAGGGATCTCGGAGTCCTAGTGGACAATCACTTAAATATGAGCCAGCAGTGTGCTGCAGCTGCCAAAAAAGCCAACACAGTGCTGGGCTGCATTAACAGAGGGATAGAATCAAGATCACGTGAAGTATTAATACCACTTTACAATGCCTTGGTAAGGCCACACTTGGAATACTGCATCCAGTTTTGGTCACCACGATGTAAAAAAGATGTTGAGACTCTAGAAAGAGTGCAGAGAGGGCAACAAGATGATTAGGGGACTGGAGGCTAAAGCATATCAAGAACATTTGCTGGAATTGGGTATGTCTAGTTTAATGAAAAGAAGGACTAGGGGACATGATAGCAGTATTCCAATATCTCAGGGGTTGCCACAAAGAAGAGGGAGTCAAGCTATTCTCCAAGGCGCCTGAGGGCAGACAAGAAGTAATGGATGGAAACTAGTCAAGGAAAGAAGCAACCTGGAACTGAGGAGAAACTTCCTGACAGTTAGAACAATTAACCAGTGGAACAAACCTGCCTCCAGAAGCGGTGAATGCTCCAACACTGGAAGTTTTTAAGAAGAGACTGGACAGCCATTTGTCTGAAATGGTATAGGGTTTCCTGCCTGAGCAGGGGGTTGGACTCGATGACCTCCAAGGTCCCTTCCAACTTTATTATTATTATTATGGTTCTCAGGGGCTGTTCTGTTCCTCAAGTAAATATGCCACTTATATCATTATAATAAAACATAAATGATAAAATACTATTTATTTGGAAACTAGAAAAAGGAACCTCCTTATTTCTGCTTTATCATTTTGCTGCATTTGTGAATTTCATAGGCCACAAGATACTGACATCTTCCTATAAATCTCAAACCTGCAGCTGTGAAGAACACTTCATAACAACTGTCGCTGTTATTGTGCTTTCTTTTTTTTGTGTGTGCTTTCATTTGCCTCTCTCCTGCTTTTTTTCAGTATCTCAAATCTTCAGATTTACAATTACAAATGACAACAAGAATGATCATAATAATACAAATAATGGGAAAAGAATAATAAATATTTAGGACATACAAGGGTATATTTGTGCTGTGTAACAGGTGTAATATGTGCAAACCTGGGTGTAATGGCCCAAGAACACAAAAATGAGCTTGGAAGAGCAACAGAGGCATCACTTTGCAAGGTAAACATGAGAAATCCGAACATTTATTTATGTAGTTTGTAAAATGGTAGAACTGTGGATCCAGATATACCTAAAAACAAGCCTGTAGGACTAACAGTTCTAGGTTGTAAAAGCTTAGATGAACCATAGATGATAACAGAGAGTGTTCTATATGCTTCTGCTTCTATCTAGAGGTCACTGGATTTTTGCAGCCCAGATCTAGCAGCCCTAATGAAAGAGCTTACTAGATGTGGTTTTATAAGTCTATGCTTACTATACTGAATAGTTAATTCTTTGCTATAACTATTTTAAAGACATCCAAATGCAAGTAAAATATCTTGTTATACACATATTTAAGCTCATGCCCACATGAGAAATAACCTAATTAAATTCTGCATATTTGTTTGTAAAGGAAGATGTGTGACTAATTGGGTGGTTAGTTTTTATATTTAAAGGCTTTCGACAAAAAAACAACAACAACATTGGAAAGTAGGGAAGGATATAGCCGAATAAAGAACACATTTTCCTGACAAAAAACATCAAACCAAAAGCTGTTGTTTTACAGTTTTCCATTATTTTAATGGATACAGAAAGATCAGGAGTTCACTCACCTGGAATTAATCAGATGTTGTCAGCAGACGAAATTAAGGACAAAAGCTATGGAATTTGGGATATGTTTGTCAGAAAATGTTGCTGTTTACAGTTCATGGGATCCAAAACATGACATGAAAGATGAAAAGCCTGTCATGTTATTTACCCTTTGGCCTCTTCAGCATAATAGTTACTATAGGGTACTGCGCCATAGAATTCCTGGTTCAAATGATATTTTCTCATAAGTTTGCCTAGTCATCCTTAGACAAGTTCGTCTCTTTCAGCCACTCTAGATGGCTAGAGGGATGGTTACAAATATACAGGGAAATTGAATCACACTATAGGAACAGTGGTGGGATTCAAATATGTGAACAACCGGATCTCTGTGTGGATGCCGCTTCCGGAAGTCCATTCTGGGCCTGGGCAACAAAAAATTAGCTACCGAAGTGGTGTGAACTGGCTGAATCCCACCACTGTATAGGAAGTACTGAAACTCTCAAGCACTACATAAATTCCAGGAATTATTAATACTGGAAAGTGTTGCTTTCATTTGTTAGGATAATAATCCCAAGTGACCAAACATGAAGTGCTTAGTATGCTTCTGTGACACAATTAAGTATTAGATGTCCCCAATGCACTATCACTATCATAAAATGATAACATTAATAAGCCACTTAAAGCAATTATGAACATTCCAAACAGTTTTTTTCCCTAAGCTATTTGATTAAGGGTTTGAATATTTATAAGATTTCTGTTCCTTTTGTGCTAACAAGGTTTCAATTCTTGCTTTATTAAGTTGGCTTGAATCCCCCCCTGCAGTTCATTTAACTTCAACACGATAAGCCATCTCACCTCGTATATATATGTGTCATTTGACAAATCAGTTTGGTTTCTTTTAGATATCACTGTCAGGGGGTACTGCAGTTGGTGGACCTAGGCTTTGATACACACAGAAGTAATTTTAAGGGCTGGAGTTGGCAACTATAAGTCTTGGCCTTTAGATCTCTTCACCATTGTCAGATAATATTCTTGAGAATTATATATGAATACAAGAAAGTGCAGAATAGATCTCAGTAGGATGTATTCTGCACTTTCTTTGATCCATATGTAATTCTCAAGAATATTGTCTGACAATGTTGAGAGATCTAAAGGCCTGTCCCTTTTTACATGTGTGTGATACATGCAATAGACATTAAAAAGGAAAGAGGCTTCAACTGCCTGTTTGCTCCTGTTATTAGATCCCACTGCAAATGCCTCTGAGTTATCAGCCCCAGAATTTAAATCTTAAGCCTTTCCCTCCCACTCTTTGACTCAATTGAGAATTCGTTGTTCATTTCTCAGTGCCTGGATTGCACCTGCTGTACAGTATGTTTCTACAATAATTAGAGTCTAGACAGAGTAGTGCTGATTGCCAGCTTCAGCCCTTAAAATTACATCTGTACATATCAAAGACTAGGTCCACCAACTGCAGTGACACATTCACTCTGTTTAGTATCTTCACGGTAGAACATATGATTGCCATGCTACTAGCACTGAATTTCTACAGGTTCCATCACACCCTCTAAGGTAGATATGCCTATAAGACAAACTACTTTTTCAATATCTCCACATTCACTATCTATAGAGGGTTAACATCTGTTGTGACATAATTCTAGGTTGAACGATAACTTCTTTGGAGGACTCCTGTAAGCCATTACTACTGATAAGCTCTTTAATCAAAACTTTGATGAAGTACTACCTAGTATTCTTCCAAGCATATTCAACTGCCTCTCATTGTCAAGCTTGAGAAATTAAAAGCAATTTCTTAATTAAGGCATGAAAAGGTTGGGAAAAATTTATGCTGGATTTAAAATACAAAGGATATAAAGAAGGAGCTCATGTTTACAGAGAACAATCAACAATCAACAATCAAGTGGCTTCATTCCACTAAACAGTATTATAATAGTTTTATTTTGTAGCTTGTCTAGGTAGCTTTTGCCAATTTAGAATCAGGAAGCCTGACATACTAAGCAGTTAAAATAAGGGCCTTTCCTTTCCTTTCCTTTCCTTTCCTCCTTTCCTTTGCTTTTCCAGTTCTAAACATGCATAACAGGTATAATCCCTCTGGAACATGCCTGTGATTTTGTTGCTGTTACCATTTGTATTTTAAATTTTATTTCCAAATAAAAATCCATAGGAAAAAAGCTGAAATGAAGACTGAACTTCATAACTTTATACTTTCTAACTAGGGCACTGCCAGAGTTGCAGGCTATGAGTCTGAATTCAAAGTATTCACAGATATATTTTGCAAAACTTTTTTTTTATTTCTCTAATATCATAAGCTCAAAGTAATACATTTCATTTGTAGAGGTTACAGTGATCAATGCTTTATGTATGTTGATATAGGTTGATATCAAAGGTAACAGGACTGCATCAATCACCTTAAATTGGTCCATTTTATAGCAGCGAATCAATTATCGTAAGACGTTCAAATATATGAAGAGGATTTTCCCCTTAAATTCTTTATTCCAAATTCTTTATATCTTTTCCTTTGAAATACTTGTAGGAGATAGAAAAGTGATAGAGGAATTTAGGAAAAAGGGAAGAGTGAGAAAGAAACTCAAAGTAACTCTGCTGATATCCCCTTGAGAAAGACCAGGTTAAGCAACAGGCATGGCAAGGATTTCAGAAATGCTTTTTACTTCAGTAAGATTGAATAACAGAGACATGAAAGCCTGTTCAACTTTCTCTCTTATGTTGAAATCAAGATGAGGTTGTTTTGAGAGTTTCTTTTCCATATTTTCCTCTTTCCCAGGTCTGTGTAATCTTTCCTACAAGCATTCCTCCTATGAATGATAAAGTTTATGAATTCATTCATTCATTCTGTCCATTTCCAAGACTAGCTCCAAATTCCTTTACAAAACTAGAGAATATCTTTTCAGGAAATCAAAGTATATATTTTAAAATCTTGGGCCCCAGGGGATCCAATGTTCTTATATCAACTATACTTATTGAGTATTCATTCACTATGTATGAAAATTTCCATGGAAGAAAAGAGAACATAAAGGAAGTAGGATTTTTAAGGATTTTTAATACCACAATTTATTACAATATTAGCCCATTATTTATTTTGTAAAAGGAATGGGGTTGCATTGAAAATGATTTGAAAGAAAAGTTTCACACTACATGTGAATGAATTATTTCTCTACTATTCATTAACATTATTATGGCTTTTACAAGAGCTTTAAAAAAGATGTTTCTATTTTGGAAGTTGCACAAACTTACTCCATACTCTTTCTTTCAAGACCCGCAGTCTTGCACTTGCCCTCTAGAATAATTTTATAACTTTCCACAATCCTCTTATCTTTAATATATTTGCAAGGAGAGAGTGTCTTTAAGTCAGTGTGGACTCCTGATGACTCCCTGGATAAATGCTTGAAGATTATTGGCAAGATTTTTGAATTTCCATTGCCTCCTTTCAAGGGCTGAGAGAGAATGAATGTCCCAAGGTCACTCAACTGGTTTTATGCATATTGCAGGACTATAACTCATAGTCTCCATGTTTCTAGCCTGGTGCCTTAACCACTACACCAAACTGGCTTTTCTTTAATATGTTTTATTAAAAGTGTAATGTACTATTAAAGAAATGAGAAGGCACTACACTTGTTCCACACATACAGCCACATTTTCTTTTGTCATTATATACCACTACTTGTGTGTCTGTGTATAAACTTTATGTTCCTGCTATAATTTGATCTGCAGATATGCTAGCAACATTTACTTTTATTTATTGCTCAGCTACCTACTTGCTGTCAAAATAATAAATAATTCCCTCTTCTGTTCGTTTCCATATTACTTTATTCTATACTACTTTATTCAGGACTCTGACATAATGCTCAGCCTTTCCTATCTTGAACCACCAGCCCCGGCCCTCCTTATTCTGAATTATATTTTTTTTCCATTGCAGCAAATGTTGCCATAAGACCCAAATAAGCACTTTTAGCATGAATTACAAATCATGTGCCAAAGAACAAATTGCAAAGGAAAAGATAATAGCTCCATTCTTTGAGATATATACTATTACCATTTATGGCAAATGATTGAATAAAAGACAGCATAGAGACATATCATATGCTTGGAAATTAGTTTCTGAGAAGCAGTTTTCTCGGCAATAAATGATCATCTTCTCTCTCTGATGAAAAATGAAATGCATACTTGCTTTTCAAATACTTCACCTTGATTCTTCAAGTGAGCTAGGGATAACAAATCCCAAGAAGGCTGAAACACTTTCCTAGACTATCTTCTCCATCTGAATCATTTATTTCAGTTTTGGACAAGCCTGGCCTTAATGTTATATGAATCAAGTAATGCTTCTTTAATGGAGGTTGTTCTCGTCACTGCCTCCCTCTGTTCCTCCAAAGCTGCCTTAGTGATTTCCTAACTTAAAGAGATTAGGAGAGCATGCTGTGGGAGTTATTTCTCACACTGATTGAAGGACTCGTGGTTACCCAAACTAAACAGAAGAAGGAAACTGCCTCCCTTTCATAGAAGAGAAGCCCATCCAACCTTTGCACAGAAAGAGGAGAAAATGGGCATGTGTTTTGCTGCCTTAATTGCCTGTACAATAATGGCATTCCCATAGTATAATTTTTATTTTCTTTGCAATAAAGACTAATAATCAGAGTTCTTAGATTCTTGGATTAACTGTTCCTAGTATTAAATATTACACATGTTTCTCAATCAGCACATGTTAAACCTCTGGTCTGTGAGTTGCACTGGCTACCGATATGCTTCCAGGTTCAGTTCAAGTTGCTGATTGTATAAAGCCTTCATAACAAGGGTTTGGGCTGTTGATAAATCTCTCCCTGGTTGCTCCACCTGATTATGGCTGTCCATCCCACAAAGTCCCATAAAGCCGGCTCTGGGCACCATCTATTCTGTCATGCACCTGCCCTTTGAAATATTCCCCCCAAAGTGACATTGGTCCAGACCCTACTGGCTTTTTACAAGACTTTAAAGATGTGGTTCTGCCTCTGGGCTTGGGGACCAATAGAGGGTCTTGCTGATTCTTTCCCTAATTCTCTGTTGAGATGGCTTCTGGTCAAGGTGATGCTAGTCAGACAGCTATTGACAGTCTCTTCCATCTTCCTAGAGTTTTTATCCAGATAATTCTTTAGAATGTTACAGTTGTCATTGGAGTGAGACCCAGGTGATTATGTGTATTTTGATTATCTGAGGTATTTTTTATTATCTACATAGATGGCACCAAATAAAGTTCCATTGCCCTTTCAGTAACAATATCAGCAGCTGCTAAGAAAGATATAATAGCTGTTTTCCCCCTTCTTTTTAATGTTTTACTATTACATTCACTGCTATTCAGGCTGTTCAATTTATTTATCTTTGGCTCTTCATTAGGCATTCGTACTGACTTTTGCACAACCTTGGTTACAGGGAAAACCTCTTTTTAACCTCTTTTTCTTTCTTTTCCATCCCGTGTCTGTGTCCTCTTTTTTAAACTGATCTTTTTAAAAGATAAAGAGAGTAATAAAGAGAGTAAAGTGTTCTGTTAATAAAGAGAGTAAACTTTATTTTCCTTTCTTTTCCCATGGGGATGATATAATATTAACAATTCCCTGCTGATATAGCCCATTCATATCAATCTGACCTCCAGTAATACTGAAGGACAGAGGCAAAACCCATCTGCAGACCAAAGCTAAAATATAAATACCTAATCAGAGCCCTTGGAAGATTACCTGTGTCAAATAACCCAAACCAAGGAGGCCACTAGATTACCAGCTTAAGTAAGCTGACGTTATGTATTCTGCAGGTTTCTAGGAATGCTTTCTTCTTCTGTTTTGATTCCTCAGTAGGCACAATACACTTTCGCAGACCAGCCTGGCAAATCCAAGCTAAGTAGCCAGGATATTTGCCTTTATTCGGTCCACGGAATGATTTCTGAGCTCTCAGTTTTCTAAACTTCTAATAAAACTTTAGGAAGGTTCCAATTTGTTTCAGGTTATTTATGACACAAAAAGCCAACACATTTCTTCAAAGCAACAGGAGCTGAATTGGTCCCTGCATTTTCAAAACAATCTTCAGTTTAATGGAAAAGAATTTGATTTCAAAGAAGAAAATGTTGGTGTACAGTCCTTGCATGCACTTTATTTTGGAGGGGGGGGCTGGCTGAAGGTGTACAGTATGTGCATGGCCTATCTTTCAATGTTCTTAACTTTTAATAGGGCTTCAATGGGTCAAGAAGTGTGAAGGGCCAGGATGGTTGAAGAGTGGTGAAGACATGTAATAGCATTAAAAAAAAACCACTTGCCCTCTTCACTATCTTGCAATAAGGAAATAAGCTTGAACAGACTACCCTAAAACCTTAATTTTACAGATACAACCAACCGAATCTGACTTTGAAATTCACCATAGTATGTAAATTATGTAAATTTAACTGTTTTTTTGCTTTCATGGACAAGCCTTCCTCTAAATTAGTTGATTAAACTGGGTTTCATTGTCCATATATATATATATATATATATATATATATATATATATATATATGTAGGTCTTTGGTAATTCGGGTTTTCTCCCGCGTAAAATTGGAAGTGTCTTGGCGACGTTTCGACGAAGTCTCATTCGTCATCTTCAGGCTGGTGTCTTCGGCCTTGTGCTTCTAGGAGCAATGTGTGATGTAGTTAATGTAGTTAAAAGGAAGAAACAGCTGCGATCACACATTGCTCCTAGAAGCACGAGGCCGAAGACACCAGCCTGAAGATGACGAATGAGACTTTGTCGAAACGTCGCCAAGACACTTCCAATTTTACGCGGGAGAAAACCCGAATTACCAAACACCTACATACAAACACCCGTGAAAACCTCAGAAAACACACACACACACACACACACGCACGCACGCACGCACACACACACACACACACACACACACACACATATATATATATATATACACCGTAGAAAAACAAGACATTTTTGTTTCTGGAGATAGCAATAACCTAGTTTCTATCAAATGTTGATTCCCATGCCTATTAAACTACTATATATACTGGACAAGCAAAATTGCTCCTTTCTTAAAGAAAAGAGACGAATGTTATGTCTTGCTTGTAAGAAATATGTTATTAAAAAATCTACTACAATCTTGATATTGCTGAAGTATCATGTACCAGAAGAATGCTTTCAAAATATGGAAGCACAGCCTTTTCCCTGTTCAGCAAACACAAGTCATCTGCTTTATAGTGTTCTCTGAGACAACCTTCCGAACCACTCTATAAGTCTTGACATTCTTATAGATATACTTGAAATGAAATGCAGGATATCTGTCACATTTTGAAAACTTTTTTTTTCTTTGGCATTGGTATGGCTGACCAGCATCAGAAGGCTCTCTTCTAGATTATAAGAAGGCACTATATGCCTCTTTTAAGTATCTAAGCAAATTGGCACACACTTCAGCAAACTGTCAGAGAACTGATGTTAAAATAGCTACATTTTCCAGCTAATTTACTAAGCTGGCCTTCTACAGCTCATTATTTTTACTTTAAACATTAAAAAAAATCTTATTGCATGAAGCTGCAACTAGCTTCAAGAATGCTTCGTATATAAGTGTACATTTCTCCATTTACTGGAAAGTCATTAGGCTAGATGGCAAATAAATATATGTTTTGGATGAGATCATGTCCCAATAAACAAATGGTCTTTTTTGACAGGGGCGGGAGAGGAGTCGAATATGGAAATCCTAGTAATAATATGACCTGAAGTGTTTTTGTTAACTTCAGCTGTTGAATCAGCTACATCTTATGCTGAAAAAAAGAGACCTAGCTGCCATTATTTATTTTTTTGATGACAATTTCAATACATTATTTCAATTAGCCTGCAACCACTCATTTTTTCTTGGGAATATAAAACACCTTAAAATAATGTTTCAAATAGTACTGAACATTTAGAGAATGGTTGGTACCTTATAATGAAAAATATCAACAATTATTTTTAGATGCTAGATAATTAATTTGCAGCAGAAATTTTCTGACTTGGTCCTGTACTATGACTTCTTTTTCATTATGTAATGAGAACGTCATCTTCCCTTCCCTTCCCTTCCTACTTTTCCTCTTCCACAAACAAGAGAAATCTGATTATAGGTTGTGTAAGTAGAAGTTTTGGCTGATGGGAAAAATATAACTTTATAAGTGCAGGAGGAGTAATATTAATTGCATGAACCTGTTTAAATAAATGTCGTTTATTTGTAATTAAATGTAAATTAAGAGCCAGGGGTTCTTAAGATTGTTTTTATCTCCCCTCTCCTTTATTACTTTATTAGTAATTTAAGGTAGCGAACATACATCATACTCCTTCCTCCTCCCATTTTCCCCACAATAATCCTATGAGGAAGGTTGGGCTGAGACAGAATGAGTGGGCCAAAGTCATCCAGCTAGCTTTCATGACCAAGGCAGAACTAGAACTCACAGACTCCTGGTTTCTAAGAAAGCCCTGGGAAACCATGAGGTCTTGTCCTGCCTTGGGCACAAAACCAGCTGAGTGATTTTGGGCCACTCATTTGATCTTAGCCCTTGGAGGAAAGCGCCAGCAAACCACTTCTAAAATATTGCCAAGAAAATTGCAGCGACTTGTTCTGGCAGCCACCAGGAGACAACACTGACTCCAAGGGTCAAAATAAAATAAAAAAATAAATTTTTACTTGGCCAAAGCTTAGGACTTGGAGCTTACTCATGTAGTATCACACTTAATATGAGCAGAGTATTATCTAACTTGAATTGTTACCACTATGACTATTACCCTTTCAGACCACCTTTCTGGTTAATGACAATCTTTTAAGTGGCTCTGTTTTCATTTTAAATTAAAACAAACTCTTGAATATGAGAGCTATATGTGTTGATACTTTTCATAAGACATGGATTACATATTTGGTTTCAATGGAAAGCATGGAAAAATTAAGTAAACCTTTCTTCAGTGAAGTCACACTGCAAGTGCTTTATTTAGTATTTCAGTTTTTATGTGTTTCTTTGTTCTGTTGAGAATATTATTGAACTAGATGCTTTGTTATGCAAGCAAAGCCTTTCAAATTTTGGGAAAGGGGTACAATTTAAAGTGTTGGATTTAACCTATAAAATCCTATATGTTTTGGGTCCCAGCCCTCTTCAAAACTACTTCTTCCGAGTAGAACTGCCGTGGCCAATACCATCTTCACGTGAAAAGATATTAGAAACCTCTCATTTTAGAAAACGAGGGAGGGCAGGCACCCAGAAACTATGTTTCTTAGTAATGGTCACTGCTTTTTGAAACAGTCCCCTTCCAGAAGCAAGGATGGCACCAATCCTAAAGGTTTTAAAGAAAGTAGTAAAGACGACTTATTGTTTACATAGGCTTTTATGCTAATTATTTTGTTTTACTATCCTTTGTATTTATCTTGTTATCTGCTCAGAGTCCATTATATGATTCTAGCAATATAGAAAATTGTTAAATAAACAAAAAAGCCACTTCCCAAGATTTCAAGGGAGGATCGTTTCACATATAGGCTGATTTAGTAAGTGAGGTGACTTTCAATGCTCCTGAGAAAAGTAGTACTTTTAACTTTTGCCCACATGAAGGAGTTGCTACCCTTTGTTTCTATGGAATGAAAAAAGTACAGTTAATAATAATAATAAAGTTGGAAGGGACCTTGGAGGTCATCAAGTCCAACCCCCTGCTCAGGAAGGTAACCCTATACCATTTCGGACAAATGGCTGTCCAGTCTCTTCTTAAAAACTTCCAGTGTTGGAGCATTCACTGCTTCTGGAGGCAGGTTGTTCCACTGGTTAATTGTTCTAACTGTCAGGAAGTTTCTCCTTAGTTCTAGGTTGCTTCTCTCCTTGATTAGTTTCCATCCGTTGCTTCTTGTCCTGCCTTCAGGCGCTTTGGAAAATAGCTTGACTCCCTCTTCTTTGTGGCAGCCCCTGAGATATTGGAACACTGCTATCATGTCCCCCCTCGTCCTTCTCTTCATTAAACTAGACATACCCAATTCCATCAACCTTTCCTTATATGTTTTAACCTCCAGTCCCCTAATCATCTATATGCAATTAAAACTCTCATTGTCATTAACTGGGTGACACAATACATCATAGCTAACAATTTTTGAACCAAGGTACCCCAAATGGACTAGTTATACAATATGTCCAAAATACAGGACTCATGACACCCGAGGAAATGAAATTTGGGGAAGTTGTGGCTGCATCAGTATTTCTTGCTGCTGCTGCACTGTTGCTGTGGCCACATGATCTTCATTTTCAATTTTCCATGACAGTTTTCCAGCCACTCTCACAATCCATCACTCCATCCCCCACCCAGCAGTAGCCACTTACTTGCTTGCTGATCTTGGGCTTGCAATTTCCTGCCAGCTTCCCCAGTGTCTTTCTCCCTGCAAGCCTCCCATAATCAAATGGGAAAGCTGGCAGGGGAGGGAGGGAAGGAAGGAAGGAAATGACAGAATAACAAGGAGGGAGGGAGGGAAGGAAGGAAGAAAGAGGAACAATGAGGGAGTGAGGGAGGGTGGAATGGAGGAAGGAAGGAAAAAAGGAAGGAGAGGGAAGTAATGAAGATTTCTTATGCTCCCTGCCAGCTTCCAAAGGGAAAGTTAATGGGGAAGCTGGGAGGAAATCAGAAGCTGTTTCCATTGCTTTTTTGTCCACTTGTCATCATTCTGTTTCTCTGTTTAGGTAATAAAATCTCTCTGAAACAATGACTCAATGGAGCATGGATTTTATAGTATATTATTATGAGGACAATCTGCCTTAAACTTTTGATACTGCCTAGTCTTATTCTTTCACAGGGACATTCAAAGTATGAATCACCAAATGGTATACTATCCACCAAAAGTTGCATAATATGCAAATTGTTATATTTTTACATACAGTTCACTCTTCATAACTTCATAACAGAATAAAAATTGTAAGTTATCCATAACAAAAAATAGTAGAATCACCTAGCATTCCCAAAATTATAACTCCCAACCTCATGGTGATGATGTGAGTTATGGTCTAACACAGGGGTCCCCAACCCCCAGGATGTGGCCCACTACTGGGGCTACTACTGGGCCACGAGCCGTTCAGGCTGTGGAAGTGATAGGCAAGTGCGTGCACATCCCCATTTTTATGAGCAGTGGGCGAGCACATGCACTCCATCCGTGCATGTGCCCACTGCTCACGCAAAGGGAGCTGTGCATGCACTTGTGGGCTACTCATGCGGAACCACTCCCCCCCGCCCGCTGCTTTGCAAAGCTGGAAAGGTTGGGGAACTCTAGTCTAACACATCTGGAGGGCAATAATTGAGAAAACACTATCATGATCAAGGTCCCAAATGTAGGACTAATATTCCATTGAAATTATTAGAGGATTGAGTTCTGTATTACAAATCTATCAATAATTCCATAAATAATATTGATTTCCCCCACTCAGTTAAAAATATTAGTAACACTGATTATATAGGGAAAATAAATACCATCTGTTGGTTGTCCTTGAAACAGTGTTCCACTGAACTAGAGAACATTTTATTGACATCCCTTCTGTGATAATAAACACAGGATTGCAGGTTTTTAAAGAAAAAAAATGGGTTCAATCATTCTCCAGCAAAGACATCTTAAAGGTTTCTGATGTTATCATTAATTATCCTGAGTTTTGCTTTGTAAAGACACAAACCAATAAGCATCCTATTTATTACACTTTCTTTTCTCATTGCTTCTCCTCAAATAGAAGCGGAAGAAAACCATCACCGATAAGCAGACTGAAGTAAAATTAAACATCTGTTTATAAAACAAACCAGAGGACCACTGACAGCTGTAGCAGAATGGCAAATGTTCCACAGCTGCCAGGTTCCTAAATTAACCATGATATTCATTTACAAGCAGCAAATAACTAGGAAATGATGGAGCTCTGCCTTTTTACTGCTTGCAATGCAGATGAATGAAGGATTCATTTCAAGAGGGGATCGAAAAGGACAGATCTGTAAAGGCCAGAGCTTGTTCCCATTAAAATCAACTTAAAACTCCTTTTGGTGTGACTGAGCTTATAAATCAGATCTTAGCCCTTGATAATTCAGAGAATTTATCTTACTCTTTTACAGTGACTCCCTCTGTTATTTTCCTTCCAAGTATTTCAGAGCTAACCTAGATATAATGCTGAAAATGACAATTTGTGAAAAACAAAGACCATTATTTAAGAAATATGCATATACATGAGCTGTGCTTTTACTTTTCTTTTATTACTTTCCAGTTATTTATGTATATTTATCTAGCAGAGCTCCTAAATCCTTCCTAGTGAGCTCTTATGCTTCAGTAATAAATGGGAGAGCATGACAATATGCTTGAGTTGTTCAGCACTGTAATTAATTAAAGAGGGGCAACTTATCATATAATCAGGCACTCAACATTTTTAGAACAGTTTCCAACTTTAAAAGAAAACATGGTTAAATTTTGAAATTTAGTAAATAGGTGTATGCTGAACCTTGCAAACTATACTTATCAAGTCATTTAAATACTTGTGTATATATATCTTTTTTAGATATATGAAGATTAATTGGGTCAATAATATCTTTATATTATCAAAAAAGTATTTTTCTTCAGTGTAAGTTTTCATATCTGCTTAGACAGATTTAGTCTCACTTGCTCTTCTACCCTGCAAAGTTACTACAAACCTCAAAGTAAGCCAAGAATAAACTTAGAATCCTAACTTATTTTCTTAATTAACTTAGCTTGTTAGGTTTTAGAAATGTTCGTCAAATCCCCATCTGGAACTGTCATGTGCACCTCATGGACAGTTCTTCCAACTTTATTGCAAATGTTTTGACTAGTTGAAAGAAGAAATCTATAATAATCACTTGGTTAAATCAAATGAATCAAACCAATGAATATATCAAGCTTTTGCTAGTAAATATATTTGATGGGTCACTATAAGAAGTTGTTAATGAAGTGTTTACTGCATTTATCTTCATTTGGAAGCCATTAAATAAAATAAGGAGAGTACGGGTTTTTTTTGCTGAATGACTTCTTGCAACTACACTGTATTTTAAAAGAAGTAGAATTGCTAAAAATGCACATTTAAATCAAAATGCTTCCAAAACAAGTCAACAATTAATAGCAATAATAGAAGTAGTATAAGCAATGGAGCAATTTCCACTTACCTCTATTATCAAGCCACCCAACTCACCCCAGTTAGCTGTCATCAAATAGAGTTAGGGGGATATATGATGCTGGAGATATAGTGAAAACCAAAACAAAGAAGGTGATAGTGATGAGATGATAAAAAAAAATGCTGCTGTCTTTAGCCTTTAGCCTTCCTACCCTCATTGAATATGAAGTTTCACAGGGAACCTTCACAAACTTTCCATTGCAAACTTTAGCCTTTCTGTTCGGAAGGCAGTAAAGTCAGAACTTCAGATATGTGCTGGAAGAGGGAGGTCAGTGTGTCCTTACATAAAGGCAATCATTGAACCTCAAGCTTTTAAAATATCTTTTCATCACCAGCTGGTTCATCTTCCCCATCCAAACTCTCAGGGGAGGAACAATTAACAATTTAATATTGAAGGAAATACTATTTGGGGAGCTGACAAAGCAAAGCTCTAAAAGATCTTCATGGTATTAACTTCTGAAGCCTGCATATATTTTGTTTTGCAAACATTCAAATTGGTGCTCCAGCTGCACAATTTCCCAAAGGATTGTGACTTTTAAAAATGCATGTAAATGATGTTCTAAATCTGCCAAATCTCTAATTTGGCAGATTTTATGTCCTTTTCAAGTTTTTCAACCATCACATCCAAAAAGAGACACATGAATAAATCAGAAAAGGAATACTTATGCTGAAAGAAGCAATTTCTGTACTTTGCCTTTAAAAAAGAATGAAATATGTCCTTTTC
This sequence comes from Azemiops feae, assembly GCA_023970755.1. NCBI lineage: Eukaryota > Metazoa > Chordata > Lepidosauria > Squamata > Viperidae > Azemiops > Azemiops feae. Next base: position 2,615,486 of record JALGBA010000202.1, on the reverse strand, counting down.
CAGTTTTACATGTGCACAATTTCTACCAAGACCAGTCTTCCAAATTACATTGTGCCAAGTATAATTTGACATTTTAGAAGAATACATTATTGGAAGCAACTCAACAAACACAATACAGGTTTTCTATATGATGGGAAACTGAAATTAATCAGGAAATAAATGTGTAATAATTTAAAAGATCATGCTATACAAACATCAGATTGGATGAAATTGAAATCTCAAGTCATATATATATGACTATAACTACTTTCAATAATTATTTAAGAACTCAATTTAAAATATAAAAATAAATTATAAAAATCTGGTGAATTGAATTCAACGGTATTGTTTTGCTGATGGAAGCATTTTCTCCTGAATCAGGAGAGGCAAAGCCATTCTCTGAAGACTTCTGATGCCTCAAATGCTTACTGTGGGAAGATCTCTCAAGCCAGCTAAGAAGATTTTGAAGAAAACTAGAAGCTGGAAAAGAAAGTTCCAGTTTGCTGGGACAAATTTTGTGCAATGCTGTGTTAATAGAGAGAAGCCAATAGCTGCCAACCTGACCCACCAGTGTCTTATTATAATAGTCACAAACTTAGATGCCCTCATCAAAGTGCTGAATTCTTGGTTGAAGTATGCTACCTCTGAGTTACCTAATCCTACAAAATGGATTGATGCTTATCAAAGAGTTATACTGATTATAACATCACGACTGTGTCCCAACTACTCATGAGCCAGCCTTTGATCTCAAGAAGCCCTATGCTTATTCTTTCAGGATGGGTGCATCTTTACTTATTCTTCAGAAATGTGTGGTTTATTTCTTTCCCATCCCTGTACAAGTTTTCTTCATTTTATCTAGACTCCTTTCAGTTGGGGTTCAAGCTAGGGTTTGGGATTGAAGCAGCATTGATCACATTCATGAATGTCCTCTAGTGATGTTAAACCTCTCCTGTTTAACAACAACATGATCCATTGGTTTGGGTTGAGATATCATCAATATGAGGATAATACCCAGCTTTATATTAGTACTCCATGCCTCTTGAGTGATGCTATGGATATCCTATCCCAGTGTTTGGAGGCAGTCTGGGTCCGATTCAATCCTAGCAAGACAGAGTGGCTATGGGTATTTGGACATTTGAGAGACAAGATTCTTCCATCTCTACTTCTGGATGGGGTGTCACTACCTCAGACAGACCTGGGGGTCCTCCTAAACCAGGCGTGGGGAACTATGGCCCTTTTATGACGTTGTGTGGACTTCAACTCCCAGAATTCCTGAGCCAGCCATGCTGGTTCAAGAATTCTGGGAGTTGAAGTCCACAATTCATAAAGGGGCCTTTGTCCTAGACTTATAGCTCCTGCTTGAAGAGCAGTTGGCAGCTGTGGCTAAGGGAATTTTTGCCTACCTTTGGGTAATACACCCATTGAGTCCATTTCTGGTCTAGGAGACACTGCTCACTGTAACCCATGCCCTTGTAACCTCCTGCTTAGATTACTGTAATGTGCTCTACATGGGGCTGCCCTTGAAGAGCATTCAGAAATGTAGCTGCAAGGGTAATAAATGGTGCTTGGTACATGACCCATGTAACATTACTATTCTGTGAACTGTACTGGTTGCCAGTGTGTTTCTGCATGCAATTTAAGATGCTGGTAATCACCTTTAAAACCCTAAATGGCATGGGACTGGGTCTTTTTCTAAGAGTTTCTCCTCATCCAATTCAATCCGATAGACTGGGCATCCTGCAGATCCCATCAGCCAAAGTGTATCAACTGGGCTTTTTCTGCTGTAGCTCCTGCCTTAAGAACATTCTCTCCTCGGAAATTAGAATGTTCACAACCTTGTTGGCTTTTTGCAAAGCTTTAAAAACTGGGTTATGTACCCAGGACTAGGGCTCAGAATGTGCTATGGGATCCATTTCTCGGCTTTACTATTAGTTGATTAATCACCACAGCTGCTGCTTGTACTTATTTATTTTGTGGATGTTTTTATTGTTTTAATGTTTTTAAAATTGTTTTAATTGTTATATAATTTTAGAACTAGAAGTTGCTCAGAGACACTTGGTTGAATTGGGTGGCTGTAGAAAATGAATGAATGAATGAATGAATGAATGAATGAATGAATGAATGAATGAATGAATGAATGAATGAATGAATCTTTCCAAAACACACTGTATATTGATCAAAAGAGCACAGGAAATGGGTACTTTGAAACTCTCTGAAAGTGGTATGTTTCAAAGACCTCTATACTTCATACTGACAAGGACTCAAAGAGTAATGGATGCAAATACAATATCTGTGAATATGTATACAAATTAGAGTTCAGCCCTTTCTAACCCAGCATCTAAGCCCACAACCAGGAAGGAAATGCAATACTATTTAATTTCATCAGTCACTTCCTCAGTATTCAGAGGAGTAAAAACTTTGATACTGAACTTAGTAATATAGTCGAACTTAGTAATATAACCATAAGACATATGACTTTTGCCAATACATAACTATTTTCATAGCAAGGTTTTTTTAAAAAAAAATTGCTTTGCTTTTCATAATATCATTAGCATTTTCATGTTTGCCACAAAAAATGAGAATAATAGTGTCCAGAATTTGTAAGCATTTATGGAGTGTAAAATGGCAACTGCAATAGGGGAAAAGGGCTTACTCTAAACCCAGTAATTTTGTTGTGCTCACAGCTTTACACAATAGAAGGAAAAACATGCATGATGTTAAATCTGTGTCAAAAGAAAAGTAATAATTGCTATGTACTAGGCCAGGGCTTTTCAACCTTTTTATCGATTGTACCACTTTTAGGATATGGCAATATTCTAGTACCACCTAGCAAGGTGTCAAAAACTTGGTGACAAAAAAAAACCTGTTGCAATTGCACTGAAATGACTTATGACCATTTTTCACACTCATTGCAGCAACAGGATCATGTGATTTATATTTGGATGCTTGGCAACTGATTCATATTTATGATGGTCACAGTGTCCCAGAGTCATGTGATCCCCTTCTGCAACCTTTTGACAAGCAAAGTCAATGGCAGAGCAGCTGGTGGCCAACTGCTAAGGCGGGATTTCCTTTCCTCCCTCCCTTCCCTGCCTCCCTTTTTCTCATTCCCATCTCCTTCTGAAGGAAGAATTTGAACCCCCCCATATTTTCCCTCTTCCATATATTGAACAAACAAGGAAAGGCCTCCAGAGACAGAAAAGACAAGCTGCTGAGTGAACTAGCTTAAAAAGGCACTTCCCCTTTAAGAATTAGCTACTGGCTAGAAAGGAAAGTAAGGAGCCCAGCTGGCACTTAAGGAAGAAAAAAAAAAATGTAAGTACTGGCTGCCGGCTAAGGCAGCCTCCCCAAATGGCTCCATTCATAAGTAAAATCTGCAGCTCCAGAGGACTCTCTCACTGTAAGTCTTTGCCTGTGCTGGCTCTTTCCCTCTCCCACTACACTTGGCTAGGCAGGGCTGCGTACCATCTGCCACTCATTAATGTACCACAAGTGGTACGCGTACCACAGGTTGAAAAGCCCTGTACTAGGCTACCCGCGCACCATGTCATAATGTTACCTTATATTTTAATCTCTAAAAAAGTTGCAATGATGGTAATCTTTACACTTGATAGGCTTTATTTGTTACAACAGGCAAAGATATAAGATCCTTATATCCAGCTCCACAAGAAATTTAATGTTTAGAAGGAATTCCATGTTTCTTCATTTATCATCCTGGGCTATATGAAGGATTAACATTGTAGCCAAAGCATTTAAGGAGAAGGATCTCAACCTGGTTGCAACTGAAGCTTTAGGAAAGCTCAGCAGTTCTATGGACATGAAGCAACCAACATCTTAGAACTGCAAGCTACTTTCCTCAGATCAAGCATCTTATAAATTTATTCATGCTTGCATTTACAGCCCACTTTTTTCTGAGAACTCAGTGAAGCCTACAAGTGTTTTTCTCCTAAATGTATTCCTACAGCAGACTATGAAGTAGATGAGTCCTTGTTCATTCTGTCTATATGGCCAAACCAACGGCCCATGTTTCTTTCATTCTCATAATTTGCTTTTGTATCCATTCAGTAGCCATTTCATTCTTGTTCCTATCTCTTCTAGTTTTACCAGATATTCTTCTTAAGTACCTCTTTCCCACCATATTCAACTTAACTTTGTGTTGGTTTCTACTGAACAAGCCAACTCTCACATACAGTATGCTAAGACAGTGGAAGCATGCACTTCTACAGAATCATCCCAAAGGTGCTTTTTCAAGAGGCAACTGGACTTTCTTGTTTTTCTTTGAAGATGTTTCACTTCTCATCTAAGAAGCTTCTTCAGCTGAGAGCTGAAGTGGAACGTCTTCAAAGAAAAACAAGAAAGTCCAGTTGCTCTCGGAAAAGCACCTTTGGGACAACCATGACCTGAATGACTGAGACTCTCCATAGACATTTATACAGAGTCATTTTTACTTCTTTCAAGAAACTACCCACTGCTGTCATGTCACCCCTAGTCTTTCTTTTCTCTAGACTGGCCACACCCAATCCTTAAAATCCTTCTTCATATGTTTTTGTCTCCAGGCCCTTAATCATATTAAATTGCTCTTCTCTGCACTTTTTCCAAAGTCTCAACATCTTTTTTGTAATGTGTATGCAGTATTCCAGGTGTGGCCTTACTAAGGCTTTATAAAGCGGTACTAATACTTCACGTGATTTTGATTCTATGCCTCTGTTTATATAACCAAGGATTGGATTAGCCAAGAAGCTTCTTGGATGAGAAGCAAAGTGTCTTCAAGGAAAAAACAAAGTTCAGTTACCTTTTGAAAAAGCACCTTTGGGACAACCATGACCTGGATAAGTGAGAATCTCCATAGGCATATATGAGGTTATGGGAAGGAAGTTCAGAGGCAACCTTTCTCTGTTGTGACCCTGAATCTATCAAATCAGATTGTTCACTTCTTTGCTAACTTTCAGAAATGAGTCAAATATTCAGTTCTCCTGGGCCTCTGGGAATTAGGATATTGCCTGCCTGTTTATTGTATTATATGTATTATTTTTGGGCTTTTCACAAATAATATGGATTTTTGTGATGGATTGTCTTTATTATATTGCTATCTGCCCAGAAACTTCAGATAAGGCAATATATAAATAAATATTATATTGTCAACAATATTGTCCCTTTCTCTCTCCCCGCCTTTCTCTTTTAGGCAGGTAAATGCAAGCAGAATAGCCAACTGTGTATGTTTCTGCAGACACCTATATGCAAAAAAATATATGCAGAATTTCTTCACTGCAATGCAGTCTTTTGTTCAATAAGAGGTAGCAAAAAGCCCTATATATAGTATGTTCATGCCCCCCCCATCATAAGATTATAGATAATTAGCATGGAAACATATGGACCATGCACAAATTGTATCACACAGGATATGTGTTTGTAATACGTCTTAATGTGAGTACAAGACCAATGTCAAACTTGAACCATTTCACATGATTTACTAAGATTTGGATTGCAATACTGGATTTGCCATCATGCAGATTTTGACCAGCCCTATAAATGCCCCTGCAGCCAGGCATTTTCTGAAATGTCAGCTACCTGCCAATGGAGAAGTGGTCCACTCCATATTCCGTGGGCCTGCAGCATTTAAAGTAAAAGACTAATTTCAGACACATATCTGTTGAGTCAAAGCTAAATCAATTCCATTCTTGATTTTTTTTCTTTTTAGTAAAATTACAGAGGTCCTGATCTGGTTTCAAAGCAGTGCAAATTGTCTGCATAAAAATCTCTCCTTTTTTCCCAGTGTTCATAGGCATTCAGAGCATTAGACCTTGAGAATGGCTGTTTCTGAGGATCTCATAGTACAGCTAAGGTCAGGCTAAAGATCAGTGCAAAGTCATAAAGTACAGTACATGCTGTAAGCTATGCTTTCAATTATACATTTAAACCATAAATTTACTTACTTCAAAATTACACAGCCTGTGCCCAAAGAAGGAGCTGTCCAAAACACCTGAATGCGAGTCCTCCTCCTTGGTGTACTCTCTGTCACAGCCACAGGACAATTACTCATGAACTGTGTTTCTTCTTCATCTATAATCTATACACGAAAAAGCAAAAGTTTATTAGAAACAACAACAACACCTATTTAGAAAGTGAAGAAAGGTCCTTGACATTGTGCTATATAGTGTTCTGCATGTTATCAAATAGCTGATCATTTTTCTTAATGTAATCTGCTTCTTTGGTTGAAATGCTAGAAGTGGAGCTCATCAGAACTGACAAAGGCCTATCAGGAGGTCTTGCAAGGAATCAAATATTTGAGTTTCTGGACCCTGTGAAAGTTAACTTTGATGTAAGCAAGCTGTATTCTTGAGCCTGTTATTAGGGTCTAGTTTTGGGCTGCTCTATGGTTCTGGACATTATGAATTATTTTTGAGTTTGCTCACCAACTCACCCAAGGAATTTTTTTTTTAAAGAGAACCAGCCTTTTAGAAAATATGCTAAATAAGTCCATTCCTTCAAACTACATGACATCCTACTGGAAAAATTATCAGATCCCTAGTTAGTATTTTAGTTTTTGGACTAAATTTCCTCGTAAAACCCATAGACGTTTTTTAAAAAAAATTGAAAAGCAAATAACAAAATGGGTTTTTTTTCCTACCTTGATGTATATTTTCACATACTTCAGAAATAAATTAAGGAGAAATGAAAGAAAAAGAAAAGTGCAATAAAGAAAAAGGGGAAATGGAGGAAAAAAACCCTCAAAAGAGAGTTGTGTTTTTTTTCCAAAGAAAAGAAAAGGCAGATTTACAGATATCTAATCTGTAATGTGCCATTAAAAGTTAAATTCATTTTAGTAATTACAAGAAGAAAATAATACAGTATTCATCATTTTTTCTTACTTGTAATGTAAGAACTGGCAGCTATGGCTAGAATAGTACAAGCCACAGAGCATATCAAAAGGCACCCTATAATTCTGCTGAATTCAAGGTTGTGTAATAACCCCTCAATCAGATATAAATTATATTTTCATCAGTCTATGACACCAGTCTTTTTTTTTTTACTAGTGTTTGAGCCAAGATGTATAAATTCTCCATTTATAGAACTTGCAACTGGTAAATAAAAAGAGAAGAGGGAGAGCATTAAGCTTATCTCCTTGAAGTAAAAAACAATACCAGCATCCATGTCTGTATGAATAAAGAATCTAATAGAAAGCTTGATTTTTCAGTTTTACAGAATTATACAGTCGGAGGGCTATTGGGGCCACTAAAACCAACTCTCCACTTAGCTCAGGAATCCAAACTAAAGCATCTGCATCAGATGCCTACCCAACTTCTGAAATATATGTATCTGGAGAAAGAGGAACTGATCATTCTCTTGGCACCTGAGGAGAAGAGTCGTTTTGTTTTTAACCTTGTTTTTATTGCTGGTTGTGAGCTGCCCAGAATCTTTCCATGAAATGGGTGGCTATGAAAGTTTTTTTTAAAAAAATAAAATAAAATAATAAAATAAAATAAAATAATAAAAAAATAAAATAAAATAAAATAAAATAAAATAAATAAAATAAATAAAATAAATAAAATAAATAAAATAAATAAAATAAATAAAATAAATAAAATAAATAAAATAAATAAAATAAATAAAATAAATAATAAAATAAATAAATAAAATAAAATAAAAAATAAATAAAATAAAATAAAATAATAAAATAAAATAAAATAATAATAAAATAAAAATAAAATAAAAAATAAAAATAAATAAAATAAAATAAAAAAATAAATAAATAAAAATAAAATAAATATAATAATAATAAAATAAAATAAAATAAAATAAAATAAAATAAAAAAAATAAAATAAAAAAAAAATAAAATAAAATAAAATAAATAAAATAAAATAAATAAATAAAAATAAAATAATAATAAAATAAAATAAAATAAAATAAAATAAAATAAAATAAAAAAATAAAATAAAATAAAAAATAAAATAAATAAAATAAAATAAAATAAAATAAAATAAAATAAAATAAAATAAAATAATAAAATAAAATAAAATAAAATAAAATAAAATAAAATAAAATAAAATAAAATAAAATAAAATAAAATAATAAAATAATAAATAAAAATTAGATAAACTGCTCGTACTTTTAGGATGTTTCTCCTAATATTAAATGCCTTCCTGGAACTTAAAACCATCATTCCATCTCCTGTGGTCTGGGATGGCAACAAATGTGATCTGACTATCCATCTGGTCCTGCTTCTGATTCTTGAATTATGTAATTATCTCTGCCCCCCAGCCATCTTTTCTCGTGGTTAAGCATATCTAATTTATTCTTACTGGGTATGCCAATCAGGCTGAAAGTTTGTTTAGTCTTTCCTTTCTGTTTTAACATTGCCATTTTACCTTTTGCACAGGTTTCAAGGTGATGAGTATTTAACAAAACATTATCAACTCTAAAATAACAACCCTAAAAAAGGCATAAGACTAATAAACAACAAACCAAAAATAGTACACCGATTCCCAAGGATAAGAAACAAATATCCTAGAAACAAGCAGCAAAATTCAGCTGGAAGGTTCAGATTAACAGACTCTGTATATATGTATTAGATTTCTATTAGATTCTGTATTCGTATGACATGGAAGCTGGTATTATTTTTTACTTCAAGGAGATATGTCATGATTTGGATACCACCACAGAGGAGTTCTCTTCTCTAGCCATATATCTCAAGTCATAAGGTGGGGACAATCTCAAAAGTTATTTTTAAAGAGGTTCAAACTGCCTCAAGGTAGTCTCATGTTTTAAGAAGCAAAGTTTTAATTGATTTAGAAATGTAAAAGACAGTCTGACTGCATTTGTATTTCTGCATCTGAAATGCAGTCATTACTTTATGCTCATGCTGAGGATGGTTGGTTTAAACATCAAAAATACACTATGAAATTATAAAATGTAGAAACAATACAATGAGAATATATAAAACCTAATGGTAAAAGTGCATTATTATAAAATGCTAAGATGACCATGTATCTGCTCGGTGTTATGAATTGAAAGAGCAGTTTTAAGATAATGGATTCAGAAGAAGAATTAGATGGAGTCTCAAAGCCGCTTCAGAAAATCATAATAAATATCATGTTAATGTTAATGTATATTAATGTTCAAAAGTTAATACTGAAGTTAATAAATATTAACATATAAATGGTAATAAATATTAAACATTATGGGAACAATCCTGTTTCCTCTAATCAGTCTGGATTACAACTCCTGTATGAATGAGCATTAAGGTGAGAGTCAGGGGGTTTCACAAAAGGCAATTATGTAAATATTCAAGAAACATTCAGCTTTAGATTCACCAAGCATCTCCTGAACTGTGAGAAGAGCAAGAAGAAAAAGCGATGGATTTTAACCACTGAGTACAAGAGAGAGTCTGCATCCTTATGCTGGCAATGAGCAATCAATTCTTTCATTTGATTTCATTCTGGTTTGCAATAAAGATTCTTATCTAGCCTAGCCACATCTATGAGACTTCTTCCAAGGTCTTAACATAGGAAGTAAGCTGAGTATGGTCAGGATGTCTGTAGAATAGTAAATTCTGTAATGTACAGATGTTGTTGTTAGTTGCGAAGTCGTGTCCGACCCATACAGATAGTCTTTGTTTAATGACCACTCATTCAGCAAAGTTCAAGCTTACAACAATGCTAAACTAGTGGTTGTTACAATTAGTTCTCATATGCACTACTCCAAGGGAAATCATCAAAACAATTAAAAAACGAAAGTTAGAATATTTTGGACATGTGATGCGACACCCAGAAAAATACGGCATACTCCATTTAATCCTCCAGGGAAAGATTGAAGGCAAACGAAGTCCAGGCAGAAGAACATCATGGCTTCAAAATCTAAGGGACTGGTTTGGACAAAACTCAGCAGCACTTTTTCGTGCAGCTGCTGATAAAAACAGGATCGCCAACATGATCGCCAATGTCCGATAACGGATATGGCACAACAAGAAGAAGAAGATGCACTACTACTGCAGTGTCCCTCCAATCAGAAAAACAGAATAACAGAGTTGGAAGGGACCTTGGAGGTCTTCTAGTCCAACCCCCTGCTCAGGAAGGAAACCTTATACCATTTCAGACAAATGGTTGTCCCGTCTCTTCTTAAAAATTTCCAGTGATGGAGAACCCACAACTTCTGGAGGGAAGTCATTCCACTGATTATTCTGTCAGGAAATTTCTCCTTAGTTCTAGGTTGCGTCTCTCCTTGATTACATGATTGTGAACCAGGTGCTTGGTGCCTGAATCGCGATTACGATGTCACATCATCCTACGGTCACATGATTGTAATTTGTAATCTTTATTGCCAACTTTTAACAAACAAAGTCATTGGGGAAGCTGGCATGAAGTCATATGTAGTAGTCGTGTGAAGTCCTCCCTTAACAACCCATATAGTGCTTGTTTAACAATGGCAATCGAGACTGCTGGAATTAAGAGACATAGCCATGTGGGTTTTTTTAAAAAAAATTTATGACTAGGTCTCTTAACAATGGCATTTTGTGTCTCATTTAGTGTAGTTAAGTGAGGATTATCTGTAGGATACTATGTCTATGACATACTACTGAGATATTCAGTTAGTCGGACAAGATGCCTTAGGTTATGGATGCAGGAGTTGTAATTGAACAGTATGTGAAAAATACCAAGTTTCTTTAATCTTTTCACCCCTAGAGTTTGTAGACCCATTTATCTTTACAGAAGCATAGACAAAAACTTCAGTGGTTTCGGATGCTGATTCATAGATATATGAATTAAATAAGATTTCCTGCATCCAAAGTAGATTATCCTCAGAAAGTGAGTCTCTTAGGCTGCCATGCTGTGCTAAGTAATTCCCAATTTTAACCTCATTTTTTTTTTAAAAAAATATTCAATAATGTTGTTTCCATACTCATCCTTTTATTTGGAATTGCCCTTCTTGGTTCACTCAGTTATTTTTATAGGGAAACTACACAATATTCTTGGTAAATGGTTACATTCTAATGTTTTCTGTATTCCTCCTCTGTTTTCACATAGAGTCTCAGACAATTATTATTGTAAGGAAGCACAACCACACTCATTAACACAACAAAGTCAGTCTATATGACTTTAAAGGACACAGTTTCTTTAAGATGAAAATTTTCAATTTCTGGTTAGTCAATGTTATTTTTTCTATGTACAAGACTGCTGGAATTAATACTGAATTGCACCTTAATTGCTTCCTATTTCATATGTGACTGTCACCCATGAAGAAAAGAGCATCAAATTACTCTTTTTTCTTCTATATATAGTAAAGTAGTACTATTTTTTAATATTGAAAAGGAAGAAAAGGAGGACATAATGAGTAAATTTAATATCCTTTTTTTTGCTAGGGGACTGAAACTAAACAAAGGACAATCAAGAGACAATTCAGCATTAATTTGCCTCCTGCCCACTGCAGTGCTATCCAGGAAAGCAATACAGCTGGACAGATCTGCAAAGTGAAAGCTTTTGATTAGTATAGAAGAAAAAATAGTTCCTAAATGGAATTCACTTTCAAGTTGAAAATAGAGAAAAACTTTGGCAAAGGTAAGTATGATGCTAGTTAATATAATGCCATCTTGGGTGTTGAGTGGTGTTTTTGTTTATATTACATTTTCAACAAGTTGGGGAAAAGCCATGCCTGATAGTGTGAAAAAGCTCTGATATAAAAACAGTTTAGTTGGTATTCAACAAATCACTCTCCTGAACTCAGTTTCCATCTACAAAACAAAGTTGTCTACCTTAGAGAGTTGTGGTAAAAAGCACTAAGAACTCATCTGAATAGTCTAAAATGCTATAATGCCATTACTGCACTTGGCACTGCTGATAATACACAGCCCTGTTGCCTGAATCCTCAGCAGTTCTTTTAGATTCTATATAAAACAGATAAAATATTTCATATATTTATAGCCCTCCTTTTATGACATAGCCCCAGCAAAGTGGCTCACTAAATAATAAAATGTTCAGTTTATTAAGAAACAAATAGCATAAAAGCAAAAATGTAAATGACATAACTCAAATATTAATAAAGCAGCTGTTGAGATTCCAATAAGTAAGGTACAAGCCTAAAATAGTTTAAAAATTGCTGAATAATTTATACTGGTTACATTAAAAGATTTTCAGGAAGCCAAATAAATGAATAGCTTTTTAACGCTATTGGAAGACCATGCCCAGCTCAATAAGAAGGGAATTTTATACTCTGGAGTTATTACAAAAAATAATTTCATACTTATCATCTAAATTAATCTTGTGAGCTTATAGTGATCTTAATATTTGGGCAGGGCATTATGACTTACCTTATTTAAGCTGGCATCCTCCAGGTTTGTTGGAACTACAATTCTCCAAATTCCTAGTTATCAATGATTAAAGATGCTGGGTGTTGTCATTAACATTTAGAGAGTCATTCGCTTCTATTATCTGAACTTTATTAAGTTATGGGCAGGATTTGGAAATGGAAGAGATATGGTTTTACTTAATAGACACTATTTTAAATGATTTGAATATGCTGATTAATGCCTTACATTAAATGGCTTGACTCTTTTACTGGAGAAGAAGAAACCAACACATAACTTCAATAGCGGTACTCCTTCTTTGTAGCAATTGGTATTTTGCTGCTTTCATTGAGTAACTGATACTCTTTTCTTGTCTTTTTAAATACATCTTTTAAAAAACCATTGTTTCTGTCTATGATATTCTTCTCTAACTTCAGATAAAATCAAGCTTTAAACTTTTCTGATAACATCTCAACAATTCCAGGTTATCTATATCTTTTCTGCCCTTTACCCACCCCTCTCTGTATATCCTTTCTTACTTATAGAATTTTTTGTGCAAACTAACATTTTGAATTGTCTTCTACTTTTCTCCTCACTAGAATTCTTTGTTTGCACTCATCTTTTAGTATTAATTACTTTTAGGAACCCAGACACTTCTTGGGTTCCTTTTTTTCCTTTAGCTTTTCCTGCTATATTTCATATTATTGCTTAGAGGTTATTAAAATGCATTTTTCAATGTCTAATATATATGTTTAATTGCACTTAGCTTTTGTTTCCTTAAAGAAGTTCAGCATTACATAGTCTAAGTTATTTCTATTTCCTTGCCTATATTTGTTCTTATGGGTCAGTATCAAATCAGTAAGAGCTGTCTTCTTCTATTCTTTGAAGTAGATGGTAATGGATTTCCTAGAAAGGCCATATTCAATGTTATTTCCACCAATTTAATTTAATTCAATTCAATCCAATCCATTGTATTCTATTTAAGTGCCACCTGATTCCAAATGATTCCAGGCAGCTCACAATGCAACAAAATAATAAATAGAATAGAAAAATAAACTAGCAATAATTCTGGAAAACAGGTAAGAAAACAACATGGCAAATCTGGTCAACAATAAAACTCATAAGGGGATAAAACCAAGACTTGGGAGCCATTATACATATCAGGATAATCATAGTCCTCCATCATTATTAATTCATGATTCTTTTTCTTCATTTTGCTTTTGACAAGCATCACTCACATCTTCTCCTTGATTGGGTAGGCATAGTAGACATCAACAATAGTACTGCTTTTTTATATATTTCCATATACACTAATCCAAATTATCCCTTCACCATGCAAATTCATTCACCTAGAATTCTCAGCAGGTTTATATATTATTTAACTTACAATACAACTCTTATCTAAAAATATTATTATTGCTGTTATTATTACTAACATCTTTTGAATAAATAGTTTTCTTTGGTTGTACCCTTGTGAGAAACCAGTTCTAGCATTGTCATATAAGATTCTCTGCAAGCTTATAACTTTTAGCTCTCTGCATATACATGTTACCTTGTTTAAATATATTCCATTGTCTTGGGCACCATCAAGGTTTTATTTCCCAATAGGTTTGCTTATTATGTAATCATGTCAAAATATAAACTTCACGCCTACTTAGCACAATATCTAATTATCCAATTTGGAAAGTCCTATTTTCCTTCCTAAACTTACCATTAGAGGAATTGTTGAGAGGTCAACAATTCCCAGCTCCAGTAATTGTCATCAGCTTTATCAATTTTTATTGAATATATTTGGTAAAGCCATTTGCAGATTTTATTTTATTTTTAATTCAGAAAAGCCAGTTTTGAAAAAAATAAATAAATAACTTCCAAGTAGGCCCCTAGATCTGTCCAAAACCAGCAATGTCAGGGCTGCCAAAACATTGCAGTTCTTTTGAATTCCTATCATTAGAGGTCCAAGTCCAATGGCAGTAACTTTTCAGCACTTTATGATCCACTGACCATGAGTTGGCAGTTAGGTGTAGATCATTAGAAATTTACTTTGTGTTTCCTGTATCCAAGGCCTTTCCTAACCTTCTAATTCATTTCATTTAAATAAATCTCTTTTCTATTATAATTATGAAACCTGATTCACTAATCATTACTCAGGTCAAAATAGTTCATTGCTCACAATTAATATTAATAAGATGATGCTAACACTTCATTTAAATCAGGGATATATGCGGAAAAGGGAACAAAAAAACAGAGGAAGGCAAGTTTGCAGTGAGGGATATGTATGAGTTTCTATGTGGATATATATGATGGTTGAAACAACTATAGGAACAGTAAGCTATGAGATGCAAACAGTAAGATGAGATCCAAAATTTTATAGGAGTGGATCCCAGCAAAATAAAGACTATTTCTTCAAACAGAATATTTTGTTATTTAAGACTGCCTCAAAAGGCAGATTACTCACCAGATCAACTTTGGTGATAATTTTACCTTGAAGTTGTGTGTTTTGTACCTGTCTATGTACATTCTTTGCTCTCTGATCAGACCCTGACAACTATGACTGTTTTGCCTCACCCCTTGAACCTTAATTTTGGATGCAGTTAACTTGCTGAAGCCTTGACTACTGCTACCATTAAACCCCTTACAACTCTAATGAAAAACTGAAGACTGATTTATAGCTTTACAACCAGGCATAACAGTAAGTGGACTGATTTATGTCTATGCTGTTGATTCTTTACTGGAGTCTTGAACCAACCATAATTCTTCCTAATCCAGTTGGTTATCTTCAATGTAGTCTACATAAGGCTATCCTTGAACAATATCTGGATGTTGCAATCAGTACAAAATGTGACACTTAAGCTGTTAAGCAGCACAAGGTGTAAAGATTATATAAAAGATATCAACTGAACATTTTTATGGACAAAATTTAAAAGTATTTATATTATGGACACAACTTGAAGTACTGATGTTAACCTTTAAAGCCATTAATGGTTTAAGATGTGACTGTCTAAGAAGTGTGGCCATAAGATCTGCAGGTTAGGCCCTTTTGAAGAAAACTTTGTTGTCTGAGTCTCTCTCGCATGAAGGCAAGGGATGAGTCACTCCCAATACCTTTCCTTCAGAATTAGTGTCAACATCCACCTCCAGAATCCAGATAAAACTCCAGGTTCATTCCATCTCCAAAAATCTTACTGTTTATTGAATACATCTTACATAGTTCATATAAACAATTTCACTTTTTTATGGGAAACGTCTGCTTCAAATCCACACCTGTTATGGTGTCCTTGAAAAGGATTCAGGCTCTTATGGTCTTCAGCGGAATCGTAGAAGTTTCATTTCTCCATCTTACCCATTTGAAAGTAACACCTCCTTACTCTAAAGGCAAGCTGAAAAGCAAAAGTATGTAGCTGCCAAAGTTTCATCCTTGACACTTAGCTTATATTCTTCTAATATCCACTACTTGTGATATATATGGAAACACAGTCCTTTGCTTTTCCAAATAGGATAGTAGTTCCCAGATTTGGGTCATAAGACAATTAGTACCTATTTTATTATTAAAGTTAGTAAGTTAAAACAGTTAGTTGCCATACTAATGGTATACTCTCCCCACAACATCACAGCTGCAGTCTCCATGTCATTTGGGTACCAACGATTTTTGGCCTCTTCAAATGTACTCTGAATTTAATTGTATGTATGCTGATGGAATTTTTTTAATCACCATTTTCCTCCTCAAGTTTAATTAATTTTGATTGTTTTTTTCTATTTTAATCAGTTTTATAGTGAGCTGCCCAGAAGCTATTAGTACCTGAAGGACAGGAAAAATACACAGTAAAATTAAACTAACAATGCTTCTTGGTTGATTATTCCATTTTGCATATTATGCAAAGCATAGATGAAAAAGAACTGGATAGACTTCAGTGTCTTTCTCAGAAGCTAGCTCACTCTGTTGAGCTTATGTTAGAATCCTTTTTTTGGGGGGGAGGCTTCTCTTTCCAACCATGTGCAAAAGATCTTGTAGTGTTTCCAGTTCACATCTTTTCTTCTCTCAAATTGGCAGTAATAGTAAATTGGGTTGCATCTGCTTTTAGAATCAGAGTCTTATATTATGGGACTGAGAAATTTATCAGATTTTTGCTAAATTTCTTTGCACATTTTTATTGTTTTTAATTGTTTTAACTGTTTTACAGTTTTAGAGTGTTAAATTGCCCAGAGTCCCCTGGCTGAGATAGGTGGCTGTAAGATTGAAGAATGAATGAGTGAATGGTTCCTTATTTACCAAGATCATTTATTTGGGTCATTTAGGATAGCGAGAATGTATACTCTCCTGCCAATAACAACAGCGGCAACAACAAACAGTGTCAAACAGTTGAATCAGTTGCTTATTCAAATGGGACAGAAAAGGTTGTACACTGTATTTAATTAAGATATATGGTATGAAAAGCAGTTTCAGCTTCTTCTTGAATCTCTCACTGGTTGGGTCAGAAAAATGTACTTTGCCACTGTTCTTTTTGTCTGCAAAGCATCCTCTATAAGGAACCACGACCTAGTTCTTTTATACTGATATCCTCCACTCTTGGCAGTCTTAATCTGCATCAGGCTTTATAGGCAGTATATCTCCCTGTGTATGCTGAGATGAAATTGAAGAAATATGTTTTCTGGAATGCACACACAGACACAAAGAAGGCTGTGTTGCATTTGTCCTAGATATGTCAGTGGCAAAGCATTCAGAAGCAAAAAGATGGCATAAAAGCCAGCATCTTTTCTCTCTGATCCTCTCAGAATTAACTTGGTACTTGTCAACCCTTCTCTTAGTGTGGAAACAATTTGCTGGCTTTAACAAGTGCTTTCTCAGCCATACCTGGATATCTTAGTAGTATTATCTTTCCTCCTACACAGGTTGTGCTCTCTCCTCCATGTGAACTGAAATTTATCTATTTCATTTCTGCAATCACAACTGCCCTATTTTGGCTCACTAGATTTCTAGCACCGCATATCCATATTCATTCGTTTTATTTATCTGGCAGCCTAATGAAATATTGTAACTCTGGGCAATAAGTGTGCAATAAGTCCAAAATGAAACAAATAATTTCAAACAAAATCCAATCAACCATCCATAGGCTATTGGGTACCGTATTTGGACCCACCTAACCCCCTTCCAGATAGGGATTCCAAATCTCTTAGCATGAACACTCAAAAAAAGCCTTTTTTTTTTTACTCCCTGACTGAAGACAAGGAAGGTAAGGCCAACAGTATCTTGGAAGTGGCAAGTGGTCATTCCAGAAGGAAGGAACCACCATGGAATAGGCATGTCTGCTATTGGAGAGTGTGAGATGGGCAGATACCATTGGAAGAGGCAGTCCCACAAACAACCCACCTTTGTGCCATACAGTGCTTTATAATGTATGTGATAACCAGCACTTTGATTTGTACTGGTACAATTTGTACAATTTTTGCCAACAGAAAGCTAACGCAGTTCATGAAATAATAGTGTCACACTCTTGGGTCATAACTGCCCACAATTCTGCATTCTGGACCAAGTGTAACTTATGAATGGTCTTCAAGATTAGCCCTATATAAAGTACTTTGCAGTAGTTGAACTAGAAGGTGACTAGAGTATGAGGGATTAATGAAATGCTTCCAACAAGCAAAGTTAATTGGGGAAGCTGGATTCACTTAATGGCCATGCAAATCAGAATAACAGAGGGACCTTGTAAGGGATCTTGGAGGTCTTCTAGTCCAACCCCCTGCTCAAGCAGGAGACCCTATACCTTTTCAGACCAATAGCTCTACAATCTCTTCTTAAACAACCACACAATTCATTAATAACTGTGATAAAAGTGGTCATAATATCAGGTCAGGTTACATGATAATTTGCTTAATTACCATATCCCATATCCCAGCTATGGTTGTAAGTCAAGGACTACCTGTATAACCAAATTAAGGTTATGCACATAAAATATTGCTGATCTCAGAATGACAGACATCCAGCACAAGCTACAATTATGTCACATGCCTCATGCATATTATGTAATTTGTGCTAGTTGCATTGCATGTATCAAGACATGACTAATACAAATTTTATAATGCATATAATTTGCACAATGATATCATAATACCCATGATGTCATTTGTCTTCCTTGCCTTCCTAGACTCTTGTGCCCAGAACTAATGAATTTTCATGATGATATGTTAGTGCCACATTTTAAAGGGACCTGTAATGTATTTATTCTAAAGATTTCTTATTTTGATTCACTCTAAATTCATTTCTGTAATTCCAATTGCATTTTATCATGCAAATGCATTTGTTCAGAATAACTCCTCCATTTAAATCAGGAAGATGTACAGAATTTGTGGAGACCTCTTTCTAGCAAATGTCACAATTAAATATTTCTTGTAATAACTTATGAAATACTACAGAGTCAAAGCAAAGAGCAAACAGTTACATCATCTAGAAACAGAGGAAGAACCTGCCCAGTTATGTGGCTATGATGAAATAAATCAGAATGAGCGCTATTGCTTTAAATATACATGATTGATATTCATTCCCGAGGTAACATAATACTGTGGCTGGCTTTATAAATCACCAGAGAACTGAAGTGACATATTGTGCAAGATAAGATCTATTTAGGCAAAGAGGTGCTGAGTTACCTCAACATCCCAGAGCCATAATTCTTGGTTCCGTCCTTAGGCAAAACTAATCCAAACCCCTTGAATTTCTTTTCTTTTGGATCTGTATGAATTTTAATGTGATGTAGGCCATCAAGTCAGGTTCTGACTTGGAATGATTGCACATATGGGTTCCATGCCATCAGTGAGTGCCCCTTGAGAAATGGAAGGGTATGGAGTAGTAAAGCAACTGACAATTTTGGTAACAAAAAGGGAGAAGAAGCACTGGGAGAAGCAAATACCAGAATAAGGAATGACACTAATAACTATGATCAGACACTTATGCTATGAACACTTCATGCCCTGAGTTGCATGCAAACTACTGTATAACTTTTTTTTTTTTAAAAAAAAATCAAACTTGGTGTCAGCTCATTATAACTATCAGCTCATTGTTTACATTTTCTGAGTTAAGTAAGAAAAGCATAGATTTTCAGTTCACCAAGCCAGAATGGAAATTCAATACAAAGTATTAGTATTTACCTATCCCCCAATTCCCAGTGACTGTGAGTTGCTCACAATAATGAGAACAAAGAAATTACAATAAAAGCAATAAAAGGGGGAAAGAGAAAAGACACCGAGGATAAAACTGTAAGTAGTGATGAACTGAGCCAGAAATATGTTAACCTATAAAAGCCATGTCTTTAGAAAATATTATCAAGACCACAGCCTGATTACAGTCAGTTTATATTCAGTTTCAGTCTGGCTAAATGGATGTCAATGGATAATCTTCAACCATAGGACAGAGATGGAACAACACCTTTCCATTCAACCTTAGAGGCATATTACCTTGAATATGAATATGTCAATGAAATAAGACAACGATTCAGGACTAACAGCCACTGGTGGTCTTTTTCTGCATTAATGACTCCGTACCCACATTGGTCATCACTGCTACTTACTGCTGCTGTTAAACCCATAATTTAAGTAGGCATGACATCCTTTAAGCTAATCTGTTCATTTCACTGAACCACCTCTTAGTTTTAGAACTATTAGAAAAGGAGAAAAATGTATCTTTTCCTGTTTCATATATAATCTGATGCACCTCTACCATGCCCAACATCTTTTCTTTATAAACTAAATGGGGGGAAAAACTGTGTAATCTTCCATCACAGAACAGCTGTTCTGATTTTCTTTTCTGGCACTTTCTCCAGTCAAAGATCCTTTTTTTTTGGGGGGGGGGAGACATGGCAAACAGAACAATATATGATATTCCAAATGCAAGGGCACCACATTATGAGATAGGAAGATAATGACAGTTTTGAAATTTGCTGTTGATGAAAATTCCTGAGAATATCATAGACAGCCAAGAAAACAAGGCAATGGATCATCAAATAAATCAACCCACAGTCTTCACTTAAGACTCAAATTATCCTACTTAAGACACCTTATGTGAAGACTCAGCTCTCTGGAGAAGGCTCTAATGCTGAGAATGCACTATTGAAAGACCTGAAAGACTAGATTAAGAGGCAGGTCTTAATGGAGAAAATCTATTCTATGTAGTCATTAGGAGTCAACAACAACTTAATGGCATGCAATTGATCAAACAGTCAACTGATCCTAAAGTAAAGGCTGCTTTTTTTAGAGTGTTTATTTATTGAACTGACAATTCAGTATTAGAACTTCCCAGGGTTCCTTTCCTGGATATTCACTGTTAGCTCAAACCCTCTCAGAGCAAATAGGAAGCTAAACTCTCTGTTCCACTGTGCTCCATTTTGCCTTACCATTTTAATGGCCATTCCCAAAATTTGTTGATATGATCAAATAATTATAAAAGACCTGCAAAATAAGACATGTCTTTGCAAATGAATAATTGAGTCTCATTCAGCAAGATGTGTGACACATAACCTGACTAGCTAATTTGGATCTGAATTCCTAGTCAAAAGCTGGGATCACTTTGCCCACTTCTACAACAGAAACTTGATCTTAAAGATATGCTTGCTTGCAAATCAAACAAATTTGCATTCGAAATCTTTAAGAATGGGTAGGTCCACTTTGAATTTAGTGATTTTCTATGCTTCCAGATTGTCAATAAAATCTAAAAAAAAAATAATCTTTTCCCTGCTGTTTGCCTCGGCTCTTGGCACAAGTATATTCTCTACTTTCAAAACTGGCATTCTGTAGTTCTTTCTAGGTAATAAAGCAAGTTGTGTGAATGGAAGAAAATACTGAAAAAGGAGTTTTTGAATCTTTTGTTACATTAAACAAAATATTAAAGACAAAGCAGTATTTTAATCCTTATCATGTCATTAAGAAAATGATATGGAGATAAATAGCACTCCTCTGTGTGTTTTGCATTATTTAACAGAACTTTGGCATCACTCAGCATTTATTAAATGACAGCATTTGTAATCTGTGTTTTCCAATTAAAAAAAGATTCTGTATTTACAAATAGCAGGCATAAAACAATTTCAGCTTGGCATTTGATCACCAGCAAAACACAGCTGAAGAAGGGTAAAGAAATAAGCAAGCTCAGGCACTAGATAGTTTCTACAACAATTTTGTTCTTTTTATTCTCTGCATTACTTGTGCAATGGATAAGACTTCTTTGGAAAAAGAGCACAAAAATAACACATTCCACATTTAAAGAAAGAAAGAAATGTGCAAGCATTATTTCTAAGGGTTTTTATACCATAAAAAAACTAGAGATGACTATATATCATATTTTTAAAAAAGAAATATGGGGGCTGGACTAGAAGATCTTCAAGGTCCCTTCCAACTCTATTCTGATTGATTGATTGATTGATTGATTGATTGATTGATTGATTGACCTTTGTCATCTTCTTGCTCCCACGACTGATGAGGTGTGCCTGGCCTTGCCTTTGTGAGGTAACTGTGGGCCACACAAGGCCTTCTTCCTGAAGTCTCATGAGAAAACTGCCATGTGCAACCTCAAGGGGAAAAAACCTCACATGGTCAGCAGCTGCCTTGCAAAGGGCCAGGCCTGCTTGGTCAGCAGCATGAGCAAGAAGATGGTGAAGGTCAGCCTGAGGGCAGAGAAGCATAGGGTAGGGGACCAAAAGGGCAGAGATGGGGGAGATGGGGGTGGAGGAGTTGAAGCACCCATGCAGTCATAAGTGCCAGTAAGCTGTCAAGCTCCCAAATTTTGATCATATTCTAGGCAATGGCTGTAACTTTGGGGACAAGATGAAAGAACAGTTCATTCAGTACCACCGTAACTTTGAACAGTTGCTGAACAAATAGTTGTAAATCAAAGACTACTTGTACTTGGGAAATTATATATTCTCCTGTATTTTATAATTGGAATCAAATCAAATCAAATACCTTCATTATGGTCTTTGACCAGCTTTCACAGTTAAAAAGAAAAAAGAAAAAGAAATAGTTTCATACCACAATTCATTTTGGGAGGAAAAAACCAATAGGGCAATAAAATAACATATTTAATTAAAAGTTTTGTGTAATTGTATAACTTGGTGAATATATTTTGCCATCTGATATTTGAATGTGGACTTAGCATACCTTAACAGGAATAGCATAGAACATGTATGTGTGTGTATGTGTGTGGGGAGGAGAATCATGAATTTATCAAGGCCAAAAAAAATGGATATTTGGAAATGGTACCACCTCTGATCATTTTATTCAACATTAATTCCTGCAGACACTTAAGTCAGCTATGACTTTGGACATTCTCTGCTCCTTGAACTCCTAAGGTTATTTAAAATTCCTAGTCATTGACAAATCCTGTTCCAGCTCATGATACCTGATGTTAATTTAAATACTACATGAAAGAAATTCTCTAATCCACTGAATATATTATGAAAAAAGTTGGAAAAAATATCTACAAATAATTCTTTCTGATTCTGAAAAATTCTAACCTATTGGCTCAACTGTGCTGAAACATTATTTTATCTAAAAAGCACTCCAAATCTTCAGCTTTTACTGACATTTCAAATCCACGATAATTTTGTTATTTTTCTTTACCTTTTCCAGATCTTTGGTATCTTTTTTTTTTATAATGGGTCCAAACTTAGTCATACTTAGAGCAGGACTACTGAAATCAGTGGATTTTCCATTAGCACAAATAATTATTGAATTAAATGCATTACATTAATCTATTCCCCAGAGAACTTGGATTTTTAAGAAGAGACTGGACAGCCATTTGTCCGAAATGGTGTAGGGTTTCCTGCCTGAGCAGGGGGTTAGACTCGATGACCTCCAAGGTCCCTTCCAACTTTTTTTATTATTATTATTATTATTATTATTATTATTATTATTATTATTATTATTATTATTATTATTATTATTATTATTATTATTATTATTATTATTATTATTATTATTATTATTATTATTATTTGATAAGAGTTTCTGTATTTACTTCAAATCCCACTCTAGCAACATGTGAAATGAAATTTCTTTACTATAGAAAAAGGTACATGGCTTTTTAAATTTTGTTTGTTATTACAAAACAACATTCTTTGTCCTTCTTCTCAATGTCCTTGTAGAACAGTCTTGGCTCTGGAATACAGCCCTGACACCAAGTTATCATAAAAACAATAGTTGGATTAAGAGTGTTAAAACATGCAGTGGGTGACAGCAGCCACTATTAAATTGCAGTTAGATAGTACTAGTGGTGGGATATTTGGCTACTGCTGAGAGCTTAATCCTATAATCTAAAGTGATTTGTTCAATTAATTTCTCAGTATAGCAAATCATTTGTTCTGCTCTATGCCCAGATTTGTATGTAATCCATATCTCTTGAGCAGCCATAAAAGGCTTGAACTGGAGTGAATTGAACCCCTGCAGACACATAAAAAGAAGCACTGACATTAATGCCTGCTTGCACCATGGGCACCTCTCCTAGTTTGTCTTCTTTTCTTTTATCAGGTTTATCTGATTCTGTCTAATCATCCAGGCACAACAGTGCGTAATTTGTGCACTGTACACTTCTGTTTCACACTTTAGCTGAAAGACATCTGGGTGGTCTCTCTGAGGCTGACACAGGAAAACTCACAGCACCCCAAAGGTCGCAGTGTTGTACTGCTTAACATGGGAGGCATATTGATTTTACTGAGATTTACAGGCTTTGTTTGTTTGTTTATTTATTATTGAAAAATCCAAGGCAAGATGCTGCTAAACAGGGCTCCAAATTCAAGCAAGACTAGGTGAGCTGATGGCCACAAGAAATTGGCATGCTTCTCTCCATTGAATAAAAGCTGCTGTTCTCTTCAGCTCTATGAACTTTTTCATTCCGAACACAATTCTCACAGCACTTAATGACTACCTGCCTATCAAAACTGAGCATCAAACAGCTAGTCTTTCATTCTTGTATGAAGGGGAAAAACAACTGTCTGTTACGTGCCTGTTAATGTTTTGTTTTACCTGACTTACAGCAGATTATGATCATGATTGTGATTAGAATATATGTTCATAATCAAGATTATGATCATGATTTATCAGTCGTTGTTTGTATATACACTGAGAGCGTATGCACTGGAGGCAAATTCCTTGTGTGTCCAATCACACTTGGGCAATAAAGAATTCTATTCTATTCTATTCTATTCTATTCTATTCTATTCTATTCTATTCTATTCTATTCTATTCTATTCTATTCTATTCTATTCTATTCTATTCTATTCTATTCTATTCTATTCTATTCCATTCCATTCCATTCTATCCCATCCCATCCCATCCCATCCCATCCCATCCCATCCCATCCTATCCTCCTCTTCCCTTCACTGCCCAGTTCTGACTCCTGGCAATTGCATGGACAAGTCCCTGCAGTTTCCTTGAGAAGGTTTTTCAGAAGTTTTTTTGTCATTGCCTTCTTCCTAATTGAAAGAAATCTCAAAGGTGCTTTTTCAAAAGGCAACTGGACTGTTTTTTTCCTTGAGGAGAAAGAAGAACACATTTTGCTTCTCATCCAAGAAGCTTTGTCAGTTCGGATAGTGGAGAGATGGAAGGTTAGGTGTTGATAGTTGAAACTGGATTAGCTTCTGATAGAATGGGGGTGGGGGAATGTAAGGATTATATTTCTTTGCAGTCATCCAGTCATTAGCACTCTCTCTGAGAACCACTCAGGGGTTGAGGCCACTCAGGGGTTTATCTGTGCCCTCAGGACTACTATGATCTGGATGATTGAGAATCTCCACAGACATTTAGCTGAGAGGAAGTGACTAGCCCAGCTGGTTCTGTGCCTAAGGCAGAATTAGAACTCATGGACACCCTGTTTCTAGCCCAATGCCTTAACCACTACATCAAACTGGTTCTTCTTATTCTCATATGCACATAGTTTTGCCTATGAGCCATCTATTTGACACTGAATAGGAGATAACCACTTCCAAGATTGATCTACTTTAGCTACTCTTCTGCTTTGAAATCTAATCTCCCACCTACAATCAATGCAGTTTTCTCTTTGGTGGTTCAGGAAAGCAAGATCTGAGCGCTAGCTTAAAGCCAAGCAATTTGCAAGGCAATCCTTTGTTTTGTAAATCAGAAAAAATGACCATGTAGTATATCCTATCAATATTTTTAAGTTTGGGAACTCCATTTTGTTCAGCAGAATCAGTTCAGTTTGAGAACAAAATTGAACAACTTTTTAAGGGATTATTCTTAAGCTTGCTCACTGATTAATCAAGGGAAAGATCTTTAATCAATTATCATTCCAACTAAAACAGGGGTCTTCAAACTTGGCCCTTTTATGACTTGTGGACTTCAACTCCCAGAATTCCTCAGCAAGCGTGCCTGGCTGAGGAATTCTGGGAGTTGAAGTCCACAAATCATAAAAGGGCCAAGTTTGAAGACCCCTGCACTAAAAAATACACTTAAAGCACCATAAGTTACTAAATGAAAGACAACCTGCTTGGGAACCCCAGCTTCTTTGAAGCTTAAAATAACCTTTCATGTCAGCCAGCAGAATAATAAAGATATAAATCTATTCTCTAGCATTAATAATTATGATATACGCTTCTTGTAATATCTATTTACATTGTTCATTGCATAAAAGTAAGAGTAAGGAGCAAATGAATGCATACATTAAAAGGAGAGGGGATGACAAAGATGAATGTAGCTTTAAGTAAGCCCTCAAAAGGCTTTCAGCCATGACTTGTAATAGAATTTCTACTTTCATATTTTATTGCTCAGGATACAGAAATATCCAAACCATCTATCTCCCATGTTCCTCAACTTGACAACTCTAAGATGTGTGGACTTCAAATCCCAGCCCCATGCTGGGAGTTGTAGTCCACACAGCTTAAGAGTTCCTAAGGTGAACTGATTTACTGGAAAGGTAACACAGAATTAGAAGGAGCAGAGCTTTACAGTAAAGCTGTAGGAGATGATCAAGCTGAACCTGAGGAAGGGGTCAAGTGTGTTATCAGTTTGGAATCCCTTTGCACCCACAAGAGATCTAA
Source organism: Azemiops feae (assembly GCA_023970755.1). Classification (NCBI taxonomy): domain Eukaryota; kingdom Metazoa; phylum Chordata; class Lepidosauria; order Squamata; family Viperidae; genus Azemiops; species Azemiops feae. Next base: position 2,589,202 of record JALGBA010000202.1, on the reverse strand, counting down.
GTCCTCCTTGAATTATGTTCACTCTAATGGTCAATTTGCCTTGACCATTAGTAGTTCAGATTCTTGTTTAGGGAACACATGAATTAAACTTGTACTCATTTGAACAAGTTGCTGATTTCTTGCACCTGTCAAAGCCTCATAATTTGTATGCAGAAAGTGACAAGCTCCGTTCCAAATGTCTCCTGGTAAGACTTAGAAAAACTTGCGGGAATCACTAAAGATTGACTGGCAGAAAGCACAAGCCAGCTTTCTACAATCTTGGCACCTCTGAATTTATGGGCTAATGGTTCCCAGAAGCTTAGCAATAATTATGCTCAATAAAATCATTTGGGGGAGGTGAAGAAATGGGTGGACTTATGATTTGATTCCAATGAGATAAAAAAAAGTTTTTCTGCAATTTTGCCATAGCTAATCTTTCATTCCTCACTCTCTCTATTAAGAATTAGGCTATAAAATATTGCTTGGCAATATAAGCTTTGATGTCAAAGTAGCAATGAATAAATAGCCCTTGTAGCATTTACTTTTGCCATCAAAGACTGAATTTACAAAATCACCACCCATAGGTGAAAGCAGATCAATTTCACTTGTGTTGATTGTTTACAAAAACAGAAACAATTAATCCATGCCTGAAGCCTTGACCTTGAATTGCAAACTTTGTAGAATTGAGAATTTTATTTATCTGCTGGTAGGCATTTGCAAGATATCAACATTACTGCTTTTATCAGCATCAGCTGACAATATCAAAAACAAAGCCAATAAGTATTCTATAAACAAGTTCAAGAATTTGGAGGACTGGAAACTTAAAATTATAATATGGATAGTTGTATCAAAATATATTAAGTAATTTGGGCATTCTGTACCTGCAAATTCTTCTGTAATGAATAAAAAGAATGAGAACCTGAAGGCAGAACTAGAAGCAATGAATGGAAACTAATCAAGGAGACATCCAACCTAGAAATAAGCAGAAATTTCCTGACCATTAGAACAATTAATCAGTAGAATGCCTTGCCTTCAGAAGCTACGGGTGCTCCATCACTGGAGGTTTTTAAGAAGAGATTGGATAGCCATTTGTGTGGAATGGTATAAGGTCTTCTGTTTTAGCAGGGGGTTGGACTAGAAGACCTGCAAGGTCCCGTCCAACTACTATTCTGCAGTCATAATCCTAAATCTGAACCAAACTCAAACAGTGTACCATTCAAGAATCTAAAAGACTATGTAAGTCTAGTCATAAATTAACATATGCAGCCAAGACTATAGTAAACTTTAAGAAAAAAATATATCAAGAGATCTCTCACAAATTATGCTGCAAATAAGGAATTGGGGAATAAATGTACAGATTATCATTTCCCATAGTATTCTGACTGGTTGTAGGCACAGAAAGCTAGGTGAGATAGATCTTGGTCTGATCCAGCATGATTTTTCTTATGGTTTCATGATCTTTAATGGAAAGTTCCAGTTAAGAATGATAATTTGCATCCACAGATATTACGTACATTTATTTATGACTCAGCATCCAGCTGACCCTGTCCAGCTGATCATGAAAAAAGAATTTTCCTGGCTTGATTAGTGTAATGAGGCAGTAAAAATAGAGAAATTGAGTATTGCCCTGACTGAATTGCCTATCCTTCTAAGTCCATTTAGATTCTAGATGCAAGACAAAACAGTGAAACTGGAACTTCCCCTGAATGAGAGAGTAACAAAAGCAAAACAATCATTTTACTAGACAGATGAAGCATCACTGGCCAGCCACGACTGAAAGAAGGGAAGAGAAGGTAGAATTGCTGTTCTTCACTGGCTTCCAGTTTAATCCCATATCATCTAAGCACCAACATGGGTGCAGATAACATAGCAAGGTAACGATGGTTCCATGAAATTATTGAATTTTCCACCTCTCCTGGTCATGTTGGCACCCAAACAAGAATAGGACTTCTTGATAAGAAAGGCAGTGAAGGCTTGTAATGTATAAAAGTAAATTGCCAAAACAGAGCAATAGGCTGGAATATGTGGAAACACTATGACATTGCCATCCCTGGAAAGGGAGCTACCTGGAAGCAGAGGTTCCTTACAAGAAGCTAATTAAATACTATAGATTTCAGTACAGCAGCGCTATCCCTGAAGAGGGAGGTATCCTGGTAGTCACTACATGTGCATTTAAAAACTTTGGCTTAGATGCACTGGCTTAGATTGACTTCACACTGCCTCTTAAATCTCACAAAAACCTTCCTAAATTGCACCATGCAGCATAATATTCCCTAAGCACCAATGCTGAACAACCAACATTTTATTAATTGGCTTACTTCTATATTCCTTTCATTTCATTATGTACCCCTCTTCTGTTCCTATGGATACCGCAACATGTTCTATTCTAAGCAACCTGCATTGGTATTCAATGTGATAAAAGCATGAATACTCATGGCATCCATGTAGCTTAGTCTAGTCAGTAATTCACACCACAAATACCTGAATTGAGCTTGTCTACTAGTGACTAAGTCTTTCAATATATTTATTCATTATTTGTTTATTAACTTTTTATGCTGCCCATCTTCCCTACAAGGTAACTCTGGGCGGCTTTCAGGTTATAAAACATAAATGCATGAAGGGATATCACAAGAGCAGATTTGTCTTTCATAGGACCTGGTGGTAAGACAAAACCAATGGGTGGAAGCTTAACACAAACTTGAAATAAAGAGGAATTTTGTGAATGCAAGATCTATGAAGCAATGGAACAGCCTTTTTCAACTCATGGGTGCTTCATCACTGGGGGTTTTCAAGAAAAGATTGGGCTACTATCTATCTCAGATATTATGAGGATTCCTGCACTGGATAGGGGGTTGGTCTAAATGATTTTCAAGATCTCTTTCAACCTTTAGGTTTTCAACTTCACTGTTTCCTATAGCCATGATATTTTCTGTTTGTGCTTGCACTTTTTTTTTTTTGAGATCAGTCAAGATTGCACAGGTTCTACCATCTGCCATAAATGCTGATGGTGCATAGTCTACATTAGGGCTACAAGATCTGGGCTGAAAAATTCTAATTGGCCGCTAGATAGCTGTCGACCATTCGAATAGTGCTAACCAGGAACACCAATCATAAGTTCTAACACTCTCTGTGTTGCAGGTTTACAGTAACAGACTCGTGCAAGTTTGAAAGTCCATCTCTTTCCCTCCTTCCAGTGGTGGGATTCAAATACCTGAACAACCGGTTCTCTTATTGGATGCAGGCCTGGGTCTCTGAGGCCTAGAACAGACTTCCGGAAGTGGCATCCATGCACTTCCGGTGGGCCATTCTAAGTCTGGGAGGCCTCCTCCAGGCCTCCAAGGCCTAGAATGGACTTCCGGAAGTGGCATCCACGCACTTCCAGTGGGCTGTTCTAGGCCTGGGAGGCCTTCTCCAGGCCTCCAAGGCCTAGACTGGACTTCCAGAAGCAGTGTGCATTCAGCCAGTTCTCCGAACTCAGCAAAATTTAGCTACCAGCTCTATCAAACAGGTGCAAACCAGCTGAATCCCACCACTGCCTCCTTCCCCTTTACAGTCCAAAAACTAGTGATGTTTGCTATGCTGCATTGCTTCTGCAGGCTAAGCTGCCTCTTATCTGACTGTTGCCAAGATGGTTGCTCCAGCTCCTCCTCCAGTCTCTCAAGGACATTGTCATAGATCAGGGTTGTCAAACTGCCGGCCCATGGGCCGGACGCGTCATGCGGAAGCCGTGCCCACCCCATTGCCGGCAATGGCAAAACCGTCCCGATACATTGTGCGACGTCACGTGACGTCGCGAGTTTGACATGTCTGTCATAGACCATTACAATACATCAAAATGATAAAACCAACTACTTCCTTTACTGCCATCTAATGGACATCTGGATTTTTACAAACCAAATATATAAAACTCAGTATCATCCATGCAATAGTTCCCCTGGCTGCATATTTGGGGTACCAAGGGTTGGTGAAGGGACTGAGCTTATCAAGATGGATCCACTCTCATGTTGCTGGAAGTATACAAAGGAAAACTCTTAAATTTATCAGATGATTGACATGTTTCAACATTATCTGTTTCAGTGAACAGAGCAGCCACACTCCCCACACACACACACACAGAGGACATTCCCATCAAAAATGTTTTGTTTTAATTTAAAGAAATTCAAATTGGTCTTCATTAAGAAAATGTTGCTTTCTTGCCTGCTCACCATGGGCTGCTTATATAATAGATCACAGCTGAATAGCTACACAAAACAAATTGTGTTATAAAGTTCACTCTTTAGCTCATTTATTTGAGAGCTATGTTGCCGAACACCTTAACCCCTCCCAAAAATGGCAATTATAGAAGCAAGCTTGTTAAAAATCACAGTATGGCCCATTTTAAAACCTGAATTACTAGAGAGGAGGGAATTACATTTAAATTACTTCATTCTTTTTTTAAAAAAATAGGACTATTTTGCAATCAAACTAGAAACTAAGTATGGTGTGCTTGAAACAAGACCCAGACATTTAAAAGTATTCCAGAATATGGGGGTTTTTTGGAGGGGGATCTAGGACAAAGAAAAGAATTAGAAATTAGCAGTAAAATCCTATTCAGAAAGAAGGCAATTGTGGTCAATGAAAGGAAGGTCCAAAGTCATTTAGCTAAGGCTTCTCATTCATGAGATAATGTGGTGGTGTTGGGGGAGGGGAGAGGGAGAGGGAGAGGGAGAGAGAGAATTTTATGGAATAATTTTGCCTCAAATTATTAAATCTTTTCCACAAACCTTTGCTCATTTTTTTTCTTCAAGTCATAACCAAATGGCTTGGTTATGATAATATGTTCCTGACATTACTTAAACATAAATTAAAGTCTCGGGGTAAGCAGTCACTCAGAGTGCAATTCTCCACTTCATCTTACAGATCTGCTAAAGCACTGACTTCTAGAAACACCCTACTATGAACACACATTTAAAGAGAACGTGTTCAAAATATCTCTTCATCTGAATGTATTAGCATTACTATAGGCTTGCGAAAGTTCTATAGATTGTGGCAGATGCAAAAGACAGGCTGAATGGTTTGTTCCTTAAAAGCTAGAGTTGCTCGGCTTAAATTAAAAGGCAACAAGGGATAAGATAAACTGTAACAGACACACACAGTTGCTGCCACATGGATTTATATATTTTATAATTTTCAAGCCATCATGGAGAAAATCTATGTGGTTGCTAGGAGTCTAATAGCAACTTGATGACACATAATCAATCAAATAAACAAACCATTGTTTCTTTATTGAGAAGATTCTAAAGTACGGCAAGTGTAGTTCTCACATTTCAGAATCTCCTTTAATAAAGGACTAATTTGAAACAAGTTGGGAATAAGGTATATAGAAATGTGTATGGTAGCAGTATTGTTTTGGTTTTGCTGCAGAATATAAGCCAAGTGTAAACCTTCCCAGATATTTGGTCCAGTGGCTTCCCTGGGAAAAATCCCAAGCACTTTTCCTATAGCTTCCTTGAGGAAATATGAGAGAAAAAAGGAGAGATTAGAGGTAGAGGCAAATGCCTCTCCAAGAGAGATGCTATGAGCAGATAAGACAGCTTCACTGAGAGAAAAAAAGATGTTATTGAAGTACAGAAGGAACTTCCATGGATGAACTGAAAGCACATGGAAACACAGATTATGAGGAAAAGCAGCAAGATGGGAAACAAGAGATGAAGCATGAGATCTAAAATGCTTGTCTCCCTGGAAGAAGCAGCCCATACTCTGCTCCCTGAGTGAGCTGTGCAACCCTGGTAAATCCTGCCCATTTCATACACATCTTGTTTTCTGAGAAGGCACAAAGAATTCAGATGTAAGTTTGTACACTTTAAGACTCTCACTCTACCAATAAAATTGGATCTTCAGGACATCTGTGTCATTCCACTGAAAGAGCCAGTTTGATGCAATGGTTAAGGCATTAGGCTAAAAACTGAGAGACTGTGAGTTCTAGTCCCATCTAGCCAGCTGGATGACCTTGGGACAGTCACTTTCTCTCAGTCCTAGGAAAGAGGTAACAGCAAATCATTTCTGAAAGAAATGCCAAGAAAACTTCAGGGAGTTGTCCAGGAAGTCTCCAAGAATCTGCCTAATCTTAATTCAAAATCCTAACCATTATACTACAGTATAATGTAGTATAACCCTTTAAAATTTAATTTTGTTATCTAATTCTAATAAAAAAAATAAAAAATCTACAACTGGTTATGGGCAGATACAACTTGTAAAAACTGAGGCACAGGAGACTATCTTGAAATTGAGAATTCTTTCCAACGTTCTCTCAACGGCATACAAAAACTGGCTGCTTTTAAGTTCCTCCACTTAGATCAGGGGTCTTCAAACTTGGCCCTTTTATGACTCATGGACTTCAACTCCCAGAATTCCTCAGCCAGCATACCTGGCTGAGGAATTCTGGGAGTTGAAGTCCACAAGTCATAAAAGGGCCAAGTTTGAAGACCCCTGTCTTAGATGTTTTGGACAATGTGACTTGGAATACCACACGCATATATATGTATATGTGTTAAATTTGGATTGGTAACAAAGAATTAAAGGGAAACTGGTATAGCTATTTCAAGCTAGATTTCGAGCTAGATGATTTCTTCTTCCCATATTTGGGCCGACCGGGTGCATCAAAAAAAAACACTCAAGACATATATATGTATATGTACATTCACCATTTGCTTCAAGTGATCAATTTATCCCACAAGAACATAAAACGCTGAAATAAAAACAGCAAAAAAGCAGCTCCGTTGAGAGACTGTTTCAGATCCGTTAGTTAGGCTATCTACAAGTGCTGTCAATCAAGGATTTCGAGGAGATAATGATTTGAATAATTTCAGGCAAAATGCAGAGAAATATAATTCCTGCAGATGAAATATTAATGATAGCAAATAGAAATTAAACACTGATAAGTGGGGGGAAAATGCTGCAGATCACAGTAACAAGGGAACATCTGGGTCTTTTAAAACCCTGCTTCATTTCAGAAGTAAGTTGCGAGTGTACTAAAGAGTTCCATTCAGACAGCAATTCTGCTATTATTAAGGTTGTGAATTACCCCATAGACCTGGAGTTACAGTATTTACTAACATGCATATTAATTTATGACTCCATGATACTTAGTCATGCATCTGACTCTTTTGTCAGAGATGTCTTGTTAGTCCATCCTGATGACTGACATATAGGTCCTTTTTACATTCATGAGCATCACAGATTGGAAGAATAGACTGTTACATCAAGGCGCATCTTGGGCAATTTACTGTGGTACCTGTTCGACTCTTTCTAAGAGGCTAATTCCGGAGTTGATCAGCCCTCCTTCATACAAAAGATCAGGACTTGTTGATCAGGACTGGCTGACTACATTTTTTTTTTGTGGGGGGAGTGCTAACAGTAAGAACAGTTTCATAGTAAACTCAATTACCCCGAGAAGTGATAGGTTCCCCTTCACTGAATGTGTTTAAGAGGAAGTTGAAAAGCCACCTTGGAGAATATTTAAATTTTAATTCCTGTATGCAGTAGGGGAGTCAGACTGGATTACCATCCCTTTCAAGACTGGATTACCATCCCTTTCAAGATGCATCTAGCCCAGGGATTAGGCAACCTTGGCTCTTTTATGACTCGTGGACTTCAACTCCCAGAATTCCTGAGCCAGCCATGCTGGCTCAAGATTTCTGGGAGTTGAAGTCCACGAGTCATAAAAGAGCCAAGGTTGCCTAATCCCTGATCTAGCTCCCACCCTGGCCATATTCAAAAACTGAAAAACTGGTTTGCTCCCAGGCTTTGGGGTTAGAATGAATGGTAGGTCCTGCATGTCTGTGTGTCTTTAATGGTGGCTTTTCTTGTTGCATCTGAGGGAGGGGGCTAGTTGTTTTATTTTCTTTTTGCTTTGTTTAAATTGTGTTGTATGATTGTTTTTATGGTACAGGTAGTCCTTGACTTACAACAGTTCATTAAGTGACCGTTCAAAGATACAACGGCACTGAAAAAAAGGGACCTATAACCATTTTTCACACCTACAACCGTTGCAACATCCTCATGGTCACGTGATCAAAATTCAGACACTTGGCAACTGACTCAGACTTATGACGGTTGCAGTGTCCCCGGATCATGTGATCACCTTTTGCGAACTTCTGACAAGCCAAGTCAATGGGGAAGCCAGATTCACTTGAACAACCCTGCTACTAACTTAACCCTTGCAGTGATTCACTTAACAACTGGGGCAAGAAAGGTCATAAAATGGAGCAAAACTCACTTAACAAACGTTTTGCTTAACAAAAATTTGTTAAGCTCGATTGAGGTCCTAAGTTGAAGACTATCCATATACTCCCCAGAGTCACTGTAGAATTGGCTGGCCTTATATATTTCTAAAAATACAGTAAATAAATAAAAAAGGCTGGATGGAGTTTGGATGGATGAAACAGATGTATGGTTATTTATCAAACTGACATGCACTAAAGTTTTTCTGGACAATTTGAGGAGCATATCCTGTATGCTTTTCATACACTGGACAGGATATAGCCTGAGTTGCCTTCATATATACATTACTGGTTAAGATCTGATTGAGGTTGTCCAGTAATACAATAGGGGAAAAAATATAAGGCTCTTGGGCAGCTGCCTAAAAGCCAAAGTGGTTCTTTTCCAGGCAAGATTCTTACTGAGTTCTCACTAGCAAATGTTATTGAGATGGAAAGGATGGAGAAACGGTATGACGAACCATTGAGAGAGCGAGGTATGCCCTGCCTCTCGCTCAGAAGAATTTGAGGTGTGTGTGTGTGTGTGTGTGTTTGTGTGTCATAATAACTGTCTGTCTTTACTTGAGGGGCTGTCACAGAGAAGAGGGGAGTGACTTCTTCTCCAAAGCCCCAGAGGACAGGAGAAGAAATAAGGGGTGGAGGCTTGTTAAAGAGAGACCCAACCTAGAAGAATAATGGATTGGAGACTCTGCTATCTTCATTGTTTTCCATCTCTCTCTCTCCCTCTCCCCCCTCTCTCTCCCTCCCTCCCTCCCTCCCTCTCTCTCTTTCTCTCTCTCTCTCTCTCTCTCTCTCTCTCTCTCACACACACACACACACACACACACACACACAGCCAAAGTGGTTCTTTTCCAGGCAAGATTCTTACTGAGTTCTCACTAGCAAATGTTATTGAGATGAAAAGGATGGAGTTACATGTATTCCAGCAACTGAACTATTCTCAGTTTATGTATCTTAATTGCTGTACACATTTTCTAATTTCTGAAGAGATGAATATCTTCAAGTATAAGAGAGAAGCTTGCAGCTAGTTCTTTATGTAACTACCTCCAGAATCTTTATCAGTCTGAGAATCAGTTTTATACCTTATAGCAGCCTCTCATAAACCTTTACATATCCATCTAGAATCTCAGACAAAGTACTCTTACAAACATATGCTATTAAACATGCAAAATTTATATCATACATAATTAAAGCCACCACCTTTTAATTACACTATGCAGTCATCAGATATGAAAATCATAGTGGTAATTTCTTTCAGACAATTGTCTATATTTAACTATGTTTAAACATTGCACTATGCTTATATTTTAGCAGCTGATAACTGGCTAATTCTCTCAATTTGAATATCCTGAACATTTGTGTTTGTTGATCTCAAACAGACTGTGCTGTAATTAAGCATACTTAAATAATTTTAAGTTAAACAAGATGGGCATCAGAAAATAAACAAATATTTTATCTTAAACACAATTGCAAGATATTCCAAATAAACGGAGACCTATTTTCTGTGAAGCTGATGAACTGTTAGTCTCTTTACTATTTTAATACACAACTTCAACAAAGAATCCAGCTTATACCACAGAAGCATAAAATGTACAAAACGTACATGTTGTATAAAGAATTAGCATGTAGCAAGAAAAAATAGATTCCAAAATTCTAATAAAAATCAGCAAAAGTGCCAGATTGTTATATTAGATGATGATGATGATGATGATGATGATGATGATAATAATAATAATAATAATAATAATAATAATAATAATAATAATAATAATAATAATAATAATAATAATAATAATAATAATAATAATAATAATAATAATAATAATAATAATAATAATAATAATAAAAAAGTTGGAAGGGACCTTGGAGGTCATCGAGTCCAACCCCCTGCTCAGGAAACCCTACACCATTTCGGACAAATGGCTGTCCAGTCTCTTCTTAAAAACTTCCAGTGTTGGAGCATTCACCGCTTCTGGAGGCAGGTTGTTCCACTGGTTAATTGTTCTAATTGTCAGGAAATTTCTTCTTAGTTTTAGATTACTTCTCTCTTCGGTTAGTTTCCATCCATTGCTTATTGTCCTACCTTCAGGTGCTTTGGAGAATAGCTTGAATCCCTCTTCTTTGTGGCAACCCCTGAGATATTGGAATACTGCTATCATGTCACCCCTAGTCCTTCTTTTCATTAAACTAGACATACCCAATTCCAGCAACCGTTCCTTATATGTTTTAGCCTCCAGTCCCCTAATCATCTTTGTTGCCCTTCTCTGCACTCTTTCTAGAGTCTCAGATGATCTCAGATGATAGGCAAAATAAGACTGAGCTATGGCGAGCAAGGTAATGTCAAGCACAAAAGATCAGGTCCACACATAAAGATCCAATTAAACTGATTTATTGCTAAACAATCTATGCACATGAATTTCCTCAACTAATAGTTACCAGGCATTATATAGGAGTCAAATAAATTCAAGAGGGTTGGAACTTAGTTCATCTATACTGTACCTGTGCATTTGGTTTTTCTTGCCTAAATATAGAACCTTACTTTTTTCACTATTACATTTCATTTTGTTATGGTAACTTGGTAACTAGCATGTATTTATAACAATTGCAGTGTCCTGAGGTCACGTGACCACCTTTTGCGACCTTCAGACATGCAAAGTCCATGGGGAAACCACATTCACAACAACCAGGCTATTAACTTAACCACTGCAGTGATTCACTTAACAACCGTGGCAAGAAAGTTCATAAAATGGGACAAAACTCACTTAACAACTATCTTGCTTAGCAATGGAAATTTTGGGCTCCGTTGTGGTCATAAGTCGAGATGTGTGCAAATTTCACTTTTTAACACCCCCCCCCCAATAACCCTGAATAATGCTTTCTAGATCTAATTAGTTTAGATCTAATTTCAGAGAAAACTGACTTTTATTATGGTGTCCCCCAACAAGAAATCAGAAATAAATTTCTGAACTAGATTTTTCTTGCCTGCTGTGAGATTTTCAGAGACATAGCAGTCTTTTTCATGCCAGAAAAACTTAAAAATCTCTAGTAATAATTCCCAAATGGGCAAAAAGCATTTTCATTCATTTCTTCATCCAAACTGATAGATCTGTTGTTATAATTCAAAGAAAATTGATTTTTTTTAAAAAAATAAACAAACCTGAATTAAATAAAAGTAACGTGAATACACATGTGTCTGTATGTTTTAAAAAGAACTCTGGCACACATGCTGAGATTTATTATTGTTGCATACAAAAAAATGTTCCATTGCACAAGCCCTAAACTTGCCCCAGAAACGCTGAATTTATGGATCTGCATTGACAGGGACTTTTACAGGTTAGAAACACTCTCATTTCTAATGACCTTGCAATGAAGCACATTGCAAATTGACAAAAATAAAGGGAGATGTTGAGTTGATTTCTTTTTCAGGCTGTTTGGAATATGGGTGATCATTTCTAATTCATGTACCTGACTTGTGTAAAAGGCCTACTGTTGTATTTTTAAAAGAACTAATTATCCTGGAATCCTATAGATAGAAATTAGCTTTCCCTGCTTGTCAGCATTATTTGTGAGAGTCGGATGCTGGGTTTTTTCCCTTTTTCTCACACAGATTAAAGTCAGTGGATGCTGTTGGAATGGGCTGGATAGCACGAAAGGGTCCTTAGTCAGCCCTATTCAGAAAAGTATGCAGAAAACAAAAGGAGTTATACTAAGGGAGTGGTTTAAATTATACTTTTAATAAGCATCGGTTTTTATTTAAAACAGGGTTAGTCTATCATCAAAGAGACAGAGGGATTTCTTATTGCTACTTTCCCCGGTTCTATGGATGATTCTGTCAGTTCACCAATGAAAACAGAATTATCAGTTGAAAAGATTTACAAATATATAAGCAAAGCATGGGACTTCTACAGAAGCTTGGAAAAGGACATTCCATTCGTTTGATATCCCGTTCAGTATTTAAACTAGAGAATTTTAGGTAGGGACACTTGGAATCTTGATTGTATATCACTTCCACGGATTCAAGGCATGAACGCAAAGAGCTTATCCACAAAGTAGCTAGTGCTTTGCTTTATAGCTACCCAGTTAGCCATTTAATTTATTTTTTTCTTTAGAAATCTAAAACAATTGAAGAATTGAAGGATACTGATCATGGCAAGAGGCAAGGGAGGCTCCCATAGGAATTCTACCACTGAGAATCACCAAATAGCCTCTTACAAATTTAGGCCTTCCATTCCTGCTCAGCCACAGACTAGATGGACAAAACAGAAAGTCTTGACTTCGGTTCTTAAGCTAATAAACAGAAATAATCAGTGCTTTTTTTGTCAGAATGCACAGAACAGAAACTAGGCAATGGTCTCCAAAATGAATTAAAATGTAGCAATCTAATGCTTGATAATCATTTGCTATTATCAGGACAGGCTACATTAATTTATAGCAAATACATGCAATAGTAAAGATCAGAATATGAATAGTATAAGCTACAGAAATGTGTTTCCTATCTCTTTTTTATGTATATTGAAGGAGCTGAAGGGTATGAACTGGTCATTATGGAGAAAAATCTATCTGGTCACTAAGAATCAACAATGAGTTGATGGCACTTATATGCCTCTTGTATATTTAAAAGTAACACACTATCTTTCTAATCCAAAATGTGCTCAAATTCTGCCACACAATAAGAAAATAAGATATAGAACAAAGATTTCAGAAGCTACTCCATGTATGATTTGCTGTGGACTAAAATTTTGCCGAATTATTGATACTTACTGGATAGAACTTCGGGTAATTACTATTTCACAGCCAGCTATGCCATTTTGAGAGGCCTGTGACAATTTTGCCTCTTAAACAGTAGGATTCCATCTGAGATTGCTGTAAAACTGTGTGTCGGCCTTCTCACCTCCCACCATCATTTCCCAAATTTTTGACCAAGGAGGGACTGCTGAACATCTTCGAATGGACTTTCTTCTTTGAAAATGGCTGGTGGCCAGTAAAACAAGGCAGTCCCATGTGTGGTGTAGTATTCATCTCAGAGGCAGTTTGTCTTATTGTTGAACAGCTATTACTGCTAGGATTACTTTCTTCAATTGAAATCTACTTCCTTGTAATTTAAACACACCGTGTCAATGCTGCTAACATCGGATGTTATTGCTTTGACAACAGATGGAAATGTATTCATTTCTTTTCTGGTCTTCTCAAAACATTCTGAACATGATAGTCTTCTGCATAGTAGCCTTTCAGATAAAGAGGCTACTGTGCCTCTCTGGATTCTGCTTTTCTTCAGGAAAACTATACTTAGTGTCACCAATCATCTCTCTTAAGTTTTTTTTCTTCTTTCCAGGCCTCTTACCAACTTCTTTTCATTTGTCTCTTTCATTTCTTCCCAAAGTATCATGCCCAGAATTTAACATGATATTTGAGATGCTGACTGGCCAATAAAATGGCTTCCCTTCATATTGTTACTTCTGTTGATCCATCCTAAGACTACATTTGCTTTCTTTGAAGCTGCCTGATCCAAGAAAGCACCAAGATCCTTTCTGCATGTCCCATGGGTGATGTAGTATTCTCCTCTATTCAGTCCATCATGCCCTGGGATCATGAAATCTGTACTCCTCTTTCAGCAAAACACTTGCTAAGAAATGAAAAGGAATATGTATCCTTTTAAATAAGTAGTGCAGCAGCTCTGTAGCTTTCCATCTGTTGAAACGCCCCCGATTATGATTAATTTTAATGTGCAGCAGGACCTGAACATTGTAGGAACACTTCATTAACTATTGAACCGAAAACATATCAAAGTAATTTTGAACACGATGAGAATTCGGCCCAAGCAGGACAAACTTTTATTCCATTTATTACCTGGATTATCTCCTTTAGCATCTCATGCTATTCTCCTAGACATTCCCAAATGGAACTAGTTCTAGCCATTTCTTTTTAGGGTAGATACCAGAGCAACATTCTAAAACAGTCTGGATGAACTGAAATTGATCTATTAAGTTAAATGCAAGTACATTTTAACTAAAATAATTCAATATACGGAATAAAATTCCACACAGGACTGGTGTGGACTCAAGTGCTCAGGCCCTTGTCAAAGTATGATAGAAGATCTACAGAGATGGACGATCTGCCTGTGTTTCTCATGTACTTATAGACATTTGTGTTACCATCATTTCTACCTTTAAAAACTAGTAGACATGAGTGAACATCTATATAAATGAAATATTACCAGGGAATCATCCATAAACATTGCCACCTTATAAAAGAAACCAAAAGCGCATTCTGTTTTATTCTTAAATATTTACTGATCAGACAATAATCACATTTAAGTCAATGAGATTTACTTTTGAGTTAATGTGTTTAAGAATGTTTTTGACTTCCTCTGCTTGTTTTCTCCCTATTTTATTGCTATGAGATACAAAAAAGGGCAGTATATTTTTGAGATTAAATTTGGTTTCGTAGCAGATGGTACCTTCAAACAATTTTCCTCCTGTCAGGGTACCTGACAACATACAGGATATTCCAACCCTTTTATCTCAAACAGCTTTTACTAATTAGAATGGTTGGATCCTGGATGTAATAGGTATAGACAATCAGTTTAGATTGATTTATCCCCCTGCTGGTTGTGGAAACTGCTGATGGTGCCTTTACTAAATGAAAATCCTTTTCTCTCTGATTGGAATACATTGCAACGGTCTTTGAATTCATGAAGTATTTGCCTCACTTTGAAGATCATCTTCAAAATGATGCAATTTCTATTCCAGGTAATAAATGCATGTAAATGTTAGAGAGGTGACAACCATACAAACTCTAGCTTTGAAAATCTTAGCATACCTGCCATATCAATGCAATTGCTGTATAGTTTAAATTCCATGGATGATGGGACGTTACATTTTCGAATATATTGTATATAAAACTTCTCAGCTTTTTTCAAAGAAATTTCATTCACCAAAATGTGGTGTTGAAAGTCTTCCAGCTATAGCCCAAGTTAATAGAATTATGTTCATCCAGGATTCCTTTGTTGCAATAAAAATACCATCTTATCCTCACAGTAAGTATTACAGGCACTCACACTGAATCTATTCTGTTCTTACTTTCCTCAAAGGAAAGTAACCATTTCTTGATAACAATATATTTTCTTGAACCTCAAGAGTTTGGAAATGATATAACAATAAATCTCACTATGCTAGCTGATAATCACAGTTGTTTATTAGTGCCATGAATAAGGAATTGATTTGAGAGATAAGCTTCAAAAGGGAAAATGACAACTGGGGACAAAATCTGTTGCACAGTTGAACCAATTGTGCTTGCCATCTGCAACAATGATTCAGATTGGAATTATAAATCATGCAAAAGGTGTCTGTGTATTTCATGGACATTTAAGCCAGCTGGAGATAATAACAGGCTTGCATACGCAATGCATGTTCTTAGAATTTATATTGTGAAAATTGTACATCTATCATTCTGGATCAGCTATTATTAGCATATGGTCGTGGCATGTAAAGATTTACAGGCATGTTCTTAAAATATAACTTTCATAAATTTAATATGAAAAATAACAAACTGGTATTTTATATATATATATATATCCCTATAGGACTAATATAGACTCATCAAAAAACTTATGTAAGCATACATCAGCTACTTCCCAACATTGTCAAGAGTTTTCCTAAGTACTCACCAGCTTGAAATAAAAGCATACCCACAAAAAGCAGAGGAAGAAGGCACGGGTTTAAACCCTAAATTTTGTTACATACAAACATACACACATGCATGCCAGTGTAGTATAGTCATTAAGAAGCTAGTCTAGGAGCAGGGAGGATCTAGTCCTGTCCTAGTAAGGAAAGCCAGCTGGGTGAGACTTTGAGCCCTTCACTCTCTCTCAGTTCTAGACTTTACCTACTAATATACATTGAACCAGTATGATAGATTGCAATCCATGCCGTTCATCTTGCACTGAACTGATTCAGGCAGATAATAAGAGAAGGGGGGGAGGGAAGAGAGAAAGAGATACACATGCACATTTGTGCATACCCACATATAATGGTTTTGATTTATTTATATTACAACAAGCAATCAACAGTGATCTTGATTCTTTTGTGTGATCACTTCTAATGTAACTAAGTTTCCTGCCATAGCCAACGAAGAGGATAAGTATCTGAAGAGTTCTGATTTACCACCAAGGCTTGAGTGTGAAGCCTGACAATGGTCATCCATTGTTTGACATACAATCCATGGCAGTTCCTAGGGGTAGGCAACCTTGGCTCTTTTATGACTCATGGACTTCAACTCCACGAGTCATAAAAGAGCCAAGGTTGCCTACCCCTGTACCTAGGAGAACTCTAGGAAACTGCCTCAATCCATGTTATCTAGCACTTTTCTTATTTACAAACATGGGTTCTCTAGCTTTTCAGGTAAAGGTTTTTCCAGCCCTTTCTGTAAATAGCAAGAATTGAACTTGGAACCCTTTGCATATAAACTCTTTGCTTGACCATTATGCACATCCACAGAAAAGGGAGAAAGGAAGTAAATGATGAATGTGTCATGATGCAAATTCTGCCACTTACATTCTTGTGTGTAGTGTTGTGATAAAAGTACAAAAGGGCAGAGATTGCATTGACATCTCAACATAGTTTTCATCCTTCTGGCATCATTAGTGTATGGTTAGCTTCGGATACCAGTGTTTACCGCCATGTTACAATGCCTAGTCACCTATTGTTCTTGGTTGTTTTACACTGACGTTTCTACAATGATGAATCTGAGCTGTAACCACTATTACGCCTTTTTTCTCATCTAAAAATACTTGTCTGACATATCCAAGCTAGAGAGGGTCACAAAACATGTGTAAGCACTTTATCTGCTTTGGCTGCAATCCAGTAAACATCTTCAGTTGTACTGAAATGCTTGCCTACATGCTATGGTGAGACTTGTAACTTTCAGTTTATAAATTGCCACCTCCAGTGTATGTTACATTACAAGCCATTAAAAAGAACAGAAAATGTTCCTGGATTTCAAAAGCATTCTGTCAAGACAAATAAGAAGAGAAGCCTTTTTTTTTTTTAAGGAGAACAAAACAAAAGAGCTTTCTGTTTTTTTCCGGCTGTTGACTTTGTTATGAAATGCACTAAAAGTTTTGCAAAGGTCAACAGAACAGTTTTCTTTAAACAGTATCAAAGTTCTTTAAACAGTATGCATCTCCATCACAGCATAATTTTCAAATATCCAGTCATTTTCAACTATTTGTTTTTATATTTCTGTATACTGCCTTTAAAAAAAAACCCTCCAAAGCTGGGGGAGGTAGAAGGGAGGTAGAAGGAAGGGAAGGGAAAGGGAAGGGAAACAAAAAAGAAATGTAAAAGGCAGGCTACTGGATCCATGTTGGTTATGGACTTGAAAAATCCAGAATCTGTGTTCTGCATTTTATGTTAATATGTTAAAACTCAGACTCATATAATCTAATGGTTTGGAGATACTTTGGAGGTCATTCAATCCAATACAACAATCCATCATTAAAGTACCCTGAACAGATGACTATCCAGTCTGTGTTTAAATATATTTTACAAAGGGGAAAAAAAAACCCACCTCAGAGGCAGCTTGTCTTATTGTTGAACAGCTACTACTGTTAGCATTACTTTCTTAAGGTTCAGCTGAAATCTACTTCCTTGTAATTTAAACACACTGTTTCATTTCTGGCCTTCTCAAAACATTCTGAACATAGTAGCCCTTCAGATAAAGAGGCTATTGTGTCTCTTTGGATTCTGTTTTCCTTCAGAAAAACTATACTTGGTGTCACCAATCATCTCTCTTAAGTTTTTCTTTCTTTCTAGACCCCTTACCAACTTGTTTTCATGTCTCTCTTTCATTTCTTCCCAAAATATCATGCCCAGAATTTCACATGATATTTGAGATGCTGACTGGCCAATAAAATGGCTCCCCTTGATCTTGTTACTTCTGTTGATCCATCCTAAGACTACATTTGCTTTCTTTGAAGCTGCCTGATCCAGAAAAGCACCAATATACTTTCTGCATGTCCGAACAGTATGAACCCCATTCTCTCTACCCATGCCTTTGATTTATCCTATTCTAATCTAGGAATGTGCAGTTATCTGAGTCATCTGTGTTGATATTCTTCTTCCTGATTGCTGACCACGGCAGAACTCATTAATATGATGGATTATTTTATAAATATGTTGAACAACACAGGCTTAGAACTATTATTTCAGATTAAGCCAACCACCAGCTACATAATCCATTGCCTACCTACTCAAAAATAAATGTTATTCAATTCAGTAGCTTTATTTCCAGGCAAGTGGGTAGGTGTCTAGAAATTGCAACTTAAATGTATCTGATAGCTGAAGTTGCATGAACTTTTCTGAAAACAGGCAGCATCCCTGGATTGCAGAGTTACTGCAGTAATGTTAATTGCTGTCAATCAGTGTCTGCTTCTGGAGTTCAGGTATAAATTACGATCAAATCACTTAGTTCTTGTGGAAAACAATTTGCCTAGTGTTTCAAAACATCCCAAATCAGATAGGTGTATTTTCCTGTGTGACAGCAGTAAGACATCTAACCACTAAAACGACAAGACTGTGGAGCATTGCCATCTAAGCTAATATACAACACAAATGTTTGTGCTTATCCATCTCTTTTTTTTAAAAAAGTCTTAATTGCTAGGCTTTATATTTTATGATTATATTTTAATCTGACTCTTGAGCTGATATATAACAAAACAAAATAACCAGTTAAAGAGAACACAGGATTATCTATGTGGTCCAGTTTTTGCTTACTCTTTAGGTATAAATGGAGAAACAGCTCACATAATGTACATCATAGTTCCCCAACCTTTCCGGCTTTGTGGACCGGGGGTGGGGGCAGAAGGGATGGTTCCATGTGACTGGTGGGCAAGTGCACGTGCAGCTCCACTTGCACAAGTGGTGGGCAGGCCCACCAGCCGTGCACGCATGTGTTTGCTTGCTGCTCACGCAAGTAGGGATGCATCGCTCACCCACCACTTCCTTGGCCCATTTCTGAACAGCTCAAGGTCCAGTAGTGGGCCGGGGACAAGGGACCCCTGATATACATATTTCAAAAAGGAATATTGATTATATTTGCTAATTTAACCAGTGGACTTCTAATCTTTGGTAAAAATATAGTTGCAGAGAACAAAATATAAGAAATAATGGATTTATCAAATATTGGATATGTTCTCACATTGTACTTAGTTACACCATAGTTTGGCATATTTTGTGAGCCCAGCCATTGTTTATGGCTTATCATTATCTGCAGCCTGGCCATGCAACTATTGTGTCTGAAAGTATAGCCTTAGTATAATGTCTGAACCCAGCCAATAGCTGCTTTTATGGTTTGTCAATACAAGGCTGAGGAAACATATATTCCAATCTTCTCTTTTGTATTATTTTATGAACCAGGAGATCAAAAGTCTGTTTCTAATAAGTGCCACCTATGATTTGTTTCAATGTCCATGTGTAGCAAATGGTGTTATGTTCAATTCACTGTCCACCCATAAAGAATGAGGATCTTAATAAACCATTTGATAGTTTTCTAAGTAACATATAGTTTCAACAATCCTAACTCTGATAGGTTGCTTTACATATAAAAGAGGAAAAAGAAAAACTGAACTTTGCAGCCTTGTTGACATATTCTCATACCTCAATCTTATTCTTATATTTCATACTTATTCTCATATCTCGCATATCTCATCCTTGACATGCCTGTGAGAAAGTTTTTGGGATTATTAGCTTCCTTTCAGTCCCTCAAGCAGTACATCATTCCACTGAGGAGGTTCCTCTGACCTATCAGGCAGGTGTGAATTGTGGAACAAATAACAAATAACACACTGCTCATGTGCAAACTTCAAATTAACGTAAAGAACCAACCAGTTTCCATAATATGATCTTAAACATATATCCATCATTTTCAAAGACCACATTACCACTTTGAAGTCCCAAACCTCATCGATAGATAATCAAAAGAACTGTGGAATGAATTTAAAAACATCAGGATGAATATAAAAAGAAACTGCCAAAGATTAAGAAACAGAAAAAAGCAAATTGGATGTCAGAACAAACTGAACTTTGATGTTGGAGAAAACTCCTAAGAATATTATAGGGAGCCAAGAAAACAAATGGATCAACAAACAAATCAATCCAAAATTTTCATTCAAGACACAAATGACAGGCTTAAATTGCAGTTTGATGGGTGCACTATTGGAAGACTTGAAGGATCCAGTTAGGGAGAGATTTCATAGAGAAAATGTCTCTGTTACTACTGTTAGTAACTGTACAACTAGTCATTGGGAGTAGCCCTGAACATCATCCACAATATAGAAATTTTAAACTATCTCTTCTATCTCTTCCATCTAGATATTCACTCTTTCCCCAGATGCAAGGATTTTTATAAGGAAAAAAAAAACTTCCATGGCTATCAGTAGCTTTCTTTCTTCCACCGACTATTCTAGAGTAGGAAACTATTGGCTTCCAGGATATCTCCTTCTTGTGCCACTGTGTTTTAATAATGTGCAATAATATGTGGGAATGACTTTGAGACACAGGAGAAAGCGCTGCAGGTTAGTCCACCATCATGCAAAAGAATCTCAGTCCACAGAGGCAGAGGGGATGTGATAAGGGCTCTAGAAGGGACCCTCTCTAATTTTCTGAAGGAAGGGATGAAAACTATTAGAGTTTCAAGACTGATGTTAGCCCTTTGAGGTAGTCCACAGAAGAAGCACAACAATGAATACTAGCTCTGCTTTTACAGTAAAGTTACATTAACAGAACCTTTCAAGTTCTTTCTCCTCTCTCCCAGGGTCATTCCCATGTACCATTACTCAGTGAGAGGGCCACCAGAATTTGGAGTGCACTTTACAGGCAAAAACTAGAAGCATAAGGCTATCTTAACACTACAGTTTTCTTTATTCATAGATTTATACTCCATTGAGTATTCAGGGCAAAAAACAACATAAAAATGCAAACGATTAAAAACTAAATACTGCTAATTCTAAAAATCAATTAATAATTAAAAGCCTGGCAAGCTTAAAGATTGACCTTTTTGTTTGTTTGCTTTTAATTTTTTGCCCTTCTCTCATTTATATTAAGATTCTATTTTATGTCATGGCCTTATCCATTTTACACTGTAACCTTACCCGTAGCTTGACTGCAACCTTTTAGAAAAAGATGAAGTGAGGTCCTTGGCACAACTGGTTTTACAGTCTATAGCCTGAAGTCAAATGTAGCAACACATGAAAATGCTCAAAGAAGGCACATGGGGTTGCATGTATCTCAGTTATAAAATATATGCCTTATTTTCAATTTTCACTATCTGTAATGTATCAGAAAGAGCATGCTGTCCAATACATCTCCATAAGAAAGCATAGAAATATGAAATATTGAAAACAGGCAACTATGGAAAACCATTTCAGATATTGACTAGAAATTAGTTTCCCATGTAAACAAAGTATATTCCAAGAAGGATTTATGTTATCAATTACAAATTGTTAGGAAGGGTTTATTTAACAGTATACTTTGCAAAACTACTGTAATTTCAGATCTTGGGATCTTTCTCTTGTCAATTGAAAATAGCAAGTTATTTTTCTCTACATTATTTTTTTTTTGTTTATTAAATTTCTATGCTGCCCATCTCTCCTACAAGATGACTCTGGGCTAGTAAGATTCTAGTGTTCAATCATATTAATACCTTTCTCCCACTTTCACCTTTAGAATAGTACCCAAAAAAGCATCACTCATTTTTCATGCAACTTTTAATTGTCCCAAGATGTTTTTTTGCATTAGCATTACCGATCCTTTTTTACACAGCTTGATGGATTCCTATGGAGGCATTTGCAGGATTCAGCACTTTCATCAAAATAATGAAAGTGGGTAGACCAACTCTTTGTAATTCCTCTCTGAAAGGAATTCAGAGGATTCTGAAAAAACAGAGTAGTTGAGACTGCCCCAAAGTACTCCAGATCTTTGGCCCCCATTAGGAAACTGCAAAATAATAGTCATCAGCTGGTTTAGAGTTCTGGGAAGATGAAGGAATAACAATGCTGGTCAAACCATCCTCAGGCCTTCAAATGGCCACTGGGTTTGCTTACTTCTTTTTGTAGTCAGTTTTGGAAATTACTTGTTAATTGCTTTTCAGCTGTTTAGGGATCTGTGGATCAATAAGTCTGAAAATACTGAGTGAGTTTCCTTCAATCCTTAGTGAGGGAGATGTTTAACTGAAGTTTGTAGATTAAAAAAAAACTTTTTTTAATAAACAGCAAAAAGGTGATTAAAATGTTGATTTTTAAAATCCAGATGGATTTGAAATAAGATGTTGAAATTAATTGTAGAGAAACTCTTCCATGGGAAAATGTTGTTTTAAATTTTTAGGGGGAAATATGGTAGGATAAGACTTTGAAGACTGGACACTAGAGAGAACCAGAAGGAACTAAATATTACAATTAAAGGAGAAGAACACTTAAATTTGGTTTACTAATGCTGAATGGAACAAAATATTTAAGACTGTCCATACTGAAATATATTTGTGTACAATGGTCCCAGAAGTTAATTTTAAGAGTATCTACCTCTACAGACTCACTGTGTTTAAAAGATGTTATGGAAGAAGAATAAATGTTACTGACCAAGACTGAGATTGATCTGAAAGTGGATGTAAAAGATACAGATTACAAGAATGATATGGAAAAAAGATGCCACACTGGATATATAAATGAAACTGGCTGATGTCTTGATAGTAGAGATACACAAATAACAAACCAAAGGAGTGATTTTGATACCTTCTCTGTATTAGATTTACAAAAGAGAGTTGTTAAAGTTGTAAGGAAGGAAAAAAGAAAAAAAATGAAAAGAAACCAAGTATTAGAACACTATTTGAAAGGATTAGAGAACAAGATTGTTAAAAGGAAAGGCATATAAAGGAATGACTGAGGTTTAAATAGCTATGTATGTTGGATAACCCTTGATGGTTATGATGAGACTTTAAGGATTTGTTTATAGGTAAGAAATGAAATATGGGAAGAAGAGATCATTGGTTGTATTTTAAGAGAAGGTAAGATTAGTGAAATTATCTATACTTGTGATAAAGGGGGAAAAACATTTCTTTATATATTTCTTTTATTTTTCTTTACTATATTCTTATTTTTTCCATCTTTTCTACTTTCTACTTTTTTCTTTTCTGCACTTTCTATTTTTTTCCTTTTTTTAACTTACACTTTACCTTTTTAATTGTAACTTAATTGAATACAATTACTCTAAAAAGCAATAAAAGCATCATTATTCTCAGGCTCCATTTATTTGCATGTGAAGGTATATCAATGGCATAGTGCAGCTTGCGTTGTATCGGTGCAAATGCTGCTTTCAGTATTTCCCCCTCTTGACCCAGCTTCTCTTTCTTTCTGTGAGTATGAGGATTATTTTGAGGGAAAACAAGGCCATTTCTGTGTTTACTATTTTACATAGTCTCATTAGTCTAGAGTGGTCTTCTTCTGCAAAACCAGCTTCATAATTTCATTCTCTGGAAAAGAAGGGCATCCCTGGATATGTTATATAATGGGCTAGGAACCAGTTACAGAAGGAAAAAAAACATTAAAGCTTTACATTGTAAGACAACTTTCAGACAGCAAGGGAATAGGCAGTACAGTTCCTCAAAGATCAGCCGTAGGACACATACCAATCAATATTTCATTAGAGACACAGGGGAGTGAAATAGAAGCATGCTGCTGACATCTCCTGATTACATCAAGAGAGGAAACACTGTTGATACAGAGAAGAATTAGGATTCTGTGTAGCACAAACTGAATAACCAAATCATCTAGAAAAATAGGAAATGGAAATCAGCCATTAAGAATATGACATCAGTGGGCCACAAAGTTTTTTTCAGAACTTATTTTATAGAGCTAAATAAGTGCAAGAAATTTAAATCTTAAATTGATCCTGCGGGAGAACGAGTTGTAATGGAAGGGCTAAACTTTGACAGTGTTTGTGCAGAAAAACAGCCATCCAAATTTGCCAGAAAGATCACAATGCCTCTAAATGTATGAGTGATAATGGTGAAATCTTTCTATTCAGACTTCCCAATAGAATGGTCTCCATCCAATATCCATCTATCCCAGTGGTTCTCAACCTTTTCTTCACCAAGGACCCTCTTTTACCTTTCGTGGTCATGTACCATGGCCACGGACCCCAAGACTTAACTCAAGATTCAGATCATAACATTTCTTCAAGCCCTGTTATGACATCACAGACCCCCAGGGATCCACAGACCACAGGTTGAGAACCACTATATTTAGGATTTTGCCTGATACTTTGTTACTATATTGTTGTGGTTTAGATGAGCCACTTATATGAATACAGTAGATAACTGCATTTTGGGGGGGAAATGTCCCAGCTGCTGAAATTTGAAATTTGTTTAAAAATTACCTGGAGATCTTCAGGACTAAAAGAAGCTGGAAAAGGACAAAAAGCTATTTTCTATATATTTTGCTGATTTGGGAAGATTTGCAATTGAATATTTATTTTAAAATGTAACTGTAATGAAAAAAAAATCAAGAACACAGGAACAAAAGGAACTGCATTATACCAAATCAAGCTAGTATTCCATCCAGCTAAATATTGTCAATACTGTCAAGCAGTCAATACTGTCAGGTTCTCCTGGTGATCAAGTGAACATTTTTCTACAATTTCTTGGAATTTAAGAATTTAGCCTGGGACATCTTGTATATGAAGTATGTGCTCTCTCATTGAATTATTATCATTCTCTAGAGATCCAGAATACCAGATGGCATTGGCTAATCCTATTTTATTTAAAAGACCATCACTGCAATTTCTTCATGTTTCTGGAGATCTGTTTTCAGAGTAATTCTTATAATGCTGCTTGTTTCCACAATTATGTTACTGAGATAACATTCTCCATTTTCAGCTCTTTTTGACCAATTAACAAGCAAAGAACCTTTAATCCCATGAAAAATGGGGCAGCAAAACTGAGCATGCTAAAAAAGGAATAAAAATGCTTTTCAGCTTTTGTACACAGATGCATGAACAGCTGGGCTTTTTAAAAGATCAAGACCTCTTTGATTTATGATTAATGATGGGTGACCAGATCCCCTAACCTCCAGTATATCTAAAAGTAAATCACACTGCAAAAAAAGGCCATTAAATGTTCCTATAGATTGTAGATCAGGTCTCAAGCATTATCATCTAGCTCAGATGAATAGGCCAACTTTGTGAAGTTCTAAAACTATTACTTTTTTGAGGCCATAACTCAAAAAGCTTTAGTATGTCTGTCTCTCTTTGGACTATTAGTTGGAAATCTAAGTTTTGACAGTGTTTATTAAGAAGAACATTCTATTAATAACAGTGCACCCTATCATGTAAATCTCTTCAAGCACACATTTTTATATTGTCTGACTAGGACCAGATATTCTCAAGTCACTGTAGTACATGGGGGGAATTTAAACTCAATGTATTTAATTTCATTTTACAATATATATATTTCCCTTCAGGGTTTCTCCAGAGTGAAAAAGCATTATGGGGTTCTAAAAATAGAACTTATTTTTTTTAATTGTCTGATTTTTTTAAAAAAACTAAAACAACGATAAAAATATATAACAGCATAGCCAGCAGGCACAGATTGCTTATAAAGCTCAGTTGTGGCATTTGTTTTTTTTAAAAAATATTTCATTAATTTATTGATTGATTGTATTTCTGGAATGCTCTATTTCAACACTGCAAAAGGCCTGGATGATAAAACATCCTTGCCTGCCACTGGAAATATAATAAAATTGGTGCTAGTTGTGTCCCATTGAGAATGAAGGTACCAATGAGAGGAGTAATTCCTGGTTGCCACTTGCTACAAATCAACCCAAGAGAGCAATTTTGGCAGAGTTCCTGAGGTCAATCTTAAGATATGGGAGGAAATATTCCTTCTGATAATGTGGAACCAGCCCATAAAGATCTTTATAGTTTAATAGCCATGCAGTTGAATGAATGGATCAATCAATCAATCAATCAATGATCATAAAAACTTGAAAATGAGTTGGAAGCCAGTAAGATATGACATTAAAGTGGCACCATTTGTTGTCAAATTAATATCCTACTTTAACATGTTTTTTTTAAAAAAATAACTCAATAATAGATTATATTATTATATATGTGTGTGTGTGTGTGTTTATATTTGTAGAAAATGGTAAGATTTTTAATTTAATATACTCTGAGTTTAATGTAAACATTTACATTGATTTTTTTCTGAATTCTACTGTACAGTATATCATTACATATCACCATACATAAGCTTCCTATGACTAAGTCCCAAACATGAAGCGATGGACTCTTCATGGGGAATATAGTGAGGCGTTCCAGAGTAACTTTAGCTAATGAAGTTTGGGAGATATGGATGGAAGAAGGAGCTCAATCAAAACCCAAGTGGAACACCTTCTTGGTAAAGGACAGGGGAGTAGGAGGGCCTTCCTCTTTCTGAAGCTGGGATCAGATGACTTCATGTACTTGGAAAGGGGAACTCAAGAGATACAAATCCTATGCATTCTTCCACTTCTATTTCAGCTGAAAAATCACCTTTGTCCATCCTCGTCATGGTTTGTAAGATGCTTGCAAAGTACAGTAGAATGAAAAGATTGTACAAAATTCAATTCTAATTTTTAGAAAATAAAATTAAGCGGCATGCTTACATTTCATCCCAATTCTACTACTACCTATCCCTTCCCCACATCTTGTCCCAAATGTCATCAATTTTCTCAGGAGAATGGAAAGAGACGTTAGCATGAGATGAATGCTGGGATAACCAGTGATGCTATTAGGGTAAGAAAAATTATGAGAATCCCAAACAAGTTGTCTTATCACAGTGAAGGAGATAATTAATTTACACTATCCTCTAAAAGGGGGTGGTGGTGGTGGTGGCATCAGACCATTACAAACTTTACACTTTGAGGAAGGCTGTATCAATGCTGTGGTAGCTATACCAGTATTGAGACAGCTGCCTTGAAATGCCATCTCCCAGTTGTGTGACAGCAGTTAAACATGCCCAAGCCTACCAGTTCCTTTAAAAAAAGAAAAAGCTTCCTATAGAAAACTGCTTGCAAAATAATGGCAACCTATCATAGCTTAAGTTTAATGCATCATTTATAAACACTCACTTTTCATCTAGTGAATAGAGCAACAGGGCAATGGCAATGCAAGACTATATAGCAGAGAAGTGGGCACTTAAATCTTTAATGAATGTAGGGATTAGAGCCAGGTGTTAATTCCAGGAAGAGCCCTTACCAGAGTGTTTGCAGGTGGGAAGGACAATTCCTTCTGTTTTATGCCAAAAAGGTATGAATTTAGCTATTCAAAAACTTTTAAAATGCCAATTAAAATGCTGATTTCAGCTTCTTACCAGAATAATAAAACTAATTAAATGGCTTAATAGTTATCCCTCCATTGAGATCCATGAGGCGTTTGACGATATTTAAAAAAATGGCCTTTTCTGCCAACTCTCATCTAAGTTCTAGGGTTGCAAAGTCAACTGAGTTGAATTGAGTGGGACTCAGGCCTGAAGGCCAGGTCCTTGTGAAAATGTCCTTTTCTTGCCATTGCTGGGAACTTAATTGGATATTACCACCAATAGGATATTAATGGTAGAAATGCACCCAACTGTGGCAAGAAAGAAATAAACCAATTTTATTGTAACGGAGAAATTATCATTAAGTTACTTAGAAAATGACCCCCATTGCTTTGTGCTTGCTAATAATCATGTGGTGAGTTAGTTCAAAACTTTTCCTCCTCTTCTCATCCCATCAGAGCATACTGAATTCAGTGGACTGAATTCACAAAGCATACTTTTCAAATGTGACCTTCTCCTATCTCTATATTGTTTTACAGCTGTTTCGTGTCTCATTAGACTTAAATCACTCCATATTTAATAATGGTATCGGTTAACTTTCTCCATGGTTCCCTGTCACTCGTTCAAGGGGCATAATGTAATTTCCACTTATCTATACCACAACCTAAGCTTTTATCCTGTTAGAAATCTTGCAGCAAAATAGATCTAATTTTGCTTCAGATCTAATCTCAATGTGCTTGGCATGTTCCAATTTCTGTTAAGCTATCCCCTCAGCTAGGGAATCCCTTCCTTTTTTTTTTCTTGGGCACTTCTATAGGAAGGAAGAATGGGAATTTAAGACCCATGCCCCCTTTGAAAAAAAACAAGGAGAATAAAACAAGGGCCGCACAGCTGGTTTTGGCTTAAGCACCACAACTGGATTTCAGAGATAGCCACCTTAAGCTCCAGGTGAACAATACGGCCATATTTTGTGATATCCTTGGTCTAATTTGCAAACAAGCCATTCAAATTGCTAGCAAGAATGAAGTACCCCTCTGTATGGTGGGGGGGGGAGAGGAAAGTGTTATAAAAAGAAGGGGGAAAGAGAAAGAATAGTGCTGTGGATTGGTTGCCCATTTGATCTTGCCTCTAGCTCATCAATCAATTGGGGGGCCACCTATCATGTCCGGAAAAACAGCAGGACTTGAATGCTAGTCTCCTTGGGAAAGCAAAAGCATCCCCTCTGTTTTGCTTAAAGGGCAGCTCTCTCTTTGAAGGATTCAAGCCAGGTTTAAAGAACACATGGGAATCAGAAAAGAATATTTGCAGTTCAGGGTTGAACAAAGCAGTTCTTAGTAATTTCTGCACTTGGTTATTTGCTTGCGGAAGTTTTATTACTCAACTAGGTAACACCATCATTGCAAGGCAATCATCTGCAGGCAAACAACTAAGCTCAGAGATCAGCAAGACTCCACAAGTATAAGAAAGTCTCGAGGTCTTTTTGCCATGGCCAATCAACCATTAGGATACTAACAGCATTTGTAAAAGACACCAACATCTCATGGTCTCAGTTGTTCTCGCAATGACAAAAGTTAGCCAGTTTGGTCTAGTGGTTAATGCACCAGGCTAGTAACCAGGAGACTGTGAGTTCCAGTCCCACTTTGGACATGAAAACCTGCTGGGTAACTTTTGTTCAGTCACTCTCACTCACCCCAACTCACTTCACCGGGTTGTTGTTGTGGGGAAAAATAGGAGGATGAAGGAGTAAAAGATTTGTTTGCTGCCTTGAGTTATTTATAAAAATAACAAAGTCACAATAAAAAAATTCTTTAAAATGTACATTTCAATTTTATATATTATTATTCTTTTACTTCCTTTTATACACTGATTTCTATGCCACATGCCCTATAGCAGTGATGGCGAACCTTTTAGAGACCGAGTGCCCAAACTGCAACCCCAAACCCACTTATGTATCGTCAGGTGCCGGGTGGGTGTGGCCCATTGGGTGGGCGTGGCTTTGGTGGTAACGGCAGACTGGGTGGGACTAAAAAGTTCAATCAATCAATTCCAACTTTGCGAGATCTTTTTTTTCCCTGCAAGAAGTTGAAATTGATTGATTGATTGAACCTTTTTTTTTTTTGCACACGGTGGTGGAGGCCTAAAGCAAAAAGGTTTTATAAAACCCAGCTGAAGGCCTAGGACTGGGGCGACGGCGCACGTGCCCACAGAGAGTGCTTTGCGTGCCACCTGTGGCATGCGTGCCATAGGTTCGCCACCACGGCCCTACAGACTGAATAAGTCTTATTCTACATTATTTAAAAGTGACAGATTTGCACCTATCAATTAGTATATAAAATAATGCACATTATTTCTCTCGTTTCCTTTTTTATAATGTGTTTCTTGATGCAACACATATATAATGCCATTTTCTCCCCAGCCACATTTGTTTGGCAAATTTAAACACTGCAGAGCAAATTTTGGCACCATATTAAGTAACTTTCAGTAATGGGCTGATATTAGTTATTCTATAATCCTGAAGAACTCTCTTGAATAGCTTGAATACACAGTGCTCAGAAGGCATTATTCAGCCTAACTATCAATATTAATGTTTTTTCAATATTTCCCTAACTTTAGAAAAGGAAAGTGAAAAAGGGAAGTTATTATCATTTCTTCATATATTCCTATCATGAGATACAAAGCCAGGCTCCTGCCAAAAATTACAGCTGAGGTTATCTTTGATGTTAAATGATAGGCAGAATAATTTGTCTTCCTCTGATGTCTAGGATAAGTAGTTTATCGTCTACCAAAACCTTCATGGCAGTGATTGTGGGAGACCAAATGTGTAATTGTTCAATAATACTAATACAGGACAAGAAGGACAATATGTTTGAAAAAGCAAGAAGGGGGTGAGAACAAGACTATCTGAAGTTTGTAACGTAAGATATATTAACTGCATGTCTAATATGCTCAGAACGCATTTATATTCTGTCCTACCTGGAAAAAGAAATTATGAATAGGAGACAATGAATTTTTTTCTGTCATCTGCTCCTCTAGTGGCTCTCCAGAAATAGTCAGTGATATATATTTTCTAAAGTGCTTAAGAACATGTCACAGAATTGTTTGTAATGATAAATCTGTAAGAATAATAATCTTTTTCCAATCTTCCCAACCCCACATTATTAACTGTGGATAATATTGCTATCATCAACAACACATCTATTTTTCACAGAAGCAGGCTATGGTGAAAATTCCAGCAAACATTACATGCCACCACAATTTGTGAAATGCTGAGATGATCCAGGTTTTTCAAAAATATCACAGGCATAATAAAAGTTACAGTGATATATTTCATAGGATTGTATCTGGTGGACTGATTGCTATCTTCACTATGCAAAAAGAAAAAAGGAAAAGAGACAAAAAAAAGAATTTTATTTTATTCCTTATAGTCTTTTATGTGATTGAGTTAATCATTAGCACATCTTATCAGCCTCAGGCAACATTAAAATACAGGAAAAAATATTGGGTGTTTGTAGGAAGGGGACATTAAGGAATATATATATATATTATATATATATATCACCAGCTGCCTCTGCGCCCTGCTCCTCGATCGGGTCATTGGTCCACTCATTACCACCGATTGTGTTGTTCTTAAAGGGCTTATCACTGTGTTGGTAGCTTCCGAGGCTGCTCTCCCCCCCTAGTCATTGTTATTCCCCTGGTGCGCATACAAATGTCCAGGGGCTGGCTGTCAGGTTGCTCTCGCCCATCCTTCCCCCCCACACTTGTCACTGGGAGCACCTGTGCCTCCGTCATGGAGTTATTAACGGTGCGCATCTCTGGCGCCGTTCTCCCGTTCACCAGTCTTATTGCTGCCCTCGTGCACGTGCAGACGCCTGGGGATTGACCGCCTGACCATTCTCGCCTCTCACTCCCCTTTAAGAACAACACGATCGGTGGTAATGAGTGGACCAATGACCCGATCAAGGAGCAGGGTGCAGAGGGAGCCGGTGATATAAGTGAACTCCCAAATCCTGGTTTTTATACTCTTGACGATGTCGGCAGTTTGGCTGACGAAAGCTAAGTACTCTTGTATATTAAACAGCTTTGTTTATAACCTTATCCTGGTGTTCGAATTCATTTGTTATTTTTACATTTGTTATTTTTACTGTATGGCTATACCCAGGATTCGCATTTTTAATATAATTAAGGGTGTGTGTGTGTGTGTGTGTGTGTGTGACTAGATTAAAACTTCCACTAACAGAAGTGTTATTTCCAGTTTTGCACTCCACTAAGAAGTAGCAAGATAGGAACCAGGTCACGTACAGTGTATAGCAAAATGAAAATGATAGGTAATTTTACACAGACTGCAGACTATCCCCCATTGGACTCAAGTATGAAGCTTGGGTTTTAAAAAAATCCAAAGGGCAGTCAGAAGATGAAAAGGTCATTCTGACTGAATCAAGAAATATGCTTTGTTAATCTTATTTAAATATATATATATATCAGGAAAAGTAAAGAAGGAACCTGAACATTAATTGAATCTGTAAAATTGCTGGATATTTGGGCATTATAAGTAGACCTGGATAAAACTTGGGCAATCTGCTATATTATTACTTCTTGGTCATATTCTAATTCAATCAAAATTGGTTTTTTCCAGCTAATGGGTCAAATAAGATTAAGTCAAAAAAAATTTTTTTTTGCTTCTTCCATAGTGACATCATCCTCCCAGGATATCTTGTTTTTGCTTTCTATTGGCTAAATCCAGTCAAAATGTGCTCCAGGCATTTTTCCTTCTATTTCTATTTCTGTAACTACAATAGACAGATTATCAGATTCTCATTTAACCAGCTACATCATTTGGACAAGCCCACATTCTTAGCCAAGCAAAATGAATATTCCAGAATCTCAATACTCTGTCTTTCCTTCACAGGTTTGTCAGAAAAAAGGAATTCATAAAATACTTCATTTGAGGAAAATGTGATGCTCCCAGTGAGACATGATCAAGACTACTGTTTTTTTTTTAGATAGGGCTGTAACCAGTGCTTTTTTTGTAAAAAAAAAAAAGGTGCCGGAACTCACACACATCATACAATCCACTTTGCCTACCCTACAAGGTTCCATCCCAAAAAGGTGCCGGAACTCCGTTCTGGGCGTTCTATGACAAAAAAAGCCCTGGCTGTAACTTATTCCTATTCCAAAAGATCGCACCCCTCATCTTTACCCTGTATTCTGACTAAACAGAATAAAATAGAAAGTTTCTCAAGGAATATACTATAAAGCAAAGGCAAGTTATTAGCAGTAAAGTCTCAGTCAATGTAGTACAGGAAAGTGAATGGCAGAGCTTTATGATACTAGTAGAGTAATTCCTTGATGAACCTGTCTATCTTTGCTTTCCAGCTCTTTTCTAAAACACTCAAAAGAAACTTTATGGGGAAAAAATACTCTTTGAATCCTATCTTTTACCTCCAGGGGAAATTTTTATCTCCAATTTCCACTCTACCCCCAATGTGTTTTTTTTCTGCATAATTAATTAATTAATAACCCATTAATTAGAATTAATAATTAATGTATTAACTAATTATAATAATTAATTAATAATAAAAGGAATATAAATCAGGTAGAAAGGGAGGAAGGAATGAACAGTAGAAAATAGTGTATCCTTTTTTTTTTAGGATTCTTTCTACTTTTCAACAATGAACTTGCCCATCCCCCATTTTTATTTTTACCTCAAATGTCTTTCTAAAGCAAATTCTGTTCCCTATTCTTAATGAAACTAGACAGACCAAAAGGCTATTAACACCAGAGTCACAGAGCTAACACTGATTTGAGAAGTTAATTTACTTTGTATTTTATCTCTTTCTTTGTATTTTGAATAAAATTACTAATTTCCATCTAGCTAAAATGATTAGAATCTTCCTGTATTCCTGGTACTTCCCAAAGGAGTAACATGAATACTTTGATCCCATGTGTTTTATGTCTGTCAACAAAGACTATTTTAATGGAAGATATTGTAATGTGTGGATTGAATTCACCCAAATATACTTTTGGCCTTTAAGGATTAATTAGTGATCATATTGTATATTAAGAGATTATCTATGCATCAAGTTCTTGTCCCTAACTAGTAATATTAAGGTCAATAATTAATATTACATTCTTTAATGCTTTATTTGCAACTTCAGATAAGTACACATTGTTTTTAGTCAGTGACTAAAAACATTCCTAAATATTAATTTGATCAAAGCTTTGTGAGAACAGCTGCAATGATTCAATTTTCTACTTCCTGCATCTTTAATCCACTAGAAGAGAGATATGCAGAGTATCCTCATTTACTCTGTCACCGAAGGAAATCATTTTTGCTGCTATGCAAACTCTTTTCTGGGTTCTTGCTTAGACTTGGCATCATTAGGATATCTAGCACAGTATCACAATTGTTTCCTCAGAAATCTCTTAAGATTTGTAAGAGCAATTATATCTGAGTTCATAAGTACAGATCTTGTGCACTTACTGGGAAGCAAGCCACACTGAACTAATTCAGATTTACTTCCAAAAGATGACAGTTGGGTATCTCCTGCAGAAATTTTGTTAACCTCATCATGATCAAATGGGAGTTGATAGTCTAGATATTGGAATGTACAGGAAAAAAGATAATGGTGTCAAGAAAAATAAAGATCAACAAATATTTGAACTGGCCTTGGAATTGCTGAGTACCAAAGACAACCTCCAAATTCTTTGTTTGACAAAATAGTTAAGGCTGCAAAATGTATACTTTACTTGGATTCAAAAATCCCACTAATTTCAGTGGGAACGATTTCAAAGCAAACAGGCAAATTTAAGAATATAACAGCATCTTGTTGAATTCTACAGCCTACTTACAGTTCTTTTCTCATATTAATCTGACTTGAGTAAAGCTATAATATCTATTTCATTGTTATAATGACAATTTAAGATATTGGTAATGTATATAAAGAAATGTATGGCTCTTGTTTCCAGCCCAGAAGCCATCTTCTAATTCATATTTCTAAATCAATAGTTCAAAAGACTGTTCCTCACCTGGAAAGTACCAGCATGGTCTTCTTCTTTGTCTCCTTCTTTGCCTTCTTTCAAAGCAATCAATGTGAATCCACGAAAATAGGCTGGTGTAGCTGCAGATAGTGTTACTGTAGGAGGGAAGGAAGAAAAACACCACATTTGAAATCCATAAAGTTGTTTCCTCTTTTTTAAAAAAAAAATAATCCAAATCTTGGTTACTGATCATTCCCAGAATCTGGGTGCCTTCAAGCATGGAGTCTTCAATGGATTCTTCTAAAATTGAAAAAAGGGAAATCATGCCATCTGAGAATACCTTTAGTCTAAATAGAAGATGTAAAGATGGACTCTTTGCAAATATTGTGGCCCTGGAAAATGCTTCATGTTGCCTCTTTTTTATAAACTGAAAAAAGAATAGTAGTATTATATTTGGAGAAAGCAAGTCTTATCTTTTAGCAATAGCGCTTAGACTTACATACTGCTTCACAATGCTTTACAGCCCCCTCTAAGCGGTTTACAAAGTCATCATATTGCCCCCAACAATCTGGGTCCTCATTTTACCGACCTCAGAAGGATGGAAGGATGAGTCAACCTTGACCCAGTGAGATTCGAGCTGCTGAACTGCTGGCAGTCAGCCATCAACAGAATTAGCCTGCAATACTGCATTCTAACCACTGCGCCACCACGGCTCTTTTCAAGGAAACATCAAATATAAATTGAACAGATTGCTTCTTTCCCAATTGAATTTCCCTTCAAATATGCTCCCCTAATTCTCCTAAGTAAATTTGATGAGACGCAAGGAACAACTGGACACTGTTTAATTAACAGTATTACTTCTGATAACAGAGACATTTGAGTGCACCCCTTTTCATGCAAGTACATTTCTAGACATGCCACATGTTATTAAGATTGCTTCCATTAGCATATTTTCGAACTTTCTAACATTCTTCCTCACTAAGGCCTGGTTATTCTCTCTAGTGGAAAATACACTGAAGTAGAAAGCGAACAGAAATGTGGTGAACATTTAAGCTTTCTTATGAGACCCCAAAGATGCTTTTTCACAAGGCAACTGGACTTTCTTGATTTTCTTTGAAGACATTTCACTTCTCATCCAAGAAGCTTCTTCAGCTCTGACTGGATGGTGGGGAATAGAAAGATTTATACTCCAGCAGACAGCTTTTCATTTTCATTCTTTTAGCGAGTCATTAAAGCTACCTGGAGGCTTATCAAAATGTGGACAGAGAGGACCACTGGTTTGAAAGAAGGGTCAAAAGGGCTATCTATGTCAAAATTGAACACTCCTCTCTCAACAGAGGGGGAGGGATCTGACATCACCTATCTCCAGTCTACAACACAGTCCTTTCAGCAGTTCCAAGAAGGCTCCACACTCATTTGTACTACTCAGGTGACCCTGAAGACACAGATAAGCCTCCAAATAGCTTTAATGACTCATTAAAAGAATGCAAATGAACAGCTGTCTGCAGAAGTATAAATCTTTTCATTCCCACCATCCAGTCAGAGCTGAAGAAACTTCTTGGATGAGAAGTGAAATGTCTTCAAAGAAAAACAAGAAAGTCCAGTTGTCTCTTGAAAAAGCATCTTTGGGATAACAATGACTTGGATGACTGAGAATCTCCATAGACTTTCTTATGAGAGAGCTCAAAATGGCCATTATCAACAAAATCATTGCCAAGAAACAAAAGGCATTAGAGATGAGCAGAGCTTCAGATTTGATCTCAAAAAATTTTCCTGGAGCCCATGGAAGGAAGGAAGGAAGGAAGTAGCATCTGTCTTTGCAACAGCCATAATGCTGATAGGTGCTACAGTTCACACGCTACACTCCACAATACTTTGGGAAACTAAGGCTAAATATATGAGACAAAATGTTCATAACAAAGATTGAGAAAAGTTTCACTGAGAACCCAGTGCCAGTTCTCCCATTTTAGCCTAGGTACCCAGAGATAAGCCCCATTAATTTCAATAGAAGTATTTCTCAGGAAAATGAGCATAAAACTATAATCTTAGTGGCATCCTCTGCCACATACTTTACCAGTCAAGTTATGTGGTTTTTTAAAACAGTGCTTATTGAAAGTAAACATTCTCTTAATTGCCTTGTACTTCTTGCTGCCAGCAGTTCTGGCAGCTGAAGAAATAGGCTGCCACCTTCAAGCTCTTATGCTGAATTAAAATTAGTGTACATGAATCATCTAACCAAATATGAATAAAGATATCACAGAATATCAAAGTAAAATGCATTAAGTTAGAATTAACTTCTGATTTTAGTTATGAAAAGGTGCCGACATTTCACTTGCACCATTACCATTTTCTCAAAGAATGCTCAGTTCACATCACACTATGACATGCTGTAACTTGTTTGGTTTTGGCTTAGCTTGTTCTACAAATCTATAAAATTTGCCTTAATATATTGGATAAAAACTATTGAATCTGTAATTTTAAAAGAACCGTGATTTATACACTCACCCATAGCCAAATAAGGAATTGAACCTGAATACATTCAGTTCTAGTCCAACATTACAACTATTACACCTCAATGACCCAACCACAATAGCTCTAATACACTCAATGACAATCTGAGGTGCTAAAGTGCACAATCTTATCTTCTCCTTCTTTAAGAACTTTACAATGTTGTCAAAAGTACAAGAAATTTCATATATTAATAATAGTCAATAGTCCTGCCTGAAGGTTGAGAATTCTGCTTTGCTTAGCATTACACTAATTTGAGAATCAACTGTCCTGGGAATGCAACATCAGATATGTCCTAGATGGCTAGGTTGCACATGAGTTGATGAAAAGCTTGAAAGAGGATGGATTTCCTAGCTTTAACACGACTGGTATTGCCACAATCAGAAGCAATCTGTTGTGCATTTTCATTGTTGGGCTTGCTGCTGTAGCAGTAACTATAAGTTGTTACAGGATGGAGCCTTCCTTTCTTCCTTCCTTCCTTGACTCATATGACTGTCTATCCCAAGACTCTTCAAACTTGGCCCTTTTATGACTTGTGGACTTCAACTCTCAGAATTCCTCAGCCAGTGTGCCTGGCTGAGGAATTCTGGGAGTTGAAGTCCACAAATCATAAAAGGGCCAAGTTTGAAGACCCCTGGTCTATTCTATATACAATAATCCTGGGCGGTTCGCAGAAAGATCAATAAAATATAAAAAATAAAAACTGCACTACACTGCACTGTGTGTGTGTATATGTATAGTGTAGCACGGTACTACACTACACCATCTGAGCAATTGTAAAATGTTCTAATTCACTGGACCACTTCAGATTTATATAATCAAACAATGATGGTGATGATGCCTTGGTGGCAGACTTCTACTCCTTAGTATTTTGCCAACTCTGATAAATGTATCAGAAAAGATTTTGCTTTTCAGATAATACGAAGATATTTGTCCCTGCAGCATAATTCTGGTTTAAAGCTGATTCAACATTTTCCCCTGATGTTGCTTTTTGTGTTTTTTTTTAAATAAGGGATTTTATCTAGGTGTGGATGAAACATAATTAGTTGTCTATATGGCATATCCAAAGACAATGTTGCTAATCTCTAAATCACGGGTGTCAAACCCGTCATGTCACGTGACGTGTCGTGACGTATCGTGACTCTTTTTGCATTGCCAGCAATGGGGTGGGCGTGGCTTTGGTATGATGAAACAGGCCCATGGGCCAGCAGTTTGACCCCCCCTGCTCTAAATACTAAAGTTTGACCTCAGCCTCATTTAACCATGCAATATAATACACCTGCAATTTTCACAAATGACAATGGCTTGAATCCAGGATCTTCCATCTAAGGACACAAGTTTCCTCCTGTCTATGAAAGATGTTTAACCCAGCAAGTAATTACTAACAATTGAAAGAAGAGAACATTTGTTCCTCTAACTGCACCTTTTTCAGCTTCCATGACACCTGAAACTCTGGGTACCACCACTAAGAAGACCCTTCCTTGGATAATTCTCTATCCACAGATGCTGTCCATTGGCAATACTTCAAGCACAGATCTTCCAAAAATCTCAAGCAATCTTTCACTTATTCATATGACAAATTAGAGAAAGCAACAGATGATTTGCAGATTATCTCATTGTTAAGAAATGCCTTTGAATGAGTAAGTGGATTTTTTTAAAAAAAATGTTCATAGGATGGATACTTGTTTACATATCCAGTAAATGAAACCCCTCTACATAAATTATTCAAGTAAATAGAGCTGATCAGCTGGAGAGAGGCTAACTTTCACTGCTTAGCTCTAAACTTTATTTTCAACCAATCTAAAATCATCTAATATGGTGCTCTCTGAGCTTGGTTGTTTTCTTGCATACATTTCATTACCAAACTAGGTAACATGATCAGTGTGTCTGCAAGAGAACAACCAAGCTCAAAAAGTAGTCCTAACCCTAACCCCACAGTTCAATCCTGAATTATAAATATTTCTATTTTATCCATGTAATATGTCCTGGGAAAAGGCACTGAACAAAATTTGATTTAATATTTGCTGAACTGCCCTGACTAAGTGCTATTCTTTCTAAATACAAAAAATAAAAATAATGTCTGAAAGTTTAGATTTATAAATATAAACAAATAGTAACACTAAGAACTAGATCAGACATGTCAAACTCGCGATTTCACGTGACGTCGGGCGATGTATCGGAACTTTTTCCCCATTGCCGGCAATGGGGTGGCCGCGGTTTCTTCGTGACGCGCCCGGCCCGTGGGCCGGCAGTTTGACACCCCTGAACTAGATAATGAAAAATAAAAAAAAAACTAAACTGAAGTACAAATAAGATTTTAATGTTATACCAAGAATCCATTAAGTTAATATTTTCCATTCCTATCACTTCTTGTATAAATCTTATTTTACTTATCAGAAATACACAGATATTTTCCTTACAGATGAAAGTGATAGCATCACAGCAAAAAAAACAAAAAACTTTTCTTCCAGACTACAGAGCTACAAAGCATCAATTAAACAGAGTAAGACAAAATGTTAAGAGTGCATTTCAGAAGGGACTAGATCTCTGTCCCCTGTATTTTTATACTTTCACTGATCTATGAACCTTTGTACTTTTGGTCAATAGAAACCCAAATGCCACATCAAATTGTTACAAGAGCGGGTTCACAAGGGAATTTAAAAAAAAATCTTTTGACCTAGAATGGGCAGCATTTTCCAATGCTAATGAAGCTGGTGGTAAAAAGCTATTTCTTTAAGAAGGCAAGAGATTTATAATGGCATGTACTTGGTGTTCCAACATTCTGCTGGAAAAATCACTCAGAATGTGTATTCCAGCCTAATTTTTAATACAAATTTTATTTAGCATGATTCATTGTTTCTACTTACAAGAATCATGTTACCTGTCCTTGTTCTAATATTTTTTTTCTACGAATAAAGGCAATTCTAAGTATTCATGAGTGATGTGACTTATTTCCCAATGTTACCATCTTGCTGAAAGCATAACCTCCCAGACTTATTAGATTACATGAGTCTAATGTTGTTAGAATCCTTTTCAGCCCTTCCTGTTATAAAGAAAAATCCGAATATATGAATATTAAAGGTCCAAATCCAGTCACATCATTTCACTATCAAAATGTCTCTGCATTTTAAGGTCATAATATATTCTTTGTAAACGTCTGACTTATAGTTATGAAATAGAATGTAGTTAGAACTTAATCTTTCCATTCCCTTAATATGTCAGCTTGTGATAGAGCAGCAACTTTGTATATCGCATTCTTTCCCTCTACTCCATTATAACTTTGAAGAAACTAAGTCCTCTTTAGCTTCTTCCAGTGGAAAGTCAGTGGAAACTTTCATACTAATCACTTCAAGAACTTAAGACTATAACCCTAACTAAAAGTAAATGAATAATGTACTACCTGGAGCACGTCAAGAAAAAGAAATTAATGAATTACTGGTGTTCATGTGACATGATAAACTAATCTCACCTGACATGCTGGGTTCCTGTGAACACATGATTAAATCTAAATGAGACAGACCTTTGCTAATTCTCACTTTCTGTGTCTACTCTTTTAGCAGCAACTATTAAATTCATTTGAATTCCTGATTGCCGATTTGAAATTTCCAATAAGTTACCCCAAAGGTGGTTTTTCAAAAGGCAACGGGACTGTCCAGTTGCCTTTTGAAAAAAACCACCTTTGGGATAACCATGACCTGGATGACTGAGAATCTCCATAGACATTCCAGTGAGTTAATTCCATCCAGCATAATTAACAGATTGTTGAGGATTTACCTCTTGATTGTCTATCTGATCTTAAGTGATTCTAGGAGATTTTAGTACCTCAGATAAATAATATTTCTTTGCCAAAGAAGTATATTTTCTGTGGTCCTCTCATATCTTAATATTACTAAAGACTCCATTGGCTCATTGTCAAGGTAACGTGGTCTGAAGCAAACATATGTCTGTGGTACTTATTTATTTAGCTTTTATTAATTGAACAAAATCAAACAAGTAGAAAAATATTAGCCATATTTTTGCAGAAATCCAGTCTGATTACTTTCACACTTCATGGTAAACTTAGTTCTCCTGTGACTTTTTTGAAAGTTAAAATTGGGCCAATTCATATTATTTCCATCAATTTCCTCTGTACTTCTTTCTAATAGTTCAAATTTATTTAAATCAGAAGCATCAAAGAAATGGATAATATTTGATAAAATCTGGCCTGCCAAACAGCATGTGTTGTACTAGATTTGGCCATAGGAAAAGTAACTGCTATTAGAAACTTTTGTTCCTGGTTAACTCCACAGTGGCATCAAATTCATATTTAAGTTTGGAAACCAAAGCAGGGTGATAGGGAGAAAATATTTAGGATAAGTGGGAAACTTACCAACATGATTTCTCTCTATACTTTAATGTAGAACAGTCAAAACAACCTAACATCAGTATTCAGTATCTACTCTCGTTAAGTCTTCTAAGTAGCTGCTTGTTCTACAGTCTTTATAAGGAGCTTTCCTGTTAACATATGCCTAATGACTTTTGCAACTACTTTGTATTGAAAATTGAGTCAATTCAAGCCTTAATTCCAATCCTGTGTGTTTTAATGTTCCTGAATTAAGTAAATTCCAGTTGCAAATTTCACCATACCTGAAATTTTCTTCTCTCCAGTTACAGGGAAAGTGGTAGCCAAAATAATCACTGAAGCTGCTTACATTGTCAGTCCTTCTGATCCTTTTTCTTCTCTTCTTCATTCATCTGTCCTCCCTTCTTTTCTACTTGTCTTCTTTTTAAAGGTTGGTGAACTGGTCTGTCATCACTGCTTTTTTTTCCTGAGTCTTGGAAACTTGCCTATTTATGTTCTTTGTTGGAAAAATCTTCCTTGATTTTTCTCTTCGTCCTAACTTCTAATGTCTACTCTTTTCCTTTACAGCTAAGATTTTTGAAAGAATACTCCTCCCTCAATTCTCCTTTTGCCCTCCTGCTAATTAATTTTAAGTACTCATTTCTGTTAGGTTTTTGTGTATGATGCCCTATAGAATCTGTTGGCTCATGTTGCTAATTTTGTTATTGGGGAGATATTGTCAGTACTGGTGCTAGTAGACTTATTTACTGTATCACACTGGACATTATATATTTAAGTTCTCTTGGTATTGTTGATGCAGTATTTCAGGGTTTCAATCTGATTTTTTCACCAGATGTTCTGAGTTTTGTGGAACATCTTCCAATCTTTTCTATTTTCTAGTAGGGATTCCTCAGGGTTCAGTGATGGGCCCCTTATTATTTTATTTATACTCGCTTCCAACAGGCTCCTTGATTTCATTTTACCAGTTCAATTATCACATCTATGTTGAGGACTTCTAGGTTCATTTCTATCTTTTTTCCTTTGGTTTTCAAGGCTGCCAGCTGTGGTTCTCACCAGGCATGAGGAAGAGTCTAAATCACAGGTGTCAAACTCGCAACGTCATGTGACGTGTCGAGATGTATCATGACTTTTTCCCCATTGCCGGCAATGGAGTGGCCACGGTTATGGCGTGATGTATCTGGCCCGCGGGCCAGCAGTTTGACACCCCTGGTCTAAATCAATGTTGATCTTAAAAAAAAAACTGTTAAAAGTTGTAATTTTCATTTAGTGAATGTTAGTAAGATCCATCAATTCTACATTACAGAGATGACTAAGCAGGTGGCACATTCTTTGGGTCTCACATGAGTTATTGTACCAATCTGTTTCTTGGGTTACCTCATTTAACCCCTTAATTTGTATCTGGAATACTGGTACTCATAGTACTTTGGACCTTTCTTATTTTGCTCCCATATGTTTATCACCAGTATAATCAGTGGTTTGAATGTTCATGCCAGTATAAATTGCTGATGCTGATACATCATACCCTGTGTATGGTCATACCAGTAATTTTTTTAAAAAATGTGCTGGTGATTCAGGGACTTATGTATTTGATCCAACTACTTGGTGAAGATTAATACTTTTTCCTGTGATGAAAGATTTTTCTCGCTTTGCTCCATTTCTGTAAAACTGTCTTTCCCCTCCCATAATTACATTTGGAGTCAGACCTCTCAACATTTAGAAAAGCACTAAGCCTACTTCTTTTTCTTGAGCCCCTGTGAAAGCTAGCTTACTGTGAAAGTTAATTTGTTTTTAAATTTTATATTAGAAGTAAAATGTAAAAATACATTAATTTGAATGTACAAATGTTGGCTTTATTATGCGAAAAATTATATCAACATCTGTATTGTGCTTAGTTACAAGTCCATGTTAAATAGATACGTTGCTGCTACTACTACTCTTATTAACTGACTCAGTTAAATTGTTGTGCAAATACAGCTACTAAATTCAATAGGAGCTCCCTAAAATCTCCACCTCTTAATCAAGCAGCTAAATATTTTAGATTTAAAATAAATAGAATAAAACTAATTTTGCTAAACCTTGGCCCTTTGGGCTACTTATTTGTTGGTTTTGTACATCCAGCCATCTTAAATATGTATTCTTGGATGGCTGACAATAAGCTACAAACATTTTATATCTATCTATCTTTATATCTATCTATCTGCATCTATCTTTAAATACAAAGTTAAAAATAATAATACAATAGCTGAGGCACCATAACAATCTCACAACATAGCTGCACCTTTATTGGGCTCAACAACCCAGTCCAGTGTCTGGGGAAGACCAGGTTTTCACAGCCTTGTAAAGGACTGGAGCCCTCTGAATCTCAGGGGGGAAGCTGTTCCATAGGGCAGATGCCATGACAATTAATGTTAGGATTAAGAGCCACTAAAAGCAAGAAGAAACCTGTAATGATAGTTCATTGTCTAGATCAGAAAGATGCATTTGTAGCATCATCCACTGAGGGATGGCTGTATGTATTCTTCAGAGAGAAGAAGGAATGGAGTATATTTTCCAGTTAGTTGTAGTTGTTGATATTGTAGAAAACAATCCCACAAACGCAAACAAACAAGTTT
Source organism: Azemiops feae (assembly GCA_023970755.1). Taxonomy (NCBI): domain Eukaryota; kingdom Metazoa; phylum Chordata; class Lepidosauria; order Squamata; family Viperidae; genus Azemiops; species Azemiops feae. Next base: position 2,545,181 of record JALGBA010000202.1, on the reverse strand, counting down.
GCCAAAATGTGATATCCCACATTTCTTACCATCATGAAGAGAATAGTAAGCTGCAATAAAGCAAGTCTTATATATCTCCCCAGCTATCCACACTGATGTTTGCTGTGCTTAATAACCCGCCTGTTTTCCCAGTCTACCGTAGATTTATCAAGCCTGCAGGGAAATGCAACTATCTTTTTCCATTTGGTTTTGCTCATTTTTACCTACACTCATATAGTTGTGGGGTGGAGGTGGAAAACAGCCATAGTGGCTTCATTTCCACTTGGCTCCTCTGCAATGTCAATGTCATTTTGTACAGTATCAGTACAGAAAACTGATTAATTAACCCTATGGTCAAGAGTCCCCTTGATACAGCTAACTAAGGGAATTGTTTTAACCCTATGAAAACTGTGTCTGCTTATGATAAATCTTACCTGCCTAGGGTCGAACTGGGTCAACAGATTCCTTTTGGAATCCACTCATCCCACTGACCAATCAAACCAGTCACAAGGACAATAGCTTAAAGTTACATCCAACACATTACAGGGGGGGAATCTATTTCTCTTCTCCTTCTACATCAGATTTACTAAATCTACCTATTATGGGTTCTTCCCATAGAACCATAGCTCTGTAGAGCAATTCTTCTACTGTGCAACCCTGCACTACTGGTCCTTTAGGTGAACCAAGAAAGACATTCCCACTGTGGAGGGAACTAGTCACAAGCCTTGTTTTTCAATGGAGTTGATATTCCTCCTACCATGTGCCTAGGAAGGATCCATAATACTATATCCACATTTGCTGTCAGAGTGGATTATACAAGGTTCCACTCAATATTGGCAGGCTGCACGTACAGTAAGAGAAAGTTTGGACAAAATCCCAAATTTTATAGTAAAAGGAGTCAAGATAAAATATAATTGATTCTTCTTTTTTCTCCCATTGTAGTACTCCTTCTCCTTTCAAAATATCAGAAATCCCACAATATTCTGCCATATACTGTTACTAACGTCTAACTTAAAAAAAAGTCAGCCTATGAGAAAGTTTAACAATGGGAACCACATTTAAGAAATAGAAATAATTTACATTGTTGTATATAAATAGATACTATTATATAAACCCATGCATTTTAAGGTGCTTTTGCTCAACCTGCATTCATATTTTAATAGTTTTATTTGCAGCACAATTTTAAGCTATTGTGAAGAGTGTTATATTTTAGCCTCAGCAATATTAGAACATATACACTCATGATGCTAACAAACGTAAGTCAAAAAGAGCTAACATTCACTTATTCTGGTTCTTAAGAGAACTGAGGAATGGTATAGGTGCTTTGCCTCAAGAGGCAAGAGGAAAATGAAGACCCAGCTATAATAACATAACCACATACATGTCTATGCCAGCAAAATGTATTTGAAGCTCATATGTAGATAGGATTGCAGCCTCAAATTAGCTTTATTTGAAGGGACGTCCCCAACTATATTGGACTCCTCCTTCATCTATTGCCAGTGGTGTTTCCTACCTTTTATTATATTTGCAAGGTGAGAGAATGTGCTGTTGTTATTATTTACTGAAAGACACCTCTCTGTCACATTGTAACCTTTCTCATTTTTTATGACAGCTTCTATTTGGATTTAATGGAAGCCAAGGACACCAGAAGCAATGGAGAGTCTATTGCATAATAAAAGGCAGGACACTGAGAGACTTTCAATCACCTAGGAACTAAGCCTTAAAGTCAAATACAGTACTTCCCTAGCCAATTACAGATTGTAATGTTTACCCTTCCTGACCAATTCTGGGGCATCAAGAAAGGAAAGGTTGGTGTAGGGGGGGCTACATGTGTCCATCTCCATAGATGGATAAACAGTGTGTTTTATCACTCTTTCTCCACCATTGGGGATCAAAATCAAAAATATTTGCGACATAGAAATTAAAGGCAAAATTATACTCGATGTTTCTAGAAAGTTCTTCAACTGTTTAATTGGAAGCTAGGTTTCTTGTTAGCTTCTCTTCCCCCTCTCTCAACCCTTTCTTCAAAGGTTCTTTGTGTGCACTGTCCAAAAACCTAAGATTTAGAGTAATTTCTGGAGCATTCCAGAAGGAAGAGGAAGGGGAGGGTCCGTAATATTCCAAGGATCTCCTATAAAATGATCTTTTATTGTAAAAAGAAAGTAACTACACACAATTTCCAAGAAAAAAAAGGTTCTGAAAACTTAAGTCTCTATATCCTTCTAAAATCTTGAGAAATGTAATGTGGTGAGTTGCTAACAATTTCTGTTGGCTGGCTCTTTTAAACTGAAGTTCTTTCGGAAAAAGAAATTACTCTTAAACTTGGATGAGTATACTTGGATAAAACTAAGAGTGGGGTGGAAAGGACTCTCTTTAATTTTAGACAGGAAGGAGCCTATCTTCATCCACACCATTATTTTTCCATTCTCTACCACAGACTAATGAATAATGTTAGATGATGAGCATATGGTAGTTTCTCTCATTGCTATGAAATAATCTTGGTGAATTAAACTGACCACCATTGATTATTAAAGGTTCCAGAATACTTCATGTTATTGTGAACAGTATCACAAACTCTGGGTATTCATCTGCACCAATGTCTTTGAAGGCTGAGAGCCTTAAAGTTCCTTCTGAGCTTTTGAAAAAGGGTCCATAAATGGATTTAATTAATAAGGCACAATTGGTGAATGTAAAGAGTTGTATGGCATACTTCTCTTGAATGGGCTTCTTTCTTTTCACCCCATCCCCAACCCAAAATTTTGTTCTAAGTGGACACAGCTCTTTAACAAAAAATTATCTCCATTTTCAATGCAGGTCAATGTCTTCTTATAGGCCTTTCTTCACAAAACTGTGTACCACCTATCTCCTAGTAACTGGGGGAAAAAAAACAGCACAGGGTTGAAGTTGTAGGAGATGTGCTAATGATCTGTTTGGCAAATGAAAGTGACCCATGGATAGACCCCAAATCATAAGAGGTATGGATTCACTTGAGAATGGATTACATCCTTCTTATCCCAAAACAAGTGACTGTCAGCTAAGCAAAGCAGCATTGCTATAAGCAGGGAACTTCTTCATTCCTGTTCTTTCTGTTTGAAGAATAGCTTCAGGCTCCAAATCATGATTTATTTTTCTTAAAAGCCCACAGGATGACAAAAACACCTGGGCTACTTCTTGGCATCAGAATTTCCCACTCATTTACTCAGCCCCTGTTGCCTATATGTCACCTTTCCCATCTTATTCTAAAGAACATTTCCTTGCTTCCTGATAATTTATAAGCTGTGTAACCTCAGTTTGCCCTTAATTTAATCAGCTTTTCTTGTTGCATTCTTTGCATTTTGATAAGACAATTTCTGGGAGAATCATATTTAAAAAAGTAGTACAGGGAGAAAAATCTGTTTCCATACAGTATTTAGTGTGATGTCGTTCCATATTGCATGAGAGAGACTTGTTAAATTCTTGTGACAGTTAATAAAAATAAAACAAAGTGACAATACTAAACAATAAGAAACAAAGTTGCACTGAACAGTATTTTTCTCTTGCTTGATCCATCTGACTTAAGTTTTAGGAGATATTTTTTTTTTGAAGGATTTTAGCTTTGATTGTCATAAGTTATGTTTGCTAAATTTTTGATACCACATTCTTTAAAGTGCCAGCAGTTAGAACCACAACCTCTAACTGCTAGCGAACATGTAAAAAGTCTTTGATTGCATTTTGTTGGGAAATTTTTTTTCAAGTTTGTTTTAGGAGTTTGACAGATGTTTTCCTCCCATCCCACAACTTTTCAGATAAACCAAATCTTTATATTTTACAGCTTAACAGCTGCAAAAAAAAAACCCTCTAAAAACCCGGAATCAAGCTGAGATATAGCAGAAAAAGAGTTGCATATTTAGAGTTGTAAAAGAGAATATTTAACTTTTCCCCTATGTTTTGCTTCAACTACTTTTATTCAGCATTTCCCCACTAACCATAACATAGTCCTCTCATCACAAGTGGTTTATTGCTGATAAGAATCTGCTTTTATAAGAATATGTTTTTAGAGAGAGCAATTCAGGTCTCAGTTTAGTAATGTCTCATAGCAGATTGATGTTTTATTTTGGTTGCTGTTTTATTTATCTAAGGCAGCTATAGGTTAAAAAAAAAGAAGTAGGAAATGTAGCTGCCCCCAAAATCATTTCACCCATCAGCACTTTCTAAAGGAAGAAGTGATGACTTTAGGTGTAGGATGTGCTAATTCTTCCAAAGAATGTTTTAAAAGATCTAAACAAATTAAATGTTGGATCAGGAAAGTTAAATCTGCTTATCTCAGAGTGAATCTGCTATGCTGGCTGAACAAAAAGTGATTTCTCCATTGTTTCATGTTTAATGGAAAATCCCTTATTCTCTTATTGTAGTTATTTAGATTGTTCTTATGACTCCCACCCTCAGGAGGGGAAAGCCCCGGCTTTATTCCATTTCCTGAACCCCAGGCAAGTCGATCTTGGGAGGGGAGGGGGCAGGAGAAGATTTAATGTCTATATTTTCCCATAAGACTCTGTCACTGCATGCTCCTGAGTACAAGCAGAGTGCCCTGTCTTCATGCTAAATAGCCACCCCCAGGGATATCTAAGCAATAAACAGCCTTGACCCCTTTTACGAAGGGAAGGGGTGGTGATGGTGAAAAAAAGGAACCAGACTTTAAAGCAGAAAACTGCAAGAAAACTGGCGGTGGCTTCCAGCAGCCTTCTTGGCCGGTGTGCAAACTTTTCCTATTCCCCTTATTTCCCAGCGAGATCATTGCAAGCCGAGAAGGGAATCTCCCTGGCCAAATGTGAAATAAGGTACGGCTGACATGGAAGCGTGCAAAGGGCGATTAAGATAAAAAATAATAATAATAACAATCCTGGCGCAGGTAGTAGAGGACCTGGCTTCCCTTAAACCACGAAAGGCGAGGGGGCAGGGGGAGGTAAGTAGTAGCCAAGACCACGGGAAGAATTAGAAAGAAAGAACAAGTGTTCTGGATTCTGCAACCGAAGAGAGGGGGGGGGAAACAGTCCCGCGAAACCTCGCTAGTTACCCCGGCGTTTACTCTCCCCATGATCCGGCTGTGGGATCTTCCCAAAGCGCCCAAGGTGGACTTACCCCGGTAACTGTTTCCGGGCTTGTAGAATTCCGGATCGCCTTCCACACGGAGGCTAAATTCATTATATCCTTCCCTCCTCGTGCCTTGAGCTCGCAGGATCCGGCTGCAGTAGCCTTCGGATTTCGAGGCTCTCTCCAAGGTTTCGTCCGCCAAGGAAGCCAATGTCAGCAGCGGGAAAGTCCAGGCGAGCAACTGCAAGGCTCGGAAAGCGCCCGAATAATAGCGGCAGCGTCCCATCCTTGCGGGTGCCTCAACAACTTCACAAATAAAAGCAGAAAACGGGCTGCGGCTGCCGAAAGCACAACATGGACAGGTTGAAAGAGATGGCTGGGGAAAGCCTCCTCCTCCTCCACCACCACCACCCCCCTCCCGCCTCTCCTTTCTCGGCTCCGGAGAAAGCGAAGCAAGCCAGAAAAACTAACCAACGCAGCCTTTAATCAGTTGCAGCTCAAGGAGTCTTTCTCCTCTCCTCTTCCCTCCTCTCTCCTCTCCACCACCTCCCAAGCCTGGGGAGAGAGCGAAAGGCAAAAAGGGACCCTTCTTTTTTTTACAGCTTTCTTCTGCTCGATCGGAAGGATCCGTTTAGCCTTGGCCAAGGCAAGACGGAGGAGGGAAGAGAAGGGCTGATCTTGCCCAGCTTCGAAAGTGAAGTGCGGTTCTGTTTTTTCCAGACCTTGCAATTAGCAGCTGGCTGGTGTTTACTTAAGTCTAGCTCAGTTCGCGGGGGTCGGCGAAATAGCAGAGCTGGGTGGTTTTGTTACGGGGTACGGCGCTGTCGTCTCCAAGACGCGAGCGTGTGTGTGTGTGCGGGGTGTGTTTGTCTCTCTCTCTCTCTCTCTCTTTCTCTCTCTACGTGTGTGTATGCGGGCGCTTGGATCGAACGGCAGTGCCTCGAAATTAATCACCTACATTCCTGCCTTAGTCTATAGAGAAACTCTGGAGAAAAGAGCGAGCAGGCGTGTTCTCATTGGCCGCTCTCTGTTTCTTCTGGGCCACCACCAGACTCTGCAAACATTTGTTGCCCGCCGATTGCTCGGAGCAGATTGACCCCGAGAGAGTCACCTCCGTGACATTAGCCCTCCCTTCCCCGTTTCTAGGGTCTGGCTGGCGTAAAGTTTCTGAAGAGCAAACTTTAATTGCCTCGAGAAGGAACGGGAGGGGGGATGCACACACCGAGAGGGCGCGCGGGTAGTGACTGCATGCTACGCCTTCGCCTGGAAGTCAGTTCCACTGAGGGATTAAGGAGACTTGCTGTAAATACCCTTGGGACTGTCGTAAATTGGAAATTTAAACTCCGATCGCTGCGCCCTGTCCTAGTTCCAAAGCGGGGTCGGGGTGAAGGGGAGAAGGGGACTTCGGTTTGATTTCACCAGGATTGCCAATTTGTGATCCCCACCCCCACCCCCAAAAAACCAACCAAATGCTTCTGGAGCAATCAATGGTCAGCTATGCCAAGCCTGAAGACTTGGGGTGAAGAAATGGGGGCCTGGGTGATTTTTGTCTCTGTGTAGACAGTGAGCTGTGCTAGGCTAAGATCTGGTAAAGAGTATCCCCAGTTTCTTGTGACACAAAATATACATGGTATGATTGTTTTGTAACAAGAGGCTGAATGGTGAATTGGGAATAATAAAAATAGCACACCTGGATGAAACACAGGCGGGCAGAAACATAGAACAGGATCATGTGCAAAGCACATTAAAAACTGGGGTTTTGACCAGGTTATCCTGGCTGCCATCTTCTGCCTTTTTTGACTATACCCTGTGGGCACCCCTACACAAACTGCTCCTGTTTGTGTTCCTCAGGAGGTAGTAGTACAGGTAGCCCTTGACTTACAACAGTTCATTTAGTGACTATTCAAAATTTAAAAAAGCAACTTATGACAGTTTTTTCACACTTACTACTGTTGCCACATCCCCATGATGACGGTTCGTATTTATGACAGTTGCAGTGTCCTGTGGTCATGTGATCATCTTTTGTGAACTTCTGACAAGCAAAGTCAATGGGGAAACCAGGTTCAATTAACCATGTTACTAACTTAACAATTGCAGTGATTCACTTAACAACTGTAGCAAAAAAGGTCGTAAAATGGGGCAAAACTCACTTAACAATATTTTGCTTAGCAACAGAAATGTTGGGCTCCATTGTGGTCGTAAGTTGAGGACAACCTGCATTAAGAAGTGTTTTATTTTCAATGTTGAAGAGATTATTTAGTCATTGAGACTAGTAACCTCATCTTAAGTTTAAAAAAAAAAAGAACTTTTCACCAACTATAGAAGGATGAGGGATTTCAGATGCCCCAGGGATCTTTTCACATAGTTTAAAAAGAACTGCTGTTGCTGCTGTAATACACAAACAATCACACACACACACACACACACTTCCAATAAGCCTTTTTTAGATCAGAAGCATGGGCAACCAGGAAGGCCACAGAGTGATTGAGAAAAGTATACCTAAGAATGACAAGTGAAGCTCATCAAAAAAGCAAGGTCAAAACCACCATTGTATCAGTTTTTTTCTGAGAATGAGATAGAAAAATTAGAATCCCTTTTGCAGGATGAAACTCTCAGGAAATCTGAGGTCACATTTGATGATAATGTTAAACCACAAACATTGGAAAAGGGGATTTGATAAAAAGGGATAATTACCCAAAACAACATATGTGTTATAATCATACACACATCACACACACACACACACACACACACACACATTACTATTTATTTGATTGCTATATTCTTTTTCTGCTCAATAAAACATGGGAGGACAAAAAGTAATCACAAAAAAAAATCCCTCCCACAAAAACCCCCACAAAAAATAAAAATATTAAAAACCAGTCTCTTAATTGCTAATCATAAGTCACTTCTATTCATAATTAGGATGATGACGGTTTTCAAGAAACAAGCGGGGCCTTTCAATAAAATGTGTTTATGACAGAACAGTAGGGGTTTTGTATATATAGTAGAGTATTTCTCATAGAGTGTCAACTGGGGGTGGGATGTTAGTTAACCTGAATCAGCTAAAGAGGAAAAAAAGCAACAGAATGTGAACATGACAATATTTTTCAAGCTATAACTCAATGAATTCTGGGGTTCCCTAATAAGATCAGAAAAACGTTCTGCCATTGTAGTTGAAGCCCCATACACTGGTTTTGTTATCTTTAAGTGTGGCAACTCACCACATGCTGTTCTTTCAGCAGCAAAGAATAGTAATTGGACAAACGGATTTGCTGGAATTTCTGTTCAGTTATTAATGGTCCTGACTGCCTCACAGTTTGGGCCTGGTAAATCAACCAGCCTGATTAGATTGATTGAGACAAGACTGAGATGGCTCAGACTTGAAACTGAATCATGGTTTTTAGAGGTTAGTGATCAAGCCTTGATAGGCTGGGCTTCCTGAAGCCTCACAGAGTTTACCTGTCAGAAAAGGAAAGATCTGACAGGCTGGTGTGGTCAAGTTTCTTCATTTTCCTCCTTTTAGATCCCCAAGAAGTGTGTGCATGAATAAACCTCAGGGTATCTGGTAGAGATGAAAAAGAAGCCCATTATGGATGTCTTTAACACTGAAAACACAGTCCTCCTGTCAGCTAAAGCAGAACCCACTACAGGAGAATTGACAGGAATGAACAGAGTCTGCTGATGGTCATTCTTCTTTCCTTGAAATTTTCATCAAGCTAGCCTATGAGATAACATTTTGTAGCAAAAAGCATATATTAGAAACATTAAAAAAAAAAAATTCTTCAGCACTCATGGCCTTCTCAAGAATTAGCCAAACCACTGCAGTTTTCCATATTTTCCTTTGTATTTGTGGCAACTGTTATACAGGCTTAATCTTTAGCGAACAATTATTGAGGTTTTTTGTGGATAAAATTGCATTTGAATTGAACTCAACTCCTGGCAATTATGTGAATGCTTTCATGCATTGTAGTTTTCTTCATAATAATAGAGAAGCAGTAGACTGCTGCATTCTTCCTATATATTTTTCCAATTTTCCAGTCTAGCTCTCAGTTTTCTAATTGAGTTTTCCTGGTGGTCACCAGTCCACTTTTTCAAGTAATCCAACAAAGCATAGCTTTTTCCAGAGTAGCCATTGAATTAATAGTTTCTTGTCCCTCTGTTCCAAGAGGTTCCTGCCTAGAATTATTTCATAGCTATGGCAGTTCTGAATAGGCCTCTAATTTGATAGTTCCTATTGCTGCAAAGCTTTAATAGTTCTTTCTCTTTCTGAAACCAAAGTGACAGGTCATCACTGTATCCTTTTTATTATTACTGTTTACTAAACGGATTCAAAATAAAAATTTCCTCCAATTAATAAGAGGTTTCTCAGATCAAACTGAATGGCTAAGCCGTTTTTACAATAAGGCGTGACTGTCTCCTCTTTTCCTTCATGGAAAAGAGTCATGGGAAGAATGCAGATTTACAAATTTACACTTAACCTATAAAATGTGCTTTAGGGAATTGTAATTTCAAGAGTCACAAATATGAAAAGTTCAGAGAGACAAGTGTTTCAGCTGGGTTAGCTGCTTCAACATAATGACTTCTGATCAGATGCTTTCTTACCAAAAAAGGGGATAAAAAAACTGATCAGTCTCCTATATTAACCCTTATAAGAAATGATTGGTGGTGGGTATTTTATTACTCGATGTTCCCTCCCAAGCCTTCATAAGGGACTGAGTCACAACTTGGGCTTCAGAGCAGGCTGTCCCAGCATATCATACTGTATTAATAACAAATCTTCATCCTGTATGAGATCCTGATGGCATAACTTAATTACATTGTTGTCACTTCCAGCAGCAACCTGAGTAGAACAACACATGAATCAATTTCAGCCCAGGATTTGTGCAGTACCTGATCTATTTCATCACATGTATAAGTTTCAATAGCACCTTTAATCAGACCATAGCAGTTGAAGAACTAGTAACCAATTATACAGCCCTGGGTCATCAGACAGTGTAAAAACCACAAAGTCAAATTCTTGCATTTTTTTACATGAATACCATTTTATGCGTCTGCCATCAATGACCTCTCCTTGGGCACCTTTTGATGCAATTATCTCCAGTCTTGGAGAGTTGGCTTCTGTTTCAAAATTTCTCCACTGACTAAAAAACTTCTAAAAAGGCAACAGTTCAAGGAAACACCTAAAGGGTTTATGATGTCCAGTCAAGGAGTGGAGGATGAACAACTATCTGAAGGGAAGTGCATTTCCCCAGGATTAATCTGTGTATTGGGATTAATGCAATTTAATTTACTATTAATTAAATGAAACCTAGGATGAATAACTGCAGATGGTAACCAAATGACTCAATATGCTGACATTCCCAAAATCCCCACTGTGAAAAGCTTTAGGAAGATCATTTAAAAAAAGAAAATAAAAATGGCAAATATGGTTTAATATAAGTAAGAATAAAGTGACACATACGGAGGCAAATAAATTGTACTAATTGGATGTGAAGTGCAGAAAAGGGATGTTGAAATTGTACTGCTTAGCTCATTAGAGCCATTCAGTGTAAGGCAAAAAGTAAAGGGCATGTTTTTTTATGTTAGGAAACACTGATAAATCAACTTTATCTAAAAGCAATTTTAGATAAGAGAGTCAGTTTAGCGTAGTGTTTAAACCATGGCTAAACCATGATTTCTAGTTTTTCCTTACGCATGAAACCAGCTGGATGACTTTGGCCAGTCCCTTTGTTTCAGACATAGGAAGAAGGTAGTGGAAACCCATTTCTGAAAATGTTCGAAGGAAACCAGAGCTTGTCCAGACAGTCACCAGGAATCAACACTGACTTGAAGAAACCAAATAAAGAACTATATAAACAATGGATTCTACTTCTCTGAAATAGTGTGTGCTATTCTGGTAAGTTGATTTTAAAGCTGATACTGAGGCCACATATCTAGGTAGCCATGTATCTTTGACAGTGAATATGAGATAATTTGCTCACTTTTAGCCTTGATCGTGAGTAATAAAGGAAAAACAATCCTATTCTTTTTTTAGAAGGACTTGCCATAGATGGCAAGAATGTGTACTGGGTGATTAAATAGCTATCCTTCCAGGACAGGTGTTACATTTCCATTCATCAGTTCAATTTTAATACCTGATTGATCCATATTTTTTGGCTAAGACATGATGATATGGTTGACGATGATGCTATACTGTACCTATGCTTATGGGGAAGCAAAGTAGATATATAGAATAATCATTTTTTACCATGAACTCAGTACCAATTCTTCTATATCATGGGTGTCAAACTCGCCACGTCACGTGATGTGTCACGACGTATCGCGACTCTTTTTGCATTGCTGGCAATGGGGTGGGCACGGCTTCGGTATGATGAAAGCGGCCCGTGGGCCGGCAGTTTGACACCCCTGTTCTATATTATAGTACCTTCTGTTTCATAGTTTGAGTCATGTTGATGAAGAAGGCTTTAGAAGAATCTTCTATTTTGATCTATGACTTCCATTACATAGTTCATAGCTAGAATTTAGGAAGCATTTTTGACATTAGTGTTCTGTTCTCCCTGGGATTAATTTATTTTAGTACAAGAACTAAAACAAACTAATTAAAAATGAATTAATTTACTACACTCCATCTCATCGTGCATACAGTAATACATGGAATATAAAAATATAATCCCTTCTGAGTGGATTGGAGAATATCTGAAAAATTCTGATTTTTCATAACCTAGAATAAATAGTTACATTCAGTTCAGTGATAAGGAGCTACCAGGAGACCAAACACTGACCATGGATAATTTGGTTACCTAAGTTTGGGTAAACAAATTTCAAATTACAGTTACACAATGTATACTTTGCTAAAAATGAAATCAATATGAATTCCTCTGAAGGATGCTTGAATGAGAGGATTGGTGTGTTTGTAATTATTATTAAATTTGCTTCTTATCAGCCTGTCTTCCATCCTCCTTCTGCCTTGCTCTCTCTTGTTTAAAAGCTGAATTGCCGGAAACATTCATAGATGGGCAAAATACAGTATATCTTCTTCGAAGTGCATATTTAACTTAGCAACTGATATAAATAAATTAACTTGCATTGCCTAGAGCCATGAAATGAGTAATTTTGGTAGTAGAGACATTACAGAATACTGGCAATGTCATTAGGCATAGCCATCCTTAGGGTTTTCTATTTGTTCTACCAATTAGAGTTCGTTTGCCTAAAGTGGCTGCCTTGATACATGAGCCTAAAACACATGCAAACTAATAAATTTACCATGAATTGCTAGATTTAATAGAGAAAGACTGGTGTTTTAAAGGCTGTGATACTGCTTTTCTCATGCCTGTATTTCATTAAGATGCAAAACATCTGTGCCTATTAGACAGACCAATGCTCTATAGAGAAATCACTCCATACTTATGAGATGGATGCAATTATGTGGGTGTAGCTTTTTATTTGCTTTGCTTTTGTTTGTTTTTTAAATAATAGCCTGACATACTGGTGAAGCTGGTTTTGGCATGACATATTTATAAGATTGTGGCATATTCATCTGCTACATTTTTTAAGTCAAACTGAAAGATGCTAAACTCAGAAATTCTGCTCTGCAATTGAGTTTGTTTCAGAAAAGCCAAAAGATTCAGTGATTGCCCTTATGCATCTATGACTAAGAAGAATGAATCAAACAGGTTGCTCTTTAAGATAAATTCATACATTGTTTTACCAACTTAGCTGAAAAAGTGAGTATATTAATATTAAATGATCATTCTGATACTAAAAAGATTTTGAGGGACTGCTGACTCTTTTATCTTCCCAATGTATGTTATTGATTTGTATGCCATGCATGTGATTATATGATGTTTTCATTCAAAAGAACACATTTGCTTTCTGGTATTAAGCAAATAGAACACAAATGCACTGCTGATATTTAGACATGTCAACATCTTTGGACCAGCTGTTTATGCTTTTTGCAGTAGTGGAATGAATACTGGTGGGAATACCCTAGTCCTTGAAGATGTTCACAATGGCAAGAGGATGATGACAAAAATCTTAAGCATATTTCTATAGGCATACATAGTCATGAAGAAATTGAGTTCCAGGCTTTTTCCCATGGTTGTTTAGAAAATTTTCTATAGGGATTTTCTATTCTAGATGCCTTTGAAGAAGACTTTTCGTTAGTCTTCAAGCATTTCTGGATTCCAGGTCTTTTGAAAGAGACATTGTAGCCTTAGTGAAATTGAGAATTAGAGTGTAGACTTTTTCCCAGTGTTTGCTATCAAATAAATTTCAAGAATTTTTCACAAGTGAAATGATACCTCCTAGTACTTCCTGAGTGATCATCATAACTCTAGAGGTGGGGCAAAAAGAAACATGAATGTTTGGCATCTTGCATTTGCAGGTGCATGTAAAACCTACAAATACAGAGAGACTTAATGTAGAATTAGAGAACCCAGCCAGGATAATCTGCTGAGATTGTCAACCAGCTTCAAAATGGTGGATGTGACTGGATGACAAAAGACCTGTCCCTTTTTAATCTGTGTTCCATGTTGTCAACGCTGCTAACATCGGATGTTCTTGCTTTGACAACAAATGGAAATGCAGCCATTTTTCTCTTTCATTTTTTAGAGTTAGTTGATGCTGGGAGGGGGGATATGGATGAGAGTCCAGTTAGTCATAACAATAATAACTCAACTATGGGAATCCAAGGTTATTGTGCCCAGAGCTGATAAAGATTTGACGGGCTGGAGAGCTGGGAAGAAAGCCCGTGCTTCAAGCTAATTGGGGAATGTGATTTATGACTGTTAATTGGAGGAGGGAATTGTGCTTTGTTACTTTGTGCCCAGGGGAGGGGAATTCAGTTTTTGGCTTTAACTATGTAGTGCCGATACTTTGTTTCTCAAATAAAAGATTCTTTAAGGTAAACAATGCCTTGAAGTTCTTTTGAAGAGTTTCATCTGTCTGAACCACGACATATGTACTGCATTCAAGTAAAACCTGAGTGGTCACACCCACCATTTTGCAGCCAGTTACCATTGTTGCAGTTGCTCTTAGACCTAGCATCTGTCACATATATATATGTATTTGCTTAATCCAACTCTACCACCCTCCTGATTTTGCTGAGAGGGAATCAGAAATTATGCACCAAAGCCTTGCTTTGATAGAGTTGCTGGTATCTCCTATGGACATATGCAGTCAAGTATGAAAATTAATACAAGTTTTTAAAAAACCTGATCCCTAATCCAAATAAAGATGGGCTTTTGCAAGGACAAGGACAGAAAAGAGGGACAACTGGAATACTTGGCTCCAGATTCTAAAGCCTTGCCTGGTTGCATAAGAAAATCATAAATAAATAACTTCATGCAATTTCACAATTGGAGTATGGCATTATTGTAATCAAAGGCTCTGTTTTCCCAACATGGCTAACCCTGTCAAATATGCTTACTGTCAGAAATCATTATTTGGGGAATAGATGTTCCTCACCTCATCTCCAGGGGTGGTATCCTGTTCTTCCTGAATTTCTGCACCAGGAGACTCTTGACAAGTATTCCTTAAGCCACATAAAGATATTTGGGAGGTGTATTTGGGACTACCCAGCCTTAGTAATGAGGTCTGCAATAGAGAGGCATTTTTAGACATTCTTCTCAGCAATTTTTCTTGGAGAACATGGAGGAATATACTGGATTTAGGGTGTTCCACAATATGACTCATCGGAAAAGTTAATTTAACATTGTGCATGAGGTTAAATTTAACTTCCCAGAGGTTATCAATCAATTAACCTTTGTTTAATTAAGCATTGAGGGAATAGGGACAAAGAATGATTGCATTCAGTAATATAGTTTTGTAGAACAGACATAAAAATAGTGTTATAATCCTAATACGTCATTCTGTGCTAGCAATACATGAGTTAAAAAACAGTAGTAACGTATGAGTTAAAAGCCACCTTATACTCTAAATTGACCAAATATTTTATAGGCTAAAAAATAGTGGCTTCTTCTTCTCCATGTTTTTACTCATAGTGAACTTTGTAAATAAAACTCAGGTAACCCCATTTTTTCAACATTTATGACAGGAGCAGCTGATGGAAATTTAACAAACTTACTGCTGAGGCACAAAGTAAAAGCTAATCCCTCATTCAGTTGCTTCTCACTGTGGTTAGCATACTTTGGGTATAATAAGCACAATCAAAAGGACTCATCTTTGGATAAACAAAAATCAAAACTATCTGTGAATAAAATGTGAAGCATTTCACCAACTTGGTCTGCTCTCTGAGGGTTTTTGTTTTGTTTTGCTTTGCTTGGAAAACATTAGATGCAAATAGGCTAATAAAATAGTTGAAATTGCTAATATAATCACTTTTCAAGAGCTTTCTCCGGTATAGTGTCTTTCAGATGTATTAGGAATAGGCTATAAAAGCTGGACTCAACATATCCTGGCATCTGCATATTGTGACTCCTATAAAGTAGCCATAGCTGAATCTTCAAACACTTGTACACTCTGAAGTTCACCTTCTCTTCCAAGTTGAGCATAGGGTCCTTGTGTTAAAATTTGGACTTTCCTCTTCTGAATACCTCTTCAGGACCTTGTGGAGCTGTCTCTTGTTCTGGTGGTTTAAGCTCATCTTCAGATGACAAGTGCTTTCGTGAGACACATGACAGGTGGCTTTCCCCCCAAAGGCAATGTACGTGCCGTCGTTGAGACTACTGAAAATACTCAAGAGACAACTACTATTGCTATTTTATAGCATGGTTGTGTGTATGTTTAATAAACATAGAGACAGAAATTTGACTGCTGTCAATCATTTATTCATTTAGGATCTAGTTAAACAGACCCTAAATGAATAAAGGCTTACAAAAAAAATCAAACTTTATGTCTGTGTGCTTAATACATTCATAGATAAATTATGAGAAGGTTGGCTGTAATGGCTTAAACTGTCTTCCAACTCCCTCATATAATTATTATCCCCATGTTTGTGATGTGCTCAGTCTTCAAACAGATAGCATATGGAAGTCATCAATAGACATTTTTTTATTCCTTTAACTGTTTAGTTCTCCTTGCCACATAGCCATAAAAACATGGTCCTCTAGTTAATTATTTTAAAAAGTCACCTCTCAATTGAGCCTATGAAATAGATTCCTCTCACAAAAATCATAATTATAATTTTGTTTGTTTTCTAACATCTGTTTGAAGACTGATTGAATATGCAACAATTTGAATACCAGACCGTTTATAATTAAGCTGCGCAATCAATATCAATCTGACTCACTATCATCTAAATTAACAGCTTTCTTGCCTCTACTCTTTGCCTTTAACAGCAGCCAGTCATGCAGATTTTAATTAGGTAAAAAACTTTTTTCCTTCACTTCCGTGCCTTGCCAAGACATGCTGCTTTGCTAAATTTTTGGGGAAGATTATAGTCAGAAAACCAATAAGAGTAAACTTGGATTTGGGAAAAATGAGAATAAATGCCTCTTTTACTGGCAAAAGAATTCTTCCATAGGTAGGATGGAGAATATCATCTTGTCTATTTAAGGGGGATCTCACAAAACTTCCGGCATTGTCACTTGCATGTAGGGGCTCTGAAAGTAAAAGACTGAATTGGACATTCCCCCCCCCTCTCTCTCTCTCTCTCTTTTCAGGATTCTAAGTTGAAGCATTTATAATACTTCACACTTGAACACTTTCAGTGAAGAGAAACTTAGCATCTCGTGGGGTGATTGTTTCCATTTTGTACTGCTTTTACTGTTAAAATATTTTCCATTACATCCAACCAGAATATATATATATATATATATATATATATATATATATATATATATATATATATATATATATATATATATATATATATATATATATATATATATATATATATATTACATAAACTATTATTCTACACTCAGCTTTCTGGGATGATAAAGAACAGGTCCTGGTTTTCCTTGCATACCTGAAGCACACATGAAAACCAAGTAGCTGACTTGGGCCCAGTCACTCTGCCTCAGCCCAATTCACCTCACATATTTGTTTTTGTGGGGAAAATAGGAGGAAGAAGAGATTGTATTTGGATGTCTGGTTTTAACTTATGACTGTAAGATGCCCAGAGAGTTACTCTGTGGTAAGATTAGCAGCCAAAATTTTTTATAAATAAATAAAACCATACCTAGCTCTTCCAACTATTCTCTTCTCAGGACCAAACATTCTCAGTTTCTTTCATTTTACTTCAAAGGACTCATTTTATGATCTCTCCAAATACCCTACTCTGAACTTGTTTCTGAATCCTTTTGAAATGGTTAAAGACCAAAACTGGAAACAATACTCAAGCTGGGATCTGACCAAAACAGACTAAACTGGAAGTATTACTTGCCATGATTTGGAAACTGTAATCCTGCTGATGCAGTCCTAAAACCACAATTGTCTCCTTTGAAGCCATATCATGCTGTTGAATCACATTCAGTTTGTATTCAACGGTTATTCCAAATGCCATTGCCAAGCCAAATATTTTCCATTCTCTACATGCATTTGCTTTTGGTTTCCTTAGTTAATAACTTTGCATTTGTCTTGTTAAAAGTTATTTTCAGTCCAGTTTTCTTACCAATCAAGATTGTTTTGAACATTATTTCTGTTCTGTTCTCAACACAGGCATGGAGACGAGGCAGTTATGCAAAAAGATGTTCTTTATTTGGTGCTTGCACTGAACAGAAGCAAAGGAGAAAATGGCAACATGCCCTTTTATACTTCCCCTGCAAGGGGAGGCTCAACTAATGAATGCAGGCCATTCTCCCGCCTCACGCATGTGCACAAGGCTGGAGACAGCCTGTCTGGGTCCCGGGCAACTTATGGGCTGCCCGGGTCTATACAACCGGTCCCGGGCAAACACGTGGTCTGCCCGGGCCTCTGCAGTTATCCTGCAGGTTGCCTGTGCCTTGCTGATTAACTCAGCAAGGCTCAGGACACAACACCCCTCCCCCCTAAGCTGGGACAACACTGATGCAGCTATATCAGTACCATGTAACATTCAGCAAATGCCACCCTGGCTGTTCCCGGTACCCTCGGGTAACCTGGTTCCCCATGTGTGATGACATGTGGGGGAGTTATTTTTGGTGCCTGGAGTGCTGACTCTCGGTCTGCGTACAACAAACCAGGACTTTGTTGCCCAGAAGACTCAGGGATTCCCCCTGACTGCTGACTGGTTGGGTCCGCTAAACCCGAACCAGATTTCCTTGGGGGGGTCGAGTTCCCCGAGTTCCTTGGTGGGGTGGAGTTCCCTGAAACCCCTTGGAACTCCCCTTGGGAGCAATGTCCGTCGGGCCCAAGGCCAGCAGTAGGGGTGCCCTGAGTAGCCGATTTACGGCCATTTGCCCTCAACCAGGGACCTCTGCCAGAGTCAGGAGCCACCTCCATGGCAGAACTCCCTGGTTCTATGCCAGAGTCAGGATCTGCCTGCATTGCCAGACCCTCATCTGGGACATTTGGAGACCCCTCTGCCTGGAGAGACTGTGATCCACAATCATAATTGGGGTCCCCCTACCCCCCGAGACCAGAGTCAGGGGAGTGATGCCGGCCCGGCAGCTGCCAACTCAGCAGGTCAATGTGGCGCTGGAGGACACGCCCATCATCCAAGACCACTTCGTAGGACAGCGGCCCCGAAACCTTAGAGATGACAGCAGGTACCCAGAGATGCCCTTGTCCATAGTTCCTGGTCCAGACCGGGTCACCCACTTGAAGTCTCCTAGGTGCCCGTGGCTGCGACACCTGTGAAGCCACCCGGTCTGGGTGAAGCCTGTCCAGCTTTGTGATGAGTCTGCGACCCCAGCGGAGTTCAGCTGGGCTCTTTCCAGTGGCTGTGCATGGTGTGGTGCGATGTGTGAGAAGAAAATCAGCTAACCTGTGATGCCAGGGTCCTTGAGTGATTCTCTTTAATGTGTCTTTAGTGGTGCGCACCATGCGTTCAGCCTGACCATTGGTGGCAGGATGGAAAGGAGCAGATGTGGCGTGCCGGATCATGTTGGCTTGTAGAAATGCCTGAAACTCAGAAGAGGTAAATTGTGGACCATTGTCTGACACTAAAACATCAGGAAGTCCATGGGAAGCGAATATTCCTCTGAGCACCTGGATGGTCCTGGCAGTAGTAGTAGAGGACACAGGAACGACCTCTAGCCATTTGGAATGGCTATCCACGAGGAGGAGGAAGAATTGCCCCTGAAAGGGTCCAGCATAATCAATATGAACGTGTGACCAAGAAGTGAGTGTCTCCTCCCACCTATGTACAGGGGCCTGGGGCATTTCTGGCCGTGATTGCTGGCACTCTTGGCATCCCTGAACCTGGGCCTCGATGTCCTTATCGAGACCAGGCCACCATAGATGGCTGCGCGCAAGCGCCTTCATCCTCACTATTCCCGGATGTCCCTCATGAAGAGAGAGCAAGACTCTAGTTCTCAATAAGGCTGGAATGAGTACTCTGTTGCCCCACAGGATACACCCTTTAAATGTGGACAATTCATGCTTCCTACACCAGAAGCTCTGGAATTCAGCACCAGGACACGTGTCAGGCCATCCTGACAACACACATGTCAGCACGCGTGCAAGCGTGTGATCAGTGGCAGTTTCTGCAGCCACATCCCTAGCATTGAGTGGAGATTCTGGTAAGTCCTGAATGGACAGAATATGTACAGCTGGAGCAGGGTCTGCCTCTATTTGCTTAAGAGGTAACCTGCTTAGGCCATCTGCGTGGCCCATCTCAGTACCTGGTTTGTGAACCAGTGTGTAATCATATGCTGCTAAGAATATGGACCACCTCAGCATCCTAGGAGATATTATCTGGGGTGTTTGTTTGTTGGTTGTGAACAACCCTAGCAAAGGCTTGTGGTCTGTATAGACTGTGAATTTGTGTCCATACAAGAAATCATGGAATTTCTTTATGCCTGAAATTATCGCCAAGGCTTCCCTGTCAATCTGGGCATAATTTTGCTCTGCAGATGAGAGGGTCCTGGAATAATAGGCCACAGGGACCTGTGTTCCATCTTCCTTGAGATGGCTTAGTACTGCTCCTACTCCATAAGGGGAAGCATCACATGCAATGCACACTGGCAATTGCTCATTGAAATGAGCCCGTACAGAATTTGAAGATAATAAGGCTTTGACCTTTGAGAAGGCTTCCTCATGGACCCTTGTCCATGTCCATGGAGCCTGTTTGTCTAAGAGCCTGTGAAGCGGCTCGGCCACAGCAGCTTTGTTTGGAAGAAAGGAATGGTAAAAGTTCAAGAGGCCCAAAAAAGCCTGAAGCTCAGTTTTTGACTGGGGACTCGGGGCCAATTGAATGGCCTTGAATTTGGATTCCGCGGGGTGGATGCCATCTGCATCGATGCAAAACCCCAAGAACTCGGTGGATGGCACACCGATCTGATACTTGTCCTGCTGAAGCTTCAGCCCAGCTTGGCGGAACCTCAACAAGACAGCCCTCAGCCTTTCGGCTAAGTTTCCTGATGATTCTCCTGCAATGAGGATGTCATCAAAATAGGGGCAGACCCCAGGAATCCCTCGGAGCGTTCGCTCCATCACCCCCTGGAATATGCCAGGGGCTACATTTACCCCAAACTGCAGCCTCTTTACTTTGAACGCACCTCTGTGCGTGACTATGGTCTGGGCTTCAGCAGTTGCCTCGTCAACCGGCAATTGTTGATATGCTTGAGCCAAATCAAGCTTAGTGAAGTACTTCCCTCCCTTCAGTGATGCCAGAATGTGGCTCACCACGGGCACAGGATAAGCATGCTGTTGTAAGGCCTTATTCAACGTGCACTTGTAGTCCGCGCAGATATGGACCTCCCCAAGTGCCTCGAACCAGTCGAGTCCGATAAGACTCGTTCTGTCCCCCTCGACAACGACCACATCCAATGCACCCATGAAACCCTTTCGCTGTACTCTGACCGTTGCTTCCCCTTTTACTCTTACTCTCATGTTTTGAAAATCAGTAAGGACAAGGTTGGAAGGCCTGAGCTTTACTCGCGAACCAATCCGGAAGCAAATCTTATTGAATGTGTCCATTGAAATAATAGACAACACGGAGCCTGTATCCAGCTCCATAGCCAGGGGAACTCCCTGCAACTTCACATCAAGATGGAGCTTCTTCTTGAGGGGCCTATGCGTTCCTGTCTTGAACACCCCCCTCCTAGATGCACAAAAACCCACCCTGTTTTGGCTGGGGACCTTGGTACCTTTCAGAGGCAATTCTGGGGACCTGTTCTTTGGGCGGCCCATGCAGGCCGATGCAATGTGGCCTTGCCTTCCGCATGCTCGACAGACGGCGGATCGAAACCGGCAGTCGACCCTCCTGTGGCGTCCTCCACAGCCAAAACATCGAGGGAATGCAGGCGGTGGCCCCCTCCGCTCCGGTCGCCGTCTCTCCGTCGCTGGCTGGATCTTGTCCACCTCGTCCTCCTCGGACTCTTCCCCCGAAGCCTCACGGGCGGCCTCCTGGTGGATCGGGACGGTCATTGGATGACTCTTCGACGACCGCAAGGCCTTCACGGCGCCGCCGGCTGCTTCTTCTTCTGCGATCTCTCTGAGAGCGTCTTGGAACGTGACGTCCGTTCTTGCAAACAGTTTCTGCTGTACTTCGCGGCTTCGCAGCCCGCACACCAGTCTATCTCGGAGCCTTTCCTCCAAGTCTTGAAATGCACAAGGGCGTGCGGCCTGTCTCAGGGCCGTGACGAAATCTGCAGCTGATTCGCCTGGCCGTTGGTCCCTCTGTTCGAATTGATGCCTCCACGCAATGATCAAGAGCTTGGGCTCGAAATGCTCTCGCAGCATCTTTTTTAAATCGGCATATGCGATTGATTCTAAGGCTGCTGGTGCGACAAGATTCTCTGCTATTTCAAATGTCTCTTGCCCGCACACACAAAGCAAGGTAGCCGCTTTCAGGCCGTCTTCCTGGATTTTGTTTACTCGAAAGTAATTTTCAACGCGAGCTGCATACGAGCTCCAGCGTTCAGGATGTGCGATGTCAAATTCGCCCAGACGGCCCAGCTTGGACATCTTCAACTAGATGGCCTCGTCCACGCCTCTCGCTGTCAGGAATCAAGAAGGGGTCCGACAAAGCCAAGCCCGCCTCCAGCGTATGTATGCTGGCAGGCGGCTGCTCCTCCTGGATGCCGCGCTTCTTCCTGGCCTGGGTGAGTAGGCCTACTTCAGTTCTTCGGGATTCCCCACGACGAATCCCACCTTTGTTGCCAATGTTCTGTTCTCAACACAGGCATGGAGACAAGGCAGTTTATGCAAAAAGATGTTCTTTATTTGGTACTTGCACTGAACAGAAGCAAAGGAGAAAATGGCAACATGCCCTTTTATACTTCCCCTGCAAGGGGAGGCTCAACCAATGAATGCAGGCCATTCTCCCGCCTCACGCATGCGCACGAGGCTGGAGACAGCCTGTCTGGGTCCCGGACAACTTATGGGCTGCCCGGGTCTATACAACCGGTCCCGGGCAAACATGTGGTCTGCCCGGGCCTCTGCAGTTATCCTGCAGGTTGCCTGTGCCTTGCTGATTGACTCAGCAAGGCTCAGGACACAACAATTTCAGTCTTCTAGAGTATTAACTCTCTCACCCATTTTTGTGTCTCCTTCAATTTTGAAAAGCTCTCTCTCAACACCTTTCCAAGTCATAAACACCAATGTTGAACAATATAAACCTGGTGGAACCTCAATATTCCTCTCTAATGTTATGAGGAGTCATTGATAAGCAAAGTTTGAGTAGTATTTTTAAGCCAACTATGGAATCACTTAATTCTTCTACGTTCTATTATCCACCTCACTAATCAGAATGTCATGAGATCCTTCATAAAGTCTTTGCTGAAATATCGATATGTGTATCGCATTCCCGTAATGTACTTAAGTAGTTACCCAATCAAAAAAATGAGACAAAATTAGTCTGGCAAGGCTTATTCTGTTAAATTTATGCTGACTTCTGGCAAGCCTCCTACTATGATTACAACAGTAGAATCTATAAGTATTCTCTTGCCAGTTTTCTAATGCTTGAAGAAGAGTCATATTACATCTTATTCACAGTATAGAATAATCTGCTGACTAAAATAATAACCAAAGTTTTGAGTTGCAAATGAAATAAGACATTCTTTTATGAAAATCAATACTTGCATATATTTGTCTTCTGCTGATGTAGAGCAAAGTCACTTTTTTTTTTGCATAAAGAGATAGCAAGAGCAATAAAATGACTGTTTTATTAGGACCAAATGTTCCAGACATGTTTTTTAGAATATACGACTACTTCTGCCCAAAAATGTCACTCCTTCCTTAAAAACAAACTACTTGGGATTTTAAAATTTAAACTAATGAAGGATCAGCATGCCAAAAGGAGCATTACATAAGGGTACATTTCAATGTAGGAAAAAATAATCTTAAAAAAATGAGCCCCAGTCTACAGCCTTCTTTTAAAACTCCCACTGAAGTAAAAGGGCAACACATGATCTTGTCCTAGTAATTAAAAATTCAATATCCAGAAGCTGAGCAAAGGAGAAGAAATGAAAGATTGAACCATCTGTGTAGCTTTTTGCAAGAACTCTATGAAAATCAAGGAAGATGGAAATAGGAAGGATAAAATGAAAGGTAAAAAAATTGACGCATCTCTTGAACAAGGAGGTTCCCTGAGGGATTTACAGAAATTCACCGCAGCCAACTCACCACGGCCAATTCGCTGCCACCATGGGACAATTCGCCATAGCCAAGTTGCCACGGGACAACTCGCCACGCGACAAGAGTTACACTAATATTGAAGAAATAGTGGAATAGAATCATTAAAGAAAGGATGCCAAAGGAGGGACAAAATGAAATGTGAATAACAAAAATTAAAATATTTTTTTAACTATTTTAAATTATTAAATTGAATTGTTGAAGTATCCTGCAGTGAGTTGTCCTGTCACAAACTGGCCATGTCAAGTTGTCTGTGGCAAGCTGGCTGTGGTGAGTTGTCCCGTTCCATCCCTGAGTGGATGGGTCTATAATAATTTTTTTACTATTCTCCTTTAGGGATATTTCAGTCTATGTGTAGTAGAACTTGTTAGTGATTTTAACAATTTAAAGGTTTAGGAAATAATGGTGATCCTATTAATGTATAACTTCCTTATTTCTGGCACAATGAAAGATGGTTATAATTTAGACCCTAAAAATTGCTTTGTTCTATTTTGAATTTTTTACCAATGGAATTAAGACAACACTATATCTACTTCCTGGTACCATATGAGCCAAGAAATAATGAAACCTCAGTTTATGAAATGAACTTCCTGTGCAATAAACCAAATTCCACTGTGTTTTACATCATGTTCTTACAGCTGTCATTTTCCAAATGAGGTAAATTTGCACAACTGATGTAATTTAAATGTTGACACCATGAAGCAAATGATCTAATTATGGTGATGATGTAATGTCCATTTATCAAAAAAATTCAAGGGTAATAAGTATTGGTCTCCTGCAAGTCGACATGAAAGCAAGGCCTAATTGTATGCTGAATTTTTCAAATAATGTTTTTTTTAAAAAAAAATCCTCTGTGTTCAAAAGTGTGTATGTATTCACATTTTAATTTGTATTTTATCCTATCAGATTACATGACAGCATACAAAAGAAATAGAATTCTTCACAATTCTTATTCATATCATAAAAGATTAGACTAGCAAAGAAAACTATTCTGAAAAGCTGAGGAATCAGTTCCCAGCTAATGAACCAGCAACTGTGTGGAGAAGACTGAAAAATATCATTGGCCACAGCAGATCTGCCTTCTTTATTGAAGAGAATTGTCAATTGGTGGATGACCTGAATATGGTCTACTGTAGTTGTGAGAGGAAATCACTGTTGACTGTCAGTAACTTCCCCACCTCAGATACACCACATCAGTCAAATCTCCTATACCTATTTTCATCCCTCTGGGCCCCCCACCAATGGTGATCTTAGAAAATGATGTGCAAGGTCTATTTCATAGACAAAAGACTGGGAAAGCACCAGGCCCAGATAGAGTAACTTCTTCTTGCTTGAAAACCTATGCTGAGCAACTAGCCTCTATCTTCACCCACATCTTTAATAAATCACTGGAGATGCGCTATGTCCCTTCTTGCTTCAAATGCTCTACTATCATCCCAGTTCCCAAGAAACCCCCCATCAGGGAGCTGAATTACTTTAGACCGGTTGCACTGACATCTGTAGTTACACAGAACTTTGAAAGGTTAGTGCTGTCCCACTGAAAACCATCACAAATCCACTATTAGACCCCTTGCAGTTTGCCTACCGAGCAAATAAATTGGCAGATGATGCTGTCAATATGGCACAGCACTATATCTTATAACATCTTGTATCCCTAGGGATCTATGCACGGGTCCTCTGTGTAGATTTCTATTTGGCATTCAATACCATCATTCCAGAAACACTTCACTCTAAACTGATTCAGCTAGCTGTGCCTGTCCATACTTGTAGGTGGATTACTAGCTTTTTGACAGACAGGAAGCAAGTGATGCTAGGGAAAATCATATTGATCACCCGGACTATTAGCACAGATACCCCTCAGGGCTGTGTGCTCTTTCTATTGCTTTTCTCTTCTATATCAATGACTGCATCTCTAAGGATCCTTCTGCTAAAGTGCTGAAGTTTGCAGATGATACAAGTGATGGTCTCATTTGAGATGGTGATGAATCTGCATATAGCTAGGTGGAACAACTGGCACGGTGGTGCAGCTGGAATAATCTGGAACTGAACGTGCTTAAAACTGTAGAGATGGAGTGGATTTTAGGAGGAGCCCTTCTATTCTACCACCTCTTATTGTATTCGACAACACAGTATCAGCAGTAGAATCCTTCAGGTTTTGGGGTTCTATAATCTCCCAGGATTTCAAATGGTCATCTAACATTAGGACCAACATCAAAAAGGTACAACAAAGAATGTTCTTCCTGTGTCAATTTAAGAAGTTCAGACTGCCCCAGGAGTTGTTGATGAAGTTCTATAGAGGAATTATTGAATCTGTCATTTGTACTTCTATAACTGTCTGGTTCGGTAACTAAACAGGACAAATACAGACTCCAACTGATAGTTAGGACTGCAGAAAAACAATTGCAACCAGCCTGCCTTTTATAGAAGACCTGTATATTGTGGGTGATCAAAGGAGGGCTGAGAAAATAACTACAGACCCTCTGGACATAAACAGTTTCAACTCCTCCCCTCAGGATGCTGCTACAGGACATTACATGCCAAAACAACTAGAAACAGAGACAATTTTTCCCCCCATGTCATCATTCCGCTGAACACCTAATCCTCATAATACTGTCGTGTCTTAGTATATATTCACCCATGATGCGTGGCTGTATTATTATTATTATTATTATTATCCTTCTCATCTTCTCCACTACCCCCTTTTATTGGTATCATTATTATGATAATTATTACTCTATCACTTTGCACGTACACTGAGAGATTCTGCACCGGAGACAAATTCTATCCTGTTCTATTGTATATTAGGTCTATAGATCAGAAATGAGTGGAACACAAGCAATGCAATTCATACAAAACACTTCGCTTTCATTATATATAATCACTTTATATTCCAACCAATGGGACTTTGGACCAGATATCACGTGCTTTCTCTTTCTATCTCATCCCAGATTTTCATTTAAGACAAAATGTTAATTTTGCAAGTGCTGGTGGCATTGACACAACATATACTGAGAAAGACCTCAATCACTGGCACCACTTGGCAACCTTTTTTTATTTCAAAAGCTAAACAAGATCAAATTGGGTTAATACCTTTATGCGAAATACCAGTGCTATAGTCCTGCACTGGAAAGTCAGAAAGGTATCCCAGAAGTTGTTTCAGTAAGATTGCCAAGAATACAACACGGGTATGTCCATGTAGTTAGTAGGAATTCAGCTCAACTTGAAGGAGTCTTCATAGAATGAGAATTTCTACTTGGCATATTATGGAGTTGCAGGTAGAAAAGACCCTCATTTTGCTCACTCACACAAGAAGCCACAGGGTCATTCTTTCCCTTGTTCATCTTCTTGTTGTTGAATGGCCAAAGACAACAACCAATAAACATACATTATTAAAGAGTCAGTTTGGCCTGGTGATTAAAGCATCAGCCTAGAAAGTGGGAGATCATGAATTCAAGTCCCGCCTTAGCCATGAAAGCCATTTAAGTGATTTTGGGTAAGTCACTGTCTCTCACCTCACCTCACAGGGTTGTTGTTGTGGGAAAAACAAGAGGAGGAAGGTGCTGAATTTGTTTGACGCCTTGAATTAGTTGTAGAAATAATAACAGCAGGATACAAATAAAAAAATAGAAAAAATATCTGAAATAATGAAATGCTGCATAAAAAGTTTGTCATGAATTTGTAAAGGCTATTTACCACCTGAAAACTGCGTTTTTTTATTCTGGCTATCCTTTTGGGTTAAGGAGGCAAATTCATTTCGGAGAAACAGAATCAAAAGACTGCCACTTTGTTTTGATGAGGAAACCTTTGCTGAAGCACCTTCTGAATTCTGAGAAAATCAGAGTAACAGCTGCCATTTTAAAAAAATACTGCCTTTTCTGCTGCAAACAGGCAGCTGCCATTATAGAAGCCTACAATTGAAAAAAAACATCATGCCTTTCCAGATTATGTGGAAATAGCAGCTGTTTTATTCCAGGGTACAGGGTTATCTAATCCTCCAAAGATGGGGCAATGATTGTATCAGATTGGCTAATCTTGATTATGAGGGATCATCCTTTTTTATACATAAAAAGGATGATTCCTCATAACCAAGAGTTTTGTTTTCATTTTGTTTTTAAACATAGTTCACATGTTTAAACATCACTATTTTGGGAAATGAAAGGGCAGATAGTTATAGTTATAGTGGAATCCACATAGAGTTTTTGCAGGAGTTCAGAAACATAATAAGATCTTTGCAACCTCATAATGTTGGCTCTGTTTGAGAGATGTGGAGGCTGGTTATTTCACACAGCACAATGCCATGATGCCATCACTGCACATATACATGTGATGCCATCATGCAAGTCACTTGCAAAGTGACATAACATAACATGCACTTTTCAGTACCATGATGCATTGGCATAATTATAGTTAAGTATTCATGCTTCGGCCTGAGTTTCACTTGCCTACTATTATAATTATTTAATATATCTACTAATGCAAAGGATCACTTGGGAGCTTTACGGTTGCCCCTCATACTGTAACAGTTATTTAATTTCTTCCTCACTATTTGGTTAGGGTGAGGAGGTGAAATAAGGAAGTAGTTCAGTAGAGTACTATTTTCTTTTTGTTGTTGTTGTGAAACAAATAAAATAGGGGAGGGGGGACTTCTGTTCTCAAAGGACAATGTAGCTTGAGATATCACCCTGGCTGAAACCCTGTCTTTACACTCATTCTGATCATTTCAGCATTGACAAAAGTAAAGGTAATCTTCTGCTTTTTGGGATTGGAAGGAGGAGTGGAAACATTGATAGGGTTGAAGTATCTTAAGTGGGATTTTCTCCTAGTTAAACATATTGAAGTATCTATGAAATAATTTGGAGAAGTGAGAAGCCAGTCAGTGAAATTATTTTTGCTCAGAATTTATGGAGTGCATATTTTAATATTGAATCATTTCCCCCAAACCCTAATTCAAATTAATTTCTATTCAACTCTGTCATCTAATTCCACATGAAGTGTATGGATGGTTGAATTAATCAAATAATATGACTAAACTGAGTAATATTTCCAGCTAAATTGTGAGAAGTATCAGCTAACAAAACTGATTCCATTACTTTCCCCATCACTGCCCACATTTCTACCAAACCTACTCTAGTTCAGTGCGGGCAGTAGCAGAAAGAAAAAAAAATTAAGGGGAGCACCTGGTATATGTTCACAAGATGGAGGGAGCCATACAAACTCATAACTGAAAAAAATTTCTTGAAATCAAGATATTTTGCCAGGAGCTTTCTAATCCTATGCTAGACAACTCGTGACCTCTTGTGTCATGGGTTTCAGAAATATTTTCTTACTTAAACAAAGAAATAGAATTACCACAGGTGGGTGAAAAAATCAGTGGAAGTGGGAGAGAATTCTAACTTCCTGTTGGCTTCTCCCTTTAGTTACCTTGGAGGAAGCTGGCACTGAGCATCAGAAATAACAGAATAACAGAATTGGAAGGGACCTTGGAGGTCTTTTTAGTCCAAACCCCTGCTCAAGCAGGAAACCCTATACCATTTCAGACAAATCTCCCTCCCGGTCTCTCCTTCGCTCCCTCTTATCTTCCTTGCTTTTTCCTTCCTTCCTTCCTTCCTTCCTTCCTTCCTTCCTTCCTTCCTTCCTTCCTTCCTTCCTTCCTTCCTTCCTTCCTTCCTTCCTTCCTTCCTTCCTCAGTGACTCTTAAGCAGCAAAAAAATTCATTCCCTCCAGAGTAATATGTCCCAGCATTCTGTAATTTATCCCATTTGAGGTACTTCTGTTAAAAAAAGTTTTGCCCTATGATGCAGCATTTCACCCAATTAAAGGTTACAAAGTATCAGACACAAAAATTTTACTAGTAGAGGTAAATTAACAGTCAAGTTTAAACAACCAAACTACTTACTCCCATGTTTTCACTGGGGTTCTTGATTTTTATTACTAGAATTTGCAGATCCTTTGTATTTTCAAGCCATTAGATGGGTATCATCAGAATAATGCAGGTTATAATTTAGTTTTAAAACCAAATCTAACTTCTTCCAATTCAGCTTCCCTTAATGTATAGTTGAATAAAAAGGGGGAAAGTATTCAGCTTTTTCTCTCTGTTTTTCCAACCTAGAACTAGTCTGTTTCACTATCTTCTGTCCATACTATGGCTTCCTGACCTGTATATAGATTTCAAATGAAGATAATGAGAACTTCTAGGATTCCACATTTCTCACGTTGTTCACATTTCCATTAAGCATATGCCACAGCTTGAGATGATTGACACAATCAAAAGCTTTTCTATGATCCATAAGTATATTCTGACTAATTTTTGATATTCTTTTGTTGTTATAATATTTCAGATTCTTTGGACTTTTCTAAAGCCAACTTAGACACCTGGCATCTCCTTTTCCATGTAGGACAGTAATTTGTTAGCATTATTCTGCTAGTACTGTATGTGAAATTAAGCATATAATAGTTTTCACACACTGTTGATGGACTGGCTACTTTATACTGAACCAGAATGTAGGAAATTTTCCTACATTCTCATTAAGCACTCCTCCACTTTCTTTCTATGCAATCAGGTTAGCTGCACCTGTTCAGGTAGAAGAAGCTGCCACTTTGTTCCTTACTTTGACAGATCAAATATTATTTTTCTTCCTGCAGCTGAAATGTAAAAAAGAAAACAGAGGACCAGGGAATATATTTAATATCATGTCTATTGAGTAGTCTTAAACTGTTTTGGTACTCTGCTTTATATATTGGACTTAGGTAGAACAATCTAGTTACCGCTTCAGTGTGGAATTCCAAGCTTCAGAGAAATTCAATTGCAGACAGATAAAAGGGGGGAAGGCAGGGCAAGATTTTCCCTATAACAATTGTATAGGAGTGCAACATAAAATAACTGGCCAGCTGATTTTTAATGATTATTTGGATTCTTTCATTTATATTCATAGATAGATGCGCACATACATTCATGTGCAAATATATATTATGGGTGAAAGTAAAGAGCTATGACTGTAGTCACATATTCCCAGCAAACCTTGAGTGTCACCCCCAATTTCCCACCAAAAGTTACCATTTTATCATCGTTGTGAGTTAACAGAAGTAGAAAACAATTAAGTGCACAGGGAGTAATCCTATCGGCTACAGTGAATCAACATGCTGCATTTTAATTTAATTTAAATGTATTAATTTTTCTCCTGGCTCCATCCACTTATTTAGAAAGTGTAGAACCAGGCCTATTATTCAAAGTCATATGTGGATTTTGGCCTATAAATGTGATGTACTCCTAATGTTTAAACTGCTTGGGCATGCTATAATGTATGCTAAATAAATAATCTTTTCTCAAGCTAAACAAAATTTGATGATACAATAATATTACCAGAAACTGAGGATTCCTAAATGCATGCTTCAGGAGAAAGATTACAAAAGCATCTTCAGATCTAAGGTATTTACCTTGAAAACACCCCAAAGGAGGATCAAGCATATCTTACATAGTATTAGGAAAATACAAATGTTTCTTTCTAGTTCATCAGTGTTTTGCAACTCAGAACAATAATCCACTAACGAGAGCTTGATTTGTGTAGCCATGTTTGCTTCACAATGTTATTGGGTAATTATTTGCAAACAGAGCTCAAATTCAGCAGGAGAAACAGAAATTGAAAACAGATGTGTTTCTTCTGAGCCAAGATTTCCAAGCTCCTGTTGGCCTGTGAAGGAGAGAAATGATTGTTCCCAAGTCTGAACTGGTGCCACAAGTGCTTGTTGGTTTTGCACAGCATTCTCCTGAAATCAAAATGCTGGAACATAAGTAACAAAATTCATAAGCTTCAGGTAATTTGTACTCGAGATTTTAATTGACTTTTAGGCAGCACCAGGGAGCTTCCTGTAATCTAATGACTTGAATCGACTGAATGTTTAGCATCCCTGTGCAACCATGTGGACATGGTATAAGAAATGCCCATACCTGAAGTTTTCATTTTCACAATCACAGGGGGAGTTACATACCATTTAAAATCTGCTTCTTGATCTTTTTACGAGCAACAAAATTAAACGAGAAAGTAATTCCAAAACCGCAAATTGTACATGTCAGCACAAATTTGCTGAAGTCAGTGCAGCCTCCAAACAAGTACATTATGGTGTAGAAAGATGCATGAGCCTGGTTAGCTATCAGTCAGAAGTCCTGGGCTTAAACAAAAGCTGCATTTTTTTTTCAGATTAGGTGCAGTGAAGCAGCTACTTCAAAGGGTGACCAAGATCGGCCACAAATGGAAATTTAAGGTTGTATTGGCTGTACTCCCAACTTCTGCATGAAACACCCACTTTGGTGTGGTTGAGCTGCATGAGTCTCTGGAGTGTCTTCTTGTCTAGCAAGATTGTCTGTCTTGTCTAGCCACACTTTCTGTGTATGTATGTGTGATTTCTGCAATGCATCATGCAGTGGCTGCAACATCTGTCCTCAGGCAGAATGATACATACATTCCCACCTAGCTAAGAAGATGATAGATAGCAGTGTTGGTATCACCAGACAATGGATGCATAGGGAGGGAGCACACAAAAGAACTGGTGGCCTTTTTTGAGGCAATAGGTTTTCCTGTCACCTTGGGTCAGCACATGTGTCATATGTTTGACATTAATGGAGATTTTCAATATCCACTGTGTCCTTGCTTCCTTTCGATCTCAGTCTGTTCTCAAAGAAAGTTTTTGGCATCAAGGTGCCGGATTAAACATGCATTTAAAATGTTATCCTTTTGATCACAACTAGTCAAAATCAGGACATAATTTGTGAATTGCCACAATCATTCAATCAATGTTGCATTTTTGTAATGCAGTTTCTTCCTGTGAATACAGTACTTTTAGTTATTTCTGTATCGCCAATATTCCTTGCAAGTTTAAACTTGCAACCATTTTATCAGAAGTCAGCAGTCTGCTTCTTCTGCTTTACCTATTCAGTTTGGTTTATGTGTGAGATCAAAAACACAATTAAATAATTAGCTTTGATGTGGACAGATGCTCATTTGCATTTAAGATCCTTTTTGCAAAAAGCCTTTTCCATCACTTCAATTGAGAGGAGTCTGTGAAGGGGTAGGGAAAACATTGTTGTACATGTGGATTTGTATATAATACTGTGTTTCTCAACCTTGGCAACTTTAAGAGTGTGGACTTCAACTCTCAGAATGGCTGGTTGGGGAATTCTGGGAATCCACAAATCTTAAAGTTGCTAAGGTTGCGAAACACTAACATAATATATCAAAAATTGGCTGGGAGAGTCATGATTTAGGATGTAATCATCCTGCTTGAAAACAAACTATAAGAAATCTCTGGTCTGTAGCAGCCTCCAGGACATCTTAAGAAAAAAAAAGCTGATTCTGGGTTATGGAAGGACCTCAGCAAACAAGAGAACAGTGCTTATATCACCAAATGCCTGGAAGTGTTTCTGTCATACAGGAAAGGGCAGGATATGTGCCAGAAGAGAATAGAAGAACTTTTCTTCTAGAAAAAAAGAAGGTAGAATAGAAAAACAGAGAAAAAAGTAGAATAGAAAAATAGAAGAATTTGTCTCAGTGAGACAGTCATTGAAGCCAACAAGATTTATCTATCACTTTTAGAAAAAAGTAAGGTTCTACATTTAGGCAAGAAAAACCAAATGTATAGGTATAGTATAGGGGGTACCTTGCTCAATAGTAGTAACTGTGAGAGGGATCTCGGAGTCCTAGTGGACAATCATTTAAATATGAGCCAGCAGTGTGCTGCAGCTGCCAAAAAAGCCAACACAGTGCTAGACTGCATTAACAGAGGGATAGAATCAAGATCACGCGAAGTATTAATACCACTCTACAATGCCTTGGTAAGGCCACACTTGGAATACTGCATCCAGTTTTGGTCACACGATGTAAAAAAGATGTTGAGACTCTAGAAAGAGTACAGAGAAGAGCAACAAAGATGATTAGGGGACTGGAGGTTAAAACATATAAGGAAAGGTTGATGGAATTGGGTATGTCTAGTTTAATGAAGAGAAGGACGAGGGGGGATATGATAGCAGTGTTCCAATATCTCAGGGGCTGCCACAAAGAAGAGGGAGGCAAGCTATTCTCCAAAGCGCCTGAAGGCAGGACAAGAAGCAACGGATGGAAACTAATCAAGGAGAGAAGCAACCTAGAACTAAGGAGAAACTTCCTGACAGTTAGAACAATTAACCAGTGGAACAACCTGCCTCCAGAAGCGGTGAATGCTCCAACGCTGGAAGTTTTTAAGAAGAGACTGGACAGCCATTTGTCCAAAATGGTACAGGGTTTCCTGCCTGAGCAGGGGGTTGGACTAGATGACCTCCAAGGTCCCTTCCAACTTTATTATTATTATTATTATTATTATTATTATTATTATTATTATTATTATTATTATTATTATTATTATTATTATTATTATTATTATTATTATTATTATTATTATTATTATTATTATTATTATTATTATTATTATTTTATAAAACTGGTTAAGTGCTCTAGTCAAGGGCTTTTCTTTCATGGAACATAGAATATCCGGATTGGACATATAAAGGCACATAGATACGTATACATAGTTCTCGACTTACAACCGTTCATTTAGTGAGTGTTCAAAGTTACAACAACATTGAAAAAAGTGGCTTATGACCGGTTTTCACACTTATGACCGTTGCAGTATCCCCATGGTCACATGATCAAAATTTGGATGCTTAGCAACTGGCTCGTATTTATGATGGTTGCAGTGTCTCAGGGTCATGTGATCCCCTTCTGTGATCTTCTGACAAGCAAAGTCAAAGGGGAAGCCAGATTCACTTAACAACCATGTTACAGACTTAACAACTGCAGTGATTCACTTAGCAAGTGTTGCAAGAAATGTCATAAAGTGGGGCAAAATTCACTTAACAAATGTCTCGCTTAGCAACAAATTTGGGTTCAATTGTGGTTGTAAGTCAAGAATTACCCATACATATATACCGTGTTTCCCCGAAAATAAGACCCAGTCTTATATTTTTTTTGCCTACAAAAGAGGCACCAGGTCTTATTTTGGGGGGATGTCTTAGCTGCTTACCTTAGGACTGCTGCAGCCAAGCCTCCCATGCCCTGACACCTGTCGTGCCGCTGCCTGAGTTCTTCTGGAGCCGCTTGTGGCTGCACAAAATGTGGCAGATCACGCCGGTGCTGCCGCTCAGGGCAGCAGGCCACGTGG
Source organism: Azemiops feae (assembly GCA_023970755.1). Lineage (NCBI taxonomy): Eukaryota > Metazoa > Chordata > Lepidosauria > Squamata > Viperidae > Azemiops > Azemiops feae. The sequence goes on along the minus strand of JALGBA010000202.1, from coordinate 2,510,261 downwards.
CTCATTGCACAGATTGCACCGAAGCCACTCACCACGTGGCTGCAGAAGAACTCGGGCAGCAGCGTGACAAGTGTCGGGGTATGAGAGGCCTGGCTGCAGCAGTCCTAAGGTAAGCGGGTGTGGGGTGTGTGGGGCAGCTCCACCCCCCCTGCCCTAGCTTGATTTTTATGCATGTGCCTCACCCCCAAACTAGGTCTTATATTAGGCGCATACGTAAAAATCAAGCTAGGGCTTATTTTCGGGGAAACACAGTACATACTGTATATACATAGGCACATAGATATGTGGGGTCCTTGGTGCTCTTTGAGTTTGCTTGTTTTCTTGCAGACATTTCATTACCCAAACTAGGTGACATCATCATTGTGACTAATAATGATGACTAATGATGCAAATATTCTTCTTTATTAGTAGGTAGATATTCAGTTTTGCCAAAGATTCGGTTTAGATTTATAGGAGTTAGACAAAAAGGTAATCCACATTAAGATGGTCCAGTTAATCGTTTTACTGAAAGGAACCAAGAAAATTCTTAAGGTCCTTTGATCATGGGCATCCCAGACAGCAATGGACCCCACTCCTAGAATTATTGAAAGTCAATGGCATTGCAAAGAATCTGGACGATGTGCTTCATTCTAGAATTTATAGCTTCCAAGTAGGGATGTGAATAAAATATTTGAGTTTTAAATAGATACTAGAAAATAAGCCACACATTTCAGAAAAGATAAAGACAAGTTACTCTTTAAATCAATTCCAGCTCTTACTCATTTAAGTGTTGGATGGCTTCACCAATTTTTTAAGATAACAATACTCTTCTGCATGGTTCTCTATATCAGGAGTACCATATCCAGGCTACAAAATTACTGATGACTAGTAAATTGTAGAAAAGGGTTACAGTTTTCTCTAACAATCATTGGGATGTTTTCAGCACAGATATGTTTACTTATATTTTTTTTAAAAGATGGGATGAATTGCAAAAATCAAAATAATTTCAAATTCTCCCATGCGTTGGAATGCTTGTTCTAAATCATATAATAAAAAGAACAGGACAGACAGAGCAGTAAACACAGAACTACTTTCCCAGATTTTGTTGTAATTTGTTTGTTTAGAGCACGGGTGACAAACTCGCCACGTCACGTGACATATTGCGACGTATCGCGACTCTTTTTGCATTGCCAGCAATGGGGTGGGCGCAGCTTCGGTATGATGAAACCGGCCCGCGGGCCGGCAGTTTGACACCCCTGGTTTAGAGGCACACAATTTATTATTTCTCAGTAAATTAGAAAGTAAAGTGTTTCCAAACAACGACATAGCTAGGGAATATAGTGGAGAGCACACAAAGGCCAATCTCTTTATTTACTGCATTGAGAAAAAGTGTATAAATGCAAAGTCAGTTATCAAAATATTTGATTGATTAAAACATAAATATAGATAGCAATGTTTGGTGATTTGGGTTTGTGGGAAACTGCTTTCCTTATGCCAAATAAAGTTTCAGCCCCAGTTAGTTAACTCATTATTTAGGCATATTTCTTGATTTTGGCTTAGCAAAGACTATTCCCACTGTGCCCAACTATCTGAGTCCCAGTGCCTAATACTTGGTTGGATCTATCCTTTTAGAACTTAAGAGTGACAATATGAGTTTGGACAGAAGAGGCTGAAACAACAACAGAATTGTGTGCTTTATTATGTAGTATGCATTGAAAGAACCTGTTTCTGTTTCTGCTCTTTATCCCAGTATGGTATCAATTACCACTCGGGGGAGTAACAACTGGCATCCTTGGCTAAATGTCAAGGTTCCAGCTTTCTAAAGGGCCCAAAACAAACATATTATTCTAGGAATTCAGTGAACCATATTTGGCTTGTAACCATTATTTAAATTATTACAATGCTGTGGAATACTGCTATTGTAGCATTGTTTTCAGAATCAAAACACCCCCTCCGGGATGTTCTATAAGTTTAAGCTGATAGTTTCAGGATATCCAACAATTACTGGAGTGCTGCATGGTGCCTAAAGACCATCATATATTACATGGTTACTGTTCTGTTCTCAACACAGGCATAGAGATGAGGCAGTTGTGCAAAAAAGATGTTCTTTATTTGGTGCTTGCACTGAACAGAAGCTAAGGAGAAAATGGCAACATGCCCTTTTATACTTCCCCTGCAAGGGGATGCTCAACCAATGAATGCAGGCCATTCTCCTGCCTCACGCATGCGCACGAGGCTGGAGACAGCCTATCTGGGTCCCGGGCAACTTATGGGCTGCCCGGGTCTATACAACCGGTCCCGGGCAAACATGTGGTCTGCCCGGGCCTCTGCAGTTATCCTGCAGGTTGCCTGTGCCTTGCTGATTGACTCAGCAAGGCTCAGGACACAACACCCCTCCCCCTTAAGCTGGGACAACACTGATGCAGCTATATCAGTACCATGTAATATTTGGCATAGGCAGCTATATCAGTACCATGTAACATTCAGCAAATGTCACCCTGGCTGTTCCCGGTACCCTCGGGTAACCTGGTCCCCCGTGGATTCAAATCAACCCACGGTCTTTTAATTTTTGGTAACGAGTTCCCTCTAGGGACCACACATACTCTTGCAAGTATTTAGGCGGGGCCTTAATCTGCCCCGATCTTCGCGGATCAAGGTTAGGGCCAGGTGTGCTGACCTGTGGGGGGTTTGTTTTTGGTGCCTGGAGTGCTGACTCTCAGTCTGCGTACAACACCCCAGGACTTTGTTGCCCAGAAGACTCAGGGATTCCCCCTAACTGCTGACTGGCTGGGTCCGCTAAACCCAAACCAGATTTCCTTAGTGGGGTGGAGTTCCCCCAAAACCCTTGGAACTCCCCTTGGGAGCAATGTCCGTCGGGCCCAAGGCCAGCAGTAGGGGTGCCCTGAGTAGCCGATTTACGGCCATTTGCCCTCAACCAGGGACCTCTGCCAGAGTCAGGAGCCGCCTCCATGGCAGAACTCCCTGCTTCTATGCCAGAGTCAGGATCTGCCTGCATGCCAGACCCTCATCTGGGACATTTGGAGACCCCTCTGCTAGGGGAGACTGTGATCCACAATCGTAATTGGGGTCCCCCTCCCCCCCGAGAGCGGAGTCAGGGGAGTGATGCCAGCCCGGCAGCCGCCAACACAGCTGGTCAATGTGGCGCTGGAGGACACGCCCATCATCCAAGACCACTTCGTAGGACAGCGGCCCCAAAACCTTAGAGATGACAGCAGGTACCCAGAGATGCCCTTGTCCATAGTTCCTGGTCCAGACCGGGTCACCCACTTGAAGTCTCCTAGGTGCCCGCGGCTGCGACACCTGTGAAGCCACCCGGTCTGGGTGAAGCCTGTCCAGCTTTGTGATGAGTCTGCGACCCCAGCGGAGTTCAGCTGGGCTCTTTCCAGTGGCTGTGCATGGTGTGGTGCGGTGTGTGAGAAGAAAATCAGCTAACCTGTGATGCCAGGGTACTTGAGTGATTCTCTTTAATGTGTCTTTAGTGGTGCGCACCATGCATTCAGCCTGGCCGTTGGTGGCAGGATGGAAAGGAGCAGATGTGGCGTGCCGGATCATGTTGGCTTGTAGAAATGCCTGAAACTCAGAAGAGGTAAATTGTGGACCATTGTCTGACACTAAAACATCAGGAAGTCCATGGGAAGCGAATATTCCTCTGAGCACCTGGATGGTCCTGGCAGTAGTAGTAGAGGACACAGGAACGACCTCTAGCCATTTGGAATGGCTATCCACGAGGAGGAGGAAGAATTGCCCCTGAAAGGGCCCAGCATAATCAATATGAACGCGTGACCAAGGAGTGAGTGTCTCCTCCCACCTATGTACAGGGGCCTGGGGCATTTCTGGCCGTGATTGCTGGCACACTTGACATCCCTGAACCTGGGCCTCGATGTCCTTATCGAGACCCGGCCACCATAGATGGCTGCGCGCAAGCGCCTTCATCCTTATTATTCCCGGATGTCCCTCATGAAGAGAGAGCAAGACTCTAGTCCTCAATGAGGCCCAAATGAGTACTCTGTTTCCCCACAGGATACACCCTTTAAATGTGGACAATTCGTGCTTTCTGCACCAGAAGCTCTGGAATTCAGCACCAGGACACGTGTCATGCCATCCTGACAACACACATGTCAGCACGCGTGCAAACGTGTGATCAGTGGCAGTTTCTGCAGCCACATCCCTAGCATTGAGGGGAAATTCTGGTAAGTCCTGAATGGACAGAATATGTACAGCTGGAGCAGGGTCTGCCTCTATTTGCTTAAGAGGTAACCTGCTTAGGCCATCTGCGTGGCCCATCTCAGTGCCTGGCTTGTGAACCAGTGTGTAATCATATGCTGCTAAGAATGTGGACCACCTCAGCATCCTAGGAGATATTATCTGGGGAGTTTGTTTGTTGGTTGTGAACAACCCTAGCAAAGGCTTGTGGTCAGTATAGACTGTAAATTTGCGCCCATATAAGAAATCATGGAATATCTTAATGCCTGAAATTATTGCCAAAGCCTCCCTGTCGATCTGGGCATAATTCCTCTCAGCAGATGAGAGCGTCCTGGAATAATAGGCCACAGGGACCTGTGTTCCATCTTCCTTGAGATGGCTTAGTACTGCTCCTACTCCATAAGGGGATGCATCACATGCGATGCACACTGGCAATTGCTCATTGAAGTGAGCCAGTACAGCATTTGAAGATAATAAGGCTTTGACCTTTGAGAAGGCTTCCTCATGGACCCTTGTCCATGTCCATGGAGCCTGTTTGTCTAAGAGCCTGTGAAGCGGCTCGGCCACAGCAGCTTTGTTTGGCAGAAAGGAATGGTAAAAGTTCAAGAGGCCCCAAAAAGCCTGAAGCTCAGTTTTTGACTGGGGACTAGGGGCCGATTGGATGGCCTTGAATTTGGATTCTGTGGGGTGGATGCCATCTGCATTGATGTGGAACCCCAAGAACTCGGTGGATGGCACACCGATCTGACACTTGTCCTGCTGAAGCTTCAGCCCAGCTTGGCGGAACCTCAACAAGACAGCCCTCAGCCTTTCGGCTAAGTTCCCTGATGATTCTCCTGCAATGAGGATGTGATCAAAATAGGGGCAGACCCCGGGAATCCCTCGGAGCGTTCACTCCATCACCCCCTGGAATATGCCAGGGGCCACATTTACCCCAAACTGCAGCCTCTTTACTTTAAACGCGCCTCTGTGCATGACTATGGTCTGGGCTTCAGCAGTCGCCTCGTCAACCGGCAATTGTTGATATGCTTGAGCCAAATCAAGCTTAACGAAGTACTTCCCTCCCTTCAGTGAGGCCAGAATGTGGCTCACCACTGGCACAGGATAAGCATGCTGTTGTAAGGCCTTATTCAGCATGCACTTATAGTCCGCGCAAATACGGACCTCCCCATTGGATTTTAAGGGAGTTACTATGGGGGTTTCCCATGGACTAGAATCCACCAGTTCCAGGATGCCCTGTTGGAGCAGTTTGTCCAACTCGGCATCAATCTTACTTTTTAATGCAAAAGGCACTCTCCTAGGTTTGACCCTTATGGGTGTAATGCTTGGGTCCAATTTTAATGTAATGGGAGGCCCCTTGTACGATCCAAGTTCCGAGCTGAACACATCTGCAAACTCCTTGCAGACGCCTGCAAGACTAGCTGTTTGCAGCTGGTTCAGACCGGTCACCTGGATTCCAAGTGCCTCGAACCAGTCGAGTCCGATAAGACTCGTTCTGTCCCCCTCGACAACAACCACATCCAATGCACCTGTGAAACCCTTATGCTGTACTCTGACCGTTGCTTCCCCTTTTACTCTTACTCTCATGTTTTGAAAATCAGTAAGGACAAGGTTAGAAGGCCTGAGCTTTACTCGCGAGCCACTCCGGAAGCAAATCTTATTGAATGTGTCCATTGAAATAATGGACAACGCGGAGCCTGTATCCAGCTCCATAGCCAGGGGAACTCCCTGTAACTTCACATCAAGACGGAGCTTCTTCTTGAGGGGCCTATGCGTTCCTGTCTTGAACACCCCCCTCCTAGATGCGCAAAACCCCACCCTGTTTTGGCTGGGGACCTTGGTACCTTTCAGAGGCAATTCTGGGGACCTGTTCTTAGGGCGGCCCATGCAGGCCGATGCAATGTGGCCTTGCCTTCCGCATGCTCGACAGACGGCGGATCGAAACCGGCCGTCGATCCTCCTGTGGCGTCCTCCACAGCCGAAACATTGAGGGGATGCAGACGGTGGCCCCCTCCGCTCCGGTCGCCGTGTCTCCGTCGCAGGCTGGATCTTATCCACCTCGGCCTCCTCGGAGTCTTCCCCCGAAGCCTCACGGACGGCCTCCTGGTGGATCGGGACGGTCACTGCATGACTCTTCGATGACCGCAAGGCCTTCATGGCGCCGCCGGCTGCTTCTTCTGCTGCGATCTCTCTGAGAGCGTCTTGGAAGGTGACGTCCGTCCTCGCAAACAGTTTCTGCTGTACTTCGCGGCTTCGCAGCCCGCACACCAGTCTATCTCGGAGCCTTTCCTCCAAGTTGTGAAACACGCAAGGGCGTGCGGCCTGTCTCAGGGCCGCGACGAACTCTGCAGCCGATTCGCCTGGCCGTTGGTCCCTCTGTTCGAATTTATGCCTCCACGCAATGATCGAGAGCTTGGGCTCAAAATGCTCTCGCAGCATCTTTTTTAAATCGGCATATGCGATTGAATCTAAGGCAGCTGGTGCGACAAGATTCTCTGCTATTTCAAATGTCTCTTGTCCGCACACACAAAGCAAGGTAGCCGCTTTTAGGCCGTCTTCCTGGATCTTGTTTACTCGACAGTAATTTTCAACGCGAGCTGCATACGAGCTCCAGCATTCAGGATGCGCGATGTCAAATTCGCCCAGACGGCCCAGCTTGGACATCTTCAACTCGATGGCCTCGTCCACGCCTCTCACCGTCAGGAATCAAGAAGGGGTCCGACGAAGCCAAGCCCGCCTCCAGCGTATGTATGCTGGCAGGCGGCTGCTCCTCCTGGACGCCGCGCTTCTTCCTGGCCTGGGTGAGTAGGCCTACTTCAGTTCTTTGGGATTCCCCACGACGAATCCCACCTTCATCGCCAATGTTCTGTTCTCAACACAGGCATGGAGACGAGGCAGTTTGTGCAAAAAGATGTTCTTTATTTGGTACTTGCACTGAACAGAAGCAAAGGAGAAAATGGCAACATGCCCTTTTATACTTCCCCTGCAAGGGGAGGCTCAACCAATGAATGCAGGCCATTCTCCCGCCTCGCGCATGCGCACGAGGCTGGAGACAGCCTGTCTGGGTCCCGGGCAACTTATGGGCTGCCCGGGTCTATACAACCGGTCCCGGGCAAACACGTGGTCTGCCCGGGCCTCTGCAGTTATCCTGCAGGTTGCCTGTGCCTTGCTGATTGACTCAGCAAGGCTCAGGACACAACAGTTACTGATCTTATAAAGTTCAAAGTACAATATTCTTATCTTAGTGATAATATGCCAATTAGTATAGTCTTTCTCCTTGGTTAGTTTTTGTTCATTGCATTTATTATTGTACAGTATTCTTTTCTTTAAAAACCTGGGGGAGGTGATCTCCCAAAAAAGTTTTCCCTACCTCTAATTTCACATTTTAAGTTAAATTTTTGTGTAGTTGATTGTTTGCGTGGAGCTCGTACCATTTCACATGAGAAAGGTCTTTTATCTGGAAGATGTTCAAATATACATTAATGGAAACCTAAATCACATACGAATATAGAAATATCGATTAACAAGTGTTCAGTATTTATGGTGGAATCAGAAATAATGCTCTATAAAGGGGTGTGAAACTGCCGGCCCACGGGCCGGATGCGTCATGGCGAAACCGTGCCCACCCCATTGCTGGCAATGGGAAAAAAGTCACAATATATCATGATACGTCACGTGACATTGCGAGTTTGACACCCCTGCTCTAGAAGGATTTGTTTAAATATTGATTGTTCAGTTACTAAGTGTATTATATTTAACATGTTCTATTTTCCTAGTAAGCAATTCCATGTTATATTATATAGATGTTTTGAATATCTTTGGCTGTATACTAGATTTGTTATAGACTGAGAAATAATTGTGTTTTATTCAGGTTATTATATATAGTTTGTTTGCATTCATATATTTTAAAAAAAATGTTTTATTCATAGTGTTAAGAAAATTAATAAAAATTACTATTTAAACAGGTGATCCAGAAGGGCTGCATATATTAATTGCTACAACTCTATTAGAGTCTATCCAGATGTTTTACATAGGTCTTTTGAGTACCATTTTAATACAGATAATTATCATTAAAGATCTGAACCAACTTTTAGTTTTTTTTGTTAGAGGGCAGTGCTATTGTAGCTAAATTTAATTCTTGCATATGGAAAGTGCTGTTAGGATATATGCTTAATTTGAAGCGATTTTTAAATCCTTCACAATAAGAAAACACTTGTTTTTTCAACTCCACCATAGGTGTATTGCAAGATCAAATCATATTATAGCAATATTAACAATTTATATAAGAAAAAAATATAATTGTTAAAAATGGTATTTAAATGCATCCATCATTAAAGAATTTTTATTTCATTAAAGAACTTTTTTTATATTAAAGAGATGAAAAAGATTTTTAAATATTTTTACAATATATAAACAAAGATTCAGCAAACTTAACGGTTTGGAAAAAATTTAAGGTATATATTTGTGATGATATTATTTCATATAATTTGCATAAGTCACCCAGAGTCACCTTATCAGTGAAATGAGTGGCATATAAATTTAATAAAAATAAAATAAAATAAAATATGCTTCATGGAAAAAGAACACTACATCTAAACAAGAAAATTGGGGAAATTAAGTTAAGGAACGTTTGGGAGCATATGCAAGCAATCTGTACTGGAAGTGTACCAAGTTATAGTCTGCTAAAAAGGTACTTAATTCCCTCTATACACTTCATATAGAAGTCTCATAAATAGCATGAAACATTGGAAGAGAGGAAAAGGACCTGGTAAAATCCTGGCTTTTCAACTCAAACAACAACAATGGCAGCAGCAAAATAAATGATATTTCTCGTCTAGAAAATCAGCATTTAAAAAACGGAGAGTCTCCTGAATACCAAATCAAAGATTATTGAGGAAGAAATCCACCATTCTTTTAAATTTATATAGCTCTTTCAAATATTACACATCACCAACCAAGTGGCCTATCTGGCTACATTTTTACCTGTTATATAAGACACCAGACTAGTAATCAGGAGACTGTGAGTTCTAGTCCCACCTTAGCCATGAAAGCAGGCTGGGTGACTTTGGGCCAGTCACTTTTAGCTCACCTCACCTCACAGGACTGTTGTTATGAGAAAAATTGGAGGAAGAAGGTGTGTTGGAAATGTTCGATGCCTTGAGTTACTTGTAAAAATAGAAAGAAAGACAAAAAGAAAAAAAGAAAAAAAGAGAGAGAGAGAGAAAGAAGAAAGAAAGAAAGAAAGAAAGAAAGAAAGAAAGAAAGAAAGAAAGAAAGAAAGAAAGAAAGAAAGAAAGAAAGAAAGAAAGAAAGAAAGAAAGAAAGAAAGAAAGCTACTGAGTAGTAAGTATACAACAAGTTTATAAAGATACGTTTTTGAATAAAATGATTCCAGTTCTTTTATTGAGCTCCTAGATCTGTGATTTTTGAAGGCTGGTAAAGTTTGAGTTAATTTTGTGAGATCTTCTCTGTTAAATATTAATGACAAAAGTTAGACTGCAACCCTGGCATGTAGATCATAGACAATATTATTTTTTTAAAATAATATTTTATTAATTTTCCAATTTTACATTTAAGTATTTAGAAAGCAACGTGGTGACTGGATTAATCAATAGTTCGATAACAAAATCTTTAGTACAAATCTCAAGTTACAACATCAAATATTTCTTCTCTTTTTCCCTTAGCATTTACTGTCTCATATTCAAGCTAGTACAGTTCTTATTATATCAACTCTGTAAAAATGTCATTATTACATTTATCAATAAATGTTTAGTTTATACATATCTTAATTACATCCAATCTTCATAAACAATCCATATCCTGTTATTAATTTTTAGTTTCTCATCAATATTCCAATTTAACCTTTGATATTTATAATTTTCAGGCTTTAGGTAACCAAGATTTCCCTTGTCTCAATTCACAACAAAATCTAATACCCAAAATACACATTTTATCTATTTGAATGTAATCTTGTTCCATTTCCTAAGAGTTATCTATTTCCCACCATATTAAATCATCTACTTAATAATACAATATCCCCTTTAATAAATCAAAACCATTATGTATATTACCTGGGTTAATCAATAAATCAAACATAATAATTAATTTTCTTTTTCCTTTTAGGTCTAATTTTTAAATATTAAACAGATAAAGTCCTTATTTTCAACTAATTTCCAAGTATTTTAAATCTAATGACCAAAATTCCCCTTATCTCAACTTCTCCCTTTAACCCTCTAATTAATAATATGAAATCCCCTTTAATAAGTCAAAACCTCAATTTTCTTCAACCTTATTCTGGCTTTCTTCCTTTGCCAACTAGGCTTCCATATCAGTGCTTTTAGATTGTCAAATAGATCTCCCTCTATTATTATATATGTTAAAGGAGACCATTTAATTGCCATTTTTTTGGAAGGACTAGCCCATTTGTATTTGTTAAGTTGTCTCCCTGCTATTCCAATTCCCCATGCTTGCCCTGATATGTTTGTCTTCCATTCAATCTGTTCTTCTTTCTCAAATTTCTTCTGATTTATATAGAAAGTCATTTTCATTTTCATTTTCAGTGTTGTCACTTCCTTTTCTGGATTTTCCATCAGCTGTATTTGTTGGTCAATTGAGTCCTCTGTCTTAATATTTGATTGTCCCACTTCTGTTATCTTCTGCATTGTTGGTTCTTTGGTTGTAGTCAAAGTTTGGGTTTGTGTATCTAAGCTGGCGTCTTTTATGTTAGGTCTTATTTTATCACAAGCTGAAAGAATGGTCTCATGTATTGCTTTCAACATGGAAAGAATATTTTCCTGGTCTTCGTCCATCTCTTTCACATGTTTTTAAATAGTCTTTCTAGTAGAAGTTGTTTGTCAAGCAAGATTTTATAGTCCAAGGTATTTCAACGTCTCATATAGTGACCAATATTCCTCAAATAAAGAGATAGGAAAGCAATTTCCCACATATAACTCTGAGAGTCAGTAAAGGTTTACATTCACAGTTCAAGTAGGCCAGTTATGCTGCCCAGCTATTCTCTTACACCTAAGTCTCTCACAGGTGGTGCCAAGGTCAGAAAAGTCTTATCTAAGGTCTGGGCTTTGAGCCAAGTCTCTTTTAGGAAATAACAAGTTATAATACCAAACTTTGCCACAAGATGTCACCGATGACATTTAAGGTTTCTTTAAGTCCAAAATTTTTATAATCCTTTTTCCAATTTTATTTCTTTTTTGTAGATAAAAACAAGAGTCTCCAACAAAAATTGGAAAAATTTTGGTCCCCAAGTTTCAGGAACATATAAATCCAATTAGATTAAAGTTGTTCTTTTAATGCTTTGATTCCCCTGGGTAGTCAGACACCGCTATTCTTAGAGGGTGGGATAGAAATTCCCTTCCCTCTCTCCTCACGGGGGAAAGATACTTCAGGCAGCTTTTACAGGAAGAGAAAGTACTTAGGGTAAAGAGAAGATCAGATCTCACCCACTTTCATCTGCGTTGCTTTCGAAGTGCTCGGTGGTGAGTTTGACTTTGGCTGTCTGCAGCCTAGTGACAGGCCATATTACTATGGCCAGTCTTTCCTCCGCCAGTTTAGAGGGCTGCCCCGGATCGAGCAGAAGGGCTGCTGCCCTCCCACGATCAAGCAGGGGTCCCCTCCTTGCTCGTCGCCCCTACAGGGTGACTTTTGACCCTTTCCAGGGTCTCCCAGCGGAGCAAAATCAGACGTGGAAGATGGAGCTCGCCTTTCAGCGTCCACGGCAGCCACGATGGCAAACCGGAAGTTCGACAATATTATTTTAATTGACTATCTTTGGCCAGCAAGGGCTGCAAAGGTCAGCAAGTCTCAGATAACATTAAATTACTAATGGACATTTTGAAAGACACATCAAAGAAAAATGGAATCAGCTGTAGTGGCTTCATTGGTTAGGATGGAGAAGTCCACACCTTTGATGTGGAATTTTTAGAGTACGTTTTGGCCAAATATGAATTTCCTTTTTTTTTTGTATTATTTGGATTCAAATACAATACTCTAATCCTTTGGTCAAGATTATTATAAATGGAATGACTTCTTCATCAAGTTATTCTATGGATTTCTTAAAGCATGCCTTTTATCTCTTACTTATAATTAGTTTGAAAGTCAGGGAAAGGCAGTAGTTAAGTTGTTGGGAGAGGAGCAAGAAGAACACTGGGTGAATATGGGCCAATGTCTTCCCTCCCAGTAAACCAGACAGTAATCTGAACTTGAACAACTGATTCTATTTTATTGTAAAACTACATTAACAAAATCTTGTAAGTCTGAAGGTACAAACTTCCCACCTGCCACTTTTAACTGCCTGATCCATTAGGGCAGATCCTTTCTTGGTGTCTTTCTGAGACTGTTGAGTGATTGCAGGCTCCTCTTGTCTGATTGTTTCCTAGGCAGCATCTCTCCTTCTTTTTCCTGAAGGCCAGTAATGCATTCCATTATAGCCAGTTACTTTCTCTTCACTGAAATGTTGTTGTTATGAGTAAAAAAAAGGACTGAACACTATTTACATTGCCTCGAGCTTTTCAATGAAAGGTAGAAAACAAACAAATAAGCAAAGAAATAAATAGGAACCATTGACTTGCTTTTACCAAACAGTCAAAGTGCTTGCCAGGCATAAAAGCAGTACATGTTGGATACAAATTATTGTCATATGCTGATGATATATTATGTCTTATTGATATTCTACATCAGAATAAATATAATACTGTATATCAGTTTGATAAATTCTCAGGCTATTCAGTGAATCAGTGTATCATGTATAGGTTTCTATGGACATCTACAAAAAAAAAGGTGGGTTTTACTTGGTGTTAAATTCTTCTAAATATCTTGAAATAACCATCCTCCAGAATTCTCTCTCTCTTTTTGTGGTAAAGTTCCATATTATTTGTCAATATATTCTTCACATTCTTCCTATATTTTCTAATTGTGAATGCTTTATATAACACCAAAACTATGGTGGTGGTGTTATTATGTAAAAACATGCACAACTGGCTTTATTTTAAATTATAGCTAATGTTTTAAAAAATGTGGATAATGCTCTTTGGAGGATAAATATACAGATGAAAGAACACCAGTGACAAGTAGGAGTACCTAAATGCAGCCTATTATTACAGTTACTATATGCTGAGGACAGGCAATTGAGACTCCCAAATGAAATCCAACCCTCAGATTCCTCTCAGTGGAACTTCTGGTCACAAATCCACCCTTCTTACTTTATTATTATTACTCCTCACTCCCACCTTTCTCTCTTTGCCAATGTATACATTATCATATCAGAAATATTACTTTCCATCTGCTGTTAGTGTGTTGAAATTGCTTATGATATCATCAAAAGCTTTTCCTTCTGATGGGACTGAAAGAGTTGGATTCTGTTTAAATACAACTTAGTTGGAGGGATTTTTTTATTACTATAATTTGCTTTTACTGCAAATGGAAAAGACTTTAGATCTTCAGATTTTGGTAAGGAAGAATGGAATGGAATGGAATAGATTTCCAAATAGTTGGAAACTGCTGATATTTAGCAAAGCACACAGGCTTAGCAAAGTTGCTGGATATACTTGTTTACCAAAAACCAACCTACAAAAATATCCCTGGCTTTTGACATATCTTTGTACTTTTAACTTTCTATTCTTTGACTCATACTCTCAATGAGTTTGCTTGGGTGTGCTGAAATGTGAAACATACACAACCACAAGGTTAGCTTAATGAATGTATTTTTGCATTCGATTTTCTATTCCTCACATTGTCTGTTATGGGTAAGTTATATACATGCTGGGTTGACGGAAGATCCACCCCTCCAGCTTACTCCAGTGTGATCACAAGCAATCCCTCATTGCTGGAAGGCAGGAACATATGAGATCATCATCATTTCCTCCTCCTCCGGCTCATGGCTGATGGAGCCACCACCCTTTTTTCTGGCTCTGCATCAAAAGTAGCATTTTCTGTTTTGCCCTTGCTTAAGCCGTGCTCTCTGATTTGCATGCTGATCTTCAATTTCTTCTGTCAATCCCCTTGACTAAAAAGAACAACAAAGGAAGCAAGATTCACATGGATTTGCGTTAAAGAGCTCTTAATTAGCTAACTAACTAATTAAATGTTTATGGCTGCCCACCCACCATCACCTTTAATGCCAAGAATTAGGGGTTAAAGTATAGAATCTTGAGAACTGGGGAGCTCTTTTTTTACTATTATTATTAGTGAAGTCATTAAGCTTTGAAGTTTTTCAATTTCTTTTACTCATATTGTTTGCATGACAGACTAAAAACTCATTTCTTTGATAAGCCTGTATTGATCTCTTTATCTGCTGATTCTTTTTACCTAGAGCAGGTATGTCAAACTCATGATGTCACGTGACGTCGCACAACGTATCATGACTTTTTCCCCATTGCCGGCAATGGGGTGAGCGCGGTTTTGGCGTGACATATCCGGCCCGTGGGCCTGCAGTTTGACATGCCTGACCTAGAGACACTCCACCCTCTCATCCTCAAGCACCATCTCTTATACCTTGCAAGGAAACACCCCCATTTCATTAGCCTACTGTGGTTTGTTGTGAGAACACAAACATCCCCTTTGATCAGTGATCACTACCCTGCAATGCCTCTCCTCTCCTCTCCTCTCCTGTTGGACTTCTTTAAAAAAATAGTTAATTGATAGCATAGTACTGATAGACCTGGTGTTTTTTTTGGAGGTGTGTGTATTTGTGTGTGGTTAAACCAGGTAACATTTACCACAACTTCCTTCTTCCAGCCCAAGTAATAGGAAACAAATGGTAAAACTGGTATTTTCTTTCTTCCTTTCTCCTTTTGGGGAGAGGGGTTAAACAACAGGAGAATCCACCCATTAGAAGTTGTGGAGAACAGAATAGCTAAAAAAAGGGGTTAAAGGTTGGAAAGAGATTTTCTAAGCCAGAATTATTTCAAGCTGGATGGGAGACACACAGCTGAACACTGCAGTGCAGAAAAATCCTGAGTTAGGCTATAGAGTCCTGGATTAGATTCATTGGTCCCAGTCAGAACTCCTAAATGGAACATCAACATTGATTATAGAATATGACTAAACAATAAACCTGTATATATTAAGCAAAGTGTTGTTTTCATTCTTTAATAAAGGGATTGCATCTTATCAAAGTACTGTGGACAAAATGTATCTCTGTGCATGATTCCCTTTCCACTAAGATTGGGAAAAATATATCAGGGAATATTGTATGTATCACTTGTTAGATTCACCAATCACTTAGAAAGTTATATGGGTAACTTTAGATTATGGGTCTTCAAACTTGGCCCTTTTATGACTTGTGGACTTCAACTCCCAGAATTCCTCAGCCAGAGTGCCTGGCTGAGGAATTCTGGCAGTTGAAGTCCACAAGTCATAAAAGGGCCAAGTTTGAAGACCCCTGGCTTAGATTATTTCCTGAGAAAGAAAAGCCATCCATGGTTAAGAAGTGGGAAGGAGAAACGAAGAATGCTCAAAGGAAAAAGCAGAAGGAGATGATATGTAAAAGAACCTCCAAAATAATGTTCTAATGCAGATGAAACTATTTTAATTCAGAATTAAAAATAATGTACAAAATAACAGTATTGTTTTTCTGCTTGGCTGCTTTTGGATGATCACCACTCAACAATTCTGCTGTCTGCTATTTTATAAATAGAAAAATGGAGAATGTTCAATTCCCCACCTTCCCAATTACTAGGGAACAGACTTTCAGAAAAAAATGTACATGGCTTCAAAAGTTAGGGAATTCAGACATTTTTCCAGTTAATAGTGCAGTTACTAATCCATGTGAAAAATTTTATCAATTAAGAAATTAGCAGCATGTGGAATAATTGTTCTCACTCCAACATCTGTCTGTATCATTATAGCCCTCATCCTCATAAATCATCTCTGTGTATATCTGTAATTATGTGCTGGTCTATGTTGTGTAGTATTATAACTGAAGTTGGGATTTAGAGGGAATAAATTTTAGTCTCCTCACTCTATATCTGTATTTATTTCATGATGCTTTGAAAATCTTCCTCTGCTTAGTATTCAACATATGCTGATTTTAACCCTTCCTGGTATTTAGATACCCTAAAATAGCAAAAACTGTTGGCACATGTGCAAAAATGGAGCATGCATAAGTATTTGTTTGTTCCTTAAAAATTGATATGCCACCCACACTCCTGTGTGACTTCAGGTGGTTTATAAATATTGATGCATAAATTAAAATCTGGCTAAACATCACAAAAAATAAGCTAGCTGTTATTTATTTGCTTTCTGTAGAATGGGTTTTTGCACCAAAACAAAAGTTGTTTAAAATAAATTGTACTCCTTCTATGAAGTTAGAGCAGATCTGGATACAAATGAATTGAAACTACAATACGAAGAATTTTGTTGTTTGCAAAATTAAAGTGAAGGTCATGGAATACTACTGTGGCAAATAATGCAGATATATTCAGATACTATGTATATGATTATTATAATTAAAAAAAATATCCTGAAGTCTTTGAAATCCCAAGGCACTTTTTTTTTATAAAACCATCTTTTGTGCATGAGATGATTTTGTGAATATAAATATTGCTTAGGGTACTGGGCTCTGTAAGGAAATTAGTTTAAATTACAACCTTGTCAAGCAGTAAAACTGCTTAAAATGTTCTTTTGATGTTACTGATTAGAAAGATTCTATTTTTCACAATCCATTTTAGGTACTGGGGTATGTAGGGAAGACACAGAAAATAGACTGTGAAATCAGAACTATTTAAACGTATCTTTTAGAGGGGACAAGAACAATCAAATATTTCCAGTGTCAGACCCCAGATAAACTCATTGATATCTGAAGAAATACATATAATGAGCATTTCTATATTAGTTCACAGGAGTATTATGCTAGTAATAATCCTGTTGGCTGTAGGCTGTCATTCTTTTTTAAATGCCTTAATGATCTGGAAAGTGAGCTACAGATTCTGCAGTTAATTAATTTAGACTGAACCCAGGGATACTGATGTGCTTTCAAGGCTACAGTCTACCCAAGTGCACTGTTTTCTCTCCCTTTTCTTTTGCACCCATCTTTGTATATAGCATCCAGATTTATCTTTTCCTGTGTTTTATGTGATGATCTTCAAAAAAGAAAATTAATATGAGAAGTTGCGATATTCAGAAAAAGAAAAATAACCTGGCACTTATACCAATGCCTATGGAAGACTGAGTTCAACCTCGGAGGCCTTGCCGTCTATGGTTACAGAAGTTGCAACGATTTATTACAGTTGTTTTCAATTGTCTTTGAACTTACCAAATTGGGAAGTAAATTCTAGGTCTTTGCAAAGTGGGCTCTATCTGCTTTGGCACTTTGCTTTGAGCATCAGAAGTGATAGATCTGCCTTGGCATTTAAAGACTTGTGTCAGGGCCAAATAATTTCAACCAAATGGCTTCGACACCTGTATTATAAAAGGCATTCAATCTCATTTATCCTTATGGACAGAGCATTTATTGTTCACTGGAACAGTCCTGGAACTGATTTTCCACAGATATACTGTAGATTTGGGCAGACACAAGTAATCTGTCACTTAGATTGCATGATTTCCTAGGCATCATTACTGGCTACCTTTTCCTTCTGCCCTTTTTTTGAGCCAGGAGAAGGCATCAGGGATATCAACTGTAAGACTGTTGTCTGCTATTAAATTTAGGAACCCCAATGAATGTTCGTCAAACTACTGATAAGGGCCTGGCCAGTAATGAAATGTTTACATGTTTGTACTAGTACTTGAAAATATGCAACCATATTTTTTAGCACATTTAATTACAGCTGTTTATGTCTTGTGTTGAACTGTATTTTTTTTTTAATGGGATGAAAAGGTGATGTGAAAAAGTGGATCTGGCAATTTTTTCTTGATGATTATATCTTTCTTGTAGTTTCTAACTGTTGCAGATCCTCACATCAATGTGCATATGCTTACTAATTAGGCCATCGATGCTGTATGACGAGAGAGTAGGAGGTTTTGGAAGGTAACTTGAAGAAAAATATAGGCTAAAATGCTTTTTTCCCTGATGGTAGCTATTAATGTCAAAGATATCATTGATGCAAGAAATAAGAAGAAGTTGGAGGAGCTGCAAATAGATTGATCATATGTTATGTGCACTTGTTTCGCACCAGTTGGAAAAGCATGATCTTTTTTGGTGAGCAATTTTAAAACTTCATTAAGCGAATCTGCCTTTTAGAATACTGATAAGTACCTGATTTAAAGGTATAGCACAACAGTTGTGGGGTGTTCAAATTTTAGTGCTTTTTTGAGATACTGTCATTTTTTTACATCAAAAATGTGCTGCCTCTGGGGGTCATTTGTCAAAGAGAGAGAGTGAGAATGAGAGAGCATTTATTTGCATCTCTTTTTTTCAGCATAGATTAAAAAAAACAAAGTGGAAGAAAACAAACAATATTGAATTCCCTGGCTACCCAATGGAAAGACTATTTCTTTGGAAATTTGAGTCTTTATAATAAGTAAGATGGGTAATAAAAAGAATTCACCACAATCTAGGCATAACCGAGTTTGGTGTGCACATTCTTCGGGGTAGTAAAGAACATTTATGTCTCAGCAACTCTCCCCACAGGACCATCAATGCTTCTTGGATTTAAAAAAAAAAGGTTTAAAGATTCACTATAAGGAAAATACTGAGGGGAAAAAACATCCCAGTGAATTTTGAGAATCAATTGTTGCTAGTACAGTATTTTTAACCAACTTTACAGCCTTGCTTTATAAAGATCAACAAATCATTTTAGATTACACACATCTATGATAAAATAATATAATTGCTGTTACAACTAAAGATTGAAATTTCATATTTTTAGAGACATAGGCCATTACTACGAGGGGGAAGTCAAGACTGAGCCAATGAAAAGCTCCCAGTGACAGGTTTGAAAAGAGAATTTTAATTTGTTTCCTGAGCTGATTGTAAGCCACATTTGGTAATGCTCTTAATTATTGAAGGAAAAATTTCCCAAGGGCATGTTTGAACCAAAGACTAGGATGAAATTATATAGAAGCACAAGTTGGTCATGATTATTTCAGTATCAGAGGCAGGATAATAGAAGCCTAAAGTGGGATGGGATTACAAACTTTTGTTACAGGCCTATGCGAATTATATTTTAATTTAATTGGCTACATTACAATAATAGATCTGTCTTAGTTATTTAATAATACATAACAGTCAATGGCACTGATAAGGTTAACCCTACTGATTGGGTTAATTCATATGTGTGCTGGGAAATATAATGAAGGGTGTTACAAATAATGAAACCGTATTTCCTTACACAGTTATTTAAACAAAGGGGCCTTAAGATTCCGTAACTAAATTGTTATTTTAACATAGCTGATATCTAAAAAATCCCAACCATAGTAGTTAATCCTCTGCAGCCAACTTGCATTCTTTTGGTTAACACTTTCACTTATCTCATAAGTCCTTTTCTTACTTTTTTTCCAGCTGAGAATTCCAAGTGTCAGATTGCTTTCTGCTAAATTTGCTTTATTTAATTTGCTGTTTATTTAAAGGGTACATATGAGTTTGAGTCCAAAAGTGTAGCCCTTAAATTTTCTCCTACATGACACTAAATTAAAAATAAATCCTTCAACCCAATTTAAGTAATTGCTAAGTATCCTGGAAAACATGAGCAGAATAATTAATAGTTAATTAAATAGGTATAAAAGCTTCATATTTTCTAGGGCTTTACACTATTTAAAATTATATTTGGAAAAAATAGTGAGATCTTGCATGAGTATATAACACCCTTTCTACCTAGTAATCTGTCTTTTTACAGGTTTCTGGGAGAGACTGAAAAAAGATCTCTTTTAAGCTGAAAGTACAAGACAATACAACTTGTGATGCAGCCTTATTTTTCAGGCGGGTACAGAAACTAATCATCTGATAGATCACAGCAACAAAAGAGATTTCATACCATCGCTGTTAAACAAAACCATTGTCAGTGACAATATAGAAATAAATATGATTGAAAGGCCGGGGAAGAAGAAGCTCAAGGAGGAACAAGGGATATCCCACATCTTCAGGAAAAAAAAGTGATTTTTAAAATCATTGAAATGTTTTGCAGGCCTTATAGTCCCTGCTCTGCTTTTATAATGCTGCAATATATATATATGTGGAAGAGAGGCCCGATGGCTTTTATTTATTATAGATATCTTATCCTTAAATAAAGGTTCGATTTTATATGCAGCCTTTATGAGTAATCAAGGACTAGCCCCATTTTTTTTTTTTTTTAGGAACAGCATTTTAAAAAATGATCTACTTCCCAAATTAGTTTCAGGTGAAAACCAAATGCATTGACATAGCAAGATACAACTGCCACCTGGGCAGTGGTGGGATTCAGTCGGTTCGCACCACTTTGGCAGAACCGGTAGCTAATTTTTTGTTTCCCAGGCCCAGAATGGACTTCTGGAAGCGGCATCCACACAGAGAACCCGTTGTTCACATATTTGAATCCCACCACTGCCCCTGGGTACCCCATTGTGGGTTATGGCTATTTCTAGAGGATGCCTTTTACAATTAGCAACAGCCCATCATCTTATCAATGTTATGTCTAATACTAAATACTGTAACATAAGTAGTGTCATTTCTTGTTGCCATCAGCTTCCTTCGGAAAGGGATGGCTTCCAGCTGTCGGAGTATGCGCTAAACAGTCTGCTCATTTCTCATGCCAGGCAGAACAGAACAGAAGTCAGCACTTTAGTTTATTTTTGTTTCATCCATGTAACATATGCTTGGCTCATACACCTATCAAGTGTGCTCTCTCTGTATGAAGCAATCCATTTGTCACCCTCAGCTTTTAAAAGAAGGTGATGTGACTCCCTCACAAAGCTGCTTTCCTAATGTATTCACATAAGAAGCTGCCTTTCACATGACCTTTGCAAGTTCCAATTTCTCCATTCCTTTTTATTAAATGAAAGCAGTAATGTTGGTTGATCTATTAGCAGCGTGCATCAGATCTGGACAATTTTATGCACTCAATATGGCTGATCTGTATAAAGATTTTGTAGATGACCAAAGAATGTAAAGCTGTGCTAATAATTCAGAATTTAGAAGAACACAGGGATAGAGCTGCACATATCTAACTACAATAGCTTCCTAATCACAGTAACTCTACCCATCCAATTCAATCTAACAGATTGGCACGCTGCAGATTATTCCCATTAGCCAAAGAGTGTTGGCTGGTGGGGACTACAAGACTTTTCTGCAATAGCTCCTGCCCTGTTGAATATTCTCTCCTCAGAGATTAGAATGGCCCCAACCCTATAGGCCTTTTGTAAAGCTTTAAAAATCTGGCTGTGTTTTTATGGGGCACTGGATGTGTTAAGGATCATGTGTCTTGTCTTTACTGTTAACTGGCTAAGCTACAGTGTATAGTTATTTTGAATGTCTTTTATTGTTTGCTTAAAATGTTTTTTTTTTGTTTTAATTGTGTTTATACTTTTGGAATTGTAAGCCGCCCAGAGTCATTGATTGAGATGAGTGGTGGAAGGAAGGAAGGAAGGAAGGAGGGAGGGAGGGGAGGGAAGGAAGAGGAGGGGAGAGGGAGGGAAAGGGGAAGGTATCTTGTTTCTGCTCATCTTTCCAATCATAGTGCTTTGGGGAAAAACATTGAAATTCTGGGCACACAACTGTGTACTGAACTCTGCTTGTTCTCTTTTCCACAAATAAAAAAACTGACAAGAGTTTTGGCAGAATCTGTGGGTCCTGTGATGGCATAGTACTGGATCCTTGCTTGGGCAATATTGATTCTTCCCATCTTTCTACTTCAATCATGATTTGTTCCACATCTGTCACACTGCTATCCCTTTTGCACTTTGGTGATTTTGGTGCCAGTTAGCAGAAAGCTACACACACACAAATAGATTGTTTTCCATTTATCATGATTCCAGAACCCTTCACTTCTGAAAATGTTCTAGGGACATGTGTCAAATCCCTACCCAAGGAAAAACAAACAATACACAATGAACAAAAGGAGAAACAAACACTTCCCTGCAGCATGAAAAATCCTTTCCCACAAGTGTTGTTGGATAATTCTTCCTGAAATTACTTAGGTTTTTTTTACCTATGGCTACTGATAGTGTTTATGACTTTTTAATAAAGTTCTAAAAATGTAAGCAAATGGGTGTAACCTATGTAGTAAACCCTCAGATTAGAAAGGTTGCTGTTGCATACAACATGTTCAAAGGAAGCTTAGTAGCATGTTCTCCTGAGTAGGATTGACTGTTCCATCAAATATCATAGAATTCTTGCAAGGAATAAAATGGAGTTTTTAATAAATAAAATAAAATAAAATAAAATAAAATAAAATAATAAAATAAAATAAAATAAAATAAAATAAAATAAAATAAAATAAAATAAAATAAAATAAAATAAAATAAAATAAAATAAAATAAAATAAATAAATAAAATAAATAAAATAAAATAAAATAAAAAAATAAAATAAAATAAAATAAAATAAAATAAAATAAAATAAAATAAAATAAATAAATAAATAAAAAATAAAATAAAATAAAATAAAATAAAATAAAATAATAAAATAAAATAAAATAAAATAAAAAAATAAAAAAATAAAATAAATAAAATAAAATAAAATAAAATAAAATAAAATAAAATAAAATAAAATAAAATAAAATAAAATAAAATAAAATAAAATAAAATAATAAAATAAAATAAAATAAAATAAATAAAATAAATAAAATAAATAAAATAAAATAAAATAAAATAAAATAAAATAAAATAAAATAAAATAATAATAAAATAAAGCAGCATACGCAAAAAGTCCTGAACTTATTGTTTGAAATTTCCTTTACAAAATTCCCTCATAAATGAATCAAACTTATATGTTCTGAAATAGTTAGATCCACCCATCTCTAGGACTGCTTATATACTCTGGTAATTCAAGTTTGAATTTGTATTTTGAATTGTATGTGTGTGTGCACATGGACCAATGTCCATGTGCAAATGGCCAGTCAAATGTGCAAATGGACCAATCAACTACTTCTAATCAATATTAGATGATCATGTATTAATTCATAAACCTATCCCACTCGTGCATTAGTCATAACTTTATTTTTAAATCTACAGAGTCCAAATTAAATGCAAATGTAAGCATTTGCATATCTATTTGCCAACAATCCCCTTCCTACCTTGGTGTATTGCTTCCATCCTCTTGAGTGGCTGCTCAATGTCTTGATAAGCTATGTAAATGACTCTTCAGAATGCATTCAGAGGATGACTGGTAGTTTTTTGGGATTGCGCAATGTGGACTTTTGAGTCTAGCCATTTTTGAGTCTAGAAGTGTCTCTGAGCACAGAAACATGTCTTGCTTGCAGGTATGTAACAAATAGAATAAATGATTTGTCTTAGAATCCTTGGAAGGCAATGGGGAAAACTACTCTGAGTTAACACAGGCTGCATAGTTTGGTATTACTATAGAAAATAAAATAGGACTAGACCTGGTATTGGTTTCTTACGGGGACCAATCACACCTCTCTGGGCTGCTTGTAAGCAGGAAATGGAGAAATACCACTCAACATTGTTGTCCTACATCTGATACCTTCAACAGGGTGTGGGTAACATGAAGGTAACACTGACTTGTCATCCATTAATCTATCCAGTCTCCTTTTAAAGCCATCCAAATTAGCAGCCATCTCCACATCTTCTATATGAAGAACAGTTGCAGGAATTGGGGAGGGACAATCTAGAGAAAAGAAGGACTAGGGGTGACATGGTAGTATTCCAGTATTTGAGCGGCTGCCACAAAGAAGAGGAGGGGGTCAGCTTATTTTCCAAAGCACCGAAAGGCAAGACAAGAAACAATGGATGGAAACTAATCAAGGAGAGAAACAACCTGGAATTAAGGAGAAGCTTCCTAATAATGAGGATAATTGACCAGTGGAACAGCTTCCTTTCAGAAATTGTACGTGTTTCATCACAGGAGATTTTTAAGAGACATGACAGCCACCTGTCTGAAATGGTATAGGGGCTCCTGCTTGAGCTTGGACTAGAAGACCTCCAAAATCTCTTCCAGCTCTATTCTGATTGATTGATTATAGAAATGTTAAATGTTGGAAATGATCAGATTAAGAAAAATGAAGTCAAGCAAATGAAATATAACCTCAAGAGTTGCTTTACTATTTTTGGTTTACTCATACACTTTCCTTTACTTGACAGAGTAATTTTAAAATCATTTTTAATGAAGAAAAAATATTTGGTATAGAAGGCTATGAGAAAAAAAAGGATGGAGTGGAGAATAAATACTTTGCCTACAGGCCTCTCAAAGTCTTGCTTTTATTTTGGAATAGTGTCAAAACTGAAGGAAATCTGGGAGTACATTTCAGTTCACTGGTCCATTCTGTTAATGGAAATTTGAGTTAACCTATTGTTAATTTAAAATGTATATACTCATACAGGGATTGGTTCATCCTGTCATTCTAAAACAGCTGCATTAATTTACATTATGGGAATTTGTTTTTCTTTCAAGGCAACAAGTTGAAGACATGGATAAAACCCATGTTTTGAGCCTACAGTAGGCTGAAAGCATGAGAATTAAATATAAAGTCCTATGGACTTAAATGGAATGTAATATCTAGTAAAAATAATAAGCAGTGCAGTTTTAGTTGCATTATTATACAAGGAATCAATTGGTTACAATTTAAGATGGTTCTATGTAAATCTCCTCAGTAGCATAAGTCAAATATAACTGATGTCTTATTGATTATAATGGGAACTCTATTTAATTATCTAAACCTTGAGCCAGCCTAATCTTCTGATGTCCCCTTCAAGTTAAAAGTGCACTCTTTCATTCTCTTTTTCCAAAATTACAAATTTTGCATTTCTTATTAGTTTTGCATTATGACATCCTGAATGAGGGTCTTCCTCTCCTAGCTCTTCTGAAGAAAAGAAAATGGGACGTATTGAAAAAAGTACAATGCCCCTAAATAAAAAGTAAATAAATTAAACCCTGGCTGTGCCTGTATGCAAACCCTACTAATGAGCTAGCTATACTGCCCATCTTTAGCACAGGTTATACCCCAAACCATGCACTGGTGCTTTTGCATTGTTGGGCAGCTGTCCTCAGCCAATAACATTGCCTGTTTTTTTTTGAATGCTAATAGATATTGAAGCATCCTTTCATCTTAATGTCGGTTCACTTGCCAGGTAATTCCAGTCGTTAAAATTTCTTCAGGGATAATTAAGATTCTTCTCTAGCCAGTAATGAAATTCAAAAAGTCTTCACTTGACATGCAAGGGCTAGATGAATTTAATACCTCACTGAGATTGCTTGAACAGGATTGTCAGTTGGAATTCCATAACTGGGTTAGAAATATAAATGAAGCATGAAAACAGCAGCTTTTAAGCAATTGGCGCCACCATACAAATGGATTTACTTAGTGTGGGTTAAATAAAGAGAGAATTTGGAGACATGAAAATTGGCATATTTAGATATTTTATTAGGTTTTGTGTGCAGATAAAAGCAAGCAAATGTGGTAGATGTTGTTACAACTACTCTATTAACATGTTTCATAATGAAATCATTATGCTTCCATTTCTCTAAACAGTGGTACTTTACTCCCAGAACAATCCTCAAACCACTTAAGGCAGCTTGATCTCATGAAATCAACCACTTCATTTGTTAATTGGAATGTTCTTTTTTTGTTTTTAACTTGGCTGATGAGCCTGACTTCTCTGTGACTGACAAAGGCATAGATATGCAAGGCTGACTGGAGGTTGGTGTCCACCCAAATGGAAGTCTCTTTCACCAATGCATTTAAAGATTCCCAATGTCCATAACTTCAGCTAGAGAAAAATTGCTTTGAGCTACATGTCTGAAAATAACCATTGTACCCATTTCTTTTCTGGGCCTTCTGTTTTATAGCGGAAGTGGTGGCAGATGCATGTAAAATTATGCAAATAGTACTCATTGTAAGCTGTTTCCTCCCCCCCCCCACATGCTTACAGTCATGGTGATATTTCTGTAAAAAATTAAATCCAGTGTTTTCTCCAAAATTCACCAACTTTTTGAAGTGTATCTACCATATGGCATTTTCACTTGCAAGAAAAGGATATCTAAACCTTTAAAAATGCATCAGATAAAAATGTGGACAGATGTGGTTGATGGAAAATGCAAAAGAGACAGCAGATTAAAATTGTTCCCACACGTATAAAGACAGCATAGAAGAACTGATATTTAATTATATTTTTACAGACTGGGAGGGGGGTTTTACTCCGCACATACTGAAATGAAAAAAGCAAAAAACAACAACAACCCTGCTGCTATAACAGTAATTGTTATTTCACTTTGGCAAGAAATAAGAATGTATACCTTTTAGTTAGTTTCAGTTAATTTCATGTGAATGAAAAGTTGAAGTTATTCTCAGTCACATTTCACAAATTGCTCTATAGATGCAGTAGCCATAACATGGAAGACAGGTCATAAATAACTATTTTAATCCGTTGTAACTTCGAACATTGAGCAACCACCATAACCTGTATAACATTCCAAAATCAAAGTGCTGATCTTTTTTCTGTTTATTCCAAAATCATTTTTAAACTTGTATTTAAAATCTCTTTTTCTAAGGAATGAAGGAAATTCACTATATAATTTGTTGAGCCAAAGGTTCCTAATAGCTGAAAAGGAGTTAACGTAATATCCAAAGTGATTGAAAAAGGAAGCCAGGGGTTCAGTTTGAAGGTGTCAAGTGCAGTTTCATCAAAATGGCCATTCCTTTGTCTTCCAGAGCTCTAAACCCACTGTAAATTGCTTTTTTGCAATCTTCTTGTGAAGAGCAACTGTATGGAGAACTTTTGGGTGATCTCAAGTCCTCTTGTAATTCCTCAGGAATTACAGTCTACTTGCTGGCTCTTCATTTAACCATGATTGTCTCCAATTTGGTTTTTTCCCCCTTGGAAGTCCACTATTTTCAGATAGTAAAGGAGACAGTAGGGAATAGTATTAGAATTCCAGCAGGAGGAATTCAACCTGAAGGTATCTGCTAATCCCAGCAGATTTGATAGAGTAGGCATGGCCCAGATTCATTCCCTTAAATCTTTTCCCCAAGCATTGGGATTGGGTAAGGTAGGCCTGGGAAGAGAGTTTTTGGGGTTGCATTGGGGAAGTATAGTTGTGGCAAGTTTTTGTTTCTGGTTTAATGGTTTTTTGCCTTTATTTATTGTATTATACTGTTTTATCTACGGTTTTCAGCCTCCTAGAGTTCTAGTTTAAAGCCCTATAAATATTTTAAATAAATAAATAAATAAATAAATAAAATCAGCACATGCTTCACAAAACATGCTGGAAAACCCCCCATAAGGATATGAATTTCTAAGAGAAAGATCTGTAAGGTGAACTCCTCTGGAGAATACATGTTATACCTGTCAATTTTTTAAAAAGAAGGGATTGCAAATAGGGTGCTTTTAAGTTCCATTGCGTTTGTGTTTTTCCTGGCTTTGTATGGGTGGCCACAACACTGACAAGATTACATCGTTCCCATTTGCAGCAGCAGCTTAAGTTGGAAGCTGCCCATATCGACATCAGGGCTGCTAAGTAAAGAAGTAAAATAGAACAAGCAAGAAACAGGATCTTTTATTGATCACCCACTAGTAGAATCCCTTCCTTCTTGGTGCTTACCACTATGCTTTTATTAATTTATTAACCATACTTATCCTATTCTGATGATAAAGGTAGCAATGCTTTAGAATACACCAAAGATGAGTCAGAAGTCCAAGATAGACTGGGAGATTGGGAAAACAAAAGACTGTTTGATTTGATTAGAGACTATCTTGGCTGATTGCCTTTTTGCTGCTTCTCTCTGGAGGTCATCCACATAGCCTGCTCTTCCCCACAGACAGAAAAGTGATGTTTGAGTCGCTCCTCCATGTCTACAAAGCCAGTCTGGTGTAGTGCTTAAGGCACCAGGCTAGACACCAGGAGACCATGATTTCTAGTTCCATCTTAGGCACAAACCAACTGGATGACCTTGAGCCAATCATTTTTTTTCCAGTCAAGGAAGAGGCAATGACAAATTACTCCTTGCTTATATCTTGCTTAGAAAACTGCTAGGACTGGTCCAGGCAGTCTCCAAGAGTCAAAAACTGTCTCAAAGGCACACCACCACTATCCCTCCATGTCTGCTGAGGGTGTGCATCTGTGTCACTCAGTATGTGTGAGATCAGAACTTAAATAATCAAAAGATAAGTGGATCCAACTTCATTCTGCTGGTGAGAACAGTTGATTTGCTCTCCATCTGTAGCTGTCAGGGCTGCCAATCTGGCAGGATCATAAGTTTTCTGCAAGCAGAATTTTTTTTTCTATCTATAAGGTACTTAATTGAATCCAATTCATTGCACATTCACAGATACAGATTAGAAACAAGTCACTTGAAAATCTGTCCATTTTCAAACAAATCTGCATAAAATAAAAATGAACAACTCATCACACACATAAAAAAAGAAAAACAAACAACTCAACAAATAAAAATACATAAAAATAAAAAGCCTGTAATTACAATCTAATGACTGATCATTCCTGCGGAGTACTTTTAATTCAAGTGTGGTAATTATATATAAACTGATATCTATGCACAGTGATTAGGAGATGATCATTATATGTAAACGTGGTACCACTTTCAGCGCACAACTGGATATTTTAAGAATTTGGCCAAAATTCTCTCTAATTTTATCTACACAAGTTGGGGATCAAGAGATAGCAATGAATTCATGTCATTCGAGGCTTTTTCAATAGAGTTTTGTTAAATAATTTTGATGAAGCATAATTTGGTTTATTTTAATTAGAAAACAGCAGTAAATGCCTGCAAATCCAACTGTATGTGCTGAGTTGGGCTTCACATTACATGTCAAAGGGAGGCTGATAGAAAATGGTT
Source organism: Azemiops feae (assembly GCA_023970755.1). NCBI lineage: Eukaryota > Metazoa > Chordata > Lepidosauria > Squamata > Viperidae > Azemiops > Azemiops feae. The sequence goes on along the minus strand of JALGBA010000202.1, from coordinate 2,481,164 downwards.
GAGACATATGTTACAAATAAAAGACCCCAAAATAAAAAAATGTTGATTTTCACAATCTCCTGAATCCACTTCTGACTTTTCACAAGTGAGCACATCAGAAGACATTAATTCATAAAAAGCTACAAGAGCACCTCTTCTGTTTTTGTTCCTGTTGCAAATTTCTGCACTGATAGGTTGAAGTACTGTATATAAAAATGCCTGGTGTGGTGAATTGATATGTTTGATATGCAATATCGTTCAGCTCATGGTTGTTATCTAAACTAGGCAACAAATGGTTCTGATAATATTAGCCTTCTGTGTGAGAAACATCAAAGCAGCTTATAATCAAGACAAACTAACTCATTTTTTAAAATGGCATCATTTCAAGAAAGCTAAAAACATATTGAGCCATATCATAACAATGTGAGCTTTCTTCTTAGCTACAATGCGTGAATTAGTTGATGGACCAATTTATCTAAATTGGACTGAGCCAGCTAAATGACATCCTTGGTTCAGAGTCAATTCCATCTTTATCATCAAAGTGCCCTGCAGATATTAGTGCATTTACATACAATGAATTAATGCATTTATGAGACTTGAGACAGATATTCTTGAAACTATTTGCCTGAGAATATTTCTGATATTTTACTTTATTTATAATTGTCCACCACATATTCCCAGCAAGTAATTTTCCATTTCACGAAAAGACATGTTATTTTAGAATTATACTTAGGTCTGTAGTATTGTAGAGGGTGAAAAACCATGGCCAGGCTTCCAGTACAATTGTGGATACCATGGTCACTACAGAAAACAAGCCAAAGGGGCGCTGTCTTACCTGAACGCCTTTTCTCAGCATGAGGATGGAGAATCCACCAATGGGTTTAGATGGTCTTCCTGCCCAATAAGACTAAGTCTGATGAATTTGCCACGCCTCCTGCTTGATGCCTCCCAGCCCCTCCTGGGCTTGATGCCTCCCAGACACGACGAAGGCAAAGCTGTTGATGCTAGTCCGATGTGCTGGCTCTCCTGCCCGTGACACAGGACCTGACAGATCCAAAAGGGGTGGGTGTGGATTCTCCATCCTCATGCTGAGAAAAGGCGTTCAGGTAAGACAATGCCCCTTCTCCAGCATGAGGATGGAGAATCCACCAATGGGACATACCAAAGCTGTCCTGTCCCTATGGGAGGGAATCAGTCAGGATCTGTGTCCCACTTGATGATGCCACCTGCTGGAGTACTCTCCGGCCAAATGAATTTGTCCAGCCTGTAATGTCTCACAAACGGGGAAGGCGAGGACCAGGTCGCCGCCCTGCAAATATCCCCAATGGGTGCCTGCGTTGCCCACGCTGCCGATGTAGCAGTGCTGCGGGTAGAGTGAGCAGTAATACGGCCTGGGATGGACAGGGACTGCAATTGGTACACTCTGGCAATGCAAGCCCTGATCCACCTGCCTATGGTAGACGATGAGACCTTCTGCCCCATAGAAGAAGGCTGGAAGGAGACGAAGAGCGCTTCCAATTTACAAAAGGCTGAAGACCGTTTGAGATAGTGGCGCAGCACCCTTCGAATGTCCAATGTGTGCCATTGGCGTTCTAATTTGTGAGAAGGTCAGGGACAGAAATTTGATAGGACCACCTCCTGTGACCTGTGGAACAAGGAGTTCACTTTGGGTATGAAGGCCGGGTCCAGTCGGAGGACCACTCTATCATTGTGAAAAAACGCAGAGGTCCTCTCTGACCGAGAGAGCAGCTAGTTCCGAGATACGTCTAGCGGACGTGACGGCGATGAGAAAGGCCACCTTCATGGTTAAGAACTGCAGTGAACAGGACTTGATGGGCTCAAACGGTGACAAGGTGAGGGCCTGCAAGACCCATGGTAGGTCCCACGAGGGATAACGATGAACCACGGGTAGTTTGGTGTTAATCGCGCCCTTGATAAAGGACCACACCATTGGGCGCTGAGCCAATGGAGTCGAATTATCACACGTGAGTACCGTAAATAGAGCCTCCACCTGCCTGCGGATGGTATTGGGCGACAAACCGTTGTTGAGCCCCTCTAGTAAATACTTAAGGATTCTCGGGACCGTAACAGCCGAGAGGTCAAGGTGGTTCCTTGAGCACCAGCGACAAAAGCTCCTCCATGAGGAGTCGTAGATCCTATTAGTTGAGGGGCATCTAGAGGCCTGAATCATGGAGATTACGCCCGCAGAATAGGACTCTCGGGTCAGAAGCCGCCGTTCAAATGCCAGACGGCTAATTGGAGGTGCTGGGGTCCAGGTGTTGTAGAGCCCCCTGACTGAGTGTAACTTTCTCTGGGGAAATTCTCCACTGTGGGGAGACAGAAAGACCCACAAGGTCGGCAAACCACGGCCGTCTCGGCCAATGTGGAGCAACCACTATCACCTCTGCCCATTCCTGTAGTATCTTCCGGATCAGAGCCGGGAGTAAGGGAAGAGGGGGAAAGGCATAGAGCAGGCCTTCGGGCCATGGACTGCAGAGTGTGTCTGTCCACTCCGCTCCTGGAGACGGAAACCTGCAGAAGAACCTGGGCATTTGCCGGGGAGGCGAACAAGTCAAACACCGGAAGTCCGAACCTCTCTGAGCTTTCCCTGAATAGATTGGGATGCAGGCGCCACTCGGAGTGGTCCAATGTCGACCGGCTCAGGGAGTCCACCTGTTGGTTTGCCTCTCCCGAGATGTGCTCTGCTTTTAGGGAGGAGAGGTTGGCCTCTGCCCAAATACACAGCAACCGGGCCTCGGTCATCAGGGACTTGGAGTGGGTGCCCCCCTGCCGGTTCACATGGGCCTTCGCTGCCACATTGTCCGTGAGCACTAGGATATGTTGTCCTGCCACATTGTCGCTAAAGTAGCTCAACGCCAGATGTATGGCCCTGAGCTCTAGCCAATTTATGTTGTGTTTGAGGTCCATATGTGTCCATCGGCCCTGAGCTAACTGTGAGTTTAGATGAGCTCCCCAGCCAAACAGGCTGGCATCCGTCATTAGGGTGAGTCTGTCTGGCTCCTTGAATAAGGAGCCTTTGACTACAGCTGGTGATGTCCACCACCGGAGGGACTGTAGGGTTCGGGACGTAACCCTGACCCTCTGGTTAGAGGCACTGGTGCCCTGTCTCTGATACAGGAGTAAGAACCATTGGAGGGCCCTGGTATGTAGCCTGGACCATGGCACTATCCCCATACAAGAGACCATCTTTCCTAACAGTAGGGAAAGTAAGGCCAGTGTGACTGCGCGCTCCCCACGCACCCGTCTGACCAGGGTCCGAATGCTGTCCCGGCGTTCCGGTGACAGATAGACCTTGCAGAGGCTGGTATCTATGATCGCACCTAGGTGGAGGATGCGGGTTGAAGGCTCTGTTTGGCTTTTTCGGAAATTGACCGAAAAGCCGTGGTCCTGAAGGGTCCGGATGGTTAAGTCCAGTTCTGACTGAGCCTTCTGCATGGAGATGGACTGAATAAGGATGTCGTCCAGGTAACATTGGACCCGCACGGGGATCATTCTCAAGTGGGCAGCCAGTGCCGCCAGTATCTTGGTGAATACTCTCGGGGCGGATGACAGTCCAAATGGTAGAGCCCTGTATTGGTAATGATGGGACTCGTAGCAAAATCTGAGGAATCTCCGATGGTCAGGAAGAATGGGAATATGGAGGTACGCCTCCGTGAGGTCGATGGATGTGAGGAAATCGTGCCTTCTGATGCTGGCCAGAATGGACTGAAGCGTCTACATCTTGAATCTCTTGTAGACAAGATGAGAGTTTAGTCCCTTCAAATCGAGAATTGCTCTCCACCCTCCTGAGGTCTTTGGGACCACGAAGAGGATGGAATAGAAGCCCCGATGTATTTGGCCAGCCGGGACCGGTTCGATGGCCCTGATTTCCAATAAGTGATGAATGGCTTCGCTCGTGAGACCTGTTTTGACCGGATTTCTGGGGGTAGGACAACAGACAAACCGTTCCTGTGGACGGGACAAAAACTCGAGGGTAACGCTGCACCTGATGGTGTTGAGAACCCAGGTGTCTGTGGTGGTGGCCTCCCATTCTCGTATGAAGAAGGTGAGTTTGCCGCCTATGGGGAGGTCCTTCCTTGAGTCATCTGTTTTTTCTGAAAGGACGACCTTCCGCGCCCCAAAAGGGCCACCTGGCCTGAAATTGCTGTTGAGGCCTGGGACCTGAATGCTCCAACTGGCGGTCAGGCCTGGGGAAAAAGGGACGAGGAGGCTGAGCCCACTCTGTTCCTGACCATGAGCAGAAGGACAGTCTCCGAGAGTACGGGGTGGACCGTCTGTCCGGCCATATGGTGGACCATCTGCCCGGCTTTCTGTTAAGGTGGGCGAACACCATACATTTGTCCCTATTTTCCACCAGATAAGGGTTGAGTGCCTCTCCAAATAGGCGCCCGTCACTATAGGGGGCGGTTGCCAGGCGCCACTTTGACTTTAGGTCCACTCGCCATTGTTTGAGCCATAGTAGCCTGCGGGCTGAGACATTAGCGGCTATGGCCCGGGATGAAAATCTGGCAGCGTGTAGTGATGCGTCCGCCATGTATTCTGATGTGGCCACTAACTTACCCAGATTCTAGAGCTCTCTAAGCCAGATGATTGACGTCCTGGCAAAGAAGGAGGTGGATGTGGATGCCTTCACAGACCATGCCGAAGCTTGGTGAGACCTGCGCAAGGAAAACTCTGATTTTTTGTCCTTTGCTCTTAAGGCCTCAGCCATATTGCCTGACACGTGGAAGAGGAAAAGATTGGTGTTAAGGACTCATCCACTGTTGGAACCACCAGGAGCTCTGACAAGGCCGGGGTGACATTAAACAATTTTTTATCCAATCGCCCCCAGTGAGGGGAGGGTGCCCGGAGTCCCCCATTGCTTTCGGATAGTGTCCAGGAACAGAGGGGGACAAGGGATATGCCTCTCCGTAAAGGTTGGTTCGGAGAAGAGTGGCTTTGGGTCCTGGCTGGTGGAGGCAACCGGCTGTGGTTCCTGCTCGGGGCAAATATTAGCCGAGGTAGTTGCCTTTGACAGGAGTGATTTGAACAACCCTGGGTCAAAGAGGCCAATGAAGGGAGAGGGGTCTGGTGCCTACTCCTCATCCTCTGACAATTGGAAGCCCGCTGACCCGTATTCCTCAGAACCTGAGTCTCCTGCTTGAGAGGAGTGCTTGGAGTACACAAATTCCGGATATTCCAGGATTTCCGCCCGTAATTGAGGTGGAATCGCGGGTGCCACCAATTCAGGCCTGGGGCTCTGGTAAAATGATGAGGCCATGCCCTAGGCAAATGCTTGGGTGAGTAACGCCTGGAGCTGCTCGGGTCCCACCCCCTGAGGCTCAGAAGGACGAAGTCCAGCCGCTGTGGGCGTGAATGTGGCCTCAGGAACTGACTGAACCCTGGTCGGGGAAGCCACTAGGTGGGGACTTGGCCCATGAGCAGCGGGCATAACTGCACCCTGCCCTGTTGGGCATTCCAGGGACCAGGCCCGTTGAGCTAGTGAGCCGGTTGGGAGAAGTTGGGGGTTAAAGAGCGAGCCCTCTTGGGGAGCCGGGGAAACGGGTATAGTGCCCCTAGCATTTAGCAGTTGAGCCTTGGAGAACTGCTTTTCTAGAGCTAGGTGTCTCCTGATGGCTTCCTTCTCAGTGGCCTTAGAGCCCTTTTTTCCAGAGATGGCCTTGGCCCTGGCCTTAAGCTTTCCTGCCGCCTCCAACTTGGAGGACTTGTGCTTCCCAGGAACGGGAGTGCCGGGGACACCTTGTGCAGTCTGAGGAGCTGCGTTGTCAGCCATTACTGAAGGTAGATTGTGGCTTTGGATGTGTCTCAGGAGCAGGAGCAAAGCACCAGGCCTGATAGTGCGACAAGATGCTGGAGACCAGTGATAGCTCCGGGGCTTGTGACTCACTTTACACCCCTTAAGGCTCCGAGTGGCTGACAATGCCCGATGATGCACTGTGGCATGCTGTTCGGGCGTACGCTGGCGGCAAGACCCAATGGGTGAGCACCTGCACACGCTTGTTCCTTTCAGTGGCGGTAGAACCGCAATCGGTAAGTGCCAGCACACACTTTTACCGATCAGTGGCGGCGATCACCTCAGTGATATGTGCCTGCACACAGAGCCTAGGTGGTGGCGGCGGGGCCAAAAGGCATGCCAGCTCACGTTGAGAGAGCCTAGGTGGTGGCGGCGGAGCCAAAAGGCGTGCCAGCTCACGCTAAGATGGTTGTCTAGGCTGTCAAGGCTGCTAACATCGAATGTTATGCTTGACATTATATATGGATGCAGACATTCACTATTTAACCTGTGTATTACTTTAAGAGCCACTATTAAATAGTATGGGGGGGAGGAAGTAAAAGAATGTGCTGAGAACTATTTAGCCATAACAATATTTCAGCAGAGCGTCTTCAAAGCTGGATGAAATGTGAGAAGATAAAGATATGGTGCGTTATGGAACGGGAGGGAAAGCTCACACTTTAAACTAATTGGAGAATGTGATTAATGACTGTTACATGAGGGAGGGGAATATGCTTAGACACTGTGGGAAGAAGTAGGAGGGTTTAGTTTTTGGCTTCACTTTATACGTACTGAAGCTATGTTGCAAAATAAAGAGTTTTAAAGGTAAACAATGCCTCAGAATTCCTTGAAATGCATCTTCCTTCGGAACTTAACATCAAGCCAAAAAACCAACAAACTTTTCAGACATTTAGGGATCTGAATTCCTAGTCACTATTCCTAAAAGAAGGAGTAGACTGACGAAGGAAAGGAACGTCATGGAAGAAGAGGAATTACCGGAGACTAGCTTCCCTGCAGCAGTAAGTTCCTCAGAGATGGGAGCCGCAGCGTGCAAGCCTGTTGAGAGAGAACCCTCACAAGTCCCCCAGCTGGGAGCAAAGCCAAAGAGATTAGAAGAGCTGATTTGGTCTTCAGACTGGGACAAGCCAAGCGTGGAATCCGGAGATTTTGTAACAGCTTCTCTATCTTCAAAGACTTCCAAGACGGACGAGTTAGAGCCACAACAAAGAGATCTTCACAGATTACATCCCCCACACCAGTGGAGAACTGCCAAGCCTTCGGCAGCTGAAGACTCGGGTGAGTGGAAATGTCAATTTGCAACTCATAGTCAGTCTGTGGAGAATTTGGCAGAGAGGTTTGAAGCATTAGAAGTGAGGGGTGTGGAACAGTCCCTGCTGAGAGAGGCCCCCAGCCCTTCCCTTGCAGATCAATCAGTTTTCTGATCCCTGGAACCCCCTGCCAGGGCCTCCAGCCCCACAGAGAGAGGGAAACCCAGCCCAGGGCCCCTGTCTCAATGGGGAGTTTGGCAGCCCCCTCAGACGGAAGATGAAAAGCCTCTGAGCGTGCGTCAGCTAATGGAGATCTTACAGCAGCTTGGGATGGTGCAAGGGCCAGGAGAGCAGCAGCAAATGGGTCCGCAAATGAAAGAGACTCAGCAACAGTGGAGGGGCTTACAGCAGCAGAGGGCGCCATCATCCCCCGCACACCAACAACAGAGAAGGCAGCAACTGCCCTCACTTATTCAGCAACCTTTAGAAAACCTCCCATGATTCGAGAGGCCAGCACGGCCAGTATTGCAACCACAGCAGGGTGGAGGGCAGCCAGCCCCGAATGTGCAACCCTTGGGCATACAACAGCAACAAGGGTGGGCCCAGCAGCAACAACCCCAGTGGGCCCCACAACAGCCTATGATTGGCCCACCTCTCAGAGCAACTTTCGATGGGGACTCAGAGAAGCTAATTTTTTCCTCAATCAAGTACGTTCTCATTTAAATCGCTGGGTCCATCTCTACCCAGACCCAGGTGCCATGGTCGATGTAATTGCGTCCAACCTAGAGGGAGAGGCATCCGAATGGCTAAACAATTTATACAATGAGCAAGCCCCCTAATTAGACAATCCCCACCTCTTCCTCCTGGGGCTGAGAGAGAGATTTGAGGACCCTTCTATCAGCCTTAGAGCAGGAGGACAAATCCACAAAATAAAACAAGCCGGTAGACCTGCTCTAGAGTATGTGCGTGAATTCCGCAAGATAGCCGGTTGAATAGAGGGGTGGCCTGAGCAATCCCTAATCCATCTCTTCATTGAGGGGTTAGATGACCACCTCTCCCAGGCCTGCATCATTCGAGCAGTACCTGATCAGCTACGTGAGTGGTACCAGACAGCGGTGAAGCTGGACGTTCAACTCACCCGCTATAAGAAGCCTCCCCCACCTGAACCCGAGATAAGACCAGAGCAACCCAGACGACAACCACCACCCCGAAAACCCCCAATGGCTACAACCACTGAAAGGCCCAGACCACCTGCAGGTCCACCGATCACATGCTTCCGATGTGGACAACAGTGACATCGAGCATTGAACTGCCCGGTCCCCTACCCCCGACAGCAGAACAAACCGGCACCTGCAGTGAGGAAAAGACCTAGCCAACAGCCGTCGAGAGAAAAATCCAGCGGGATTACACAGCAACTGGTTACCCAAGCTACCTCCCCTACACAGGAGGACGCCAGAGCTGAGACTGGACCCGTCGTCGCTCTACTCTTTTTTGACAGCGATGATGAAGGAGAGAATGACCCAATGGTGAGTCAACCTGTCCCTCCTTTCACACTGGCTGCAAGGCTAATCAGCCCTAAGTCAGGAGCACAGACAGACTTAAAAGTGCTAGTAGATTCTGGATGCTCCCGATGTATTATTAGCTTGCCCTTTGCTATGAAATTGGGAATACGAGCAAAATCGCTCTCCCAGCCAATGAGGTTTGAGCAAGCTGATGGCTCCCTGATGGGAGGAACTTTTGTCATGCAACTAACTGAGCCTCTATGCCTAGAAATAGGTGAGCACTGGGAGTTCATACGTTTCCTAGTGGCTCCAAAACTAACTGAGGCTGTGATCCTAGGATTAGCCTGGTTAGACAAATGGAAGCCACTTATCTGGTGGGAGAAAGGTATGAGAACTGTGAGGTTACCAATAGGGCCAACCCCCCCCCCGATTCAACAGACATTGCGGAACACTTTAGGCCACCTAATGAGCGAGCACGTATAACTGCCTCACCGTCATCAGACGATTCACTCATCCCCAATGAATACCGGGACTTAGCAGAGGTATTCAGTGAGAATGAATGCGATGTCCTACCCCCTCACAGACCCAATGACTGTTCCATTGAACTGGTGCCAGGATCCAAGCTCCCACGCCCGAGAATGTACGCTATGTCCCCCCCTCGAAATGGAAGAGATGCAGCAATATGTGAATAAGAACCTAAAGAGGGGGTTCATTGAATGGGCCAAATCTACCGTGGGAGCCCCTGTATTATTTAAAGAAAAAAAAGATGGGTCTATTCATCTCTGTGTAGACTATAAGGGTCTCAATGCTGTAAGTGTGCACAACAAGTACCCCCTCCCCCTCCTACAGGACCTATTAACTCATCTGGCTAAGGGGAGTGTTTTCACAAAATTAGACCTGAGAGAGGCATATTACTGAGTGAGAATAAAGGAGGGAGACGAGTGGAAGACTGCCTTCAACTGCCCCATGGGGAGCTACCAATTCAAGGTCATGCCATTTGGACTAAAGGGGGCCCCAGCTGTATTCATGCAGCTGATTAATGAGGTTCTACATGATCACCTGTACAAAGGGGTCCTGGTGTACCTTGACGATATCCTTATATACAGCACAAATATGACTGATCACATAAAGCTGGTGAGAGAAGTATTAAAGAAACTACTGAATGCCAAGCTTTATGCCAAATTGTCAAAATGTGAATTTCATCAGACCCGATTAGATTACCTTGGCTATAGAATTTCCAACGAGGGCATTGAGATGGATCCAGCTAAGGTGAAAACTATAATTGAGTGGCAACCCCCAAGAACCCACAAACAGCTCCAGAGCTTTCTAGGTTTTGCCAACTTCTGCCGTCAATTCATCCCCTCTTTTGCCAAGATTGCCCTACCCCTTACAGACTTACTCAAAACAGGGGGAAAAAGAGGGAGGCCACGACCGGGCTAACCACTAGCATGGACTATGAACTGTCAAACAGCTTTTGAGAATTTAAAAAGACTATTTGCCGCTGAACTATTTGCACCCCTGCCAAGGGGAACCCTTTGTAATACAAGCCAATGCAGTGATGTGGTCGTTGGAGCTGTATTACTTCAAAAGAACAAGGATGGAATCCTGCAACCCTGTGCCTACACCTCCAAAAAATTTACGGAAAGTGAACGGAGATGGGCAATATGGGAAAAAGAGGCCTTCACAATTAGATGGGGGTTGTTAAACTGGCAACACTACCTAGAGGGGAGCAAGGTGCCATTTGAAGTATGGACAGATCACAAAAACCTAGAGGCACTGAAAACTCCCCGCAAATTGTCCCCAAAGCAAGTACGATGGGCACAGTACTTTAACCGCTTCAACTTTACTCTAAAGTACATCCCAGGGGGAAAAAACTTCCTAGCTGATGCGCTATCTAGATTGCCCCAATACAAAAGCAAACGTGAAGAAGTTAATGAAGTGATTATCTCTAATCCACAGCCTGTTGCACAAATCACACCTCCCAGGGTCCCCAATCCGGATGACCCTGGAGCAAAGAAAATAAAACGAGAGCTCCTCACCGATCAATGGTTCAAAGATAATCAAACCTCCTTGACATGCCGGGATGGTTTGGCTTACAAGGGAGGGAAACTGTATTTGCCCGAATCCCTCTGTCTAAATGCTCTCAAACACAGCCATGATGTTAAACAGGCTGGACACTTTGGATATCTAAAAACTCTACATCTCACCCGCCGGCAATTTTGGTGGCCGGGACTGAAACGGGATGTGGAAAACTATGTGAAAAGTTGTACCGTATGTGCCACAATGAAAGGAATCCCGGGGAAAACCCCTGGGTTACTGCGGCCGGTGGCAGACCCTTCCCAACCCTGGGAGGAAATGGCTATGGACTTTATCGTAGACTTACCTGAAAGTAAAGGAAATACTGTCATCTGGACTGTAATAGACTTGTTTTCGAAGCAGGCTCATTTCATCACCTGCAAAGGACTCCCATCCGCCCAACGACTGACTAAATTGTTCCTGAAACATATCTACCGACTGCACGGCGCCCCTAAGCGAATAATCTCAGACAGGGGGGTGCAGTTCACAGCAAGGTTTTGGAGGAGTTTTCTTAAATTAATTGGATCATCTCAAGGCTTATTATCTGCTTTTCATCCGGCCACCAATGGAGCTGCAGAAGCCGCCAACAAAATGGTGGAGCAATATCTCAGGTGCTACGTGTCCTATCAACAGACTAACTGGACTGACCTCCTCCCTTTTGCAGAGGTGGCGTACAACAATTCTGTGCACATCAGTACCGGCTACACACCTTTCAGAGTAGCCACAGGCAAAGAGTTCGGTCCAATACCTGAATATCCCCAAGTACCAACCGCTTCCCAGACACTTGACCAATGGGTGAGGGGATGGGAGGAAGTTTGGAGAAACACAAAATCTGCTTTAAAAAAGACTTTTGAAACCTATAAAAAGCAAGCTGACAAAAAGAGGGCTCCCCAAAGAACGTTCCAAGTTGGGGAAAAGGTCTATCTGTCAACCAAATATTTACGCCTCAAATTACCCAGCAAGAAGTTAGGACCGAAATTCTTAGGGCCTTTTCCTATCGTAAAGGTCATCAATCCGGTCACCATAAAACTGAAACTCCCTAGACTTCTGGGTAAAATTCACTCTGTTTTCCACAGTAGTTTGTTAAAACCTTATCGGGGCTCCACTTTAAGACCTCCCCCAAAGAAAGCACCTGGGCCCCTCGTAGTTGCAGGACAGACCCATTATGAAGTGAAACGTATTCTTGATTCTAGAATCTTTAAAGGCAAATTTCAGTACTTAGTACAATGGAAAGGATACCTGTTATCTGAAGCCACCTGGGTGAAATCAAGCGAGGTGGAAGCTGACAGACTCGTCAAACGATTTCATGCAAAATATCCCAACAAACCGAAACCTAATCATTAACATATGTTTTTGTTTACATTACAGGATCTGTCGTTTTTGTAAGGGGGGCCGGATGTCAAGGCTGCTAACATTGAATGTTATGCTTGACATTATATATGGATGCAGACATTCACTATTTAACCTGTGTATTACTTTAAGAGCCACTATTAGATAGTATGGGGGGAGGAGGAAGTAAAAGAATGTGCTGAGAACTATTTAGCCATAACAATATTTCAGCAGAGCGTCTTCAAAGCTGGATGAAATGTGAGAAGATAAAGATATGGTGCGTTATGGAACGGGAGGGAAAGCTCACACTTTAAACTAATTGGAGAATGTGATTAATGACTGTTACATGAGGGAGGGGAATATGCTTAGACACTGTGGGAAGAAGTAGGAGGGTTTAGTTTTTGGCTTCAGTTTATACGTACCGAAGCTATGTTGCAAAATAAAGAGTTTTAAAGGTAAACAATGCCTCAGAATTCCTTGAAATGCATCTTCCTTTGGAACTTAACATAGGCCTAATCCAAGTTTGTGGTCCTCAGGGCCAAATATCTGCTTTGTTAGGGCGGCAAAATGGCCGCCACTGAGAGTGGTCTGCCGGGAGCGCCGGTTTGGGGGTAGAGGCCTGGTAATAGCCTAAAGTCCGTCCGATTGGCCCCCTGGCCCCACTGCAGTTGATTTAAATCGGGCCGCAGAAATTGCGTTGTCCTGTCAAGCCTCGCGGTTCACAAAATGGCAGCCGCGGCTTGCGCGCCAAAACCGGGGCCGATGCAGGGAAGCGGAGCCACCTAGCAGCTGGCCGGATCGATCGACTGCCAGGAGCGCTGGGGCTGATGGCGAGGGAAGCATCCTCGGTGGTAGAGGGAAGCCAGAAATCGCGCCCTTAATGCAACGGGTTAAGTGCCTCTGAAGGCTTGGCTGCATGCCAAATACTGGCTGCGAGCAGGCCCGAAGGCCGACACTTAGCTGTGCCATGGCAGAAGAGAGAGAGCGCCGATGCTCAACTGTGCTGCGGCAGAAATTTAATTAGAAATGTGAGTTCTTTGAGGAGAATCCACCGAGGGGAAGAAAGGGAAATTTTACAAGCTGCCCTGTCTGAGAGCCAACAGTCCTGTTGGGCTGAAGACTAAGTCGTGTCTGGGAGGCATCAAGCCCAGCAGGAGGCGTGGCAAATTCGTCAGACTTAGTCTTATTGGGCAGGAAGACAGTCTAAACCCATTGGTGGATTCTCCATCCTCATGCTGGAGAAGGGCTAAACTACTCTACTAAGAAACTATTATACTATATTTTTCTGTCCTTAAAAAATCAGTAGGGGAAATTATCCACCTATTTTCATTGTCCCTCAAATAGTATGGAAGGATTCAAATTTTTGGAGGCTGCAGAGCTACGTGAAAGAGCCAGGCTCTCACACATTCCAGACCCTCTGGAAATTGCATGAGGGAGTGTACTTTCATGTGGTTTTTTGAAGCTGCAGAAGAGCATTCTTTGAAGCCACTTCAAAACAAAGGCTTCATGTGACCTAGAGAAACCTCAAGTATGCTTCAGGGTCTCATCAACAGTATGAAAACACTGCTTGAAGTAAGTAGTATGTGGCAGATCCTGGGCAGCATTAGGTTGTTGGAGCAATTGTGACATTCCCTTGGGGAACAGCACAAAGTCGCCATTTTGAATGGCAGTGGTGGTCCTTGGGCTGAAGTTGAAGCCCACTTGAGACCCAGCCTTGTGGGCTGTTCAGGATGGCCTAGATTATTGGAGTGGGGAGGGAATAGAGAATTGCTTCTCTTTTGTTCGGGATGTGTGTGTGTGTGTGTGTGTGTGTGACGTGCCAGCAGAATCAAGTTTTCCAAATTTTAAACCAGCCGAGCCTTAAACATTCACCATCACTGTCCTAACAGATCCTCCAGGAAAAATAGAATACTCTACATGTTTTAAAGCAATTTCAGATCAAATGAAGAATGTATGCATTATCTTTATTACGATGTTGCATATCTTCTTGTCTTCTGTCAATATTAGATCAATAATGCCACTTACTGAAATGAATGGAATAACATGCTCAGAAAAAGTGGTCTGTGAACAGATTTCCTTGCATTTTAATGTCAGTATAAATCAGCTTGATTTGAGCTTCAAGTTGTAATAGACTCTTGCATGACTTGATAGATTGGCAACATTATAGACATTTTCAGAACTGAAGGGTGAGCATCTTTTCCCTTCTAAACTACAATAATAAAAAAATGTTTAAAAGTCTTGATTTATTCCTATAAAGTGTTATAAAGTAGAAAGGGGTCTTCTCTATATTATAAAGACATTCTGGAACTCTCTGGATCTGGATCTGGAATCTGTAAAGTTATCAGTGTTTTGGGGTTGTGGGGAGGGCTTCAGGAAGGGAGGCTGGTTGCAAAAATTTTGCACAGATGTGCCAACTTATTTTTGTTTTTCCAAAATACTGAAATGGAGAGTTGGGGAAATCAGAAAGGAATGAGGAATCCACTGATGAATTTACTTTCTGATCACAGAGTATTACTTTAGTAGCTTCAAACACAATGTTCCGGAGGGGGAAAAGATAACACAATCCTTGGCTGCATAGACCTTGCTGTTCTCTCTTCTCAGTGGTAAGTCAATTTTGTCTCACTTGAACAGGGTGGCATTTCAACAGCTTTGATGAAATTAGCAAATGAGATAATCCTGTGTGTTCTGAGTACCTCCTGATTTCCTTATTTCCTAATCAATCATTATTCTTCCAGACACTATTTTGCCTACTTTCCATGTCCTTTCTTAAATCCCTATTTTTCATTTTGATTAATTCAATCCTGGCTTTTCCTCTAGAAGTTAAGTTACTGGTCTGATTGTCTGCTATGTTGTCCTGCTGCTTTAACAACTCAAGCATATACTGTATGTGGTACCATTGCCCTTTCTTCCTACTCTCTCCTCCAAATTTTGATCTTAAGATTTTGATCAAATTTGGCGGTTGTTCCACATCTTTTATGTTATTGTCAGTATTTCCATCATTAAGAACTCTATAGTTGGCTTCCGGTTCCGGATCGCGACACCAGCAGTCGTACGGAGAGATCTCTCTCTCCCACCGGCTGGTTTCCCTCCGCCGGTAGACCCTTAATCGGGTCGAAAGTCGCCCCGTAGAGGCGACCACCGTTAGAGGAGGCTCCTGCTCGACTGGGGAAGAGCGGCGGCTCTCCCCAGTTCGAGCTTTCTCCTTAGGGCCGCCGGAGGAAAAGATCGCCCAATAAAATGGACGATCACTTCGTCGCACCAGCTGAAAGCCAGAAGAACATCTAAGCGAAAGAACCCCCGTGGAGAATCCGGATGAGACCTTTCCTACCCCCTTTTTTTTTCCCTAACTACTTTCCTGTTAAAAGCTTCTTTTGAACTATTTCCCTGTCGTGAAGAAGCAGCGTTTGGGCAATGGGGAAAAACAGCGTTGGAAAAAAATATATATAAATAAAAACCAGTTAATTTCGATGGACTGTTTGAGTTTTGGAATACTGAGGGGACCTGAAAACATTTTACTCTTGACTATTATTGTTACAACTACGCATTTATTATTTTGAACCCTTTCTTCATCTTTTTTAACACGAAAAATAAAAAATCTATTATTTGGAAAGGAAAAAAAAAGGATTTTTTTGGTTTGCTGAGGACATCTTGTGTCAAAAAGAGGTACTGCAATTATATTTCTTTATGGCTGGGAATGGCTATGACCCTGAAAGAGTGATAACTACAAGATAACGATGCAGCTGGCCTATTGAAAATTGAAGGTGAATGCTTGCTTGATTCTTATGAAGTAGAGCCTTCCTTAAAGATTAAAGATTAAAAAGCCTTATTACTATCGATATGGAACTTAATACACAAGTGGACTATGAACTTATATTGGAAACAATTTTAGAAGCTGCAAAGGATGTGAGCTCCTATTTTCAATCCCTTTTCCCTACACTGAGAGAAACTGTGGAAACCACAAAACAAACTAATTTTATTCAACTTCCAACACAACCTATCGAGAAGTCTGATGACTATACAACAACTTCAACAGAGATGTCTGAAGCATCAATACCAACACCAACAGAGACTGATACTCAGATACAACTTATTGAAAATCGAGAAAAGGTGGATAAACAATTGGCAAATATAACATGGAATAAAACAGCTTTTACCATCCAAAGGCTATTAGAAGAAAGGAAAGGAACTTTGACCAATTTGAAGTGTTAAAGAATATGGACCTTTTAATAGTGTGGTTTGATTATGTAGGAACCTTACTATGGAAACCACTATGGCATAGAAAGAAGCCTAGAGTTAGATTTAAAAACGTATTTTAAAGTCTTATTTAATGGGATTAAAAAGGCTTTGATTTCTTGACTGACTTAACAACTAATGGAACACGTGAAATTTTTAAGAGGATACCCTTTGTAATATTACTCTGTTTTAGATATGATATGTATTGGAGAAGTAAACTTTATCTACTGGTTTAAAAAGATTTTTATAGATATAGAGGCATTGATAGAATATATATTTAAATTAGATAGAAATTTATTTGTTGGCCTGATATTTTTATTTTAAGAGAATTATTTGGAAATAAAAGGAGAATAAGAGGGATGGGTGATAAGAGAAAAAAATGGTATCAATGAAGAAGATATGGGAATGTTGTTGTAAGAACAATATACCAGATATAATTATGTAAAAAAAAAAAGGGCACCCGAAGTGTTAATAATATGTCTATTTAAGGCTAATTGAAATATAGTAATTGTAAGTTAGTAAAGCTTAAAAACAGGATTTGGATTTTTAGAATTGAAATGTAACTGATATTTGATAGGACCGTTTGAAACTTATATAGAATTTATTAATTTGAATATGTAAAATTAAATGAGGGAATTAGAGAGGGAAGTTTAAAAGACTTGAGTTGAGTTATATATTTGTGATTGTCTTTCTTTTTTTTTGGATGTTTAATATACCCACCTCCATGGTGGTTCCTAAGCACCTTAATGTTATCCCTGTACCCCTATAAAATCTAATAAAATATATTTTTTTTTTAAAAAAAGAACTCTATAGTTTATATAATTTATTGATTAGCAAATGTTGCTTTTTTCAGTGGAAACTGCTATTCCTTTATCTTTTTGTGGCATGTTGGTCTCCAAATTATGTTTATTTGTTGTGGTGGTTATATGCTTTGCATTTAAATGGTATTTCACATGCACAGATATACTGCTGTGTGTGTTCTGTTATGCATTTTTAACAGTTGTACTTTATTCTTTATCGCAACATAAAGCTGACAAATGGCAGCAGCAAATAGTGCAAGAAAAGGAGAAGAAGTAATAGAAGCAAGGCTGCTGGACAGACAGTCCACATCTCCATAGAAAACCTCCAGGCTTTATAAAGAGAAGCAGTTTTTTGGAAGCAGCAACTTCCATTCAATTCACTAGCTGGTCATAGTGGAAGCCAGCCTGCTCTTGCTGGAAGAGAAAGAAAGGAAAGAGAGAGAGAGAACACATGAAACAAGGAATCCCCTTCAGCAGCAGAGGTTTTCTCTCTCTTAAGCCTTGTCTCCTTGGAATGCCAACATAAACTGAAACATTCAGTGATCACCTGGGCACTCTATAAGGCTCCAATAAAAAGGAACCTCTGAAAGAAGAAGGTAGCCTTGAAGGAGATAATCAGCAGTGTTTATAAAAAATGTCATCTTAGCTTGGAAGGCAGAAGGGAGGCAAGAAACTCAAGACTGCTCCATTATAGCTGTCTCTGGTATATGTAAAGAGAAGGAAACTGTCAGGCTTTCAAGATTATGTTATTATACCTTGTAATGATATTTTTTTTAATGACCTGACCTGTCATGACACTTTTTTTAAAAAAAAATATATTTTATTGGATTTTTATGGGGGTGGAAGGGTTACATCAAGGTGCTTAGGAAACACCGTGGAGATGGGTATATCAAACATCCAAAAGAACAATCACAGATATATAGCTCAAATTAATTCATTGAAAATTCCCTCTCTAATTCCCTCATATAGTCTTGCATATTCAAATTAATACATTTCTAAATAAACTTCAAACAATCCTATCAAATATCAATCACATTTCAATTATAGAAATCCAAGTCCTGTTTTTAGGCTTTACTAATTTACAGTTACCATATTCCAATTAGCCTTAAATAGACATATTATTAACACTTCGGGTGTCCCTTTTTAACATAATGATTATATCTAAAATAAGTATATTATTCCCGCAGTAACATTCTTATGTTTTCTTCATTAATACCATTTCTTCTCTTGTCACCAATCCCTCTTATTCTTCTTCTATTACAAAATAATTATCTTATTTAAAATAAAAATATCAATCCAACAAATACCTTTCTATCTGATTTAAATCTATATTCTATCAATTCATCTATGTCTATAAAAAATCTTTTTAACCCAGTAGATAAAGTTTACCTCTCCAGTAATTATCATATCTAAGACAAAGTATTATTACAAAGGATATCCTCTTACAGGATTCACGTACTCCGTTAGTTATTAAATCAGTCAAAAATTCAAAAGCCTTTTTAAACCCATTAAATGAAACTTTAAAATACATTTTAAAATCTAACTCTAGGTTTCTTTCTGTGCCATACCGGTTTCCATAATAAAATTCTTGCATCATCAAACCACAATATTAGAAAGTCAGTATTCCTCAACGCTTCAAATTGGTCAAAGTTCTCTTCCCTTTCTTCTAGTAGCCTTTGGATGATAGAAGCCATTTTATTCCATGTTATAGTTACTAGTTGTTTATCCACATTATCACAATTTTCAATAACTTGTATCTGAGTGTCAGTCTCTGTTGATGTTGATGCTTCAGGCATCTCAGTTAAAGTTATTCTTTGACCATCAAGCTTCTCCATAGATTGTATTTGGGGTTGTATAAAGTTAATTTGTTCCTTAGTTTCCACAATTTCTCTCGGTGTAGTTTCATAGTTGAGTTGTAGACATGGTTCCTCTTTAGGTTGTACATATTGCTCACTAGTCTCTTTAGCGCCAATCTGCTCCTTCTCCACTGTTTTTCGGCCTATAACTTGATCCGTTAAGGTTTGGAAGTAAGAGTTCATATCCTCCGTGGCTTCCAAGATTTTTTCCAGTATAAGCTCATAGTCCAGCTGTGTGTTAAGTTCCATGTCAGTGGTGAAAAGATCTTTTAATCTTTTAGTGAAGGCTCTATTTCGTAGAAGTCAACAAATATTCACCTCCAATTCTCAATAGACCAAATCACCACACAGCTGTTTCAGTTATCTTACTCTTATCATCCTTTGAAGGTTAGAGCCATCCTCCAGCAATGAAAAAAATATACAGTTGCAGTAACACTTTTTGTCACAAGATGTCCTCAGCAGGCTAGAAGGTCTTTCTTTCTTTCCAAGTTAATAGATTTTTTGTTTTTCACGTTAAAAAAATGAAGAAAGGCCTCTCCAAAATAGTAGACGCGTAGTTATGATAGTAATAATCAAGAATAGAAATATTTTCAGGCCCCCTCAGTATTCCAAAAATTGAATAGTCAATAAAAAATTAACTGGTTCATTTTTTTTTCATTTCCCAAAGCTGTTTTTCCCAAGTGCCCAAACGCTGCTCCCTCACAGCAGGGAAGTAATTCAAATACAAAAGCTTTTTACAGGAGAGTAATTAGGGAAAGAAGGGGGAGGAAAGGTCTCACCCGGATTCTCCACGGGGGTTCTTTATGCTTAGTTGTTCTTCTGGCTTTCGGCTGGTGCAGCAAAGTGATCGTCCATTTTACTGGCCGATCTTTTCTCCGACGGCCCTAAGGAGCTGGCTCGGACTGAGGAAGGAGCTGCCGCTCTTCCCCAGTCAAACAAGAGCCTCCTCAACGGTGGTCGCCTCTCCGGGGCAACTTTCGACCCGATTAAGGGTCTACTGGCGGAGGGAAAACAGCCGGTGGGAGAGACGGATCTCTCCGTGCGACTGCGTGTGCCGCGATCCGAAACCGGAAGCCTCATGACACTTATTGACCATATCAATAGAGAGAGAAAGATAGGTAGAGATACATAGGTAGAGATAGATGATGATGACAGACAGACAGACAGATACAATGGTGGGATTCAGCCAGTTCACACCAGTTTGGCAGAACCAGTAGCTAATTTTTTGTTGCCCAGGTCCAGAATGGACTTCCGGAAGCGGCATCCACACAGAGAACCGGTTGTTCACATATTTGAATCCCACCACTGGATGCATTAGACAGACAGACAGACAGACAGACAGACAGACAGACAGACAGACAGACAGACAGACAGACAGACAGACAGACAATATAGATAGATAGACAGATAGACAGATAGATAGATGATAGACAGACAGATAGATAGATAAGAGATAGACAGATAGACAGACAGACAGACAGACAGACAGACAGACAGACAGACAGACAGACAGACAGACCAGAATGCTGTCCATCACGGAACACATTTTATAGATTTGCATATTCATGAAATGGATCTTCTAGCTAAGTGGAAAAGGCAGGAGAGGGCATCCTGCTAAACATTGCAATTCCTAAAGAGGTCTATGCTGGTTTCTCCAGAAGAATTAGTTGCAATTATTTTGCAACATTGGGAAGAAAGAGGCAGAGGAATCAATGCCAAAAAGTGCTCTTATGCACCCTGTTGGAGTTTGTGCTATTAAAATTATCAGGCTATCAAACCTTAGCATTATCATTCAGAGCAGCAGAAATAATTGGATCTAGGCTAGGGGATACTAGGCAGACTTGACTTCTGAGGTAAAATTACATTATAAAGTAATGAAAAAACTAAAATAATAAGGTTTGGGTATTGATTTTCTTAAAAGATACTTCTTTATAGCTAAACCTTAAGCAATAATACTTGGGAGTCCATGTCCTTGAATTAGCATCTGTAGTCTGAAGCTAAAAATTCCTCCCTTAGTTCTCCAAAATGTAGGATTTTGGACAGAGGAGGAGAGAGATAGAGAGAAGGAGAGAGAAGGAGACGGAGAGGAGGAGGGAGGGAGGGAGAGAGAGCATTTTGTGACTCAGTTATTTAATATATGAATGCATTAAAATGATTTAATTCTTCAACTTCATGTTCATATTTCAGCTTTTGAATAAACGGAACTTGGGGCTGTTGGTTTTTTCCTGTTTATTTGTTTTTTGTTGACCCTTGGATCCTTAGTATTTCCCATATTTTTGCAATGACTTAGCAAACAAAAATGATCTAGTGGAGAAGATGTGTGAAGCTTTAGGACTGAATAACAAATTCACACAATGAGGTATAGTAGATCACTTTGTGCCTTCATTTGCCTAGCTTCTCACTGCAGCTACAGTATGAGAACTTAATATGGATGGTAGTTATCATCTAGAAAGTGGAAGAACAAGTAAGTGAGCAAATCAGCCCAGTCCTTGAAATGATTGCTTTACTGCTATAGCAATATGCAACAAATGCCCCACCTTTCATCTGCTACTAATAATTCATTGTCCTTGATAATATTGGCACAGATTTTAAGAAAGTGCTTATTTAAATATTCAGAAGCCCACAATGAATGAGAAAAAGTTGAGAAAGGGACATTGGCTAGTATGTGACATATCTAGAAGGTGATAGTTTTCATATTAAGACAAATATTTATAGCTCTTTCTACTCTCCACCTGCCCTGCACCAAAACCTGCAGGTATAGCATGACTGCATTTCAGAAACAAAATCAGCCAAAGCAAGCATCCTGCTGTTTGTTTTGTCTTGCTGAGGTATATTTAGCTGCTAACTCTGAATAATCATAGAATATAGAATAGCACAGAAAGCAGACTTCCTAGCTCTAGTTCTCCATCAGAGCATTGCACGGCTTTCAACAACAGTCCCTTTCTGCAACCATTTTTCTTCTCAAGCTGTTACCCTCCAGAAATGCTAGACTGTAATTGGGGAAGTTGGCTGGGGGTAACGGGAACTGAAGCCCCAAATATCTGAAAGGGTGACAGGGAAGTTTGTTTTAAAAGCAGACATATGGAGAGAGATTGCGTCTATAGGGCTCTGAGCAGTTCTCTTCACTGCTCCTAGCATTAATTCCTAAATCATCTGGTAAGAGAAAAACAGCTAATGCATTTTGCAAAATGCATAATCATACCACAAAATTCTCTGCTCCAAAAAGTGACAAGTTGCTCCTGAGGATTTGATATTCTGCTGATGAACTGCTGAGGGAGAACTGTGTGTTCTAGTCTTGGCTGGACCGCTATTATTAAGAATCCTGATATGAGGATATTCTTTTAATTGGGATCGGCCATTTTCATTTCTCCCTTTCCTGAGAAATGCTGTCCTGCCTTAATTTTAAATGAGATGTGATTGGGTTGCTACTTGGCTTCCAGAAATGAAATGAATCATCTTTATTTCCCCTTCAAAGTGCTGTCCAGTGTATCTCACTTGAAGATGTATTTAGAGGTTCAGGCAAAACTTGCTGAAATAGTCCTGAATTGTATTGATATAGACCGGAGAGAGAGAGAGAGAGAGAGAGACAGAGTGAGACAGAGAGACAGAGAGAGAGAGGGAGAGAGAGAGAAAGAAAGGCAGGATGAAAACTACCTAAGCAATCGGTGAGTGGGGGTGGGAGGCATCTGATGCAGCATTACTCCCATATGCCTTGGGGAGAGAAATGGCATCCATTCATGGATGGGCATTGACAGATACTTCAATAGGAATGCATTCTCTCCTTTCATCTACCATCATACCATTCTAAAATTGATGGATGCTCATCCTCATTTTGCTGCTCCTCAGTAGAAGGAAGATGGAATTGTATTTACAAACTCTAAATGAAAATATGTTCAGATGTAACCTCAATTGATTCTAAAGAATTCTAAAGAAATTGAAACTCAGATCAAGTTTACAAAGGTGTGTAAATGCTATTAATAAAGGGGAATATTTGCAGCTCAAGGTTGAAATGAGAGGTCCTTGGTGCTCTCTGAGCTCTGTTTGCTTGAACGCATTTCATTACCCAAACTAGGTAACATCATCAGTGCACTGGTGATGTTACCTAGTTTGGGTAATGAAACGTCTGCAAGAAAACAACCAAGCTCAAGAAGCACCAAGGGCCACTTATAAATGCTATTCTTTGGCATCTAGAAATATGAAAAAAAAAAATGGGGTGGGGAGGAAATTAAAATGTTTTCCTACCGCAATTGAAAAACTGAAATAAGGAATTATGAAATATTTTATAATATTTTCTTTTTAAAAATAATACCATGAAAAGTCAAGATATGAAATAAATTGGTCCATGTTTAGTAATAAAAGTAAAAAGAGATAAAGGACTCCCTGTGGATTTTACTCTGCTAGTTATTGCCGACTAGAGGGGAGGTGCTCATCTCCGTTTCAAGAGCCACTGAGCCAGTGCCATCTGAAGACATTTCCATGTTCATGTGGCCAGCTTAACATCACAGAACACTGTTACCTTCCCACCAAAGTGATACCTATTTATCTACTCATGTTTGCATGCTTTTGAACTGCTAAGTGGGCAGGAGCTGGGGCAAGGAAGGCAGCTCATCCCATGGTTTGGGCTTGGGTCTCGAACCTGGGCTGCTGGCTTTCCAGCTGACAAGCCCAGGATCTTAACCAATGAGCCACTGTGTTGTCCCATGTTTGGTAATACTGAATACTAAATTGAAAAATAAACTAACATAGGGAAGAATAGAAATACCCCTGAAATGTTAAAATAATACAAATGAAAAGTCAAAACTGCTGATAGCCTTAATATTTCAGATTTGGAAAATTGGAGTGAATAGATGCTTCATAGGATAAAATGTTTCTCATCTTTTTGCATGGGAAGGAACAGGAGGCTCTGGGATTGCTGTTGAAATTTCACAAATGAAACAGAGCGTGGAGAGTCCGCCTTCAGGCTATGGTCGACCAGCCCGCATTAAAATGGATTAATCAATAAGAACACATCTTAAATCTTACAAACCACAATGCTATTACCATTAATTGAAAAATGAATGTATCCGTTATTTATTTGGCAATAAGCAAAATGCAGTCCCCCCCACAAATTAAAGGACAGATAACATTATAGCACAACTAACCAAGAAGCAATAAAAATAGATGGTGACATCTATAAAGCAAAGCCCCTTTTAAATTAGTTTGATTTTAATGATTTTCTAAAGCTTAACTTAGAAGGCAAGAGCCGATTATGCTGCCTTGACAGGGCATACCAGAACATTGGTGCCATCACAGAGTAACAATGATTGTGAGGCCTCCTAATCTCATGGAAATGGGGGCTACTAATAGATTTGACCTCCAAATTTGAATGGAACAGACTGTCCTGGGGTATTTTTTAATGCTTTTGGGTACTTGTTCTATTAGAACAAGGTTTTCATGCACATGTTCTTTTGGAGATCTGTAGGAAAATTCTAAGATTGATTGTCCTCTTCTATTTACCCTGAATCTTTCCCCATCATTAAGTATATGATTGTTGAGAGGTTACCGCTAAATCTCCTCCCTGATTAGTGTATAAAAAGAAGATCCTTTTTCTGTCTAGCTGTCAGCCAGTTGAGCCATTCTGCTGTTCCATGGTTATATGCCCATTTTGGAAGACCTTAAGAACTGTTCCTATGTGGTTTAGAGACTAAAAGACGATTGAGCTAAGCTGATGTCATGAGTTATCTATGATATTCCCAGACTGATTGATGTTTCTGTCTTAAATTGAATGTTAACCCACTGATGCAGAAACAATTGACAGGTTGTCTACAATTATCTCAGAAAATTAATCTTCTCCAGTTGTAATGAATAGCTCAAACAAATCTAAATTGCAAACAAACCACTTTTGATCTTGGGTTCAGTCTCAGTTACCAAAATAGATTCCGAGGACATGATAAATTCTGTTGTTTATCATTTTATATTTTCCCTTTCACACAAACAGTTCAGTCACACATATTCACTTTTTAGTAATAAACTCACTAAGGCTGGATTCAGATAGTTCTTGGGCCCCTAGGATGGCCCACGTGAGCTACATTGGTTGCCAGTTTGCTTCCAAGTCCAATTCAAAATGTTAGTTATTACCTTGAAAGCCCTTTATGGCATGGGTCCAGGTTACGTGAGGAACTGTCTCACCCAAATGGGATTGGCCCTCTCCACTCTTGCTGGTAGAGGGGGCATGCTGCAGATCCCATTGGTCAAGGAATTCTAGCTTGTGAAGTTCAGGAAAAAAAGCTTTTTGGCCGATGCTCCTACCCTCTGGAAGATTGTGCCCCTCAAGTTGAGATCTGCACCCATCCTCCTAGGCCTTCTGTAGGGACCTTAAAACTTGGCTCTGCCAATTGGCCTGGAGCCCTGATGGGGACATGTCATACTGGATGTGGTTAATGGACTTAGAGAAGATTCTACCTCCACTCTATTTATATCTTATTCCCTTCCTTAGCCACTTTTAAAATTGTAATGTTAACATTTATTATAATATTTTAACAATACAAAACTTACTGTTGTTTTTATTTTATTTTACCTGCTGCTAGGTGAGATGGGTGGCATATAAATTTAATAAATAAATAAATTCACACAACATATGAATTGTGGAATCCTTGGTGCTCTCTGAGCTTGGTTGTTTGCTTGTAGACATTTCATTACTCAACCAGGTAATATCATATGAAGTGCTCATATGTATCATAAACTAGCCAGCCACATTTTAGAGTAGCAACTTGTGCAAACGTAACCTGTGAGATTAACATGTTGTGCAAAGTTATGAAAATTGTTAATTCCATGAAACATGGTTAAGATAATCATGCCTAAGTGTGTTGTACAAACAAACCCTAAATATGCCCAAGGGTAATGAAGCAGCAGATGGCCTGCTGTTTAATCTTACATCATGCTGCCTTTAATCAGAGATGGGAAAAGCACCTTTGCTAGGTTTCAAGCCCACCTGATGTTTATGATTTGAAATTTCTTTCCTTTAAAATCAGAGCAAGAATTAGCTACATCAGTTGCACGCCGGAGTGGTTAAAGCATCTGATCCTGGAACTTCTTGGTGGAACAAAGCAGCTTTCCACATAAGATGTCAGATAGGCTTACATCAACTGGAAATACATTTTGTACAAATGTAAATCTACGTTTATGCTTTTTTCTCTTTTTGCAACTAGGCAGGACACACCACCTCTGTGCTCTGGTTATGAAAGAATAGCTTCACCTGATCTTTACCCTTTCTAGCTAGCAGATTTTAAAGTTAAGATTGTAGATCTGATTGCATTCAGTAGGACTTATAAGAATAGAGATTTTTTTTTATAGCCTAAATTGAAAATCATGGAATATATAAGAAAATGCAGAATAAAGATCCAAACTATTAAGCTCATTTTGGGGGTTTGTGCTCCATTTTTATGTATTTATGTATTTCTTGTACTTAGTTTTTATTTTTTGCAATGTGCTCTAAACATCCTATGTCAGAATTGGGATTTGCATGTAGAAGTTCATAGATTGGATTAAACCTCCAAAAAGCTAAATAAAAATCAGTGTTCATCAGACAAAAATGCTTTATCATTCTGATTTTCATAATGTAATTCAGTAATGCAAATAATCAAACAGCCCAAAGGCTAAATGAAGAAATCTTCCCTCATGTTCTACTTTGTTCTGGCTTCATGCTTCAATATGTTTTTTAAAAGTCAACCAACATTTTAACCTGTTTTGGGAAATTGCCAATATTTTTAAGATGTCATCTTAAATGCTGACACCTGACAGATGTGGCTCTTAACAGAACAATTGACCAGAGAGTCAGTTAAAGGTATGAAGCTTTAAAAGGCTTCATGTGGCCTTTTGAAAATCCCAGGTTTTTTAGAAGTGGTAACAGTTATCCATACTGAAAGTGGCCATTAAAAAGGGTTAACTTTAAGCCTGGTAGCCATATATTTTACAGAGCATTCCTTTGATATCAATGATCCAATTATCTTTGTTCAGCAGAGCAGATCCTACTACACTTACCATTTGTTCACCCAATTAGAAGTAGGCTGCTTACAGACAACATTGTGCTTGCATTCACATGACACTCTGATCCATAAATGAGCCAACCACATTTTTGCCTAGCATGTTGTATGAACCCCAGTTTAGGTAATTAGTTTATGGTTCGGCATCATAGGAGGTACCATAATGTTGGGTTAACTGAGTAAATGGTGACTTTGTTAAGCAAGAAGTTTGTCAGGTGAAGCCAACCAATGAAACTATTCTTTTTTTGATTAAGGAATTATTTCTAGGCCATTTTCCTCTAATGTTTACTAGCCAAGTCCTCTAATCTCAACATGGCTACTAGATGGCACATCCCTTTTGACAAGACAAAACAAGTTTGCTGCAGGGTAAAGATGTGCAGTTTAAGGTGCATTCCAGGGAGGGCATCACAATTTCCCCCTCATCCAAGCCAATAGTTTTCTATGCAGAAGGTAAAAATTGAACTAGGCTTGTCTGTCTTTTAGTTCTGAAACTTGGAATCCATACAGCAAATTTTCTAACTGGCTGAGATCCTCTTTTTTTTCCAGTTCTATTTTAATTGCTTTTAAATCTTGTTAGTTGTTTTTCCTTTCTCCTCCCCTTTATGTAAACCAGTTTGAGGGCATGCTAGAACAATGAGAGAGCAATAATTTAAATAAATCATGTATTTACGTTACCTGTATTGCAGATACCTGATATTACTGCCAAAATAATTGCCTTTGCCATCAGCTTTAAGGGAAGGTTTCCTATTTTAAAAAAAACTTATTTAATGATTTGGAAAGTATGCTGTTTATACACTATTAGGTGCAGTTTTAAGAGAATTTGTTTTTATGTAACTTATAGAATGCTACTGCAAGGATTAGTATACTAATCAAGCATACAACATTACTAGGTAGATAAATACATAGAATTAAATATAAAAATATAATGTCACATCATTCTATCTATCATCTATCTATACTTTCTATCCTTAGAATAAGCATGGATTGCAGTTCAAAACATTAGGGCCTATGTTTATTTTAAAAAGAAAAAGAAAAAACTAGCATTCAGTACATAACATCAATTGCTGTACTCTTAACAGGGTATGTTCTTTTAAAACCACTGAATAATGAAAACAAGAGTTGATGGCACTGATTACTGTAACTGCTTCAAGATTTTTTTAAAAAAAGAAGCAAGGTTAATATATTTCAGTCAATAATAAGTACATAGATATAGATACCTCATTCATGATGCATGGAGAAAGTGGGATTCCAAGATCAAATTTGGGTTTAAAGAGTGTCAGGCACAGGAAATCAGGAGTCCAGGCAATTCAAATGAATATATAAGTTTATTGTATGCTAATGTTCTCTACAAGAAACTGAACTAACCGTCAAAGCAAATTGGCGATAGATAAGAGTCAATAGAATTCAAGGTAGTCTGGACTTAGATCAGTTGTGGGCGTGAAGGGACTCAAGACTAATGACACATTTGACCCCTCCCTGAATTCAGCCTGGTCAACTCCTACAAAAAAGTTTATATGGCTTTTGAAAAGGAATGGTGTGATTAAAATGGAGGAATACAATATAATTAAAGAGGAAAAAAATCAATAGGCACTTGATCATATTCAAATGTCTAATGGACCCAAAAGTTAGGATGATGAAACTCATCTTTTACATTTCTGATTCAAAAATTATGTTTAGGGTACATACATACATACATACATACATACATACATACATACATACATACATATGGATTTAAAGTTTCCCCACACCACTGGATCCAGATTTCTCTTGTTGAGGTCCTGAGAGAGGCTGTGATGGGGTTTTTTTTTTTTTATAAAAGTACAGAAAGAGCAAATCTAAGCATGTTTTTTTTAATAATTTGCTTAATACAAAAGTCCAGTAACCTTGACAATATTCTTTTCTGGAGAAGAGAGAAAATAAATGGAAGGGGAGGAAAAAGGAATGTTCTGGCAGACACATGTTTGAACATCTTGTGTGTTGTATAATCGCTGTAAATGGCATTTTGTTTCTGGCAGGGAAAAGGAGGAAATTTATCGGAAGCAGATTTTATTGTATTTAAACTAGAGTTCATGATCTTCATTGGTTTTTGCTTCAAAGATGTTGAGCTTTGGGGGAGGGGGAAATCTGCTTCCTGAAGGTGGTGGTAGTACGGTGCCTGATATGATGCATAAACCTAGAGCATGTGTGTCCAATCTTTTGGCTTGCCTAGGCTGCATTGAGTAAAGAGGACTTGTCTTGAGTCACATATAAAATATGTAATAAAGTATTAATCACATATAAATATAAATATATTTATATGTATATGTATATGTATATAAATCACATAATAATGTCAAACATTTGCAATCTTGTGGAGCCATATTACTAGCTGTTCAGGGCCACATGTGGCCTACAGACCATGGGTCTAGAACAGGGGTAGGCAACCTTGGCTCTTTTATGACTCGTGGACTTCAACTCCCAGAATTCCTGAGCCAGCCATGCTGGCTCAGGAATTCTGGGAGTTGAAGTCCACGAGTCATAAAAGAGCCAAGGTTGCCTACCCCTGGTCTAGAATAATAGCTCATTCCTCTTTTAATTCCATCTGCCTGGTGACAGAAGTAGCAGGTTTGCACTCCCTTGTCAATGCTGTGCAACTATGTTGGGCCACAATAGCTGGAATTTCCTGCTAGTAAGTCATTCAGGGCATTGTGGTCCAACATTGGTCAATTATACAGCACATGTTTTCAAGCGAGTCAAGAGAGTGTTGAGCCCTCTACTGAAGTATCACTGGCTTTCAGGAGGGACCCTTCCTAGTTAAAAGGAAAGAAGGGGAGAAATACTTTGTCTTGCAAGATCCTATTATTGTAACCATATATTAAGTTAGTACTCATAGTTGTACTTGTTGTCCTGAGTATCTCAAAAGGCTAGTGGACTGTGAGTTTGGAAAACTCTTTTCCAAACATTTCAGCCCAAAATGCTCATATGGAACCTTTTGTCTTGCTTTCCTTTATGGAGAAGTTCATATTAAAGCAGAGCTAATTACTAAATGGAGAGCCAGTTTGGTACAGAGGTCAAATACAAAAGCCTAGAAACCAAAAGACTATGAGTTCTAGTCTTGTCTTAGGCATAAAGCCAACTGGGTAACCTTGGACCAATCACTGTTTGTCAACTCTAGGAAGAAAGCAGTGGTAAACCACTTTTGAAATCTTGCCAAGAAAACCTCAGAGACTTGTCCAGGCAATCACCAATAGTTAACATTGATTCAAAGGCGCACGCGCACACACACAAACACACACACACAGACACACACACAGATACAAATAGACACACACACACATACACACACACAAACAAGAATTGCTAAATATGATTACTCTCTTAAATCAGTCCTTATAATCCACTGAGAGTTTTAACATGCATTGATACCAATGAATATTTTCAAGTCAAAATAATTTGCTAAGAGTGTGCTTTCTAGTCTCTGTCTTGAATGTGTTTCTATGCTAGAGAGTTTGTTATCTGGATCTCCTGTCTATAATTGAGAATGAGGAAATGAATGAAAAGGGAATTACCGTTGTGTAGTCAACCTGTGGGGCACTTTATATTCAGTGTTTGTGCCAATGAATGATAAATGTATTTACCACTGAAATATGTTCACACACAAACATATTTTTGAAAATCAATGTCATCTAGTGATCAAGGAGCAGGAAGACCCAAGTTCTTGTTTCCCTTAAACCTGGAAACCACCTGGAGACCTTGGACCAGTCCCTCTCTCAACCTAATCCACCTCGGATTCTATAGCCAGCTGGCTGAAAAACAAAATCCTTCACCTGCTCATGCACAGAGAGAATTGCTGTAAGAACTAGCAAGCTCAGTGCAAACAGAAGCAGATTCTGCAATCTCACAGATCAGGACAAATTTGGTGGCTCCCCAAGGCGGATGTTTCCACAGGTATTCGTGTTTTTATTTGCATCCTCTTAATTCCCAAGCATTGTCCTACCCAAAACAACACCTGTTTGGCAATCATTCAGAATCCTCAACTCTCTCCTGCCTGGATTCCAGCTTTCTCAGTTGGCTAATCTGAGTGCAAAACTATTAATCATTGGTGCTTAAAAAAAAATCTTCACTGGAAAAACCAAAGGAAACATTACTTAGTTAATTAATATTTTAAAGAGGAAGTAAATTGTTTTGTTCACAGGTTCATTTCGGGGCCTTAGTTAAAATAAGTAGATAGCCTACTGGAGATAAATAACAGGCATTTGCACATAATTAGTATACAAACAGAGTAATTGCACTTATTTGTATACTGCAAACAAAGCCATAAACTAAAGACCCTTTCCTTGCCACGAATCAGAAATAATCTTCTTCCTTGTAGCCTCCCGGCCGAGATAGGGGAATCAGATTCTTTACAGTTTTCATGCTGTTTTCATTCAGAATATGGGAAATGCAGTTTCTAATTATATTCTGAAGGGGGCAAAATTAAGTGCTGACATTGTACGAAGCTTCTGCTTCTCCCTTCTTTGCCTCTATGCATCTTGTACTCTCTCGGTGTAATCACCGAAGTGTTGTGATTGCAATGAAATAGATAGAATGCCTGTCTCTTATTGCTCTGGGGTTCATACTCACTGAAAGATTTCATCTCATTTTGCCCTCCTGTGTCTCCAAAGGCATAGTAGCTCTTTATGAATCCATTTTTTTTCCTAAAGAAGAAAATTGCAGTCCTTTGTAAAGGTGACCCTCATTATCTTCCTGACCTCTTGCACGTCATCTAGCATGGAGTGTTTGCCTGTGGCAACAAAAAATAGTGACAATATTTGCAGGCACAATGCAAAAAACTTACACACAGAATCTCTTGCTGCATAAAATATGTCTTTGCTTCACTCTGATAAATATTTACCACATACAAGATGCCTCTTCCAATTGCAAAAGACTATTTATTTTCTTCTTATGCTGACAAAGTAGTTGACTTCTGCTGAAGGCTCACTATATTTATCTATTCCCGCTAAATGG
The DNA here is from genome assembly GCA_023970755.1 of Azemiops feae. NCBI lineage: Eukaryota > Metazoa > Chordata > Lepidosauria > Squamata > Viperidae > Azemiops > Azemiops feae. The sequence goes on along the minus strand of JALGBA010000202.1, from coordinate 2,449,317 downwards.
AATGGGAATGTTTATGTATTTTATTATCTATAAACTTCCATTTTATACCGCTATTTGCCTTGGTTTGAAAGTCTAGCAGATGTTTTGAAGTTCTAACAATCAGGGAACTCCTCTGCGTGAGCTGTCTCATATTAAACTCGTTGGGCCTTAGGATTTGCCTCAGAACCCCAGTGAATGTGAATGATTAAGTGCAAATAAGAGAGAAAGAGTAGGAGAGTGTGTGACACTGATTGATTGTTTATTTTCTTGGTGATAGTGCCCCGGCAACTATATCTCTTCTTTCTCAGAGTCATAAGATTCCCTTTTGCTAGCCTTCTGGTGGAAATGGAAAATGGTTCCGTACAGACCTTTAGCTTTGTTGCTGTTTTTCATAACTGCTGCTTGTCACAATGATATGATTCCACCTGTAATTCTGCTTTTATGTATAAAGCGTAGGGTGTTTTTTTTCAAGTGCTGCAAAGGTGCTTACCTATCGGAAAAGCAAGGTATGGATATTATGCAGTAATCTTATTAAAGTATACTGTACATGGGTGGTAAGGAAGCTTATAGGACAGAAGCTAAAGCTGTTCTGGTTTCTATATCACACTGTAACCTTGACGGACAACAACTACACTGAATGTAGGATAAAGCATAAGGATCACTGCTAATTTGAGGCATGCCTGCCCAATTCATGATACTTTCAATTTCAAGGTATAGTGTATCCATGAGGTACTAAGCAAATCCAAGCAAATTCTTTTATTATCATTTCAAATATTTGCTTAGTCCTACATTTACTTTAAGAAAGATTTTATTATCTGTATTTTTGAATGTATCACTGCTTTTAATTGCTTCATGCTACCTATTTGTCCTGCTTCCCTGATTGTTTTTCTTTAATTCATGTGTGCATATTGATAAAACCCTGTAAAACATAAATTGTGATATAATTGCACCAGAGGATTGTATCACGATTCTATGGAGTGTGCTTTATACTTGGAATGCATGGGTATTGAAAATTCAGAATACCTAGATGTAGTAAAGAGGGTGTTTGAACACATTTCATTTATTTAAACAATCTTAAGTTGCTCAAGATCATACAAAACTGAAAAATCATAAAGAATAATGAACAGAACATAAAAACAGTCCTGAATTCAGATTAGTGGCCCAGCTATAACATTCCTTATCACACAATGGCCAATGAGATACTTTCAGAAACCTCACATACAAGGCCAGGAAGCTCTCATGCAAAGCCTTCTTCTTCTTATGATTCCTAGCAGGTGGGAGTTTGTTGTCTGTAATCCAGGAGGCAGCAGATCACTAGCAATTTATAGCTTAGTCCTCTATGAATGTGTTCTGTCTCCTTTTAAAACCATTTAAATAGATGGTTATGACCACAACTTAATTCTGCATTATATAAGGAATAATTTGTTTGTCATGGCCAACTTTGACTTAAAGGAGTATGACGGGGAACCTTGGAGGAACAGCTGGACCTCAGCCTGAAAAAGCTACAAGCACTCAAATACCTGAGGATGATCCACCTGCAATCACTTGGAACAACTGTGTCCTCTCTATAAAAATGAGGAACCATCTGGAAAGACCTCCCAAGCCGGATACATGCCATGAAAAGCAGAGTCATGAAATTTGACATGTCTCCTTCAGTGGTGTGGACCCTGTCAGTCAGGGAATTCCAACTGGCGGGTTCAAGAGAAGAGCATTTTCTGCTATGGCTATGGCCCTTTGGAACAGCTTGCCCCCTGAGGTAAAATTGGCTCCCACCCTCCTGACCTTCCATAAGAGCCTGAAGACCTGGCTCTACCTGTTGGCTTGGGGCCCCAATGGCTGAGTATCACACTGGAGGTGGTTGGTGGATCAAAATAAGATCTCACCTCCCCCCCCCCATAGATTATTTATTGTTTTTAATGTTGTAAGCGCCCAAAGTCACTTTGCAGTGAGATGGATGGCAAACAAATGTAATAATAATAATGGCTGGATTCATTGACATGGGCTCCATTTAAGAATCACTATTAATCCGGTTTCCAGCTGTGTGGGTCTGGATAAGGTAGAACAGACACAGACTGAATTCCAACAGGATAATGGTACAGAGGCCTTCAGATCTTAGAAATCAGGAAGGTATTACCTTGTAGAAAACTGACACAGTCATTTATAGGTGATCCATTTTATTTATTTATTTATTTTATTAGAGTTGTGGTGGTACCCATCTTGTCTAGAGGCGATTTTCAACCTCCCCCACTCTTCTGTTGCTTATATTTCATTGAAGAATTACTGGTCTTTTTCTGCTAAATCATTTCTCTAAACATTTTTTCCTCAAGTATTTATTCAATAATCCTGTCTCCCCCCAAACACTCAAAGTGCAACGTAGTTCTTTTTGGTGTTTAGGAAAATAAGTATGTAAAATTGGTTGTGGGGAAATGTTTATTTTGAAAATCTCTTTGGCATTGTTCTTAAGATAACTGATTCCACAGAATCTAGTTTTTTTCCTGGTTATGGTGGGAAGAATGTGTGACAAGAGGACTTGGTTTTTAATCTTTGAAGGCACCCAGAATCACTTTTGTGAAATGGGCAACAGTATAAATAATTTAAATAATTCAAATAAATGGATAAAATAAATAAATAAAATCACATCACTGGAAACATTATTCATCACGTTACTGGTATCACTTATAGAAAGAATTTAGTCTGAGATTCATGAGTACAGTCGGAACTTTTCCACTGATCAGTGATCAACATTTTGCAGATCTTTGACTCTGAGAACTAATCATGTGATAGAGAGTGACAATTTTTGGATCTGATTCAGTACGTTTGTCTTTGAGGTTTTTTTCTTTTTCTTTTATCCTATTCTGCATTTTCTATTTTTCCACAAAATCATTTGCAGAAGTTGAAAGATCAGGAACTAATCCCATAAAAAATGAGTTATCACCGAGAGTGCATCTTTGATGCAAAGGAAGCCTTCTGCCTCTGTTTTGTTATGATCTCTTTGTTTCCTGTCTAGTTTGCCAAAGGTTTTACCTCTTTGACACAGGACATTTCCGATGGCTTAAGGACTGGGGAATAATGATAGCCTTAGGCGCAGCTTCAGGCTAGAAGATTTTTCTGTCCTAGAAGTGTTCCATGTTGCTATGTCTGCTATTTAATTAGACCTCTAAGTTGCCTTGATAGCTGCAGGACAAGTCTTAGTCTACAGAATGAATCACATATTGCAATACCCAACTTACCTGATCATGGTTTGGTAACATCTGGAATTAAACAAACAAACCCCTATGTATATATTTTTTCAAATGGATTGTAAGGATTAGCTATAAAGAATGCAAAACCACAATGTGTTCCAATTTCTATTAATAGATGTATAGCCATTGAACTTAACCAACATATTGGATTTCCTCCAACACAAGATGCACACCACATATTAAAGAACACAACCATGTCCAAAGGTACTATGGCAGAACACATTTTCAATAAGCATGAGATTAGATTTTATTAATATCTCATCAGACCATTTTTACGCAACATCAAAAAACAAATACTAAAATGTACATTTCTGTTTTAGGTCAATTCACCACGCACTTCCATAATGTGTTTTCTCACCATGGAATTATTTTGCACCACATTGGATGGCAGGCAATTAATATATAAACAAACTCTACAAAAATATCTTTGAATATGAAGATGTTGAACTGCTACAGAGGTTGAATTGCCACAGCTGAATTGTAGCAGATTCATGACAACACAAATTATTGATTCTGCCCTTCAGAATATAAGATGATGAAACTTGAGCTTATTTCATTATAAAGCCACATGCTCCAATCTAATGGCTGTGTCAAAGTTTATATACCCAAAACGTAACTGATTTGTTAGGGGTATTTTCATGAATTGAAATAGATAGGTGTACAGGATTGATCTTACTTGAAAAAAAAACCATCTCTATTTGTGAGTTTTCCAAAGGTCAGTGAAGCTGTGGTTCAACTTGAGATCTAAGGTGTCTTAGAAGTAAGCCAAACAGGTCTGAAGATTTATATATTGTTTGTATCACATTTTAAGTTTTTATTGGTTTGAAGAGGCTTGCAAAAGCAAAAGTTCTGAAATCATATCAACATAGATTTTATTGTTGAGAATAAACTATTATAATTGCTTTTTCCTCCCATCTGCTTGCTCTGTGTTTTAACCTGATATTTAATTCAAATATCTATAATCACAATAATAGCTGCAAGGGGCCCAATTTTGTCATTTGTTGATATTAAAGACAGTGTTTCATGATGACCATTTTTGTGACCTGTGTCCTAGCAGAAGATTATTTTAAAACCTGGCTAAAGATTCATCAGGAATAATCCAGGAACAGTTCTGGAACATCTGTTTTTGGTTTTAGTCAATGGGCTTTATTTCTTTGAGATTCTCCGCAATTCCTCCTATTACACTTCTAGAGATAGTAAAGTAACCAATATTTTAAGGAGAGGTTTGTTGTTACAGTTGTATAATATACTCCCCCTCCCAAAGTTGTTTTCTTACAGGTATTGCTATGAGAACCTGTATTTAAATCTTCAACATCTTCATCAACGATTTGGACGAGGGGATAGATGGGGAACTCATCAAATTTGCAGATGACACCAAGCTGGCAGGAATAGCCAACACTTCAGAGATAGGCTTAAGATACAGAAGAGTCTTGACAGACTTGAACATTGGGCGCTATCTAACAAAATGAAATTCAATGGTGAAAAAAGTAAGGTTCTACATTTAGGCAAGAAAAACCAAATGTACAGGTATAGTATAGGGGGTACCTTGCTCAATAATAGTAACTGTGAGAGGGACCTCAGAGTCCTAGTGGACAATCACTTAAATATGAGCCAGCAGTGTGCTGCAGCTGCCAAAAAGGCCAACACAGTGCTAGCTGCATTAACAGAGGATAGAATCAAGATCACGTGAAGTATTAATACCCTTTACAATGCCTTGATAAGGCCACACTTGGAATACTGCATCCAGTTTTGGTCACCACGATGTAAAAAGATGTTGAGACTCAGAAAGAGTACAGAGAAGAGCAACAAAGATGATTAGGGGACTGGAGCTAAAACATATAAGGAACGATTGCTGGAATTGGGTATGTCTATTTTAATGAAGAGAGGACGAGGGGGGACATGATAGCAGTGTTCCAATCTCTCAGGGGCTGCCACAAAGAAGAGGGAGTCAAGCTATTTTCCAAGCGCCTGAAGCAGGACAAGAAGCAATGATGGAAACTAATCAAGGAGAGAACAACCTAGAACTAAGGAGAAAACTTCCTGACAGTTAGAACAATTAACCAGTGGAACAACCTGCCTCCAGAAGCAGTGAATGCTCCAACACTAAGTTTTTCAAGAAGAGACTGGGACAGCCATTTGTCCAAATGGTATAGGTTTCCTGCCTGAGCAGGGGTTGGACTAGATGACCTCCAAGGGTCCCTTCCAACTTTATTATTATTATTATTATATTATTATTATTATTATTCTATTATTATTATATTATTATTATTATTAATTATTATTATTATTATTATTATTATTATTAATAATAATAATAATAATAATAATAATAATAATAATAATAATAATAATAATAATAATAATAATAATAATAATAATAATAATAATAATAATAATAATAATAATATTTTCTCAATATGGTGAGAAATTCTGCATGCTCCTGGAAATGTCTCCCCACTGTAAGTACTCTACTACTAATGATCTGTTTTATGACTTGATATGCCAGATAACGAATTGTTCTCAGCTGTGGGATAATGATAGTAGGAATATTATTTACAATAGTAAACTATGTCAAGTGGAAGTTGAAAGATGACTTTTTACATGCGCCCTTGCCTACTAAGTTTTGCTCACTGGTTTTTGAACTTTAAAAATGCATTTTACCCTTTTTAAATTGTGAAGAACCTCAAAATATTGCTCTCTTTTTTTCTTTTCATTGCATGATCTTTAACAAGAAATTTATCACTTCTGGATATACCAATGGCTTAGACAAGACCAATAACATGAAGTTGAACCCCAACTAAATGTAAGAACTCCAGGCTGACTGTTGGTTTGTTTTTATCCAAAAAGCTGATATATAACCTATTCTGAGCGAGGCTTCATGTCTTCAGCACATATAGGTGCAATGTGGAAATGAGGTACAACTGAGACCAAACACTGTCTACATCAGGGGTGTCAAACTGCCGGCCCCTGGGCCAGATGCATCACACCAAAACCGTGCCCACCCCATTGCCAGCAATGGGAAAAAAGTCGTGATACATCGCAACACATCACATGATGCCGTGAGTTTGACACCCATGGTCTACATCAAAGTAGTTCTATTGGTTCAGAGAAAATTCTACTAGGTTTTTTTTTTTCAAATTCTAGTGCTATAGCCATATTTCTTTTAGAAATTAGATCAAGTGTCTTATCATCTATCATAACACAGTACATGTTCTAATAACAGGCAGATTTAAATGTGGTAATTTATTCTATATAAAGCTCCCTTTGAAAACAGTTCCTCCCAAAATGGGTCATGGCCCCACCTATTTTGAAGAGAAGTTCTCAAGATGGAATGCCCAGCCAGTTGTACCCTTCAAACCTATCAAAGTTGGGCACTTCTAACTAGGATATCAAATATCTGATTAGAAAATTATTATGTATTTCCATCAGTATTGTTTCTGTCATCCCATGAACTGATATTACTCTTACATCAATAAAAGCATTTTTTAAAAAATGGCAAAATCCCCCAAAATTGCAAATGGAGAAAATTTTGCAGCTAGATATTCTGTTGAACCAGGCTCACTATGATTTACATACATAGACTGTAGGGTGTTTTTGTTTTTTTAAATAATAATAATAATCCTATATGCTGTGCAAACTGATTAAACTTTGTTTATTTTTTGAAGTGTTTTATTACATTTGGCTCTAGGGCCAACAAATCTATAAGAAGTTTACTTCTTTCTCCATAATATAAACACACTTCTCTAATATATTTTCCTTCTGCTCCATTCCTAGTGAAGTCAAATAATATGTTTAAGTATTCTCAAGAGCACATTTTATCTTGCACCCTTCATACATGCGATGTTAAACAAAATAAATGCAGCTTGATACTTCCATAACAATCTTCATCCATTCTTCTTTATAACAAGTATGGTATTTGTATGGGAATACTATAAATCCATAAGAAGTGGACTCTAATAATGCCAGTCCTAAAGAATACAATATATTAGACTACCAGGTATTTTCATTCAATGAAACAAAACAAAATGTTATGCAAAAATCATAGTGATGATATTAAAGCTTCTGTAGTGTACCTCCCTGCTATATCTCTTAGGACTAAAACATCAGTTGGCAAGATTCTCCATCACCAGCTGTCTTTTCATTAGAAATTTAATTACATTAGAAAAAAAAATCACTATGCAATAAAATTTTTGAATTTCCATTTTTTTTCCTGTTTGATATATGTCTTGCATCATAAACTAATATTGTCATGCTCATTATATTCCATGTTTAATAAAAAATATCAAGCAAAGAACACATTGGAATTAAATCTATGCATATGCTTCTGGGAAGCCCTTTTTACTAGCATATTTACAGATTGCCTTGAAAACCCACAAAATGTCATATTATTATTACGAAACTTCAATAATTTTCCCTACTTAAATTCAACTATCACTAAGCTGGATAGAACAAATAACATGAAACATGAATAGCATGGATGATGATGATGATGATGATGATGACGACGACGACAGTGGTGGTGATGTGTCCATTCAGTCATGTCTGAATCTTGGTGATTCTATGGGCCAGATCTATCCACATCTTCGGGTCTTGCATTACTTCTTTGAGTTGTTCTATGCTTTGGCTGGTATCATTTTTGATGGTGGAAAAATACATATATATACAACATACTGTACAATAAATGCAATATAATATTGTACTTCTGCTAATGGCAAACTTGGACAAGAATTTCATTTGTACTTGAAGAGAACTTACAGATATTTCAATGAAATATGTCCCACTGGAGATTTTATTGTCAGAAGTCCTTGGTGCTCTCTGAGCTTGTTTGTTTTCTTGCAGACATTTTATTACCCTAACTAGGTAACATCATCAGTGCTAGTAAGGAGTCTTAAGGATTCTTTGGTTGGGATGTTTACTAATGGCTCTGTGGCAGTTTCTTGATTGAGGTACTGCTTACTTGATTATTGGTCTGAAGGTAACCTTGGAGTTAATCTATGCTGATCTGAATGCTGATTACTGGTGGAAAAGTGCTGGAGTTTTTTTCTCTTTTGGGCTGGTTGATTGTCTCTTTTGCACAATCTATAGATCAGGGCTTTTCAACCTTTTCACCAATTGTACCACTTTTAGGATATGGCAATATTTTTTTTTATATAACAAGTTTTATTGAATTTTTTTAATTTTACAGCCAAGTGCTTAGGACTCATCGTGGAGATAGGGCACTCCATAACACAAAATAAAACATATAGTCATACATAAACAATTTAGGTTACTTTTTAAAATTTCCCTCTCTATTTTATCAATCAAAAAAAAAAAAAAAACAACAAAAAACTATCAATAGTATTTCCACCTGTTTCGAGCTTAATTAACTATTAACATATTCCAATTGGCATTACATAGACATATAGTATACAGTTCGAGTATCCATATAATACAGACCATATTACTCCAAATATTCACTTTATATTTCTCAATTAACTTCTATCTCTTATTCTATTTCACGTACATATTTTATAAACGAATATAACTTTACGTTTTTAAACCATTTTACATTAACTTGTTATTTCTAATTATTTCTAAGCTAAACATATAGCTATTATATATATATATATATATATTAAAATTTCTCCACTATATTCTGTTTCCTATACTCTGTCAAACATTTTTATAAATCAATCCATTCTTCAATCATTGCAAGTAAGAATATCATTAATATTTCACCAATCTCAATACAACTCCTTTAGTTTTAACTTTTCCAATTTTCCATAGTTGCCATTCCAAGCCCTAATCAAATCCATAATTCAGATCAATATTAATCAGACTAAAATCTTAAACCTTAAAAATCTCAAAAATATTAGCTCACTTAAAGTCTCTAAAAACCATTTTACCCATCAAATAAAGTTTTAACACTCATTTTTAAACCTAATTCTAGCTTTCTTTTTATGCCAAGCAGGTTTCCACAATAGGGCCTTTAGCTCCTCCCATCTTAATATTTGATTATACACATTTTCCCACAGTTGCGTCCAATCATAGTCTTCTTCTCTTTTTCCCAATATTGTCTGCACTATGTAATCAGTCTTAGTCAGTATGGTGATTATTCGTTGTTTGTATGTATTGTCAGCATTTTTAATGTCTCGTATTAGAGAGTCCATTTCTGTTGTTTTTAAATCTATAGATGTTTCAATTAAATTCTGCCTTTGGTCCTCAGAAATCTCCATCCTTTGTATATAAGGTGTAACATCTTCCTCTTCAGTAAATTGTAGATATAAATCCTCCGCCTCATTAAGTTGTAAATCCAATTGTGTATCATGATCAGTTGGAGTTTGAAATTCAATTTTTAACTCTGAACCATTCTCATTCCTAAGTGTCCTGAAATGTTCACTTAATTCTTCTCTCGTTTCCAAGATTTTTGCTAGTATGAGTCCATAATTAAGCTGTGGATAGGCTTCCATTCTTTTTCTCTCTCTCTCTCTCTTTTTTTCTATAAGAAAAGTACAGGAATGTCTGGGCATAGTGCCAAGTTCAGCAGTTCCTTTACCATGGTTACAATGTTACGATAAGGCTTTCTGGGCTTCATGCCAATTTCCTGGATACATTGTAACCCTCCAATCCACATAACTCCACCCAGTAGCCAGGATAGTTTTTTTTCCTTTTTAAAGTGGATAAAAATGTTCAGAAGGGGGGGGGAGGAAAGAAAAACACTCCACCCCCCTCCCTAAAAATTTCCACTTAAGTTGAAAACAAGCAAACAGTGAGAAAGAGTCACAGTAAGGCTTTTCTTTTTTTTTTTCTTTTTTCAGGATCCCCCGAATTCCAGCAGTTCAAATACACAATAAAGAGTAGTTACTTTTTTCCCAAGTATTCAAACGCTGCTTTTTCAAGGGAGGGAATAGTTTCTAGAGGCTTTTCATAGGGAAGTAAAGAAAATAACAAGAGGGAAGGAAAGGTCTCACCCGGATCTTCCACGGTGGTTCTTTTTGCTTAGATGTTGCTGTGACTTTCGGCTGGAGCAGCTAAGTGATCAGCCATGTTACTGGCCGATCTTTTCCCCGTCGGCCCAAAGGTGATTTCTCGGACCGCAGAGAGAGCTGCTGCTCCCTCCGCGATCGACGAGTGCCCTCCTCTACGGTGGTCGCCCCTCCAGGGCGACTTTCGACCCTGTCCAGGGTCTACCGGCGGGGGGAAACCGGACGGCAAAGAGAACAAGTTCTTTGCACGTCCGCTGGCACTGGAACCGGATCCGGAAATCCGGATATGGCAATATTTTGAGTACCACCTAGCAAGGTGTCAAAAACTTGATGACCCAAAAAACAACAACCTTGTTCAAAGTTGCAATTGCACTGAAATGACTTATGACCATTTTCACACTTATGACCATTGCAGCATGCCCAGGGTCATGTGATTTATATTTGGATGCTTGGCAACTGATTCATATTTATGATGGTCACAGTGTCCCAGGGTCATGTGATCCCCTTTTGCAACCTTTTGACAAGCAAAGTCAATGGCAGGGCTGCTGGTGGCCAAGTGCTAAGGCGGGACTTCCCTCCCTCCTTCCCTGCCTCCCTCTTTCTCATGCCCACCTCCTTCTGAAGGAAGAATTTGAAAACCCCCGCCCCCATATTTTCTCTCTTCCATATATTCATCAAACAAGGAAAAGCCTCCAGAGACAGAAAAGACAAACTGCTGAGTGAACTAGCTTAAAAAGGCACATTCCCCTTTAAGAATTAGCTACTGGCTAGAAAGGAAAGTTACCGAGCGCAGCCGGCACTTAAGGAAAGAAAAAAATGTAGTAAATATTGGCTTCTGGCTAAGGCAGCCTCCCCAAATGGCTCCATTCATAAGTAAAGGAATCTACAGGCAAAATCCATTCAGGAGAAAAATACTTCAAAATCCCTTGCAGCAAAACTTACAGCTAACAATAGCAGAGCAATAGAAGCTAACATGAGACATCAGCCATCAGCCAAATAGAAATTACCAAACACTCCTTAAGAACACAAAGCCCACATTGCACAAATCCCAGAACTTCAAAGTCACAAAAGCACATAAGAATCCTTCCACTCTCCATCTCCCTCCCTCCCTCCCTCCCTTCTCACCTCCAGCCATTGCTGCCTTTTTTCTTTCCTCTTGGAGGGCAACCCCTCCCCCACCGTCCTCCTCCTTCTTCTTTCCCTTCGGTGCAGCTAGAGCTGACTCAGCTTCCTCCCAAGGCTGCTGCTTTTTCTCTCTCTCCCTCTCCCGCCCAAACTGCCTCCTTTTATAGCCTCTCCTGTCTCCGCCCCCTCCTCCTCCTTTCTCATGGAGGAGGGTGAGCAGAAGTGAGCCTGGGGCCTTTGCCTCTCCTCAGCCACTTTGCAGTTCCAGAGGACTCTCTCACTGTAAGTCCTTGCCTGTGCTGGCTCTTTCCCTCCCCCACTACACTTGGCTAGGCAGTGCTGCGTACCACCTGCCACTCGTTAATGTACCACAAGTGGTACACGTACTACAGGTTGAAAAGCCCTGCTATAGATGTTGTTAATGTCTATGTGTCTATTGATGGCTGATTTGTCAGAGCTCCAGGCTTCTAGAAATTCCCTGACATTTTTGGATTTGGCCTGGTCTGGGATTGTCACATTTTCCCAACTGAAACTTTGGATAAATCTGTCTATATGTTATGAAATTAAAGAATTTTCATCATGCCTTTTGACTGCCGGTTGGTGTTCATGGATGCATTCTGCCAGTCTGCCTGTTTGTCCTACATAGTGGTTGTTGCAGTTCTTACATTGTATGTTGTTGATGACTCCTATTTTTTCTTCTGAGTTACTAGGTCTTTGGGTTTATTTAGGATGTTTTGAAGGGCTTTAGTTGGCTTATGTGCTACACTGATTCCATGTGGCTGTAGTAATCTATCTGTGGTTTCTGAGATGTTCTTGATGTATGGCAGTGTAATTCTTTTTAGGGTTTGTGTTGGTTGTGCTGTATTGGGTTGAGTGATCAGGGACTTTTTGATGAAGTTACGTGTGTATCCATTTTGTTGGAATTTTATTGTCATTCAGAATAAAACACAGTGGTGTTGATTACAATCAGTACAAACTTTGCTAGTTTAAGTGGCTATCATTGTCACTGTTCTGGGCTACCAGCAATGTTTAAAAGGCCAGGCTGTGAATCTTATGTACTCTGTAGTATTTATGTAATTTGCATAAGCAATTATGTAAATTATGTAACCAGTTTTAGAATTGGTTATAGCTGTTTGACACCTAATAATACCACACAAAATCAATTTTTTCCCTTGCTAGCTAAAAATGTGGTTCTTTAGTGCTTTAGGGAAAGTATGCAAATATGCATTTGCTACAGAGGAATAGCTGGCATACATGTTCATGTAATGGCAAATAAGAAAATAAATATCAGATTATGCGCATGTGATATAATAGTTGAATTTTTCACATAACACTTAATACAAACTTCAACTTTCCCCACTATTCCTGAATGAAAGGAGAGAATGTAACTTGATGAACGTGTGTTTATCGATATGCATATATAATTTTAACTGAAGATTTTTACATAGATAAAAGATAGACATGTATATATATGTATGTATGTGTTAGAAAAAAAGAAAAAAGTATAAAACATAAAGCAGTTAGAAAAAAGAAGCAATTTCCAACCTTCTTTGCAGCAGCTATAAAATTGTTATCCCTCCTCCCTATTTAAAATTACATTACAAAGATCCCTTCTGCCCCATATTCAATCCTTTGTTCAATCAGCAAAACCAGAAATCACCATTTCACTTTTTTTAGCAAGACTTCTATACAAGTTTTCCAGTTTTTATAAAAGTACTTGCTGTTTTGTCCCTGATCAGACACATACGTTTTGCCATTTCTGCTCATTCTGCCATCTTTATAATCCATTCCTCCGCTGTGAGTATTTCGGTGTTTCTCCATTGTTGTGCATACAATAATCTTGCTGCAGTTACCATATATAAAATCAATCTTCCATAAGCCCTTTCTAATTGATTGTCCAAATGCCCCAGTAAAAAAATTTCAGATTTCATCTTAATATTAACATTTAAAATTCTTTGATTTCTACATATTTGTATCCAATTTTTTTTCATAAGTCCACCATGCATGGTAAAATGTCCCTTCATGTTTTTCATATTTCCAGTATTGATATGATGTACTTTTATACATCTTAGATAATTTGTCTGGTGTCATGTACCAATGGTACATCATTTAATACAACATCTCTCTGAAATTAGAACACAATGTAAATTGCAATCCTTTTACCCACATTTCTTCCCATGGACCCATCTGTATGTTATAAGCAACATTCTTAGCCCATTTTCTCATGCAGTCTTTAACTTGTCCTTCTTCCATTTCAAATCTGTGCAACAGTTAATGCATTTTGCAATCATATGTTCATCAGTCGTGTATAATTCAATTTCAAATTCTATCTTATGTTCAATTCCAGTAAACTTTTTATCTCTAGTAAATCGTTCTCTCAATTGTGCGTATGAAAACTGTTCTGTTCGCAACACAGACATGAGGACGAGGCAGTTGATGCAAAAAAGATGTTCTTTATTTGGTACTTGCACTGAACAGAAGCAAAGGAGAATAGGCAACATGCCCTTTTATACTTCCCCTGCAAGGGGAGGCTCAACCAATGAATGCAGGCCATTCTCCCGCCTCGCACATGCGCACGAGGCTGGAGACAGCCTGTCTGGGTCCCGGGCAACTTATGGGCTGCCCGGGTCTATACAACCGGTCCCGGGCAAACACGTGGTCTGCCCGGGTCTCTGCAGTTACCCTGCAGGTTGCCTGTGCCTTGCTGATTGACTCAGCAAGGCTCAGGACACAACAAAAACCATATCCTTCTGCAGTCAATTTTGGATCCTCTGGGTTTTGTTGCAAGAAGCTGCCTTCCAATGCTCCAGTGGGTAATTTGTGACTTTTTCCTTGTTCAGGGAAGCTCCATTAGCTAGGATCACCTCCTGGTTGTAGGCTTTGCCTCGGGGTTATCCCCACAGCATATAGTCTGCCATTCTCACAGCATGCTATTGGAATTGTATCCAAATCAGGGTCTCATCAGATTCATGCTTCAGTAGCTGTTCATGGCATTGATATGGAATTCTAGAAAACACTACTGATAATAAATGCAAGTAATGTCTGCCAAATAATTTTGAAAACATAATCAGTTCAGCTGAAATAGGGCATTCAATGGAGAATCCATCTGATTATCTAGGTCTTGAAACATCTGAAAATGAAAGTATTTCATTTTTTTTTTTATACAGACATCACTAACTCTCATTTTAAAAATAATAAAGGTGAAGAGAAATACAATTATATGCCAGAATCTGTAGCTTTAAAATTTTGTGATACAGTTTGCAATAGTAGAGATGGCTACATACATTAGGTAAATTGTTATGTGATTTTGCCATGATTCGTTCTTGATAAACACACTCTGGCCCAGTGCTCACAAACTGACTACTTAAAAGTCTGTTCCAGAGTTTCCCCCGACATCTGCAACAAGATGCAATTACCTGGATCCTTTTTTTCCCCTCTCTCTCTTTTGAACATAAGCATATTTGCCTTTTTCCAGATCTCTGGAAAATGGTGGGTAATTGCCTGCTCCCAAGATTTCACAAAGATCATACAAAGGGGTACTAAGATGACATCTGTAAAATTGTTCATGATTCTTGGATGTTCTCAGATCAGATGGCATGATAACTTTACATCTTCATGTGCACTGATCCTATGCAATATAATTATCATCATCATTAGTGAAGAAAAGAGGGTAGAATTTATTATTAAAATAATTAAAAACATATGACAATCTATACCTGCAGTAATTCAATGTGTTCAATATGGATATTTTTTTCAGATATAAGGAGTTCCATTCCCATTCATGTTTAGGCTAGGATGTTGCCATCCTTGTTCCTCAGGCATGCTGGCTGAGGAATTCTGGGAGTTGAAGTCCACAAGTCATAAAAGGGCCACATTTGAAGACCCCTGCTCTAAAGTATGTGTACTGCTGTCTACATTACATATTATGGATATAGATATACTGGAGATATATATGACATTTAAAAGACAACCCGCAAGAAATGTAAATTCTGTAGAAGGTAGCTGACATTTTTCCCCAATGAAAGCAAATGCTTTCCCTAATATGAATTAGGGCCACCATGATTGCACAGAGGATTTTCTAATCCCCCACCAGAAATGTTTAGTTTTTCAAAAAATAAAAAATAAAATCTCAGAGTATGGTTCTAGTTGTGATTTTAGAATATTCAAAGAAGGGGATGGAATTTATATAAATCGGGGCTGAAAGAAAGTTTTAAGATGTTTCTCCCCCAACCACAATGATCCTCATTGAAAATAGATCACTTTGCATGTATTCTAGAACTTATCTATACAGAAAGAAAGCTTCACGATAAATATTTTACATGCTGGGAACGTAGCATTAAGTTTTCATTAACAAACTTTTTTAAAGTTTGCTTGCAAACATTCAAACTTTTCAATGTAATGTTTACTTAAAGGAAAAGTATTTAATTGTATAATTCTATCCTGTCAACAGAACAATAGGATATAAATCAATCACTAAATGAACATTATACGAATCTAAATTGTTTTTCCAGAAAAACAAAAGGGCCAAGCATATTCAATTATTTTTCTGAACTGAAATGAAATCCACACCTACAGTATGATTTTGATTTTATTCTCTTGTGTGCTGCCTATTTTAATCATATCTCCTACAAAAAAAGAAACCTGATATTCCATCAAACTTTTAAATGAAAATTTACTTATTTATAGAATTTATAAGGATGCCCAATTCATAATTTATGACTCTGGGTAGTGAACATCAACCACCACCACCCATCCTGAAACTGACCAATATCAATTCCATATAGCGGGCATAACATCAGAGGCTAAAAATAACATATACTTCATCAGCCAATACAGGAGGTTTGATTACTATCTTGGCCCCTTTCCTTCAGATGTTCAAGGGAATATCCCAAGTATCTTTGCAGAATACTTTGATTTGGATTTTTAATCTGACAATGATTCTGTGACCTGGTCATTTTGCCTGTTCTGGGAAATCTGATCTATGTGTCAGATTGCAGGGCAGACACGCTTATCTTTTCTTCAAGGAAAATGAAGAAAAGTGTGTATTTTCAGATTTAGGGTTAAGAATTATTACTCTCATGAGGGTGCCTGGGAGGAGGTCCAGAGTCGTGCAATCAAAGCCCTGTCTTTTTTAAATGTGTCCTTGTGTATGGTTGGGGGCTGTCATCTTCACTTTTTTAATCTTTCTTGGGATGTATGACCAGACAGCCATTAAACAAACTATTGAGGCAAAAAGACATTCTTAACTAAGTGGAATAAGATTGACATAACCCTACTTTCCTCAGTTATTTTCAGTTCAGTTGCCCTTTTCTTGTCTTTCAATAGTTCATTTGCTTCCATATTTCTTTCATTGCTTTATTAACATTCTTCTTCTTCTTTCTTTTTTTTTACAAAAAGTCTACCTATATATTGACAACACTTGCTGAGAAAAAAGTTGGGATGCCTTGCTGTGCTCTAATGATTAAAATCATTTAAAAAGCATCTATAGAGTAAAAGCATCATCAAAAGCTCATCTTGGACATGACTGGAATGAGGACACAGCAGGAGAGCACCCTTCATCCTGAGCATGAGACTCAATGGTGGTCACCTTGGGTTCTTCCTCTCCATCATGCTTATGCAGGCAACAAAGTTCTCTCTACACAATATAAATCTGTTTCAGCAACATAGAGATTCACAGGTGGATGACAAGGGTGATTCATCTCTCCTGATCCCCTGCAGACCACCTGTCAAATACCCAAACACCTTTTTTTTTTGTCTTTAATTATAACATTCTCAGTGTCACCAGAAAACTACTAAGAAAGGCTGAAAATGTGTTGGGGGGAAAGATAAATTAATAATAAATCCATTATCTGAATGTTTATCCTTATGAAGATGGAAATGCAGGTTTCATCAATAAAGAAATTGGATCTGCATTTTAGGGGAACTGAAAGATCTACAGAAACACTAAAAATAAAGAATCTTAAGGGCAGCAAAGCTAGAAAGGCCAGTCAGCAATGAGTGTGCTCAATACAGGTCATAGATCAGGAATGTCAAACTGCTGACCTGTAGGCCGGTTGCATCATAAGGAGGCCGCGCCCACCCCAGCTCCGGCAATGCAAAAAAAGTCACGATACGTCATGACACGTCACGTGACACGGCGAGTTTGACATCCATGTCATAGATCGTTGGAAGACATCTTTGGCTTCTTAAAAGAGAACTGAGAAAATTTCCTGTCTGAAACCTTAAGGAGATATTATCAGTCAGTGTAGACTGTGCTGAGCTACATAAAGCTTACAGTTCAATTTCTAAGACCTGACTTGTGGTTTAACAAATTAAGTAACCACAGCAAACTATGCTGGTTCAATAATCCATGGTTCAGCAAAAGGTGGCTTCATATATACATAGATACCACATTACTATAAGTTAATAATTAGAAGACATGAGAATCTCATCAACTTATGCAAAAGCATTGAAAGAAGAGGAAGGAAGGAACAGAATGGAGTATTTTTGCCAAAATTCTGACTGGGAACATTTCACACCAGCTTTACATGCTCTACTTTTATTCTTTGTCTACCTATACTCAATTAAATCATTAATTTATAAGCACTATTCCAAATATGCATATTCTGACATTTTCTTGAGAATTTACAATCAGGAATAAATAAATAATTTTTAGATTCTCGCTATATATGCTTTGAATTATACAGTGATTCCATTTCTGTAGTATAGTTCCATAAGGGCTGTCCCTTCAGATATTCAGATAGAGATTGTATTTTGGTTTCGTTTCACTATCTTCCTTCTGTGTCACTATAATTTAGTTTTCAAGCCTAATTATATATGATAAACCAATATTCAGTTGCTCTTAACAAGTTATTGCTAAAGGCACACATTTTACACAGTATTAACTTTTCCTTCAGATCTGTAAAAATGAGTGAGAGAAATTTATAGCAATGGTGTTTCTGAGTAAGCAAAAGGAGAAACAAACTACAGAGCAACATTACCATATAGAATATTTTGTGAATATTCCAGGACTCAGAAGCTCATTATCTGAGTTCTGAAACTCAGTTTCTTTGTTGTAAATTCATATTGTCTCTCTCTCCATGTAAGACCATGTAAGGAGAACACTGCAATAAGGCCTAGAGCCATCAATTTTCATGTTCTCATAAGAGGATCTATGGGGGACAAATTATAGCCTATCCTTACATACATGATTGCTGTGAGGGATTTTGCATTGTGTTACAAAGGAAACAGGCAAGCTAATTATCCTGGCAAGGGAGGACACAGATAACAAAAACCAGCTGTTGTCTTTTCCTTGGGAGTAAAAGGACTCAGTAAATGGATACAATAAAGGATATTGCTTATGTTAGAAGGTGGTAGAATCAAGAGAAAAGGGTAGTCTTGGAGCCTTCTTAGAAAAGTAGAATTTAGAAGATTAGCAACCCTTAGTAAGATCACCCCCTGTTCTTATCAGATGCTGCATTCCAACCATAATGGTCATGTCTTAATTTGCATGGCCTTTGTAATCCTTTCATATCCTTTGCAGGTCTTTGGGACTCTTCTGTGTTTCATTGGCAAGGAGCTCAGTGATCACTCTAGTTTTCTGTACCAGTGAAAATGCTTCACTGCATCTATATCCGAATGCTTTGATTCTTTATTTGTGGCCATTTTCCCCCACAACAAGACTTTACTGAAATGTTCAGTACATCCATTCATAATTTTTATATTACAGAAATATAGAAATTGGCATGGAAATGGGTTTGATTATTGAGTGACATTTCATCAGAGGAGGAAGTTTGCAGCAGTATAGCAAGCTGCTGGTCCAGAAATGTAAAAGATTGTCAAGATCCTAAGGGAATCAGCAGAAAGCAATATTCATTATTTTATCATTGTTATAAAGAAGAGCTTTCGGTTTTGTTTCTTTTCAAGATAAGACATTTTCACTTAATTTCTTATAGGTGCAATGAAGCATTTTTAAAAAATTCACTTTAGTTATGAAGTGACTGGGCAGCAGGAGGGAGCATCTTGTCTTGGCAACAATTATGACCAGCAATCTGCAGCCTGCCTGGATTCCCAGACTTCAAGTCAGTCCCAAAGGAAGACACATCAGAAAGGTATTTCTATAGTGAGCCTTTTCCACATCAGGATGGAGAGTGACATGAACAATAACAAGTCTACCACTTTGCAAATCAAATCAGCTAGAAACAGCAAAAATTAGAAATTTCCTCAAAATGAAACCAGAAGCTTCTTTCTCCTGGGAGCAGGGGAGGGAACTTTAGGGCAACTAGAGGACATATCTCAGTGCAATATTAATTCTGGGTGGTGGTGTCAAGGAAATGCTAAGAGCTGTCGTTGGTCAGCAGGATCTTTAACATTTTCAGTTGTTCAACATTTCCCCCCAAATGAGTCAAGAGGTACACCATCCTAAGGGTAGTGTAGTCAGTTTCTCCCAGTGGAGCTTATGGGAGAGGATAAATGTATAAAAAAGGAATATTTTACAGTTCTGGCTGAAATAATCTGCCAAGGCTTTGATTGTAACAGAGCAACCACATTGATTCTCATCATTATTGCTTCTATACAAGTGCTCTTTGAGTGAGATATTTTCTATAGATTTTGTTTTCTTTTACACACTTGATTTTAATAGCAGCAACTAGTCTACTTCAGTGAGTCAAGGATAATACAACCAGTACTATATCTGATCATGCACCAGTACCCTTTCAATTAACGCTAACAGAAGAGCATCCCTTTCATTGAAAACAATCCATCTAGAAGCCAACACATTTAGATAATAAGCAGTATGGAAGAAATACTTGTTGGTGCATGGAAACATGATGATTACACCTGCTAACCCCAAAGCATGAGAGAAAGATATTAAGGGCATCACATAGCACTTTAACTTTGTTCTTATTACAGAACTTCCAGCTTTGGAAGTTGGATAATTGTGAACTTGGAACTGGACAACTTGGAACTGGTAGTTGACCTGACTGAGAATGATACAGCTATGATAGGCCACACTCTGGATTGCACATTTAATTTAATATGTTATATATTGGGAAGCAGGATGGCACTATAATACCATCATCATTTTTGGATTAAAATAAATCCCAAAGCAGAAAATATCATACCTAGAACATCCACTTTATTCATAAATGATTCTGGCCCAAGTGATGAGGATGCTGCAATGGTTTAGGTGTAGGTGATTTGGATTTAATGTGTACATTCCTTTAGCACCCATGTAGTGGTGTATGAATGTATATTTGTGTGTATGTGCATACACATGTGCATGGAGATGCAAAAGAAAATATTATTTTATTTCCCAGAATAAAAGCTTGGACTTAAAAGCTACATCTAGACATTCCAAGAAGTGAATGAAAACAGCACTGTGCTTGAGTTGCAAGGCAAAAGAAAATGGAGGTGAGTGGAATTATTTGTGGGGATCTAGAGGGAGAGATGGGGAACAACTTTACTAATTGGCAAATGAACACTTTGAGACTGGCCAGGACCACTATGAAGCCATTTGGCAATAAATAACACCTCTCATTCATAGGAACTGTTTTTATGAGAACATCTACAGCAAAAACTGAAAGTTATCTACCTGCTCAAAAGGTTTGCATCTCCCTGACCTAATGAATTCAAGGCAGAAATTATACACACTTCCAAACTGGTTCTCCTACTATACTACTTATAATATTTATATTATACTACTCAGATTAATGACTGATTCTGTCTTGTGCACATGATATGTGTCTGTGTGGATGGAAGTTCCAATTCTCTAGATTTCCTTTCTTATAAATTGCTCTAATATCATAGTTTCATATATAACTATCACACATCTCAATGATATTTAAAATGAATGCAGCAATGCAACTCAGGCTAACAGTGGCACTGTTTTTCATATGTACACTATATTATGTAGATTCATTAATTAAAGTTGGATCCCTTCACTTCAAATAGGAATGTCAAAAGTGCATTTAACTGCACAGTAACTAGCTTAATCAGTTCTGACTGGATGATTTAAACAGCACACCATTTTGATATTTCTTATATAAAAATTAAGCTGAGAATCTTTAAAATGAGTTAAAGTTTTACCATAGAAACAACTTTTTAATGATGCATTGGTTGACACATCTTTTACTGTGACATATAAAATATTTCAGAAACAAACAGGAATAATTTCAGAAGGTATTCCGATTTATTTCAACATCACTGCAGTTAGGGAGTTGCATGATAATAAGGAGAATTTAGAAAGATAGTTCAAGAAGCTATAAAAACCAGAGAATGAAGTTCAATAAAAACAAACCAGCAATAAAAGAGGAATTAACAAACTCAATTTAAAGCTATTTTTCTCTTCCATTCAAGGGTAAGTCTAAAGCTAATGGAACAATAGCTAAAATTAGGAATTCCAAATTTTATAAACTCTAAGTTTCATCAACTCTGGACAACATGGAGTTGTAAAATCCAACAGCTTTAGTCAGAATCCAAAGATCCCTGACTAAAGATCAGACTGCTCTACAATTTGCAAGCATTTAACTATAGGTACAGTAAACCCACAATCCCTTCCCATTTGCCAAGGTAGCACTGATAGAGCATAACATTCCAAATATGGATATGGCACCAGTTTTTCTGCCTCTACACCAAAGTAAGGAAAAATAAGTGAAGATTTAAACCCCATGATTAAAAATTTTATGTACAATACTTATAGATTGTCCTAATTACTTGAGAGAACCAGTTTGGTAGTGGTTAAGGCATCAGGGTAGAAACCCAGGATACTATGACTTCTACTCCCACTCTGGACACAAAGCTAGCTGCGTGAACCTGTGCCTGTTATTTTCTCCCAGCCCTGGGAAGGAAGCAATGACAAACCACTTCTGAAAAACCTTTTCAAGAAAACTGCAGGGACTTGGCCAGGCAATCTCCAAGAATTGGACACAATTGAACAGAACAACAACAAAAAATTACCTGAGCTTCTAAGTGGATGATAATTGTCAACTTAATAGAGTATTCCAGGCTTTTAGGAAGTGGTTTGCCATTGCCTCCTTCCTAGGGCTGTGAGAGAGTAACTGATTCAAGATCACCCACTTGGCTTTGTGCCTAAGATGTGATTAGAATTCACAATCTCCCACTTTCTAGCCTGGCGTCTTAACCACTACACCAACATGGATCTTTTAGATTGATTACAATAAAGCATGTAACAATTTCAACAAAGTAGAATCATGAAAAATATGATGATGTTTGATATCAGTCAAAATATCCTCTGTTTTATAAAAACAAAACAAAGACAATGGAAGCACCAGGACTGAGTTAATCCTTTATGCTGATAAATTAAGTGAAGTCAAAATAAAAAGAGGGGGTTCAAGATTTTCTGTTATTCAATTTGGTGATGATTTCATTGACAAAGATGCTAAATAAGACAAAATATAAATGCCAATTTTCAAAGGAAGGTAAAAAAATCTCCCATCTTTTTTATATTCGCCAAATCAAGGCAAAACTGAAAACATGATATAGTTATGATGAAGACAAGGAATTGGAAAAGGTTACAAAATACCAAGGTTTGTGAATAAAAATTGCCCCCCCAAAAAGGAAAATAAATTAAACCATGGTACCAGTTGTTAGTGGGGCACTAAGCACAAGACTATAAGGACTTAAAATTTGGATGGCTTAAACCTGGAAGAAATTATAACAGCCCAACCACAAACAACAGCACAGTTGAGTGTCTTATACATAATTAGATGCTACCATTACAATTCCCAAACCATTGGGTAGGGTTCAAATCATGAAGAAGAAAACCAAACAAGTTTGTGACATGATTAGTAGAATTGGAATAATAATAATGGAATACCATCAACTTCTTCCACGACAATGTTATAATAAAATAGGCTTAGAAATTCCACCATAAGAAATTCTATAGGACCCAAGAACAAATTTGAAAACCAGAAGCCCCTTTTTTCAGTAGAAAATAACTTTGGGTACACTATAAGTCATAGTTTGGCATAATAGACAGTGCTGGCACAGCCACACTTCTCTGTGCATTAATGATTCACCTGTGGAGATGGTTACCAGCATCAAATTCCTGGGTGTGCAGCTAACGAGTAGGCTGACTTGGTCGCTAAACAGTGAGAAACTGGTGAAGCGGGCACAGCAGCACCTGCATTTTCTGCGCTGCATGAGAAAAGCACATCTTCCTTCCCCTGTCCTGACCACTTTCTACAGGGGGACAATCGAGAGCATCCTGTCATACAGCATCACAGTCTGGTTTGGAGGCATCACTGCTTCAGACAGGAAGGCAGTGCAGAGAGTGGTGAGGACGGCCGAAAAGATCATTGGCAGTTCCCTCCCTACCATCCAGGACATAGCACAGAAGCGTTGCTTGAGCAGGGTCCGTAAGATTATCTGGGACACTACACATCCTCTTCACGACCTGTTTTCCTTGTTACCTTCTGGGAGGAGGCTTCGTGGTATCCATAGCAGAACATCCAGATTCAGCCATAGTTTCATTCCATACAGCATTAACCTTGCGAACTCTCAAACTTCCTCCTTGCGTTATATATTCAAGATGGACAGTATTTAATATTTATTTGCTATGTATATGTAGGGATGTGGGTCTATATATATGTTGTACATAGTATGTTTTAGGTGTGTGTATATGTATATGTTTCACTTTGAGAGCGGGCAACTAAATTTCATTTTTTATGTGTGCCATTGTGCCCACAATATAAAAATGACAATAAAGGTTATTTATCTTATTTATCTTTATCTGATGAATACCTGCCATGAGTATTTATATTGCTACCACTCCCTTTTCAAATGTTACTTCTGACAACTGAGTTCCCAGGAGCCCACCAAAAAGCTCTTCAAAAGCTTGACAGGAGCAATGTTGAAAAATAGAAAACACAGTGCAATCTTCTCCATCTTTGAGGAAAATACCCCTATTCATCAAAAATGTTTTTGATGAAAGAAGGAAAAATGAACATTTTTATCTTCGCAACTCATATTGTAGTTTTTGCTAACAACCACAATTGTGACCAACAATTACTAAGCATTGCAGCTACTAAATAAAACAGGATGTGACTATGATGGGCTTATGACTTCACTTCTTCTTTGGTCATTAAGCGAAGCATGAAATGTCTTCATTTTCATTTCAAAATGAACATTGCCCATTGTTAGTTGTCATTAAAGGCACTAAATTATGCCAGGGCAAGAGTGGAGAATAAATCAAGCCTGGCTACCTGAATATATGGCATTTTAAAACAGTCCCAAGTTAAGTCCAAGGTTAAGATATTATATTTACTCAACACTGTAAACATATTAAAAATATAAATTAAATCAGATAGCTGAAGCAAAATTGTAATATTTAGTTGCCTGTAGCCAATATGGATTATCTCTTTTCAAGAGCTTTGAAGATGTTCAACAATTAATGTTGAGCCTGTCTTAATAGTTATGTATGTTATCATTGCAATTATTTTGTAAAGTTGTATTTTTCAGCTGAGGGGATCCTGTGATTGAGAAGGAACAAAATAATAAAGACTAGTCTCCCTTCCCCAATCCCTGTGTAATATTCCCATGCACAGAATTCATGCACAATTCCCATTTACAGAATTCATGTATAGTCAGATCATTTTTAAAGAAATTTCTTAATTTACTGAAGAAATCTATCATAATAGTTTTCAGAGGTTTTGTTTTTACTTCCTATTCTATCTCACAACCAGATGGCTTCCTGGTGGTCTCCTATCCAAGTGTTAATCAGATCAAACTTGTTTTGATTTCTGGAGATTAGTCAAGGTTGTCTAGATCTTGCTTTCTACTGTGAACCCCACTATCAGACATAGTAGAAGAAAATAAATAGGAAGTGACAGGGCAATGTGTAGCAAGTTTTTCTTTTGGCAAAACTGATTTGTGGTTGTTGTATGTTGTATTTCTGAATGTACAATATTCAGGTCCTAACAAATATAATATCAAACAAAAGTATCTATATATCTGTACACAACTACTGAAGTTCTCAAAGTTGGTCTAGCCTTAGAGATATTTGTGGATTGCCTTCCATTCAGTTCAAATTCCTTCAAATTCTGTGCTGTCAAATAGATTAAATTGCATCAGTGCTCTTTTTAATTGTGTGTGGAAAATGTAAACTGTGTAATGGAAGCGCATGGAGAAAGAAATGAGGATTTTAATGAAATACAAATCAATATATAGTTATGAAACATCCAATGTATACAGTATATTAATATTCCCTCACATCTGCATTATCAATATTCTGAGGACAGCTTCAGAAGTCATTATTAATGCTGGTATATTTATGTGTTTTCTTTACCAGACATTATTTAGCAAATGGAATGCTTGCTTCCACTGTTCCTAATCAAAAATGGATCATCTATAAATCCAGAAATTCCACCAGTTGTTTGCAAAGGTAAAAAGAATCCCATTTGAAATGAAAAAAATATATAATTCAGGAATAAATTAAATCTTTCCATCTTTTCAGACTCTCAGTGGCTAAACAAAATTATCTTAGGCTAGCATTTAGCAGGTTCAAATAATGTTAAAGCTCCAATTGCTGGCTGTCTCTCATTTTAGCCACTAGCCCACCTGCATTTATGGTGGATGAATTGTGAAGATTTCTTGAATTTTTACAGTTTTGTACAACATAATATTAAAAATCATATTGGCCAAAGAAGTGGCAGGGCTACTGCCAGCTGGAAGGAGAAAGGTTAAGCTTCCCCATCCACCTTCCATGACTCTCTTTCCGGAGGGAATAAAAAACATATCCAGAAGCATCAGTGGTGTAGTTAGAGAGGATCCAGTTTGCACCAGCTCCTATTCTCATCTACAGGTTGTCCTTGATTTATGACAATCCATTTAGCAACTGCTTAAAGTTACAACAGTGTTGAAAAAAGTGATTTATGATGGGTTCTCGCACTTAAAACCATCACAGCATCCCCACGGGCACATGATCACAATCTAGTTTCTTGGAAACTGCTTTGTACTTAACAACAGTTGCAGTGTCCTGTGGTTAACATGATAGCCATTTGCAGCTGTTCCACCCAGTTTCTGACAAGCAAAGTCAATGGAGAAGCCAGCAGGGAAGGTCGCAAATGGTGATTATATGATATCTTGCTTAAGGACTACAGCAAAAATAGATTGTAAAATTGAGTGCAGTTACTTGATATCTCATTTAATGACTGCACCACTTAATAACAAATTTTCTGGTCCTAACTGTGGTCATAGGTCAAGCACTACCTGTATGAGACAGAATATCCTACCATCCAGTGGGGCAGTGTTGAGGGGAGTACAACTACCAGAAACCATCTTAATAAAGCGGTTATGATTTTCTGCTTAACCAAATTTTAACCCCTATTTTGGACTCTCGGGAAATATGCTAAGCTTGTATATGACTTATATTCCTATGGAAAGCCATCTCTCTAAAGATTTATCTTGCAGATTTTAAAGATAATTGAAATATATAACAAGGTTGGAAGGCAGTTGGGATGTGCCAAGTGTGCAATCACTCAAACATGGCAGTACTAACACGATTTTATTCTGGAATTAGCAATGTGGTGCCTCGGGCAACATTTTATCTAATGCATCTCTTTTAAATTTTTGAAATCTGCTATTAGACCCAGTATCAGACAATAGGTTTATTTAATTGTTCTGATATAGTGCTAGTTTGAATGCCTATGAATATCTGCTTTTTAAATTTTATATTTTCTCAAGGCAATGCATTATTTTATCATCATCTCCCACCTTTCATTGCATATTTAAATTCATTAAATATGTATCATAAATAATAAGATGACACAAGATGAAAAGATCTAACTCTCTAATTGCCTTTCTACATATTTTATCATTAGATGTGAAGGGCAATTTATCTAAGAGCTGTATCATAAGCACAGAGTGTTGGATTGAGATTTAAGTCTTGATTTATTTAAGTGGTTCCTCTTAAGCATAAGTAAGGGCATTTCCTGTCATAACTTCAAATCCACTCTGAAAACAAGTTAAAGGCATTTGCTGTCATAGCTTCAAATCCATTTTGGAAACAAGTTAAGTCCACTACTGATCAAACAATGATGTTATTGGGCATTTTCCACCATGAAAAATGGCAAAGTTTTGTGCAGGGAAGAGACATTGCCTGGATTCACACATTACATTGGTTGGGTTTCCACAAACCTAATCTTATCAGCAAAAGGGGGTTGGAACTCGACATGACACCATCAACTCATTGATGGAGGGCTTTGATCCTTAAGTGCTCTGATATCACGGAGGAGACACAAAAAAATTAGTTCTACAAAATATTACAGTAGGTTTTTCCAAATAAGGAGTCCTGAGAATTCTATAAGTTGAGCCTGTTTCAAATGAGTCTTGGGAATTTGTTAAATTAAATTGGGAGTCAGCAAACTTTTCCAGGCTTATGCACTATTCAGGATTTCTCATGATAACACCTCCTTCACATCCGTATCTCAGGAAAAAAAAGATTTTGCAGGAACAAGGATTTGTGTTGGGAGTACCTACTAACATCACATTGTTAATTCCTGAATAAAGCTAAATAATGTTGATAAATTGTAAAGGAAAGTTGACTGATTCCTTGTTGGCAATGTAATTTGGATTGTTTAAATGAAAATAGAGATATTAATCAATTGATTGAAAGTCATAGTATGACTTTGCATTCTATTCAATATACTTCATTTACAAAAAGCTGATAGCAAAAGCAATAGCTTATATTGCCATTTCCAACTTGTGAATAATCCTAACGCATGAATAAATGCAAATTATACACACACACACACACACACACACACAAAAGCCACTCACAACTTATTATAATTATAATGACATAAATATAAATTTGAGACCACTATGTTTTGGTGATGGTAACATATGCCCTGATCATCACATAAATGTATTACTATAATATGCTCTACAGGGTGCAACCTTTAAAGATGGAATCAACCTTGCCATTTTATAATAACAAATTCTGAAGTCATGACTACCAGTGGGCTTCTAGTGCTGATTATCACCCACAGAACCCTATCACGGTGTAGCTAATCAGCTATCAGTGCAACTGCTTCATTATCTATTGAGTTCACTGAATCAAGAAGAGCAGGATAAAGTAGCACATTGATGTGTGCTTGATTTCATGAATCATAAACTGAATTATATAAAAATCATCTCCAACCATTACAAACTGGAGATTTAAGATTGAAAGAGGGCAGGATTTCATTCATATTTGCAATTCAGGTGTTAACTAATTCAAAGCAACTTCAGGATTCCATTTGAAAAAATAAATAAACATAGATTATAATTGTACCACAGGTTTTCATAGGAAAGCACCTAATAATTGCAGCTAAATGAAAGGACCAATGCATCAGAAATACATCAGTTACTGTCTTCCAAAAATTGAATCTTCCTGTCTAGTTAAATCATCTTGAGAGGATCTAAGAGTCCCTTCCCTGCATGAGGCCAGAGCGATGTGGACTGGCAGCCAACTTTTTCTGTTGTGGTTCCTCTGTCTCCTGTATATTACAAGTAGATCAAAACTTTATTCTGTCAAGCTTTTAATTCTAGCGGATTGTTTGGAGGCATTCATCTTGGGGTGGATTGATTAAACTTATATTCTGTTTTTGCGTGTTCGGTGTATTTTATGTTTCCCGAAGTCTTCAGATTAGGATGGGTTACAAAAATCTAAATAAATATATATGCACAGTACATGTTTTCTGCTATCAGAAATCTGATTTCCTGGGGTAAATGCAATATCAAATAGAAATTGCTACAACTGGAGAAGAGCTCTTCTGGTATGCCAGCTATCAGTGCAACTGCTTCATTATCTATTGAGTTCACTGAATCAAGAAGAGCAGGATAAAGTAGCACATTGATGTGTGCTTGATTTCATGAATCATAAACTGAAGTTATATAAAAATCATCTCCAACCATTACAAACTGGAGATTTAAGATTGAAAGAGGGCAGGATTTCATTCATATTTGCAATTCAGGTGTTAACTAATTCAAAGCAACTTCAGGATTCCATTTGAAAAAATAAATAAACATAGATTATAATTGTACCACAGGTTTTCATAGGAAAGCACCTAATAATTGCAGCTAAATGAAAGGACCAATGCAGGGATACATTCATTGTAGGACTTTAAGTTTGCATTGTTTCAATTGGATTATGGTATAGGTACAGGTTACCTGAGGAACCATCTCATCCCAATCGGATTGGCCCATCTCATTCACTCCAGCAGAAGGGAATTGGCCAAAGAATTGCAGCTGGTGGGGTCCAGGATCAGAGGCTCTTCTGCCATGGTTCCTACCCTTTAGAACGTTATCCCCCCCGTTCCATTCCCACCACCTTGACCTTCCAAAAGAGCCTGAAAACCTGGCTTTGCCAACTAGCTTGGAGCCCCGTTGGGCGCATCCCATTTTGGAGGTGGTTAGGGACTAGTAGACTAGTAGAAGACTTCACCTTTACCCTGTCTACTCATTAGCTTTTAATCTGTTTTAATATTAATTTTAATGTTTTAGCTTTTAATGTCTGATGGTTTAATGTTTTGATCCTATAACTATTTTATTTTGTTATTTATGGTATTGTTAGTCTCCAAGAGTCGCTTGGTAGAGATGTTGGTGGCATACAAATTAAATAAGTAAATTAATTAATAAATAACATTACTTCAAGGGCTTCACTTCTTTATATAACCCTTTTAAGGCAAAGAGGCAAAGACTGGGGAGTTTTTAAATGGTCCAGGAAAGAGTCAAAGCTATGCTAAGCCACTGTAAAAACTGTCCTATAACAACTTAAAGAATAAGTACTTTTCCACTGGCTCTTCTGTGGTGTCAGGTTGGTATGAATCTGAAGAATAATCGCTGACTTCCCCTGCAAGATGCTCTGCTTTGCTAGTTTTCCTGGAATGCCATGAGATTTGGCATAGCTAGTTGGCAAGTCTGGCACCTCCTGGGAAAAATCCTTTCATCTTTGGCTTTAATGAGGCACTAGGCTGGCAATGCTCACTGGCATAACCTTTTTCTTCTGGACAGGAGTTGGAAAAACTACTATTAACTTGTGCTTTGGGGGAGGGTGGGCCACAGTCTAGCTTTCTTTGATTACAAATGTATTGCATTCCAAGATGGTTGGCAAGCTCTGAAAAAAAAAAACCCTTCTAATCATTGGCATTACTTGGCTATGATCAGGGTAGTGGATTGAGGAATATTCTGTGTTAGCCAATATCAGCAGTCCAGCACAATGGAGATAAACAAGCCACTGAGAAAGAGGCAAATGCATAGACACAGACACACAAAAATTCTGAGCCTTATATCCCCTACAATTAATATCTAGTCAGTCTGTGTAAGTGTCAATCTGTTATTCATTCATCAATTGTCAAGAAATGTAGGCCTTCCCAAGTCATGTAAAATTTTAAAGTATGGTATGTAGACTGAAGATTGCATACCAGCCTCAACTTATATTCAAAATACTGATAGTTGAGTCGGACTCCCTGTTGTGTGGAGTAGAGCAATGCAGAAGTGTAACTATCCATTAGTACAAGACAGAATAAAATAAAGGCTTGTACTTAGGGGGTTCAAGATGCTGAGAGCTGAGAAAGTGAATGAAGACTAAAGAAGTATTTCCCTTGCCACCCTGAAAGATCCCTGTTAGGCATGGAGATGGGCATATGGCAATCAGCCAGCTGCTCATATCAATGTCAGAAAATCCATCACAAATCTCAGTCCCAACCTTTGTATTTCCCAGATGGCAAAGTGAACTTCCCACGTTCTATATTATCTATAACCAGCCTAGAAGCAATAAAAAGCTATGTAATCTGTAAAATGTTTTAAAGGGCTACAAAGGGCTTTGAAGATAGCTGAGACAGTTTGCTGGTTTGTAGTTCATCCCTTCTTTGATTCATACATCTATTTCAATGAGGTGATTTGATTGAAACTTTCTCAAATCAAAGCACTTCTTTGGAAATTTCCACTGTTCTAATAAATTATACCATCTGGCTCAACAGCACTCTTAATTTACACCGTGGGCTTCAGCAGTCCAAGATTCAGTTGAATCACTTACAGTTGCATGTGTCTTTTTAAAGAGCAATTAACTGAACCTATTTTTAAATGCACCTAAACATGAATAAATGCACATTTTTAAAAAATATAATTAACTACAACCTAACAACAATGCTTTCATACTGAACCACTTTGGTGCAGTGGTTAAGACATGAGGCTAGAACCCGGGAGACATGGAGTTCTAATCCCTCCTTGCACCACTCACTTTTTCTCAGCCCTAAGAAGAAGGCAATGGCAAACCACTCTTGAAAAACTTTGCTAACAAAACTGCAAGAACATCTCCAGGCAGTTTCTAAGACTTCAACATAATGGAATGGAAGAATATTTTTTTTTTGTCATACTAGTTTGTACATACATGCAACCTGTCCAAAGTATTTAGGGTTTGACATAAATCAATTTTTCATAGATGACTATAATCTAGAACAATTGATTAAAAAAATTATACATCTTATTGATGAGGGAGGAGCCACACACTTCCAATATGCAGAAAAAAAATCCACAATATCATTCTTACTATTTTTTTGTAACAGAAACATGAGTTTATTATGTTTGATGTACAGAATGTCTTGATTCTCCTCTCAATTTATAAGTTACTGAGTCATCGTTAGCCACCCACCCTGCCCTGAACTTTAGAGTTGTGTCTGGAAGCTATAGCATATATCTTTTCTCTTAAAGTTTACAATAGCAGGAATGAAAATTTTATTACTGATTGATCTGTAAAAAAATGTTGTGGGAATTTCTTGTCAGTTATATTACAGATAGACTGCTCCAGGAACTAATTATTGAAAGACTGCTTATTTATGCTCCAGATGTGAAAACATTAATGAAATGAAATTTACAGTCAACCAGTAACCAAGGTGTTATAAAAGCTGCTTTACAATAAGGAACACATGGAAAGTTTTGTTGTCCAAGTTACTGGCAGCAAATTGTACCGAACAGATCAACAACTTTCCAGCTGCTTTCCTAAAATTAATGTTAGTTTAAGAAAGATCAATGATTTTTCAGACACCAGATTTTTTTTCATTGTTATTGCCAGATCGCTACTTTATTTACTATAGGTAAGGCAGAGTGTGCTTCTAAAATTGCTAGGCACATAAATCAACCATAGAACCAACAAAAGAACTGGAATGGGAATTACTAAAAATGCTAGTTGCTAGTCTTTTGTTCAGACTTTTATGGGGTTCATTACATAGAGCAACATAATTCACAGCTCCCATAATTTCTTCATTCAGCTGTTCCCCTTAGGGCATCATTTCCCACCAGTTCACTCCCACCACACAGAGACTAGCGCTTATTAAAAATTTGGATTTCATTTCCCATCTCCCTCATCTCCCAAACATCAAATGGTTCCAGTAACCAACATAATGTATGCATTTTAGCAAGATTAATAGCTGCAGACAAAGTAGATCACAACCTACTACTTGATAAGATAGAAAAATGTGGGTTAGACAGCATCACCACCAGATGGATTCGTAGCTGGCTGACTGGCTGTACTTAGCATGTGGTCCTCAATGGAACCGCATCTACATGGAGGGAAGTGTGTAGTGGGGTGCCCCAGGGCTCTGTTCCGGGCCCAGTGCTCTTCAACATCTTAATCAACGATTTGGACGAGGGGATAGATGGGGAACTCATCAAATTTGCAGACGACACCAAGCTGGCAGGAATAGCCAACACTCCAGAAGACAGGCTTAGGATACAGGAGGATCTTGACAGACTTGAACACTGGGCGCTATCTAACAAAATGAAATTCAATGGTGAAAAAAGTAAGGTTCTACATTTAGGCAAGAAAAACCAAATGTACATGTATAGTATAGGGGGTACCTTGCTCAATAGTAGTAACTGTGAAAGGGATCTCGGAGTCCTAGTGGACAATCATTTAAATATGAGCCAGCAGTATGCTGCAGCTGCCAAAAAAGCCAACACAGTGCTAGGCTGCATTAACAGAGGGATAGAATCAAGATCACGTGAAGTGTTAATACCACTTTACAATGCCTTGGTAAGGCCACACTTGGAATACTGCATCCAGTTTTGGTCACCAAATGTAAAAAAGATGTGAGACTCTAGAAAGAGTACAGAGAAGAGCAACAAAGATGATTAGGGGACTGGAGGCTAAAACATATAAGGAACGTTGCTAGAATTGGGTATGTCTAGTTTAATGAAGAGAAGGATGAGGGGGGGACAGATAGCAGTGTTCCAATATCTCAGGGGCTGCCACAAGAAGAGGGAGTCAAGCTATTTTCCAAAGCACCTGAGGGCAGGACAAGAAGCAAACGGATAAACTAATCAAGGAGAGAAGCAACCTAGAACTAAGGAGAAACTTCCTGACAGTTAGAACAATTAACCAGTGGAACAACCACCTCCAGGGGCGTGAGTGCTCCAACACTGGAAGTTTTTTAAGAAGCGACTGGACAGCCATTTGTCCGAAATGGTATAGGGTTTCCTGCCTGAGCAGGGGGGTTGGACTAGATGACCTCCAAGGTCCCCTTCCAACTTTATTATTATTATTATTATTTATTATTATTATTATTATTATTATTATTATTATTATTATTATTATTATTATTATTATTATTATTATTATTATTATTATTATTATTATTATTATTATTATTATTATTATTATTATTATTATTGTTATTGTTATTGTTATTGTTAGTTTGAGACAGGAATTTACAATGTGAGGATTCTCTGTAGCCTTTAATAAGACTTATGCCAAAATCTACCGTAAGTATGGGCAACATGCAAAACTGGCCATTCTTTATGGCCTGTTCTTGCACACTTCTTAATATAGATATTCAAGAGAGATGGGTAAACCATTGGAAAACCAATATAGCATGCCATCAAACAGATGACAAAGAACTAAAACCTTTTCCTGCCCTTGCATGCCACACTTCTGCTCCCTCAGTTTTGATCTTATCAGGTTCAAGTTTCCTTATGTTCAATATCATAGACAGGCTTTTCAGAAGTTGCTGCTCAACACAGCAAGGCCTGAAACCTAGAGGGATGACACAGGCATGTGAAGCAAATCATCTGAACTCACACAGTTTATCTCCTTCTCCAATGTAATGTAACATGTATGTGAAGATTATTAGAGATTTAAGAGGCCTATACTGATATGATCATTTTATTATTGACTTCTCACATGAAGTTTGCCTGAAAGGACACAACAGAATATAAACATGCAACGTTACTTGGGGATATCCTTTGGGATATCAGCAATTTGTTACTTTTGCAAAAGTCCCATGTTGCAAAAGGTTATGTGACTTATAACCTTGACTTATAACCAAACTTATGACCAAAATTTCTGTTGTGAAGCAAGGTGGTTGTTAAGTGAGTTGTGCCCAATTTACAACTTTTTTTTATTACAATTATTAAGCCAATCGCTGCAGTTGTTAAACGAAGCACGTTTAACCTAATCTCACTTCCCCCCTTCACTTTGCTTACTGGAAGTCGGCTGGGAAAGTCGCAGATGATGATCACATGACCCCTTCCCCCAGACATTGCAACTATCACAAATACATATCAGTTGCTAAGCATCCAAATTTTGATCACGTGATCATGGGGATGCTGCAATGGTCGCAAGCATGAAGATTAGTAAGTCACTTTTTTCAGTGTTGTTATTACTTTGAAAGGTCATTAAGCAAATGGTTGTAAGTTAAGGACTATCTGTAGATCACTTGCACAAGACCATCAAGGGCCATCTCAGGGAGGCAAGCAATCTATTCTGTTTATAGTTATTCATTTATTTATTTCCATCTAACTCAGAACTGTTCTTAAATATTGAGTATACTAACATTTTTAAAATGATTTAGCTCTTCATGTTTTCCTTCAACAAATTTTAAATGAAGCTTCTACTTGAAAACTTCTACATTTTTCATCATCAACTGGTATTCTTAGAAAGGGAACAGCTACATTACATTGCTAACATTTTAAATAGCCAAAAGTAGCTTTTGCTCCAAGTGACTCCATGTACAAAATTTATTTATTTGTATTTATTTATTTAATACTTCACATTTCTAAACTGCCCATCTGCCTCACAGAGGAGAGAATTCTCTTTCAATGCTTGCAGTCAGAGCTCAGAAGCAATGAAAAAGTCTTCTGTACATGTACAGTACACCTGCAAGAGGCATGAGAGATGAGAAGAGGATGTGAGGTGTGAAGCACCCTGATCAGGTGAATTACAGTTAGTGTTGAGAACAAAGTACCATGTAGAAGTGAATTAAAGCCAGTTCATATAGTCCTAGTACTTAACACAGTATCTGCCAAGAGTGGGAAATAGATGCCAATGAGCCTATTAAAGCAATGATAAAATTTATAATTTGGCAAGATCTAGTCATTTAGATGCCCACCCTTGAGGATGCCATGGATTCATCAGCATGCCTGAAATATCAATCAATCAATAACTTTATTACGGTCTTAGACCAGCAATAGATATCATATTTTACAATATATTAAGAAAAGTATAAAATAAAAATAGTACTGACATTAATAATAAATAATAACATCCCTGTTAAAAAGATACATGTTCTCAAACTGTTAGGATCACTCCCTAGTTTACGTGAGTGGAAAGTCGATAAGTGTGTGAGTAAATGTAATGTTCCAAAAATTATTAGAGATATCTCCAAAAAGTTGGCACAAGTTGACGGCTATAAATCTGTAACCAATTTTTTCCTTGTGGACATTGCTGCAACACAGTATTTTGCCACTGCATGCGTGATGGAAGGGTTTGAGTCCTGGAGGAGAAAGCCTACATAAAAATTGTCTGCCCTCCCTGGCAATCTCTCTAATAAGGGAAGAATATATGCTGACCTATAAACTCGGTATAACTCACAGTACAATAAAACATGTGAGATGTCTTCGACTTCTCCTTTACCACATATACATACCCGTTCTGCTATTGGTGTTCTCTTATACCTGCCCTGGAGGAGTGCTGAGGGAAGAATGTTAAATCTGGCTCTGAAGAAAGCTATTCTTTGTTTTGGGAAGGTCAGATCATTCAGATATCTTGCCGATTCCCACACACCCTGTTTGATTCTATCCCTAATGTGGCGAGGTAAC
This sequence comes from Azemiops feae, assembly GCA_023970755.1. Lineage (NCBI taxonomy): Eukaryota > Metazoa > Chordata > Lepidosauria > Squamata > Viperidae > Azemiops > Azemiops feae. Next base: position 2,412,932 of record JALGBA010000202.1, on the reverse strand, counting down.
CTATTTAGTTCTTCTTGGAACTCCATGTCCTTTATTCTATTGGATACTACTTGCTTTGCTTGATCAAAGCCTAGGGACATAAGGAATACCGAAGAGAGCCCATAAGAGCCCAGTTTATGATCTATCGCCTGCTTCCAGGGCGAGGGGAAGTTGTCAGTCAGCACTAATGGGGATAGTCCCTCTGGAAAGAAATACATTTTAAGCCAGTGAATGATCATCATCTTCCAGGCTCTTACCTGAATTTGGGGCATGCCTGTCTCAATTCTTAATTGGGCATTTGGGGTTCCTTTGGGTGCAGCTAAGATGGCTCGCAGGAATTTCGTTTGTATGGTTTCAAGCAAGTTTTTCTTTGCAAGGATTCCTGTTTGTGCCCCATATAGAATTTGCGCCAATGTTTTGGCCTCGAAAAGTTTTAAGGCAGCCGGTACCAATTGACCTCCGCCTGTGTAAAAGTAATGCCTGATTGCATTCAAGGACCTATTGGCTGCTTGCAATGCATGATCCAGGTGTGCCCTCCATGTCCCCTGGGAGTGGAAAACCACCCCAAGGTATCTAAATGTTCTAACCTGTTCCAGAGTGTGTCCTTCTATTTTCCAGGAGTATTGGCTGGGTCTTTTAGCAAAAACTAAAATTTTTGATTTATCAAAGTTGAGGACCAACTTATTCTGTTTGCAGTAGCCGAGTGTTGCCCTAATTGCTCTCTTCAGTCCTACAGGAGTTTGAGAAATAATGACCGCATCATCGGCATATAGAAGGATCGAGATTTTACGATGTGCTAAGTTGGGCGGATGCAGATCAGGGTTCTGTAAGAGATCGATCAGGGGGTTGATATAGAAGTTAAAAAGGGAGGGGGACAGGATGCAACCCTGCCGTACCCCTTTTTGTACCCTTACTGAGCCGGTTAAGGTCCCTTGAGGATTACACCTCACTTTCAAGGTGGAATTGGTATACAATTTTTGTATGAGGAAAAGGAGGCGTTTATCGATAGTAGTGCCTTCTAATTTCTCCCATAGGGAGTTCCTAGATATTGAGTCGAAGGCCTGCTTAAAATCAAGGAAGGCCACAAAAAGAGAGGATTTTTTTTTATGTGTGTATTTTTGTACTAGATGGTGAAGTACCAGGATATGATCCACTGTTGATCTTCCTTCTCTAAAACCGGCTTGTTCATCTTTAATTATCCCCCCCGAAATTAGCCAATCCTGAAGTTTATAGTTTAAGTGTTTGGCATACATTTTACTAATAACACTCAGAAGACTAATGGGTCTATAATTGCCAGGGTCATTTCTACTACCTTTTTTATAGATTGGTATGATAATTGCTAATCCCCAATCTCTTGGCATATGGCCCGTTCTATCTATATATGTAAACAGAGATGCTAAAAGTGGAGCCCACCAACTGGGATTATTTTTTATTATTTCTGGCAGGACATTGTCAGCACCAGGTGCCTTATTAGCCTTGAGGGCTCCAATCAATCGGGATATCTCGCCTGGTGTAACAGGGGGCCAATAAGGGGTTTGGTCCAAATTAATTTGGCTCTCATAAGTTACATAGTCGGGGTCTGCATAAAGCTTTCTAAAATATTCTTCCCAGGCATGAATCGGTACCTGATTAGTTGGAGGTAGGGGGGATTTCCCCAATCCTCTGGTGATGTGCCAAAAAAGGGATGTATTTTTTGTCCTGACTGATGCAATTAGTCTATGCCAAGACTCCATCTGAGCCGCCCTTTTCTTTTCTTTTAGAAGAGTCTTATATTGTGCCTTCAACTGCTTTAAGCAGTGAGTTTGATCCTCAGAAGGGGCATTTTTACTTTTCCTGTATTCCTTATTATATGTTTTTTTTAGTTGCACGCAATCCCTGTCAAACCATTTTTTATTCTTTAAAACCGGCTTTTGGGGGTGAGCCGGTATTCTATTAGTGAGGACTGATTTCAAATTTAAAATTAAAGTTTCATACCCCTTTAAGTATGATCCTTCAAACTTATTTGTTAATAAAGATGTATGTAGTTCTATGGTTTCTGGGGCTAACATCCATTTAGTAACTTCCATTGCATTTTTCTCTGTCCATTTAATTTTTATCTGGGTATTGTGTTTCTCTAACCTGGGTAGATAGGTTGAGCCAGCCCTTAGCAGTTTCTGGTGTAATGTAAAAGTAAGGGTTAGTGGATCGTGATCGCTTTCCAGTCGCGAGTCTACCTCCATTTTCTGCAGGAACTTCAGGAGGCCGTATGATACTATCCAATAATCCACTGTCGATGTTCTTCCTGCTCCCCGATACGTATAATCTGCTGGGTAGTCACCCCATATGGAACCATTAAGGATACAAAGATCCAAGCGTACAGTCATCTGTCTTACACACAAACCTGCCCGATTTGCCTTGGTGTCTTTAAATTGTCTGGCAAACAGGGGTTCTCCTGGTACATTCTCTTCATAATAGATCTTAAATTGATTAAATAATGCTTGATCGCTTGGGCCCATCCTAGCATTTAAGTCCCCCCCAATAATTATTGCTGCTGTGGGATATTTGTCTAAGCAGCCCAGGATAAAATCTTCTATACCCTCCCAGATCTTATTGATCAGATTATTCTTGTTGAGTGGGGGAATATAGATATTAAAAAGCAAGATCTCCACCTGTTTAAATAAAAGTAGGGTAGTTACAACCCATGGCTGAAGAGGTGGCAATGGTACACATTTAAAATACAAAGATGTGTTCACTAATGTCACAATGCCCCCTTTAGCTCTCCCACCCACCTTACTTGGAACTGCTGGGATAGAGTTACCCCAGTAACCATCTAACTGTATCTCTGTAGGGGCCCAGGTTTCCTGTAAAAAAAGAATGTCAAATTGCGATATATAGTCCAGAAAATGTTGGTCTTTTGATGGCACAGACCAGCCCGCTATATTCCAGGTTATAATGGAGAGGGGATCCTCTTTTGCAGCTCGTCAGGAGATTTGATTTATACAAAGGGAAGTTGTAGAATTGTTGCAATGGCTTGAAGTGTTGTCCCGCACGAAATTGGCCTTCTCTAAAAGTAGAGGAGCCCCATCAAAATTCTGTGGAGGCTCCTGGGGACTTTGTTCGAGGTAAGAAGATTTAGCCCCAGCTAACAAGGCTTGCCGTTCCGGAGCCTCTTCTCTAGATGTAGAGCAGGGGGTTATTAGGTCATGTTCCATTCGGGTTTGAAATGATGGCACTGCTGTGAGTCCTCTCTCGAGAGATTGATGTGTTGCAGAAGGTATCATCAGAAAGTCACTTAAGGATGCTAGCATCTCCTTCTCTATTGGGGCCTCTACTGGCCCCTGTGTGTCTTGGCTTCTGCTTTCCATGAACTCATATTCTTGCAAACTCTTGCCCCCTGGGGGAGAAGTAAGAGGCTGAATTATAGGGGAAACCAAATCAATAAGTGGTTCAGCCGTATCCATTGTGACCAATAAGGATTTCTTTAGGTTTTCTAACTTGATTAGTATGTAATCTTGTTCACACCTTGGGAGGGCGCCAAAAGCATTAATAAGTCCTGTTTCTGTTTCTGTGCTGTTAAGTACATCTTCTCCAAACGGGGCTGACTTACTCCCTTTTTTTCCCTCTCCCTTTCCCAGGGTTGAGAATGCGGAAGAAACGACAACCTTGGGAGCTTGCATGTTAACAATTAAGGGTTTAACCCTTTCCTCGCAGAAAACTCTGATGGGAGAGATTTGAAAGGAGGCTAGATGAGCCTTCATTTTAAATAGCATCAGCGGTATGGTGGGCTGTTTAAAGGAGAGAAATATCCGCTTCCAATTTGGGACCTCAGGGAGCCACTCCGCAGTATGTAGATCAATCTGCCCCCAGTGACAGTGAAGAAGCTGGCTTAGGGAATTTAGTATAGCCCTCTTGGAATTCCAACGACCATGATTAAGCCTATTCATGTGGATTCTCAGCACAACCTGGTGTGTTTGTAGCGAGCGATGTGATTGCTGTGATTGTAGGTGGGGTGTTCTGTTGTCTTCCCATGAAACTTCTCTATTAATATCTCCTCCTCTTGTTGCTTTAGCAGTAGAAGGACTGTTTTTCTGAGTGGGCTGCCACTTTACAGCAGGCTCTCTGTCTGTTTCCCAGGGTCTGTGCTCATTTTCAGTGGGGGCGCCCATAGCCCAATGCTGTGCCTGGAGCAGAGCAGCTATATCTTTTTTCAGTGTCTCTACATCATGTTGAATGGTTATTAGTTGTTCAAATATTGAGACTACCGTTTGTGCTGTGAGAAGACATTGCTTTGCCATGAACTCTGTTGTATTCTCCCATGGTAAGCTCTCCCCACTCTGAGTTAGATTGTTGTTGTTAACCTTTTTAGTCTTTATCTTAGTCTCCATGCCGGCTGTAACTGGACTCGTTATTTGTGAAAATAGCTGGCTATCATTTTGCTCCCCTCCCCCCAGATCAGGAAAGTCCAGTATCTGCTGTTTTATCAGATCTCTTGGCAGGTCCCGTTCTAATCTCTCCGGCTTGTTGGTAATGAAAGGGGGGGGGATAGTTTTACTTACAAGTCTCTTGCCAGCAAAGTGCTCCTCAATTTTTGGTTGTTTTGCATTCTTCACTGGTAGGAGAGAACCTGGGCTGATGCCTTGTTTTTTTCTTTTACCCATTCCTCCGTCTTTCTCTGGTGGCTTCTGTTTCCAATATATACTGGCCTCTCCGGTATATATCAAACAAGGTTTAAAACAGGTTTAAAATGCAATGTTAAAAGAGGTTAAAAAGTTTAAAAGTTTAAAAGTTTAAAAATTTAAAAATTTAAAAATTTAAAAGTTTAAAAGTCTAAAAGTCTAAAAGTTTAAAAGTTAAAAGTTAAAATTAAAAGAAAAGAAAAGAAAAGAAAGCTTTTGCCTTGGAGGAGCTCTTTACAGCCTTTGCTGCCTGTCCTCCATCTTGGCAACCCTGTTTCCTCGCCGCCTGAAATATCAAATTGCAGGTACAACTTGATGTGATTTCATACTTAAGTACTGTTATTCATTGCCTGAATAATTTCAGGACCAGATTTCTGGTTGCTGGTTACATTGATTTTCACAGATGGATAGTTGGACTGTTCCATATCCATACATATGACAAATATATATCTTGAAACAGATTTTCTTTACCATCTCAAGTTTTTATATGAATAGTAAAAAAATAATTTACTTCCCAAACAAATTATGATGTTAAAGTCTAGAAGGCTAGAATATGATTGCCAGGTGATAGATCTATTCATTTACTGTGAAGTTTAATAGTGACATGCCTTAAAATATTTTACAGTGAAAAGGTCTGTCTTTACTCTGCTCAGGAAAAGGAAGATGTACGATAAGAAAATGCATGCCTGTGTAAGCAAATGTTAGATTATATGATATAGTGAGGAGCATGGCGCTGAAAATTAATGTATCAAAGATCAAAATTTGACAAGAAAAATGGAGTGAATTATTATAAGTTATACATTAATGCCAAAAAATAAGATCAAGAAGATAAATTTCTGCAGCACAGTAGAATGTTTACTAAAGATGTGGAAATAGATGGAAAAATTTTAAGATGCTCAAATGCCAACAGCAGGATAGTGCTCTGTTGTGAAGAGTGAATGTTAATTGGAAGGAGCTAAAACAACTATGTGTAAGAACATGCTCTTGCTACTTTATTACATGGAAGTGAAAGTCAGGAGAAATATAAAAATAAGTTGAATGCCGCAGTGAAAATATATGAGTAAAATGGAAAGATATACCAACTCCCACAGTGGAAAAGGAGATGGGAAAAGTAGAGTTAGTAAAGACAGCAAAGATAATTGTTTTAAGTAAAAAGAATTTATCCAGTTCTGTTTCCATTTGGAAATCATTTCTGGACTTTATACTGGAAACAGAAGGAAAAAAATAAAACTGACTTTGGATTTTGATGACTGGATTAAATCTGTAGCTATAGAAATGGCTTGTAATTACTAGAAATGTGAAGCAAAACGTTGAGGTTGTCACTGCATTAATATTCTGTTGTTGTTGTTAGTTGCGAAGTCGTGTCCGACCCATCGTGACCCCATGGACAACGTTCCTCCAGGTCTTCCTGTCCTCTACCATCTTCTGGAGTCCATTTAAGCTCACGCCTACTGCTTCAGTGACTCCATCCAGCCACCTCATTCTCTGTCTCCCCTTCTTCTATTGCCCTCAATCTTTCCCAGCATTAGGCTCTTCTCCAGTGAGTCCTTCCTTCTCATTAGGTTGCCAAAGTACTTGAGTTTCAACTTCAGGATCTGGCCTTCTAAGGAGCAGTCCAGGGTTGATCTCCTCTAGGACTGACCGGTTTTTATCGCCTTGCAGTCCAAGGGACTCGCAGGAGTCTTCTCCAGCACCATAGTTCAAAGGCCTCAATTCTTTTGTGTTCAGCCTTTCTTATGGTCCAACTTTCACAGCCATACATTGCAACTGGGAAAACCATGGCCTTGACTATACGTACTTTTGTTGGCAGGGTGATGTCTCTGCTTTTTAGTATGCTGTCTAAATTTGCCATAGCTTTCCTCCCCAGGAGCAAGCGTCTTTTAATTTCTTGGCTGCAGTCCCCATCTATGGTGATCTTAGAGCCCAGGAAGATAAAATCTGTCACTACACTGAAAAAAGTCAGAAGTCCCTGCTTTTCTTTTTCTTTTTACTTTGCACCCTCCCCCCTTTCCTTTTTTCTGATTTTTATTTTCTTTTGTATTTTATACAATAACAAACTCTATTTTTTCTTTTTTCTTTTTGCAGACATCTGGTAACCCCATGTTTGGGTTACCATGTATGGGTGCATAAATCTGAACAACTACTGGATATACAGAAAACTCTGTTTGCTGCCATCTGGTGTTTAGATTTTTACACCCCCAAATAGGTGCATTATATGCCAGAAAGTATTTGCTTCTCTTTTTGACTCATGTAAGAATCCACAACCCACAGTATCATTACTAATGTATTCAATAAAACAGCAGCAACATTCTGTTTAGGTAATAGGATTGAGTTACTTCATGCAAACACAGATTTTTAACCGAACCAGGTAAGAGAAAGCTACTTATGGATTCATTTGAAAGATGAGATGTCCATTTAGATATCCAGTTCTACTCAGAGGTTATCCTGCTAGTTTAGTAAGAATTATTCTGAAGGAAATGTATATTGAATTGCAGCTTTTATGAGATTATACACACACACAGCTTCAAAGAAATAAAATATTCTGAATATTACAGATCTCACTTTCTAATTAAGCTTAATGGTGGGAATCCTTGTATATTACTAAAAAAAAAACACACAGCTGCCTTTGAATTTAGATGAGTTTATTTCCTGTAAGTTCATATGGTGTGGCAATCCTACTTGGGATGACCTTCCCACTAGACTGAGTATACAACCAACACAGGGGCCAGGTGTCAAGAGGCAGCAGACTGGTCTACTGGCTTTCAGCAAATCATAAATTAAGGAGTCACCCTTGGTTAATATATAACAGGGGTGTCAAACTGCCAACCCGCCAACCAGATGCATCATAGCGAAACTACGTCCACCCCATTGCCGGCAATGGCAAAAATGTCACGATACGTCACGACACGTCATATGACGTTGCGAGTTTGACACCCCTGATATACAAGGTGAGGCCATTCATATAGTTCAGGCCAAATCAAAATAGAGGTCATGGTGGAAAATTGAATCCAGGGCAAAGAGATTATCGGGACACACCGAAAATTAAAGATTCTAAGAGACCGAATAGCAGAACAACTAAGGCTCAAAGAGCAAGACAGAAACAGATTGAGGATTCAGGAATCAATGTAATCTGAAGCAGATGAAAGGCTAAGAGGAAGTTCTTCCAGTGCTAAGCACCAATTGAGTAAAACCTTAAATAGACACATTCACAGTGGCAACCTATTAGAACAAATTACATAATCTGACACTGCAAGGGCACCCAGTACTTACAAGTATTGCCATTTGTACTACACGCTTTTGCCCCATAAATTTACTGCCTCCTTTTTCTTTCTTGCTCTCTCCCCAAATTATGTTCTTCTGGGCTAATCAGTCTATCTTCTAATTTAATATCTGAGGGGAACTAGGGTTGGAATAAGGAGCTTAGAAGTGATTAAGCTTAACTTCTCTGCATCAATTGGTAAGAAAAGCCTCACTCTGTTTGCTTTGCATGAAAACTGTCCCTGTTCCTTTTCAAAGGGGGAGTCCTACACCAAAGGGGCATTTTTCTTGAGTACTTCTGTGAGCCAGCATCCCATTTAAGTCCCTTGAACTAACCCGCTACCTTCAAAATGGGTAAGACATCCCACAGTTAATACTGAAGTAGGATTCAATAGACCATCCACTGTTTCTTCTTTCACCCAAAGCAAATTCTGTTTTCCTTACCTAACATAAAATGGCCCCAGGGAACAGAAGGTTGATTAGTTCTTTTTCATGTAAAAAAAATGAAAAACATAAATAAATATCGAGTGAAGATACAGTCTCTAGCTCAAAGAAGATGAGCTAGAATATTGTTTCTTTTTTTAATAAAAAATAAAAAATGTTAAGGTTTTTTTTCAGCTGAGCAGTTCTGACCTTACAGTTAAAATGCTTGAGGGTAAAATATCTCCTAACTAAGGTTTCATGAAAGATAAATGGTGGCAACATTTCAGCACAAGAACCATTGTCTCAGCTTTCTTACATTTTTGCATTATTGAAATATATGTTAATATATTATTGAAATAATTAGTGAAGGCAATATCAAAGCCAATATAAAACATTATAAAGTTAAATTTCCTTGTAGCAAGATGCTTAGGTTTGCTTTACAGTTTACACGAAATGTTTAGGTTTGCCTTACCCACCAAAGACTGAAATCATAACAATGATATTTGTTATGTACTGGGCCTTGCTGAAGTCATTCAGCAAGGCTCAGAAAGTCTGTAAAGAGGCTGGGCCTTGCTGAGTCACTCAGCAAGGCTCAGGAAGACTGGAAACAAGTTGCAGAGACCCAGACAGACCACATGTCTGCCCGGGACCGTTGCAGAGACCCGGACAGACCACATGTCTGCCCGGGACCCAGACAGGCTGTCTCCAGCCTCGTGCGCATGCACGAGGCGGGAGAATGGCCTGCATTCATTGGTTGAGCCTCCCCTTGCAGGGGGAGTATAAAAAGGGCATGTTGCCATTATTTCCCTCTCTTCTGTTCTTGCTTCTGTTCAGTGCACATGCACAATAAAGAACATCTTTTGCATCAACTGCCTCATCTTTATGTCTGTGTTGCGAACAGAACATTGGCGATGAAGGTGGGATTCACCATTAGGAATCCCGAAGAAACAGAAGTAGGCCTACTCACCTAAAGGCCTGACGAGCGGAGAAGTTCGGCGTCCGGATGGAAGTGACTGCCTGCCAGCATGAAGACGCTGGAGGTGAGCTCGGCTTCAAGGGACCCCTTCTCATGCCTTGAAGCGGAAGGAATCGAGGAGAAGCCACCGCTTGCCAGCACGAATACGCTGGAAGCGGGCTCGGCTGTGTGGGACCCCTTCTCCAAGAAGTACGGCGTCCAGGAGAAGCAACCACCTGCCAGTACAAATACGCTGGAGGTGGGCTTTTGGCTTCGTGGGACCCCTTCTCCGAGAAGCGCGGCATCCTGGAGAAGCAGCCGCCTGCCAGTACACAAACGCTGGAGGTGGGCTTGGCTTCGTGCACTGGCTAATTAACATGTGTTTTCTTGTATTTTAAATTTGCTTTAAATTTAAATGTAGTAAAAGGTAGTACTAATAATTTGCTATAAGCCTTAACCTTCAAGAAAAGCCTCCCTTTTAGAAACCAGGACTGGCAGGAGAGCATTCAATACATATTTGCTACAATGTATTTTCAGCTGTTCTCAAACCTCCATGAACAAAGCAAATATTCATGCCCAACCTTAGGAAGCACTAAGAATGTATCTTAACTTATACCCATTCTGATGTTTTTCTTTTGCAAATTGTTCTTAATGTGATGTAACCCTTAGGTAGTCAGGCTCTAAGTACTTAAAAAGGCAATCCCCATTTGCCTCCCTAATATCCAAGGGAGATATAGTCCAAGCTTTCTGGACAGCACCAGGTTGCCCATCCCTATCCAGGCGTTTTCACTCTCCTTTTTGGTTTTATGTAAATATTTGGTATTTGTTTTCCAATTGATAGGATCCCAGCAGTCCTAAGCTTCTCAAAAGATTATAAGTGACAGGAAATTTATGTTCTTTTCATGAAAGCAGATGGGTGAGCCAAACTCACCACATAGGAGACATTCTTGTTTCCCCATGTGATTTCCACCAATTAAATTGTCTGTAGAAGCTACAGCCTACATTTCCCATTGCAACAAATGTGTACCTGAACCCTATAGTATTCAACTTCAGTATTTGTTTGTTTGTTTAATTTATATACCCATGTCACCTACAGGCAATTATAGGTGGCTTACAATCAATAAAAAAAATAAAACATTAACATATTAAAACAATAAATATTAACCCTAAAAATATTGAAATGTAAAACCTACTAATTAGGGAATACAACAATGGATTTCTTGATCTATAAAAATCTATATAGCCATAAATATTCCCTGGGAAGAGTCTTTCAATCCATAGAACTTTTTTCTCTTTCATACAACAACAGACATAAAGAATTCAAAACAATTTCTAGAGGTAAAGCTTCAGATACAGTGTATGGGAAACATTCTCACTTTGTTCCCAAATGCCAAACTGTAAAGGTGGCTCAACAAATTGCTTTCTCACAGTTTAGGCAATACCTTGTTTGTGAGGTCATATGAGATCACAACTGTGTTAATAAAATTTGCAAACATAATGAGAAGCTTTATATAAAAAAACCCACCTCAACTATTGATATTCCCAGTTTTTTTTCTCCAAAGTTTTATCAGAAGAGAGGTCTTCTTAGTATTCTACATTCATCCTGCAATTTATCTGTCTTTAAGATAAGGATTGGCAACCAGAGTTTTACATACATACATCAAAATCTCTGAACCCAATTTGGATACCAAAAATTAAATACTGAAAGCAAAAATGTAATATAAACCTGGTGAGCTGCAGAGCAGAATGCCAGTCTCTGTCATCTTTATTTCCATGAATGCTTCTATGGTCTACAGGAGAGAATACCAGGTGGGTAATGACATCTCATTGCTTTATCCAGAAGTGCAATTCCTGCTTTCCTCCCCACCAAGAAGGCAAAGGACCAGTTGTGTAGGAGAAAACATTCTGAGCAAAGAGGGGTAGACTTGGATCTCTGCTATTTTTAAACTTAATTTTAAATGTCTAAGAGACAACTGTGACTAGCCAGTTGTCTCTTTTTCCTTACCAGGACCCTCAGCACGTTCAACAAGGATGAAGCTCCCAATGTGATGCCTTCACTTGAAAAGCTGGGCATACACTCAGAGATAGCCCCTGTTGAGTAATACTATATAGCACAGTCAAATGACATCAGAGAAAATGATTCATGACATTTTGCATTATGTCATAATCTATTATCTAGTTGTGGATAATGTGGATATATGTGCACCCTCATATATCCCAGAGCAACTGTGTAGCTGTGAATATGAAGGGTTGTAAGCTTTAAAGAGAGAGAGAGAGAGAGAGACCCTGAGAGGTCTCAGATGTCTCAGACAAAGTCTATTGAATAAAAGAAGAAGAAGAAATGGGAAATGAAACATTCAGGGAAGACCTCAAATCTTCCAATGATAATTGACCATACAGAATGTTCTTAAACTGCTAAATGAATTGGGGAGGAAGAGAGAGAGAGAGAGGGAGAGGGAGAGGGAGAGGGAGAGAGAGGAGAGAGAGAGAGAGAGAGAGAGAGAGAGAGAGAGAGAGAGAGAGAGAGAGAGAGAGATGCTAAGTTTGGTAAGGTACTTTAAGGGAGGGGGATAAGTGTACTGATATTGACATCATCTGATTTTAGTGTTCGTTTATGAATTGGCTTTTTGTGTTTGAGGTTTAGTAGCTCAGATCTGTCCATACCTCTTGAGTGAGGCCCTTTGAACCTACCTCCAAAATGCAGACAGGGCCAGGAAGAAGAAATAGTCATGACAAAGCTTACCACTGTGTTCATCCAATCATACCATGATTACCCTCATAGTTCCCAATTTTTCACTTCTGTGTCCATCAAATTTTCAAAAAAGGTATAGTGAATTAGAATGGGGAGAAGAATTTTCCTCCCTTCACAATATTTGAACTTGGGGACCTGATTAATACTAATTTGAAGAGATCTGTGCCTGAACTATTTTTTTTACAGAATACATAGTTGAATGTTGGAAAGAGTTGCCATAAAATGAGATGATGGCCATCATTTTGAAAGGTGATTGGACAACTTCATGGAGCATTGCTCCATCAATAGCCATTAACCTTGATGGTTGTTCATTACCACTGAAATGAATGCTAATGTAACAAAGGTCCTTTGGGTATATGCAGAAGGAGAGAAAGAAAAAGCATTGTCTCAATTCCAACTTAGACCTATCCAACTACATTTTTTTTTCCTACAGCAACGTAAATGTCAAATGGGTTTACCTTTGAATCCAATTCATCTTGGCACTGATAGCAACTTGATCCAGCAAGAATTGAAAGAGGAAGGGGAAAGGTCCTCTATATTATTCTGCCTGTGTTAATGCTTTCAGTTTTAGACAGATTTTTGACATAATTTCAAGGCTTGGAAGATGGTGTGTAGAGCTGATTTTGAAATACTAACATGAATGAAAACGAATTGAAATATTGAAATACTTCTTAGAATCATAGGGCTGGAAAGGACTTTGGAGGTCTTCTAGTTCACCCCTTGCCTAAGGCAGGAGACCTTATTGCATCCCAGACAAATTGATATTCAACCTTTTCTTGAAGGGCTCCAGTGATGGAACACCCACAACTCCATGAAGCAAGCTGTTCCATTAACTGCTCTCACTGTCAGAAAACTCCTCCTTAATTCCAGTTTGGCGCTCTCTTTAATTAGGTTCCATCCATTGCTTCTTGTCCTGCCCTCTAGTGCTTTGGAGAATAGGTTGTCCCCCTATTTCCTGTGACAACCGGAGTCATGCGTCCAGTAGGATAATTGCACACTGTATCTGTTTGGGATAGTGCCACCTATTCCAGCACCAAAAATGGCAAATTCCTAGACCCAGAAGGCCCCAAACCCTAACTTAGTTGTTCCAGGGTTGAGCCAGAATCTGTGTTGCCCATCCAGCCTTCTGCAGCCTCCAGACATTGAGATATGGCTGGTTCAGGAATTCTGGATATTGAAGTCCACAAGTCATAAAAGAGCCAAGATTCCCTACCCCTGGTTAGTTCATCAGTGAAGATGTACAGCTGGTTATTATCAGCATATGGTGATGGACCAGAAATTAAATAGGAACAGAAAGAATACAGAACCTTGCAACACCCCACATAATTGGGCCAAGGGAAATACCTATTGCTCCCAATCAACACCAATTGGAACCAGCCTCAAGGAAGGAAGGGAACCAGCACAATACAATGCCACTCACTCCCAACACTAGCAAGTCAATCCAAAAGGATACCATGGTTGATGATATTGAAAGCCAATAAGACATCAAGTAGAGCACAAATAGATGCACCCATCCTGTTCTCATCATAGGCCATTCAAAGGTTTGACCAATGCTGTTTCTATCCCACGGCCAGGCCTGAAACCCAAAAGGGGCCAAGATAATCTGTTTCATCCAGGGTCTCTGACACTGTTGTGTGACCACCTTCTCAATTAACTTCTCTAAAAAAGGAAGATTGGATACTGGATGAAAGTTGTTCAGTATGGGGAGATCTGTCACCTCTTTAAGATGCAGATGAACAACCCCTTTTCTCAAGAAAGAATTTACCACCACCAGAATCTAACCACACATCACCTCCTGAGCAGTTTTAGTCAGCCAGGAGGGTCATGGATGTAATAAGTAGGCGACCAAGCTTGCAGGCATAAGGACCCAATTTACTTCCTCAGGTCCAATAGGCTCAAATTGTTCCTAGATAACAATCCAGGGCATCTCTACAGGAGCTGTACCAATGTTGACATCTAACTGAGAGGAATCCAAAAGATTTTGCCTTACAGATCCTCTGCAAATTCCTCCATGTGGCCTTGAAGACCTCAGAATCTCCTCTACACAAATGTGTTGCCTGTCAGCTCTCAAGGAACACAAAAAGAGTGGAGAAGTACTGATACTGTGCTTCCTTTGCTGCCACGAGATAGTTCCTAATAGCTTAATAGCTCTAACTTCAGTTGAGTTTATTCCTTGTTGACCTACAGTTCCACTTTAAATGTCTCTTAATCTGTTTCTTCTCCTTCAGTGCTTTCATAACCCATGAAAAGTAGTGGGATCCATGGGAGGAGAGTTGTTACACGAGCATGATCCAATCCAAAGTTTCAACCACCCTCTCATTCCAAGTGCAGCAGACCATCAGAAACAACCCCCAACATCCTTTGGAATTCCTCTGGGCCCATCAATTGTTGGGGGCAAACGAAATGTTAATGGAAATGTCATAAAGGACACTTTGTCTAAATTGATTGAATTTAAACCCCATTGATACTGAGTCTCATTTATTTCAATTGTAATTAAGTACAGCTAATTTAGTCTTTGAATCCAACCTAACAAATATTTGCAGTTGGCCTAGCTTTTGATGGATTATTTCCAAAGCATTTGAAAGGCAAGCATGCTTGGCACTAAATTTTGTTCATAAAATTGCATGTTCTGATTCATAAGGTTACTATGTTTGTTAATCTCCTTCACAGTATTATTTCCAATCCATTGGCTAGCAATCTGAAATCCTATCAAGCTTGTGCAGCTGTTGGCCTTCCCATCTTAGAATCATTTTGCCAAAAGAAAAGAAATGGCTCACTTAAAACTCCATGGGAATTATTGATCAATAAACCTCACTGAGGAAGTTGGATGTTGTTATCCATCATTAACATTGTTCAGCTCCTTTTTCTACACAGAAAAGGAACCTGAAAGATAATTAACAAAGTGGAGGACATTCTCATTAGTAAGTTGATGTCTCAGCACTATCCTGAAACTAATCAATATTGGTGTCTATAATTTCCTGAAATTCTTTATGAGCGTTTAAAGGTTTTAATAGATGTAATATTACCAGAGTTGTATTTCTTTCCCTTTGTCTATCAAAATAAATCCAATGCGAAAAATAAATAAAATTCACCCAGCTGTTGGGCAAAATATCTTTTATAATATGAACAATTTTACCTCTTGTAAAGGCTATGATATACAACTGATTCTTTCCATTAAACTATCCAAAATGAGTTTGTAATTATGATTTCACATGAAAGGACAAGCTTATACAAGCTTATAAGCAGCTGAAGAACAAACATTAAAGAAAAGGCATTAATGTTCATGGATATTAAAGACAGGCTATTGTAATGTTATTCTTTATATATATATCATTAATATATGAATAGAGTAGCAATAGTTACATCCAATATTCTTCAATTACTTTTGAGCACTTGCAAATTATGTGTAGTTATGACTGTACAACATTTATCCCTAATGGTACCTAGGATTCAACATCTCTCCTATTTTCCTTCAGAACCATCTGAAGCACCACCACATCAGTCAAACAAGTTTAAACTGTTTTCTCAAATACGTGACTTTAACCTAGCATTTTATTTATGCTGTTAGATTTACTGTATACACTGGCTTTTATTCAGATACACAAGGTGGCATAAGGGCATGTCCTTCTTCCAGATCCTCAATAAATTTGTTGACAGAACCTCAACAAATCTGTCAGAATGTTGGACTGAAGGAGAGTGACTGTCCCAAGTTTATCCATTGATGTTATTATTCACACTAAAATTAGCATGAATAAAATTTATCTGTTAATGGTACCAATGTAGATGATCATAATTACCACCTCATTCATACAAGACAGTACAGATTTCATATCAAAAGGATAGCATCCAAGAAATACACCAGAATTGTAATTTCTGCAAGCAGAATATACAACTTAGACCACCACTTTGATCAGTTTTTATTCCATGCACCTTCTACTCTCTATCTGCCCTCTTGTCTTGACATTACTCCCTGAAAGTTGGCAGATTTTTTTCTTTGTTGTTTGACCTACCCTCTCCATCACAGTAAGGAATGTAAGCTACTCCTCCCCAGGTAAAGCTATTTTAGCTCTTCCCAGCTTTTTAGCTCTCCTATTGAATTGTTTCTTGGAAGAGATAGGGAGGATGGGGCAGAACCCAGCAATGGGCTCTGAAATCCTTCTCATCACAAAAAGAGAGAGAAAAGAACATGTCCTACTGATATTGTTGGTAAGCCATTTGTTTTGGGATAAAGGGCATGACAATCTTCTCTGGAACATGTATACATATATATCGCAACTATGTGATTACAAATGTCAATAAGCTTTTGACAGTTTTTAGCCTGACAGTTTAGAGCCTATCCTAAAAACAGGCTTAAGTAATCGTACTGTCACTCATAGGTGATTGTTTTCCCATTTGGAACTCTGAAGAAATTTTTAATACAATAAGCCTTCTGGCAGTTTTTTCTTAACAGAACAATTGATATGTTCTCTAAGCATAGGAAACATTTTCCTAAACTTATGGGCTCTGGAGGATGGTAGGGTGGATTAGTGCACCCTTTTTACTCCAACAGGAAGTTTTACAGGGTTCAATAACCTCCTTCTTCTGAAAAAAAAGAAAGCTTAGAATAAAATGTGTAACATTAATGGGTATTGTGTAACAAGGCAGAACTTAGCAAATGAAAGGGAATATTTCTCTACATTCAGAGTTCTATAGTAAAGTATTCATTTTTTTAGAAAAATATATATGTGATTGAAATATGTATGGATTTTCTGACTTGAATGCTAGCTATCAAGTTACAAATTTGGTCCAGACTTTGTTAAACATTTACAATATTGTTGTATCATTAAAAATGAGTCATCATATTTTCCTGTCCACTCCATATTTAGAAGGCAGACCTTCAATGATGGTCTATTAATTGAAATGTTCACAGATATATCTAGTAATTTTTTAATTACTGCATTGTAAAAAAAAAAGTTATATTGAAAAGATCAGCCCTTCTTAGCCTCTCATTTCAGCACGACTGTTGGTGTGTTTTCAAAGAATGTCTTTTACCTGGACATCAGTCAAAGCTGTGGGTCACTGAGCATGTCAGTGAATGAGATTGTACTTAACACAGGTCAAACTTTTACTGTTAGAATGACAAATGTAGAATGTAAGGTTGCCTTATAATAAGTTCAGGCTTCGACTATCCCACTTGTCTTTGCAGTTCCAGATACATATAGTAGTAAAATTTTAGGATACACATGAACTGATTTTGTTAAGCAATAAACCTTGGTGTCTAAATAGATAAAGGTTTGTGTATCTGATATGTAAAATAATAAACAGAATAACTGCAGGATAAAAAAAAATCAAGCAAGCACTATTATTGGGATTTTCGGGATTGGAGGATTATTGAGGAACTACAGGCAGTCTTTGGTTTATGGTGGTAATTAAGCCTGGAATTATGGTCATAAGTCATGTTGGTTGTTAAGAGGGTCACCACATGACCATGTCTGATTTTTTATGACCTTGTTTGCAGTAGTCATTAAATGAACATTGCAGCCAGTGGTTGTCTTTTTGCCAGAAACTAGAAATATAACCCAGTTTATGACAAAAAATGTCATAAATTTTGGTCATGTGAACATAGGATGCTATAAATGGCTATAAATGTGGGCCAGTTGCCAAATGCCCAAAATGTGATCTCCTGACCTCAGGGGTATAGGGGCTGGCCAGTGGAACTTCAAATTGGGTGGTAAGCAGCTCTGGGGAAGTACATCACAACTTTGAATGGCCAATAAGCTATTGGTCATAAGTTGAGGATACCTGTATTCAGAAGATTAAACTGATGAAGGGTTCTTAGCTTTCCATTTCTGTAGCAAAGCTCTGCTAGAGCCAAGACCCTTTTCTCCATTTATAAGATTGGTGCACATACATTTGTGGGCCGCTACGTCTTTCTTATGATATGCCACTCTTAGAAATGGTCACATTGCTATAGTCATATACAGTTAGCAAAGAAAAGGCTGCTTGTTAGAACACTTCACTTTGTCCATTTTGCCCAAGAGTTTCAATAAGAGAAAAACTCAAGAGAGAAGAGACATTAAAGAGAATAAAGGAAAACCATCCTGGCTAGTCTGGAGACAACCTGTGCACGTGCTCAATTCCATTCCATATTCTAAATCTTAGATTAGGTTCCCAGAGAAATTAAACTTTCACTTTACATCATCTTCCTATTACAAAAGGAGGGATTCATATTTCTGCCATAAGCAATTCCACCTGATGTTTATGAGTTAGTGCAATATGTTGGGATATATTCTTAAATGCTAGCGAGGTCTTCTTTGTTAAAGTTCCAATCAATATCACAAGAAAAGAATTGAAGATTTAGGAAGGGAAGCAAGGAAGAACAACTTTTCTTCTTGCCCATATTATTTTGCTAAATGGTGCTAGGAATTATAAGTTCAGTGGCTAAAAATTTATCTTGGACTCCTTCTTTTGGAAACCTTCTTGTTCATATGATGAAAAACAGGCATTTCCCCCAACCTGAATCTTTTCCCATCCAGGATTCAAAACTATTTGGGCAGGGTTTGGATCCTGGTGTTCTCCATACCTGCTTTATTGAATGTCTTGTTATCCCCATCCATTTCCCATAGTGATAGAGAATGATGGGATTTGCAGTCTAACACATTTAGAGCCTCTCCCATTTAGAAACTATAGCATAGTCCAAGCTGGCCATGTTACTTTTGCTTTCACTTCCCTTTCTTTCCAAACAGGTAAGCAATAGTCTACTTTAATATTTAAATGAATCATCATAATCATGATGATGACTTAAAAATTACTAAGATTATTAAGATTGCTATGTCCACATCCTCGATATAAGTCTTTCTGAATATCTTGTAGAGAAAAAGGAACTTGACCTGTCAAGTACCAGGGAAATCAGGAGATGCAGGCAGTTCAAATGAGCATAAAGATTTATTGCAAGCTTAACCTCTCTACAAAAATCTGAGCTACTAGCGGTCAAGGAAAATGAGCAGGAATTAAGGAGGCATTCAAGGTGGGCTGGACTTGGATCTCTTGCCGGTGCTCAGAGACTCATGACTTATGATGTGTTTGACCCCTCCCTTGGTCTCAGCCTGGTCACCTACATGACTTTGAGAGAAATATGCAAGAATCATTACATAAGTAAAGAGAACTGAAACATTCTTTAACTCTTGAGCTGCATGATAGAGTTCAGATGTGAACCAGGAAGGCTCCTCTCTGGTTACCAGGGGTATAAGGAGGAGGCAGGGTAAAACATAATCAAGCAATCAGATTCTGTGAAGCTTGCCTATCCTAAAAGTTCTAGTTTTTCCTGTGGAGTTGGTTTTCTGGAGTAGTTTATGGTGCTGACATACTGTTTGACTTATTGTAAGAAAATATGCATCACAGCATGATGGAAAAAAATACTGAATATCAGTTGTGAAGCCAAATTGAAAATGACAATATTATTCCAAATATGAAAGTGATGTTCCTATATAGGAGATTCAAATATAATTTTTAACCTATGCGTGTGAAGATAAATTCAGTTCCATGGAATTTTAAAGAATAAAATTTAAAAAACTTGTTATGATGCCTCAAACTAATATTTTCCTGGGTTCTTTAAAAAAACAGTTTGGGGAAGGATTACAAAACAATGAGTTAGCCATAGGTATCCACTGAGAATGTTGAACAGTGATGTGTGACAAATTCTGCTGCAGATATTAATTAAAGTCAATCTCTGAGGGGCTGCAGAAACTTTATTTAAAGCAAAATAACAGTGACATCTGGAACTGTTTGTTAAAGAGCAGAAAAAGCGACAGAATGGGGACATAAAAATATAACATTACAGAGAACAGTTGTGCCAGTAACACAAACATCCACATACATTTTAGACTTGTTTAAAAGGTTGTAGTTTACCTGAAAAAAGGGGCTGTTTTCCTCCCCTCTAGCTTAAAAGAAAGAATGTTAATAATTTGGTGCCATCTGGTAGGGAAATCACATTTTTGTTTAATAAACAGGACTGTGTCTATTTGGTATTTTTGCCCAAGAAATATTATTCAGTCTTGTGTTTCCTGATATTTCTAGCTCCACGAATTTGTATTTGCATTAAATTACCCTTAGGTAAACAGACAATCCTTAGAAGACAAAATATTGCCAAAGCAACTTAGAGAAAGAAAATTTCGTTTAAAATAATTCTAATGATTGAAACTTTATTAGTGACTAACAGAAGTTAGGTGTTTTTCACAAATCTTGAGAATTTCCTCCATCTCTGCTTGCTTAATACATGCCTAGATCCTTTATCAATTTAATATGGGAAGGAAAAAAGAAGGTAAAATATGCACATGTGTAGTTGTGCTCATCCCAGTCCAAAAACCACTTGTAAGTAATATCCATAATATAAAAGAAGTGAAAGTCAAAGCTGCGACGGAAATTTCAAGAAAGATTTTGAAAGTTAAATCTGAAGAAACAACCAGGTCCGAGATTCCATTTGGACAGTTAAGTAGTAATAACAATAACAGTCCACTGTTAGTTATTAACTATGTATAGCTCACTGATCACCTGGAAATTGTACCAGTGTAAAAAGATGTAGTGGCTTACTTGGAAATGTTCACTTGGAGATTCAACAGAAACCAGTAGTAGCCCCATATGCAAATAATAGCACAAAGGAAAGAGAAATAAAAACTGGCCATAGAAAAGTTGTATTTTCAGACTCCATTTAAAGATTGCTCTAGCTTGTAACACAGAATATGACAAAAAAATGTATAGAATGTGATTAAAGTAACAATACTTAATTTAATTAATGTCACAGTTAAATTAAATGGCCTGACAAATGAATGCAGGAAATGCAAATGTAAAGAAGGGACTTTTTATCATTTACGGTGGACATGTGATAAAGCAAAGAAATATTGGAGTAGGATTCATATTCTAATACAGAAGATTCTTGAAGTGAATATAAAGATAAAACCAGAAACTTTTCTTTTGGGTTTAATGGAAAAAGACTTTGGGGGAAAAATTGGAACTTTGATGTTATCAAAATTACTTTATGTACAAAAATGGAAGGATGCTTCAAACTCCACAATGGATGAATGGTTGCAAAAGCTGATGGAGTTAGCAGAGATGGCTAAATTCACTGCTTTGATAAAAAAAAAAAAAACACAAGTACTTTTGTTTCTATTTGAAAATCACTTCTGGAATTTGTGCTTGAGGTGGAAAAAAAATGAATCTTTGATTCTGGATTTTCCTGATTAGATAGATCTGTTGTTATAGAAATGGCCAGATTAAGCTACTATGTAAAAACAAAACGTTGAGGTTCAATATTACTTCCTATTGTACTGCACCAAAAGGAGTTGGAAGTCAATGCCTTTTCTTTCTTTTTCCCTTCTTCTCTACACTTTTCTATTCCCTTTTCTCTCCCCTATTTTTCCTATTATATGCTTTTGTATTTTTGTATTTTATATTATAAACTAATAAAAAGGATTGGCATGGAAATAAATAAATAAATATATATTTATTTGTTCTGTGACCTTCAGCAAGGAAATGCTTTAGTCCCAAAGATTCCCATAATAAAATAATAGTATTTTTTAGAATAAAAATTAAAAAATACTTCATGGAAAAAGTCAAGGAACACCACTATTCAGAATGTTCAGAATCAGAATAGAGCTGGAAGGAACCTTGGAGGTCCTCTAGTCCAACCCCTGCTCAAGCAGGAGACCCTATACCATTTCAGACAGGTAGCTATCCAATCTTTTTTAAAAAACCTCCAGTGATGAAGCACCCACAACTTCTGAAGGCAAGCTGTTCCACTGGTTAATTGTCCTCACTGTTAGGAAGTTTCTCCTTAATTCTAGGTTGCTTCTCTCCTTGATTAGTTTCCAAGTGACATGAGGGAAACATTCTTTAAAATAAAGATACTAGCTGGGAAGGCATAGGGTGAAATAAAAGTGATCTTGGTTCCAAAAGACAGTTCTAGTTGGGAAACACAAGCAAGTATCTGGAAGCAACTGCCTCATCTTGTCTAATAATAATGTGAGACTTACATTTTCAGTAAATATGCATAGGATTATCCAAGCAGACCTGGACTTCTGATGGAAAAAACTCAAGAGCAGATGGATATCATTATTGCAATTAGGATGTTGCCATTCACACTACATCTGGAATTCTTGTTCCATTATTGAACAGTTTTTCAATATAGTGCTGCATATATACAGTATTATCACTGGAATATCCACTGCAAAAAAACAAATAACAGAAAGATTCTTAATGAATCACCTTTAATGTAGCTCTATTTCTTATCTCCACATTTAGCTATTAGGAGTTCCTCATGTACTCTTAGCTTCTGTTTATTTTCCCAATTAGAACTTGTTTCTTAACATTATTTTATTCTCTGTGAGTTCTGGTAATTTGAGACCGTGAACTAAGTGTTGGGAGGGAGTGGGGATTTTGTCTACAATAATGATGCATGAAATCAATAATTGAAGAGACAAACTACCAGCACAAGCATGGTTATTACAGAAAACTTACTGAGCTGTGAAGAAATAGAACAAATCAGGGAAGCGGTCACTAGTTCCCCCTCAGCGAAACCTCATGATCCTTTATTAAAATAAATGGCAGAAAAAATTAACCTTGCCTGCAGAAGCAAAAGAAATAAAATTACTCTAAATTTAAAAAGAGGGAAAACATAGTAATACAGAAGCAACTTCTTTTTATGTATCTCTTGTATGGTTGGGATGATTGCATTCTAAACTATGGTAGTATAAGTCAGTGTTTCTCAACCTTGGCAGCTTTAAGATGGGTGGACTTCATCTTCCAGAATTCCCCTGCCAGCTTTCCCTGTATCTTCTCTATATCTTTTAATCCAGATGGATGAGAGCGATTCAGGTATATGATCAATGGGGGCTTTTTTTAAGTGTAGAAAGAGTTTCAGCAGGTAGGTCCTACATTTGCCCTAGACTCTAGCCTTAGATTGTTTGATGTCATGCGTTCTATAATGTAATGGACGTGCAAACAAATAGATAAGTCAACATGCAGCATTCATCAAGGTCTATCAGAATACTGTTGCAGAAACTGACTCCTCCTGGAAACTAATCAACCCACTGAAATGTTCCATCATCTGTTCTTTCTTTTTTCCTTTTCCTAGTCTGGCAAGTTTTTGTGCTGCACATTCTGTCAGGTGGCAGCTTCGAGCAGCTTCTAATTCTTCCTCACCTCCCTGAGCTACTGCCTGTTCCACGGCATTCAGGATTGTTCAACCCTGGAGGTTGATTTCCATGTGCAAGATGTCTATGCATAAAAGGAAGTATAAAATCATAGGCATTATTTCCAAGAGAGATGAGGAATAAATTGTCCATCTTACAAAGATGTTAGGTATAGGAAACTCACATAAACAAGAGCACCTTCCTAGGAGTGAAAACATTTATAAGTGGAGCATCCAGAGTCATCAATCTGTCATGAAAGACAAAGACAAAATTGGGGGAGGCATCCTTGTATTAGGTTTTATCCATAGAATTACTTCATATGAAAATAAAAAAATAACCAGGTGGTTACACAGAAGTTCATGGAAGATAACAGTAAGACATATCACAAATTATCACAATTAAAGCATATCACAAAATATCATAAGAATTGTTAGCCTTATTTCATATTTTTATTAAAATGTGAGTAGGTGCTTAATATTTGATTTGGGGTAAAGCAAACAAATATAAAGTAATGTATGTAAGAGAAGTACTGAAACATATGAAGAACAGTTGCAGGAATTGAGTATGTCTAGTCTAGTGAAAAGAAAGACTGGGGGTAACATTGTAATGTACTGAGCTTGTTGAGACAGCAGGTGCTTCCAGGGGACATTGCTCGCAATCGGCTTTCCAAGCCACTCCAATGGCGGGTTTCACACCTACGGGACATCACTCCCAACTGGCTACTTATGCCGATCAGGGGAATACCACCCCTCAAGGGGAATACCACCCCTCTGGGGAATTACACCCCAAACCAGCACGCAGAGTTGAGCCAACTGGCCAGCCTGCACGCTCCAATTCTGACCACATTAGGAGGGCCCCTAAGCCCTGGTCTGCTAAGCCCGGCGGGCAAGCTTGCAGGCCGGGCACTCGCTGCACCTCCGAGAAGATCGGAGCGGGCCAGAGGGCCCCCAAAATTCTTGCAGGACTACATGAGGGTTCTGTCAGCGAAAGCCTAGAAATCAGAACATATTCAAAAGAATGTCCTTGCAAGGATTACGATGTCCTGCACTACATGCGGCATCGCCACGTCCTAGAGAGGTCCTAGGATGCTGTTATTAGGCCCTAGGATGGTTGAGTGTTTTGGAAGTCTCCATGGAGGCAGTAATTATTATTTTAACGGGTACGTTATACTTCCAAACCAGGGGGGAGGGATGTAATGTACTGAGCTTGTTGAGACAGCAGGTGCAAGGCGTGCACCAAAGATGCTAGTAGACCACGTGGCCTGCTAGCTAGACTTGGTGTCTAGAAGCCCGGGAAGAATGTTCTGCACAGGAAAAGAGATGTGCAACCATTGGTTTACAAATCCCCGGGCTCCTTGTATAAAAGGGGTGGAGCCAGTGTTGCTCTGTTCTGTTTTGTTTGAAACTAATAAAGAAGCACTTGTTTAATGCTTGGTCTATTCAATGCCTTACCAATGCAACGAACAGAACAAACATAATAGCAGTATTCCAATATTTGAGGAGCTGCTACAAAGAAGGCACCAGAAGGCAAGACAAGAAACAATGGATGGAAACTAATCAAGGAGAGAAGCAACCTGGAATTAAGGAGAAACTTCCTAATAGTGAGGATAATTAACCAATGGAACAGGTTGCCTTCAGAAGTTGTGTGTGTTTCAACACTGGAAGTGTTTAAGAAGAGACTGGACAATCATTTGTCCAGAATGATATAAGGTTTCCTGCTTGAGCAAGGGGTTGGATTAGAAGACTTCCAAGTTCCCTTCCAGCTCTGTTATTCCGTTAAATGACATGAAGTGCAAAAAGCCAAAAAAAGAGAGTTTCCTCTTCCAATTTTCTTTATAGCAATTATAAATAAACAATTGTAAATTTACCTTTTGCTCTATTATTACAGAATAACTCTCTTTTTTCTATTATCCAGTTTTCTGGTCATCAAAATTAAATCATAAATTTATTTTTTCTGTTTCATGCAAAACGTCTATAAGGGGTTTCCAGTCAGCAATAAATGTAGGCATTGTCTTTTTTCTGATCAAAGAACTTTTAGCTTTTTCTTTGGTTTTTCTTACTCTATATTAGTTTCTGTAAGTTTTTATCTTCATTCTTAAAATTGTTAATACAATTATATTTTAAAAAATTATATGAATCAATTGCCTAAGGGAAGACAGTAGTTCAGGATAGATCATCTAATAACTAAAGAGAACTTTATTCACATGCAACAAACTTTTTTCAAAGGACACTTGCTTTCTTAATCCTTCGTTTGACTGAAAATGAAACTGAATAGATTCATTACTTTTAAGGCCTTCCCAGTGCAGTAGCTGGATTTAATTTAATTTAATTAGCCATAATAGATGCTCTTCAGGTTTGTTTATCAAAAGAGGACCTGTTGCAGTTCATTCCCATCTTGAAAGGTTCATACAGCATGAACCAGGCAACAAAACTTTTCAGTGGCAGTCCCACATTTTTTGGAGAGCCCTCCACCAGAAGTATGGGTGCTCCAAGCCTGCATTTGTGAGCACCTATAAAGAGAAGCCAACTTGAGTTTGTCAAAAACATATGATGCCAGAAAAACGTATTGCATTCCTTGACAAAGTGACTAAATTAGTGGATAAGGGAAATGCTGTTTACTTAAATTTAAGTAAGGCATTTTATAAAGTAGACCACAGTCTACTTCTTGGGAAAATAGAAAAATGTGAGATAGACACCAGATGGATTTGTAACTAATGAATGACACTCAACATTCAGTCCTCAATGAAACTACATCTACATGGAGGGAAGCATGCAGTGATTTTGTCTTATATCCAGTACTCTTCCATATCTTCATAAATGACTTAGATGAGGGAATAGAAGGGGAATTCATCAAATTTGCAGTTGATTCCAAACTGGGGAGAATAACCAACACTTTAGAAGATTGACTCAAGTTTCAGAAGGCTCTTGACAAACTTGAACACTAGGCCCTACCCAACAAAATGCAATTCAGTGGTGAGCAAAGAAAAACCAAATGTACAGGTATAGAATAGGAGGTACCTGGCTCAACAGTAGCAACTGTGAAAGAGATCTGATGTCCTACTAGACTACCAGTTAAATATGAGCCAACAATGTGCTGCAGCTGCTCAGAAAGCTTTTATATAACAAGTTTTATTGAGTTTTTTTTTTGTTTTACAACCAAGTGCTTAAGACTCATCGTGGAGATAGGGCACTCCATGGAACAAAGTAGAAAATATAATCATACATGAACAATTTAAGTTACTTCTTTAACATTTCCCTCTCTATTTTATCAATCAAAAGAAAAGAAAAAAAACAAATAAAAAACTATCAATAATATTTCCACCCGTTTTCGAGCTTAACTAACTTCCATTAACATATTCCAATTTAGCATTACATAAACATATAGTATACAATTCGGGTATCCATATAATATAGATTATTTCTAACATATACATATTACTCCAATTATTCACTTTATACTTCTCAATTAAATTCTATCTCTTATTCTATTCTATTTCACATACATATTTTATAAATGAACATGAGTTTAAATTTTTTTTTTAAAATCAAAATATCAGTAATATTTCACCAATCTCAATCCAACTCCTTTAATTTTAACTTTTCCAATTTTCCGTAATTGCCATTCCAGACCATAATCAAATCCATAATTTACATCAATATTAACTCAGAGTAAAATCTTAGACCTTGGAAATCTCAAAAATATTAGCTCACTTGAAGTCTCTAAAAACCATTTTACCCATCAGATAAAGTTTTAACACTCATTTTTAAACCTAATTCTAGCTTAGCTGCTCAGAAAGCTAATGCATTCCTAGGTTGCATCAATAGAGGGTTAGTTTCAACATCACATGAAGTAATAGTACCATTATATACTGCACTGATGACACCACACTTGGAATACTGTGTCCAGTTCTGCTCCCCATGATATAAAAAAATGTTAAAAGTGCAGAGAAGAGCAAACAAGATGCTACTTGATGGAACTAGATATGAAGGAATAAAATGATATTCTATTCTATTCTATTCTATTCTATTCTATTCTATTCTATTCTATTCTATTCTATTCTATTCTATTCTATTCTATTCTATTCTATTCTATTCTATTCTATTCTGTCTTCCAATACTTGAGGGGCTATCACAGCGATGAGGTAGTTGACTTATATTCCAAAGCACCTGAGGGCAGGAGAATAAATAATGGATGGAAGACCATTAAAGAGAAATCCAACCTAGAACTTAGGAGACATTTCCTGATAGTGAGAACAGCCATTCAATGTAATAGCTTGCCTTTGGAAGTTGTCGGTGCTCCATCAGTGGAAGTTTTCAAGAAGAGATTAGACAGCCATTTGTCTGGAATGGTATATGGTGTCCTTGAGCAGGCGGTTAGACTAGAAGGCCCTTTCCAACCCTATTATTCTATTTTCTATATGTCCAGCCATTTCTTTAAATTGTAATTTTAAGGGTGATATGATTTACCAATGATCTTTTAATGCTGACGGTAAATTTCTTATTCTTTATTGTTTTGTCAGGATTGCGATGTACTAAAAATGTGGTGATGATGTTGGTGATGGTGATGATGATGCAATAATAATGCATGGATGTCCTCAAGTACTGCCTGAGACTTTTGGATCAATCAGCATTACCTGCTTTCTCTGCAACTGCCTTCCTTCTTTTAATCGTATTTTACACATCCATCACATTTTATGTTTTATGAATTGTCATCCAACTTTTTTTGCAGACCCCAAGTATTGTGAATATAATGTTACATTTAGAATATTTTAAAAAGCCATATTAAATGCAGCTAGTGTAGATCCTTCTTTTATTGAGATTCTCTATGGAACAAATGCAAAGACCTATGACTGAAAAGAAAGGGAGAAAGGGAGAATAATAAAGAAATGGGTTGGCAAACTATACTTGTGCAGCAAGGAGAGAGACTGTATGTCATACAGTACAAGGAGAATATTTTTAAAAGGTTAAAAGTGCTATAATGGCACAAAAATGCCATGGAATATAGCAATGTAATCTTCCTGAGTCATTAAAAATATTAAAATAGCTCTTAACGTTCCAATTTCCATAGATAATAGATCTGTTACTCTTTGTCCATCATCATCATCATCATCACCATCATCATCATAATCATCTTTTTCTCACTCTCAAGTGTTATGTCCTGCAACAATTTGCTCATTAGCTTGAATGAAATGACAGTCAAACAAAAAATGCTTAGTAACCCGACACGTAATGGACAAACAATTAGTTTCATTAGGCAGGTTGTATGATATGATAATATTTGCAGAACATATGCATTTTAATTAGAGGTTAATGGAAAGGGAGGAGTCCTTCAGAGTGAGTGAGCACAGAAAAAGATGACTCTTATGATAGACACCCACAGTGCACACATAAATAAGGTGAAAACAAGGTGAAAAGCATGCTTATAAAAGCCATAGCTGGAGGAAGAAACAATGGCTGTGAAACGTTGCATCATTCTCCTGAAATTTTGACAATTGTCCTTAAAATCAAATCAAGAAGTGCATCCATAATTTTAATATGTACATTATTCAAAATATCTGATCACTGTTATTTACAATTTCTTTAGTCATTTATTATTTTAATAGTAATTGGGGGATTCTCTTAGGTGTTTCCTTTTCATTTTTTTTTAATGGTTGCTAGAGTGTGTATAATCTTTTCTTGTCTTGCCGTTGTTTCTTCTTATAAAATTATATTGAAAATAAAGTCCAAAGTTTCATTCTTGTAAATTCAGAAATAAGTTTTTATCTTGGTATAGGAGGATAAATAATAATGTTAAATGCTTTAAAATAATGCTCTGAGCTTTTAAAAAATTAAGTAGTGTAACTTTTTGTTCAGCTTCTTTCACTATTTTAACAATCATTATTTCATATTAACTATAATAAATATTAAACCTTAAAATGTTTTAAAAGAAGATGCAGGCCATATCACAGTCATTAAGAGCTATAGGTTGTATGCATTTGGAAATACATTTGGCATTTTGTTGCAAACATGATCCAGAGTCTACTGGTTGAGCGGCTAATAAATTCAAACAAACAAACAAATAATAAGGCTGTTCCAATGCTCCAAAAACTGGCTAGAGGCTGTTTCTCTTACAAGTTGGATAGAGCAGATTTGGGGCAAATTCAGATTTCTTCTTCTTATTATTATTATTTATACAGGGTCCTTACAAATGGAACTATATCTTCAGTAGCAAGGTGTCTTAACAGAATTTACCAAGGATGCTCTGTCTGTTCTTGCAGTTAATTTAATACGGGAACATTTGGTTTGATTAAAGATAAAGCACAGCTCTTAGCCTACATTCCTAGAATTGCTGGCTGGTTTCTCCATCCATCTACTAACCGTGCCTGTCCTGTTTAATTTCTGAGCATAGTCAAGGTTGGCTCTGCACTGTCTTCTGTTACATATTCTAGCAGGAGAGAGAAAAGGGAATGAACATTTAGCCTTTTGAATTCATAAATCAACACTATGAATAAGTTTCCCAGCATCTGGAGAAAATGTGTTCATTCAAGTTGCAAAGGGATAAATCAGATAGCTGTTGAAATGTCAAAATTCAGCTATGAAATCTGTTCTCTAAATCTCTGTTCTATCAACTTAAAATTAAGAGGAAGCTTCTTGTAAAACTTGTAATAAACCCACCACTTCCCTTTTCAGTTGGATGTTTTCTGTTTGTTTGCTTTTTTTGTTGTTGTTCTGGTCTTCTTGCTTGTTTGCTGAAAAACTAGACAATAAATTCATTTGTTGCTACAGCTTGTGAAGTTAAAGGACAATAAAATAATTTATTTTATGTATATTTATTTAAGTATATACTATCTCAAATTCATTATCCTTTGATATATGTTACTTTAAAAAAAAAAATATCAAGTGTTTATATTTGGACGGGAATATTTGAGCCAAAAACTATATTCTCAATTTCAGAGAAATGTACTGTCTGAAATACTATGCAATACAGGTAGTCCTTGACTTACAATGACAATTGAGCCCCAAATTTCTGTTACTAAGTAAGACAGTTGTTAAGTGAGCTTTGCCCCATTTTATAACCTTTCTTGCCACAGTTGTAAAGTGAATCTGGCTTCCCCATTGACTTTGCTAGTCAGAAGGTCGCAAAAGGTGATCACATGACCCCGGGACGCTGCAACCATCATCAGTCCGAGTCAGTTGCCAAGAGTCCAAACTTTTATCATGTGACTATGAGGATGCTACAAAGGTCATAAGTGTGAAAAAAGGCCATAAGTCACTTTTTTCAATACCGTTGTAACGGTGAACCTAAATGAAAGATTGTAAGTCAAGGACTACCTGTATTTTGATCCATATATTCACATAAGTGAAGTCCATTTGCTTAACCATGAGAATCAAATGGTGCAGTATTGTGCAGTTTGTCCTCTGAACACAAGTGTGTGGGGAAAAAAACTGTTTTCCCTGAGCCCTGAAGGAATCTTTCATGAATCAGCAGTGTGTCTTTGCAGGAGGAAGGATTACAGTCTATATTTATTGACTTTTCACTAGAAACAGTAGTTTTGTTTGTTTTTAATGGAAGCCGAATACAGTTTTACTACTTGACCAGTAAAATGCTGACTGGTTGGCCATCCTAATGGATAAATCCATTTTCCAACAAAGAAAATTGTGTTATAGCTTTACTTCCTGTGAGAAGAAGCATAGAATTGAATTCTAAAAGCTTGCTTATCTTTCATTCCTCTCAAAAGGCTTTCTTGGAGGCCAAAAACTATGGCTTCAAAATAAATGAAAACAGTTTAAAATCAAATTTTCTCCCCCAAAATTGCTCCCAGACTGAAGTTTTGTTTAATTTGTCTTAGCCTAAAGCAAAAACAGCACTTACAGCCAAGTTATATAAACATCTCAGTTAACAGGTTTTGAAAGAGAAATGACCACCATGTTTTGAAGTTTGTAAGAGTTCTAGATTAACTCCTTACAATAAATGAAGATAAAGATTCTTTTTTTAAAAAAAACCACAAGATCCTGACTTGGCTAGGGCTTACCAGAGGTATATTTAAATATTAAAATTCAGTTCCTTGGAGATTATTTAAATTGCCAGGTTCCATGCAAAAAGAACGTTTTGACTGCATCTTAATGAAAAGTTTATTACTATGCATAAACCTGAATGGTTATTAAAATTGGAAAGGTTTTTCTGGTTTGGCAAAGTAAAAACATTGAGCTGGCTTTTTAAAATACAGATTTCTTTTTATAAGAGATGGGCTGCCAAATATTGTAGCTGACAATTAAATACATGCAGTTCTTTAATCAATGTGGCTGCCTTTTAAGGTGACATAATAGACATCAGAAATTATTTTGATCTTCTTGGGATCCACAGTATGTAGCAGCAAGGTTGAAAGAAAGGACTAGTCACGACTGGACTGAGATTCATTTCCATGTATACAATGGTGCAGGTGGCAAAATAACTGTGTGACCTAAAGAAATGCAAAGCAGCCATACCTAAAATTTTCATGCAGAGATAGAGTCAGATTCTGCTTGAGTTTATCATTGGTCCCAAAGTATTTCATTTCAGCTGCCAAGCAAATATGTTTCAGTTCAGTTCAATTTGCCTTTATTTCTCTCTTAAGTTAAAATACTTTCTTTGAGAATCTTGACTTCTTCCATCTTTAATTGAAGGCAAAAGTCTGTTCTACAGCACATTGCATTTTCAGTGTTTAAGAAAACTCATTAAACTTATGAATCAACTAACTTCCAAGTTCCAAAACAAAAAACAAACCAAACAAACAAAAATAAAAAGAACACCCCCCCCCCCATGCTGAGCATCTCACTGCATTCTACCATGGAGAATACAACAGCAAGACTAGGCAAAATAAGATGCTACCATCTTTGCAGAGACACAAACAACATATACAGATGCAGTGACATATAAAATAACTGCTAGCTGTGGGGAGAGGGGAGTTCAAAATGATAATATCAGCACTTTGTTTTTGGTGAGAGCCATAAAGATAGCTTGCCAGCTAATATGATGGGGCAAGGGATGTAAAAACATTTGACACAAACAGATGCCATTCATAAGCAGGAGGGGGGTTATAACAGTCTATAAACAAGCTGTGGTGGCATAGTGGTTATTATGCAGCATTGCAGGCCAATTCTGCTGACTGCCAGGAGTTGAATCCTGACTGGCTCAAGGTTGACTCAGCCTTCCATCCTTCTGAGGTTGGTAAAATGAGGACCCAGATGGTTGGGTTCAATACGCTGACTCTGTAAGCCGCTTAGAGAAGACTGCAAAGTGCTGTGAAGCGGTATATAAGTCTAAGCGCTAAGTGCTATCCCCATCTTTGCTGCCCTCCAATGTGTCAGGACATTCTATGGTTTCCTGGGCAGTTCCAATTTAGGATGAGGATGTCAGCTTAGAGCAGGATACCCCACTCTTTACACTTTTAATACTTAACAGTATAACAAGCAGTGGATAACAGTGAACAAACTAGTCATTTTTCTCCCATTCATTTGTCCAACGCAGTTCTCATAAAGAAACGTTTTATAAAGCTCTTTCAAATGTGCAAGGAAACTTAGCATGGAATAATGGTACAGCTGCTCATTTGAACATCTTTTTATTTTATTCAGACTTGGGGTACTGAATGGAACAGATCCAGTCACCAGAGTGCTTACCTCCTACTTCTAGTCCACTACGTGTGCTACTTAGTTTTTCAACGAATCACAAAAGTCTTTTTTCCTGCTACTTTGATTTGCTTACTAAACAAGGCATTTGTAAAAGACCCATTAATGTAAAAGACCCATAACATATTCTTTACAGAAAGAGGTTCCAAGGGATTCTCCCCCAGAGATTGCAAATAGCAAGGTAAGAACCCTCATGGAACTTTGAAGCAAGGGAGAGTTAGGGTTATAAATCTTGCACAAAGGTATTGCAATTTTTCTGACATTGTTATATGAACAATGCTTCTGGAACACACTGCTTTGTGTGAATCCCAAGTGAACAATTTGCTTACTTGCTGCAGCTCTATTTGGGATTGAGGGAGAAAACCTTATTGCTTTTAAGTCAAGAGTATCAACAAATCTGCCATGTCTTATTCTTTAAATGGACGAAAGGAATAATAGAAAATGTCAAAAAGAAATCTCAGAATATATTGTACAGCTATTGTACAAACATAAATGTGACTTGTTCTTCAAATATATGTCGGAATTTTCTTTGCAAGATTTTAACATTGCTATTTATATTCCATTTTGTGCCCCAAACATCCCCCCAAATTCTCCTTTCCTGGATATTGTCATTCTCAAAAGCAGTATTTCTTCTGAAAATTGGTACACATTGTCCTTATCTGGCCAAGATGTTGTGCAGTTAGAGCCATGAGTAAGAGTTAAAGTGCAGTAAACACTTATTTAAGTTGCCGGAAGTTTTGCAACAACTTGTAATGGAATAACAAGACTAAATTCTTTCCTTTTTTTCACTTCTGCTTCTATTCTATAAAAAATAGTTACTCTGTCAGAGGAATACTTCCTGAAAGTGGGGGGGGGGACCCAGAAACCATTACTTGGTAAAATGGAAGAAAAATTATTTCATTAAAGAGAGTAATGAGGTGATAATTTACAATAACAATTCTGTAATTTATTTTTATTTTAGGCCATTATTGATTCTGAAGATAGATGTTTAAACAGAAAAAAATATTAGCAATTACTTTAGTAATTTAAGAGCTGGTCAAACATCCACACATTATTTTTTTTTGCATAAAATATATGTTTGCTTGACAGAGCATTTTTCATGGGCTCTTATAGCGCCAGAGGGCTAAATTCTATAATTATTTTAATGATACCCAAGCAAAATTCAGAGGGTAAGTGTGACCATTAAAGTATATATGCAAGCCAATTGATAGCAAATATGGGATCTCATATCTATGCATTCCTCTGTCATTGTGCTTTAAAAACATATTGAAAAAAAATCTTGTAGAATGGAGGGGCTTCTTCACATTTCTTGGGGTATGAATGAGTAAGTAATATTTATGACCTGACTCTTGATAATTGTAGAGGGGTTTACATAATTTGAAATTCACTATGAAAGATTTAAACTGCAATCCAATTCAGCGTATAATGAAACTGGCTCCCAGTTGAATAAGTCTAATATATATACTTATCAGGAGGCGAGCTTTAAGGTGTATTCACCTACAAGAATAAATGGGAACAACAGTCTCAAGAGGAGGCTGTGAAGCTGCCAGAAAGAACTCAACTGATTGGACAACTTAGTAGTATGAAACCAGAAGTAGAGAGAGTTTTTAAAAAATGAGCTATAGATTCTGCTAGAGCACAAGCCAGTGCTATGCTTTATGAACAATGTTTGCATGAATAGACCTCCTCTTCAAAAGTGTAAACAGTTCACTGGTTATAACTAATCTATGTAAACATATATGATGATTTTCTATGCTCTAAATCAACTGTGGTATGAGAATAATGTGATGAAGATGTAGAAGCATCCTATGAGATATTCTAGATTCCATTGCTCTCAGACTGAGAAAAAAGAATTTACAAATTGATGAGGTGTATATTACTAGGAAACAGGCAAAGAGGTAAATCAAAATTCTCTGGCTTTTGGCACAGCAGGTTTTCATAGTTTGTATTAACCTTGTCAACGAATATTTCCTTTTAAAGACCACAGTGCCATTTTGTCATAGTTCTGCAACAGAAATCAAGGGCCAGGACTAGCCATCTAAAGAAACATTAGAATATGTTAGTTCAGGTATATAAACAGAACGGTGAACTCCCACACTAAGCATGTCATTGACAATCCTTTCCCAATGGTCATCCAAGATTTAATCTAGGTATTTTTATAAGATACCTCAAGGATAGATAATTAAGATCACTTTGTCCTTAAATTCCTTTCCTCCTCTAAATTGTCCTTTCCTCCTCTAAAGATCTTTAAAGTGAGGCTGCTCTCACCAAAACTACCCATTATCTAAAGGACTATTTCAGTGGTGGACCCTCTATTTATGGAAAGTCTTCTTCTTGGGGGAAAAATTACCATGTTAGTGCAATGTAAAAATATTCTAATCATTTTAAAATCTGTTGCATTAAACTTTGCCATATTTTATTATTTTTATTATGATCTTATGCTATTGTTGATAGATAAATTCAAGCACTTTTTATTTTAACACTTAAAAGAAGTTACCTTCATGTTGTCATATTTGGAATGGAAAATGTAAATTGTTGGCATTTATGACCTGTTGCTCAAAATTATTATTCCCCTTGTGGGATGGCTGTAACTACATTCAGTTACATATTGATTCAAAGCTTCGAAGATTAAATAAAATGGCTCAGAATATAAGCTCTATAATGCATTTCTTCTGACCCTTCTGATCCGCTTAATTCTATATACTTGCTAGATGCAATCAAAATAGGTTAAACTGGGTTTTCAGCACAGCTGAAATACACCCACATATATACACACATGAAATTTATGGCATATATCCATTAAAATTGGCTTTTATCCTTGCAATATTTACTATCAAGATTCCTAGTTTTATTTGGAAAACAAAATATTTACATATTCAATTAATGCATAGGTGCCAAATCAGCAAAAATAGACATGACATAGAATGCAAAACTTTGTTAATCAAAGAAAAGAAATTATCTCCATTAATTTGGGAGAAAGGATTTGACACTATTGTAATATTTCATATCTAAACTAACCATTCATTCTTATATTCAGTATTGGTGGAAAGCCATCAAAGCCAAATGTTTTGAAGGATTGCATAAGCTAAGATTTGATAATCTCCCTTCCATCTCTGTGCATATATTTATGTAAAATGTGTGTGAAGATATGCAAACCCTAGGTATTCAGGGCACAGATGATAAAATGTGTGTTGTGACATCATGACACAAACCCTATGACTTAGAAATTTATACCCAACCATAAATTACAAGTATAAAAATCCAGGATGCAGACTTTTCATAAGTCTACCAAAGTATTATCATATCTGATAAGAGTTGATGCATTCAAAATTGCCCTAAACTGCCATTACAAATAGTTGACTGGTCCTGTAAATTGATCCTATAATAAAGCACAACTGCATGGTGAGTATAAGAAGAAAATAAATATTTTCTTTTAGTTCCTTGTGACAATAAATTCTGGGGAGTGATTTTTAGTAGAAACAAAATCGAACAGCTTTTTCATTTATGTTAAGAGAAGTAAAACCAATAGCCTTCAACACAGGGCTTTATTAAAAATGTAAATTAAAATAGATTCCCTATAGAAATGTAACCTCCCACCACCACAGCATCTGTTAGACTTACCTGCCTAAATATAGCTTGGCACTCGTTTTATGAGTGGCTGGTTCAAAGAATGAATCTTTTTTAATGCTTTATTTCAGAGATATTATGACTTCCTATTGTTTTATTTATCAGTCTAAAGGAAGATCTGCCACAATGTATTAGAGATAATGCAGCTAAAGCATCATTTGCCTGGGCTAATGTATTTTAATATATCAACTAAAATCAAGTTCCATATATGAGACAAAGAAAAAAATGTGAGCTTTCTCTTTATGCAGGAAATGTTTTTGTCAACTTGAACTGGGCCTTTAGGTTTAAAGTAGTGGGCTTTATACAGGGTCTGAAGTCCATCTATACACTCCAGAAAGCTCGAATCATGGTGAATAGAGACTCTACAAAACCATGTGAAAACCAGAAGGGAACAAGAGACGCGTGTCGTTTATCCCCTTTATTATTTATTCTAGTGTTGGAATGATTAAATAGAGATATTAGACAGGATAACAGAGCAAAAGGACTACAAATTAAAGTGCATAATTACAAATTCCATGCATTTGCCAATGACTTGGTATTGATTGCGCAAGACCTACTAGAGAATATTGAACATGTTATGAGGAAAATTAAAATGTTTGGAGAAATGGTGATTTTAAGAATAAATAAATCAAAGACGACAATATTAAGAACATAAAGATAGAAGATCAGAAGAAATTGGAATTTAAAACTGGCTTTAATGTTGTGAAAAGGGTACAGTACTTGTGGGTAACTCTCACTGAGGAAAATTCTAAGCTTTACAAAAATAATTACGGTAAAATATGGAAGGAGATAAAACTGGATTTAAATAGATGGAAAAATTAATTTGTTATTAATGGGAAGAATTTCAGTAATAAACATGAATGTACTACCTAGAATGTTATTTTTATTTCAGATTATACCAATATTGATTAGAGATTCCACTTTCAAACAGTGGCAGAAAGATATATCTAAATTTATTTGGCAAAATAAAAAACCAAGAATCAAATGTAATCTGCTACAAGATTCTAAAGATAGAGGAGGTCTGAGTTTGCCAGATCTTAGACTATTGTTATGGTTCCAAAGGAAGATTGCCTTTAATGAGAAACATGAGGCCTTTACCTCTAGAATCCATTTATTGCAAAAATAACCTTGGCACTTACATGGATGGATGCCAGAAACTGAATTTCTCTGGCTTGCCGTCTTTCTTTACTTGCTACACCCCTCCCTTATTTTACAGTCATGAATTACGTCTTCCAATTAGGCTGGAGGCCAAAGATTTACTTCCGTTTTTTTCCCAGGCTTTCCTCCTTCCGTTTCTGCCTTCTGAATTAACTCTAAAAATACCAGACAGTTCTACATATCTTGTCAAAGCAATAATATCCTACATTAACAGCGTTGACAACTATATTATGATGCTTGTTGTCTTGTAAGGTTAAAAGATTGGATAACTTTTTAAAAAGTCAAGGCTATTAGACCTCAAAGATTTTGATTTGAAATTCAGCTGGCATGCCTATCTGTGGTATGACAAAGTAAAAGTTAACCCTGGTTTTAAGATTCATGCTATTAGGCAATCAATTGCATGTGTATGGTGAAAATATAAAAGAAGATTAGCTGATAAAGTGCCACTTTGGCTATTACCTCATGAAGCGCTACATAGAACAGAGATGATTTTGGAATATAAGTGGATGACATAATGAGATTTATTGATATTTGAAAAAGAGGGATTTAAGATAAAGACAAGAGAACAACTAGTAAGTGAAGGATTTGCTTGTGATTGGTTTAATTATGATAGAATGTTTGAAAGATTTAAATTTGATTTAAAAAGGAACTAAATCTGAATTGGATGTTAATTCTGGAGATGACCGCTTGATTTCTAAAGTATATAAAATGTTAGTTAAGATGAACTTAGAAGATGAATACGTTAAAGAGTGTATGGTAAATGGGCAAAAAAAATGGGTATAATATAATGCTAGATAAATGGGAGAATGTATGGATGAATGGACTGAAATGCACATTACATTATAGTTTGAAAGAAAACTTTTACAAATGATGTATTGTTGGTACTTGACCCCAGATAGACTAGCAAAAATGTATAAAGGGATTTTTTAATAAGTGCTGGAAATGTAATCAAAATCCAGGTTCATTTTATCATATCATATTATATTGAAAAATAATTTGGGGTGCTATTCCTTCACATGGTGATGGCTGCGAGAATTGTACTTGCCAAACACTGGAAAGAAAAAGAGATGCCGACTGTTGGGCTGCTGTCTGAAGACAGGAATAAATTGTTTCAATTTATTATATCTTGTAACTGGGCAACACCGAGCTTTTCCAAAAAGAGACTGCATAGTCCCAAACTTGATGGGACTGCTATTGAGAGTCTACATGAATTGGGATATTTAAATCAATCAGTCCAGAAATCCAGCAATTTGAGAAATGCCACAAGGTTTGAGAAGGTCCTTGACAAGTATATCTTCTGAGTCCTTGCTTTGTAGGATACCTCAGGGCTTGATTCTCTATCCAACCACTCCTGTCTAATATTGATATGAGGCCTCTGAGTAAAGTTATCTGTCAGCAATTATACAGCTCAATCCTGGTGCTCAGATGATGTTGTCAAAGTTCTGAGGGTGTCTGGCGGATGTGGGTGGAAAATAACAAACTCAAGTTGATCTCTAATAAGACTGATGAAGATATGGAGATTTTCTATCTCTAGTTCTGAATGGAGTTGCAGTCCCTCAGACAGAACCTGTGCATAATCTGAGAGACCTCTTAGAGTTATAACACCTGATGGAATAACAGGTGACACTTTTACACAAACTGATTTGTGCACCAGTCTGGATTACTGCATTGGGCTCTGCACGGGGCTGTTCTTCAAGTCGGCCAGAAGCTGCAGCTGGGTTCAAAATGCACATTGCTATGCCTATGTAACATTGCTGCTTTTCAAACTGCCCTGCCAGATGTAGGGAGTAAAGAAGGTAGGCCAGATCTGTTACAAGTGACAAGGAGAAGAGGCTTAAGTCCCAAACAAGCAGAAAGTATATATAAGTAGCTCAGACAGATATCTCACTAATTGAAATGGGTATAAGGGAAAGAGGCACAGCACAATTATTCTTGCAAGTTGCTATTATTACAGCCACTTTAAATAAAAGTAGTCTGAGCCTTCCTGTAGAATTTATTCTTGGTCTGGTCTACCTGGTGGGCTTGACATCAATAGGCTTCCAGGCCTTTTTAGAAAGGAGTAACCCTTGCAACAATAACTCACTCCCTTCAAGATCTTGCAATCAGATTATTGCAATGCACTTTATGTAAAGTTGTCATGATAGGTCACCGCACTGATTACCAATAGATAAACTGGGCATGACTTTGCAACTGTGTACTCTCTTCTGGTCAAAATCAATCTAACCTGTAGGTTTTGGAATTACCCATGCACAGGTAAGTAAGAGGATAGGAGTCAGAATACATGTCTTTTTGAAGGCATCCCCATGTTATAAGAAACCTTGTCCTTGGGTAGGAGATCCCTCTTTCTTGCTTGCATTTCCCAAAGCAGCCAGACCATTCTGTTCTTTTTTTAAAAAAAAATAAGTTTTATTGATTTTTTTGGTTTTACAACAAAGTGCTTGAGACTCATCGTGGGGATAGGGTACTCCATAGAAGAAAGTAAGAAACATAATCATACATATAGAGTTCAAATTAATTCTTTAAAGGTTCCCTCTCTATTTTGTCAATCAAAGAAAAAAAAAACTATCAATAATATTTCACCTATATCCGATCAATTCCTGTTTTCAAGCTTGACTAATTTACAATTACCATATTCCAATTTAGCCTTAAATAAACACATAGTTTACACTTCGGGTATCCAATTTCCCTTATTTCGTAAAATATAAATTGTTTCTAAAATATACATATTATTCCAACCATTCTATTATACTTCCCAATTAAATTCTATCTCTTATTCTACTCTATTTCAAATATATATTTTATAAATCAATCCATACCTTTAGAACCCCTTTTTAACTCCTTACCTAAAATTTAATCTTATCAAAATCATTATACCTTAAGAAAAAAACATATTATTCCACCAGACACCTTCTTATTTCATTTCCGGTCTATATTCTATTTCTTCATCTATTAACTTTTTGTTTACCATCTTTTCCATATTACATTTCCCAACCATAATCAAATTACATCCCAACCATAGTCAAATCAATAATTTTCATCTCAGTAGTATTAACTCAGTCAAAATCTCTAAAAGCCTTTTTAACCCATCAGGTAAAATTTTAACTCTCATTTTTAAACCTAATTCTAGCTTTCTTTTTGTGCCAAGCAGGTTTCCACAAAAGAGCCTCTAAATCATCAAATCTTAATATTTGATTGTACATATTTCTCCACAATTGAGTCTGATCGTAGTCCTCTTCTCTTTTTTCCAATGTTGTCTGCACTACATAATCAGTCTTATTCAGTATGGTAGTTATTCGTTGTTTATCCATGTTATCACCGTTTTTGATGCCTCATATTTGGAAATCAATTCCTGTTGCTTTTGGGATTATAGGTGTTTTAGTTAGAATTCGCCTTTGGTCATCGAGATTCTCCGTAACTTGTATATGAGATGTAATATCTTCCTCTGTGTTGTTTGGTTCCTCTTCTGGTGTTGTTTGAATTGTAAAGTAGTCAATTGAAATCTGAAAGTCAGTTTGAAGCTTTGTAATAAAAGCATTTATTCTAGCATTCATACGTTCATTAAATTCATGTATTCTTCCCAGCATCCGATCAACAATAGATTGTAAATATATTTCCTCCATCTCGTTAAGTTGTGGATGTAGTTGCATGCTGGCCTCTTTAGGGTTGATCTGTTCTTCCTCTGTTGTTCCTTGGTCTATAAATTGGTCAGTCAAAGTTTGAGATTCAATTTTTAACTCTGGAGCATCCTCTTTCATGTTCATTCTAAATTGTTCTTTAAGTTCCAAAAAAAATTCTAGTAAAAGTCCATAGTCAAGCTGTGGGTAAAATTCCATTTCAATAGTAGAATAGTCTTAGTTTTTTTGATGAAGATTCAGCTTAGAAGGTAAATACAACACTAAAAATTCTATACTAGAGATATTATTATAAGGTATAACATCCAAAAGGAATAGTAAAAAACAAAAAAGTCAAGCCAGACAGGAAGAAAAAAGCAAAAAAAGACCAAAGTGAATATTATAAAAAAATATCCAATTTGTAACCCAAAATAGTAATAAAATCTTTAAGTTCCAAATTTTTTTCTAGTGTGAGTCCATAGTCAAGTTGTAGGTAAGATTCCATTTCAATAATAAAATAATCTTAATTTTTTGGTAAAAATTCAGCTTGGAAGATAAATACAGAAATAAAAATTCTATAATAGGGATATTATAAAATGTAACATCCAAACAGAAATAAAAACAAAGCAAAAAAGTCAAGTCAAACAAGAAGGAAAAAGCAGAAAAAACCAAAGTCAGTATTATAAAACACCCAATTTATAATCCAGAGTAGTAATAAAAAAAGTGCCTTGCAAGTCAATTATTATATTAATAATCCAAAAAAGAAAGAAAGTCCATATGTCTAAAATATATAATTTGTACTGTAAAGTCCAGTTAAACTAATAGGAGAAAGGAAAGGGAAAAAAAATGAAAACCTTCTTTCAGCCGGTTTCAACACAGATAGGAATGTCTGGGCGTAGAGCCAAGTGCCTGGGCGTCGTGCCAAGTTTAGTCTGAATACACACCCAGCAAAAGGGAGTGAAAGTCTCGGCTCAAAATGATACTTTGTTGCAACTTCAAGCCGCAAGAAGCCGCCCAGACTGCAGAAAAAAAGTTTTAAAATAAGCAATAATGTTCAGAAGGGGGGAGGGGGAAAAACGCTCCACCCCCCTCCCTAAAGGCTTCCATTTAAATTAAAGACAAGCTGGTAAAGAGAAAGAAAATCCATCTTCACAAGAAAAAAAAATTCAGGATCCCCGAATCCAGCAACTCAAATAGTCAATAAAAAATTATTATTTTTCTCAAAGCTCATTTTCCCAAATATCCGAATGCCACTCTCTTAAAATAGGAAAATAATTCCAGAAGCTTTTCACAGGGAGGTGAATAAGGTACCAAGAGGGAAGGAAAGGTCTCACCCGGATCACCCACGGTGGTTCTTTTCACTTAGATGTTCTTGTGACTTTCGGCTGGAGCAGCTAGATAATCGGCCATGTTAATGGCCGATCTTTTCCCCGTCGGCCCAAAGGAGCTGTCTCAGACTGCAGAGGGAGCTGCTGCTCCCTCCGCCATCAACGAGTGTCCTCCTCAGCGGTGGTCGCTCCTCCAGGGCGACTTTCGACCCTGTCCAGGGTCTACCGGCGGGGGGAAACCGGCCGGCGAAGAGAACAGACTCTTCGCATGACCGCCTGTGCTGCAAACCGGAACCGGAAGTCCAGACATTCTGTTCTGACAGGACTTTGGTGCAGATAAAGGGCTTGGTCTCCATTTGTTATTTTTGATATGCAAATAATGATGCTTTATTTTACCATTATGTAAACAAATTTGAGTTCTGAGACTTTGCTCTCAATAACATAATCAATCATAATAAAACAAAGAAGGCAATTGATAAAATTCAATGCAAACTGAATGATAAACAGCATAAAAAATTCTGCCACCAAACTAAATGGGACAAGTATAACTAAACATTCTCTAGAAACTGTATGTTCTATCTCCAAACTTTCTTCTCTAATATATATGACATGATCGATTCTATTTGAATATTCCATTTGCATAATAACTAATTATAAATCCTGACTGTGCATGAGTAATTCCAATCTGGTTAATTCATCCAAGACTTTGACATTATTTATTTATATGACCTATGGGCCAAACTAAAGCAGAAATTCTCTGACAAAGTTAACATGATCACAAAGACAATAAAATACAATACAAAGTGTAGTAACGAATCACTATTAAGGAATCAAAAGGAGTATCGGGGAGGGGAGGAACTCTGCGGCATTAAATAAAATGACAACACAGAAGCATAAGCATTCACAGAGCTAAATTCATCCTGCACTCAGAAGATCACTGCTTTGTCATATGAAACCATCTGTTACATCTCATTGGATGAGGCAACTTTGAGAAAGTCATCATATGATGTTGACTTAAAAATATAGAAAAGTGGAGTTTTAGTCTCAGACTGAAGGGTCAAAAAAAAAAAAGTACTTTAAGTTGGACCAGGGAATTGAGCCTGTGA
This sequence comes from Azemiops feae, assembly GCA_023970755.1. Classification (NCBI taxonomy): domain Eukaryota; kingdom Metazoa; phylum Chordata; class Lepidosauria; order Squamata; family Viperidae; genus Azemiops; species Azemiops feae. The sequence goes on along the minus strand of JALGBA010000202.1, from coordinate 2,369,271 downwards.
AGACGATAAAATTCCTATATATATAGGAATCCAATCTCAGCTTCACATCCATTTTCTCATTGAGGTTCTTATTGAATGTGCTGATGTGTCTGCAGCATTTGGTTGGAACAAAGCCAAACTGCTACTTCAGCACAATTTACCACCTAGGATTATTGTGGTGGTGAAAGACTGGAGGGGAAGTTCTACATATACTACCTATTCCTGCAGAATGTAAGGTGTGATAGAAACATCACTATCAAAATCATTATTATTTATTATATGTGACGGTGTATATGAGCCTTCCAAAGCTTTGTGCCAAAAATTACACTTATTTCTTAATGAATCAGTGCATTCATAAAGAACAAACCTCACAACAAACATTTACATTCTATACTTTCAATCTAAAGGCTATCTCTAAGTGTACTGAATGAAAACAGTGTCCCAAAGAAGATACATGGGTATAGTACCTTGTGCAATTGTTCTTCAATGGATGACTTAGACCTTGCCAATTTGAAGGAGCAAAAGGCATAAAAGCTATTACCATAAACAAGAATTTGAACACCCAAAAAGCATAATTCTAAATCCCAGAATGTTATACAAAGATTTTAAAAATAGGATGCAAATGCACTGACTGCCAGGGAGTACCCTAGCTTAGGAACAAACAGCAGAACTATAATAACCGTTCAATCCCGCAATTATTACAAGGCACAGTAGAAAGAGTGTTAATTACATTACAAAAGAACAACCTTCCCATTACATAAGTGCACACAGAATTGGAAAGAGGTTAACAACACAGAAGTGTGGTTAACTAAGGCTAATCATCGGGGCATAGACAATTCTTCCCCCACCACACACACTTGCAATTTTAACTTTTCAGAATCTTAAAATTGTAGCTTTCTTGTATCTCTGATCACAGATAGCCATTCAAATGTGTGTGGGACACAAGTACCTTTGCTGCACAGTGGCAATTAGATTAAATTAACTTTAGGAAAAAAAATACAATTTCAAATGCCTAATGCTACATTTCAACAGAATTCATACAATAACAGAATTTGCTTCAAACAGTGTGACTTCATTAATTCCAGATCTGGATATAACATGGAGTCTTTTGGAGACAATTCAGCTTTTAATACTTTGTCCTGAACTTTCTGCTATTACTAAATTGTCCTAAACAAAAATCAGCTGTCTTGTCTTCAACTAAGCACATTCTGGTCTAATTGTGAATACTATTGATCATGTCTGCAACATAATATTATAATGGAGTGTTTCATGAGACTATTTTTAACTTGTCTTTGTTTTTTATAAAGTGTCAAAGGCATCATTATTTGTACAGAGAAAAGCATTAACATGTTGATGAATAAATGGATTAACTGACTTTGTTTTCACTCAATACACAGAACAAACTTTGCGCAAGGATTTTATTAAATGATAGGACAGTTGCATATTAAGAAAGCTTGAACACAGTGGTTGTCAAACTTGGCAACTTGAAGATTGTGGACTTAAACACCTTAAAGTTGCCAAATCTGGAAAGAACTGTTTCAACTTCTCACAGCAGATTCGCATGTGAAATTGCTTTTATGTGAGAAAAAGCCAGAGCGGATGCTGTTCTTCAAATTCACATGCTTTGAGAGGTAATTTTATCCTTTCACCTCCAAAGGCTGATGGAACATCAGCAAATGAGAGCCCCTTCATATGAGAAATTTCAAAATTGTCTATATTCTTATCTACTAGCAAGCACCCTATAAAAGCGTAAATTGCACATGCCAAATTCCTTGCCCTCAGATGTGCTTTAGAGGCTGATGTGGCAACATCCTAATGCATCTATCCACAACTTGCTTCAAAAAAGATGCTTTGCTAAGAAGTGGACCTCCGTAAATGCTCTGAGAATCACTGACATTTGAAGCGAGAATGTTTATCATAAACAGAGCTCTTTCTTAATGGCAGTGATGACCCTGACACACATGTCATGGATCTTGGAGCCTGCTAAAGTTGTTCATTTGGAAGTGTTAGGGAACTACGTGCAACCTCACTTTTCTCTCTGCCCTTGAAAAACTCTTGAACCAAGGAAGTGATGGATGGGCTTGTTGATATAACAACAATCATTGTGGATAATCAATGATGAGGTCAAATTTTAGTCATTGTTATTGATGTGGTTTTTTTTTTTTTTACTATTTTATCATGTAAACAGTCCTCCAGGCTCTGAGGAAATTCAAATGAGAGGCACTTCAAGCACTTATTTATTTGTTTTTACAGATTTATTGGCTTTCTCCAAGATTTAAAACAATCTCAGGTAAACTGCATGGATGACTGTACTAGATATTCCGGCTCCAGGTACATAAGATTCCGACAGCAGATTATTAACTGCACTCCAGCCTTCTAAGCGGTCAAGATATTGCTGAACACCTCAAATTGTTATATGGCAATCACTGAAATAACACAGCACTTTTCAATACACAAATAAGGAGATTGATGAATCTCACGAGTGTAATAAAAGAAGCAAAGGCACTTTAGCCTGACTGGCTAAGTTAATTATTTGTGGGTATTGTGAATAAAAAAGGCTCCCCTCACACAAAGCATTATCTCTTTAGTTCTGCCAAGCATAATGAATACATATTTCACAAGGAAAAATAAAAATAAAGGGAACACACATAAAGCTGACCTTTAGTATGACAGTTAATTCGTAGATCTATGACAATTCTACATTTTTTAGTGCTTAGTATATTCTTAACCTACTGGCTGTAAAGCCCTGTGAACATTAAACATGGTTAATCCCCTGACAGACTTAAGAGTGGTTTAGCTGCCACTTCCTTTATAGCAATAGGAACTAGAATAAAGGGCATGGGGGAGGGAATACAATTCATCAAGGAGGGATGGCAATGAAGATAGGTAGTTCCAGGGCTTTTTTTCTCATAGAACGTCCAGAACGGAGTTCCGGCACCTTTTTTGGATGGAACCTTGTAGGGTAGGCAAGGCAGGTTGTATGACGTGTGTGAGTTCTGGCACCTTTTTTTTTTTTTTTTTTTACAAAAAAAGCACTGGGTAGTTCTAATACTAAATTCTAAAGGATTCAGTATAATAGGCAAAGGGGTCTTGCCTATTATATGCAGAAGGCTTGTCATTATTTAGAAGAAAATGAGAAAGATACTCTAAGCAGATTTAGTTTCCCTCTATTCATCCCTGGTAATGCCTAAATGTAATTTATTTATTTCATGGCCTCTTTTTTTAATATATTCAGAGCAGGTAGGCTTAAGCAGTGAGCAAAAGCTGGATCATTTAAACTTTGACATATACTTCACAGGCAGGGACTTCGGTCATTCCGTGAGAAAAAGTAATTATTGGACTCATGTTAACACTAGTATTAACACCGTTATGAAGGAAGGGTCAGCAATATACATTTCAGTGATAGAGAAAGTATTGTGGTTTTAAAAAGTCAATTTTGTTAAAAGCACAGTTGGTTCCCTTTTCAATAACCATCACATCTTTCAAAACACAGAAGGGAAATACCAACCTAACACTATTTTTTAAAATGCTCTCCAACCTATATAGTAATATCAATCTATCAGTTGTGTTATTTTCCTTCTGGGCTCAGCCTTTTTGTTATTGTTACACCCCTTTTACCAACAACCAGCTCCTCCTTGTCAGTGAAGGAAATGTTTACTTCATAATTTAAACATCTTTTCACCATAATCGTAAAAGAGGGTTTATCTTTGCTTGAGTTACACTCAGTTGGGAACCCCATGAGCATTATGTTGCAGCTTCTACTTAAAAGGGAGGATTTAGATGATGGTAGATAGTATAAGATTTCATAAAAATGTATTTATTTGGACATTCTTTGCTGTGATATGTATTATATGGGCCAGCAAAAAGAAGATGATCTTTCTGCCCAATGTGATGTGGGAATACATTGCTTATAAAGAATTTCTGAGGGTCTGAAATTTAACCAGTGTCTGAAAAGGAAAAGTTTCCAAATAATTCTTTTCATAAGCTCCTTCATAGTTTAGCAGCTTCAATATGAGCTTGACCATGATTTGGAGGAAGATAGGTTGAACGCTGCTCAAAAAGCAGGGAAGACTCAGCACTGCAAAGTTCAGTTTATTATTCTTCATCTAGGCATGTAAGGAACAGGGGGGAAAGGAAATGAAACGTTGAATTATTAACACTGACTTTTAAGGACACATCCTTTGTTTATTTGCTTCTAGTGCTTTTGCCCACACAGGGTGGAAAAGATTTCAGTTCCTGACTGATTATAGTCTTCTAATAAATTCAGCTCCTAAACAAAAGATGTAAAAAAAAATATCCCCAGCTGATGAAAAGGCAGCTGGGTGAGTTCTCATAGAAACCCATCCTCTGTGGGAAACAGAGGCTTAAGCTGGTAAATAAGGTATCAGCCAGTGCTTGACCTTTGAACTCAGTGTCAATCTTGGTGGGAAAGCAAACATATTCCACTTGCTGTTAATGGGTATCCCTTATGTTTGGAAACTTGAGATAATGGGGGTTGTATTTGGCAAAGCAGCTTTCCCCTAAAAACTTGCCTCCATTCTTTGCATTAGTGTTTTCTCACTAGTGGAGCTCAAAACGTAAGGATATATTTTTCATAATCATGTTTGCACAGGAATGCATCATTTTAGCAATTACTGTTCTGTCACTGATTTGGCTTGAACTACAATATCACATAACAATATAAATTCCTCCTATTTTATTAGATGAACTTTGATTGGAGGGAATCCCTGATGTAGCTCCCACTAATAAGCATGATTTTACCTCTTTTTTATTTTTATTTAATATTAATTTGATACAAAGCACTTTTTGATTCATTCTGCTCTTCCAAAATATACCTGCAGTATCTGCAGATCATATCTAAAGTAAAGGGTAGTTTTCAAAGACCCCTAGTTAATCAAACCAAACACAGATTCAGCTCATCAAGGTAAGGATGCACCCAAAGTTTTTCAGATTCAAATGTAAACATGTTTTCTGTGACCAAAATATATCTTCCTCAAGACTTAATGTGCACAAAATTTGCATCCAGTGTACTGCTGTTGTTGGCTAAAATTTTCCTGATCTCTTCTTCAGTTCTATTGTAGATTAAAGGACAACATAAATATTCTAAACCACTAATCATATTTAATATGTGTTTTTACTTATTTAGTGCAGGGGTCTCCAACTCTGTATGTGTGTGGCTAAAAGCTCTCACTTTCATTTTTTCTTTCCTTTTAGTATTTTCAGATATCAAAGGCTGATGATTCAGTGAGGGGATAATAGGGTGACATCACTAAAGGAGGCAGAACCAGAAATATCTAACTGACATCTTATCCCAAGTAATTATTCTTCCACCCAATACACAATGCTATGTGATTATGATCCTAAACATTTTTATAATAGATACGCACAATGGTGAGGAATAAAGAAAAAACAACACAGAAGAGCAATATTATCCATCTTTTTTACTAACCTTCACCCATTAAGCATAATAATAATAATAAAGTTGGAAGGGACCTTGGAGGTCATCAAGTCCAACCCCCTGCTCAGGCAGGTAACCCTATACCATTTCAGACAAATGGCTGTCCAGTTTCTTCTTAAAAACTTCCAGTGTTGGAGCATTCACCGCTTCTGGAGGCAGGTAGTTCCACTGGTTAATTGTTCTAACTGTCAGGAAGTTTCTCCTTAGTTCTAGGTTGCTTCTCTCCTTGATTAGTTTCCATCCGTTGCTTCTTGTCCTGCCTTCAGGTGCTTTGGAAAATAGCTTGACTCCCTCTTCTCTGTGGCAGCCCCTGAGATATTGGAACACTGCTTTCATGTCCCCCCTCATCCTTCTCTTCATTAAACTAGCATGTACTGTGGAACTCATGGAAAATGAGCCAATTTTATGACAACAGCCAAGATGGAAGAAATCTGGGAAGGAGCATTTTAAATCATTCAAAGATGCTCTACTTTCATGAACTTACTTTAAACGAGAGTTGGAAATATCACTTACGGTTTCCACGATTCTGTATTTATTCCAAAATTCACATTAAGGTTATGTATTAATGTATGTGAGTCCTTGTTTCTTCAATCTTTTCCACCTATGGCTGACTTCATATATTCCAGAATTAGAACTAGTGTGTTAGGACTGAAGTTGCACATCTAGAAATAGAAATCTTCCACTGAAACCCAATGACAGCACTCTCTTCATGTCCAACTGCAGCATCTGCTATTTCTAAAGATTACCCAGTCCTATTGAGCACATTTTCATGTACAGTATGTTTATACCCCTTTCTTTATTAGATATTCCACCCAAGTTTCTATAATACAGGTCTTTCTATGGACAACCATTGGTCTGAAATGGTATTGGGTTTCCTGCCTGAGCGGGGGGGTTGCACTAGAAGGCCTCCAAGGTCCCTTCCAATATTATTCAGTTATTCTCTAAAAGTTTGTTTTATGAAAATGCAACCATTAAATATACAATATTTTTGTATGCAACTTTCTCAAATACCGTATTTTTCTGTCTATAAGATGCATCCTTGTATAAGATGCTCTGGCATGCAAGTTCCAAGCTTACAGCAAACAAAGTCAGCGCTGGGAGCAACCGCCTCCCAGCGCTCTAAATAGACGCCTCCCGGCCGGCCCCACCCACCTAACCAGCATCCGGCACAATGAGCATGCATAGTCAGTTCACAGCAGCAGCCTTCCGACCCTGGTAAACAAACCGGTGTGAGCACCAGCATGACAGCAAGGCAAGGGAAGCGAAGGCAGCTTTTAAACTCCCCGCCGTTTCTCTGCGCTGATCAGCTGTTTGGCGGAGTGCCAAACAGCTGAGCTGGCAAATCTGGAAGTTTGGCCGACTGACAATCTTGCCCCCACCCCTCTCCGGTTAGTGGCAAGCCCACAGGGGCTTGACACCTGCACCAGGTGGCATGGCAGCGGCATGTAAAGAACCTACACAGGCATGCCCTGGGCTTCGGAGGTTACCATTATTTTTTCGTGTATAAGACGCTGCAGTTGTATAAGACGCACCTGATTTTTGAACAGGGTGTTTGCAGGAAAAAATAGCGTCTTATACACGGAAAAATATGGTATGATCAGAACATTAGAATATGTAGCCTATGCTTGGAGTCCAAAGTGTGCCTCTCTCTTCTACCTATTAGAATTGGTAGGTTATGCACAGATGGATGACGATTGGATTATCTAAATACCTCCATTCCTGTGGTAACAATCAGCCTTTCTAAGTTGATTAGATTGCTGCCTTTGAAGGCAGTATCACTTTCAGTAAGCTTACTAGTCCTTAAGAAACCACTTTTCCCCTGCAATCCCTTCCATAGTTATGGTATTGTTTTTCTAACAATGTGGCTGCTAGGAATCAAAAATGATTTGATGGCAAATAATCAATCTTCATTAAAGGGTGGCAGGACCAATGATTGATGATGACAGACTTATTCAGGGCTACATCTGAGACATCTTATGATGTCTTTTACCATTTATTCCTTTTGAAAACAATGTCAGTAGGCTTTTATATTCCTTGTAGTAATATTTAAAGATAATGACATATTTTTTACCAAGTCCTTGGACTCTCTTGAGTTAGCAGGTTAAAGAGTGATTCAATAATCAAATAAACAACTCCTTCAAGAAACTGTAATCACTGAGAGCCAAAATTATAACTGGAATCAAGACAGATTGATTTAATCTGAGCTTCTTTTGATTCAACCGGGTCCTTACAGCCTTATGACTCTGGATAGGATTTATACCCAAGGCTTACTGTGTATAAGAATATGCTTCTTCTTAGTTTATTAATGGAAATGATTATATATGAAGAAACATAAAAATAAGTGAAGTGTAAGTGGTATGCTTAATGGTGCCTGGTAAACAAAAAGAGATTGGATCAAAAATGAATATAATGTGCTGAATGAACATGGATACAAAAACAAATGACCGGTATGAAAAAAAGTTAGCTGATGTGATTTGATCATACAGATAGAAAATTTTAAAAACAAACTGTGAAGCAAGAATGGAAAGCATGAGAGGAAGGGATAAGTAAGATATGGTTGGAGAGTTGATGAGATCCTTCAAGAGAGAAGTGAGAATTAAAGAACAATGCATGGATATGATAGAAGGAAGGATAATTTGCAAAAATAAAATGATATTTATTTGTTTATTTATTATTTTTATTAAAGTTTTATGCCACCCTATAAGGTGAAGGAACTCAGAGCACATCAACTTTGCAGGATTGAATCAGCCAGGCAGATGTTAGTAATAACAAATGATATTAGAATGAAGTACATTTAGCTCTATTTCTTTTTCTTATCTCATGCCTTTAATTTCTTTAGCATACTGTTTCTTGCTCTACTTTTTTTTTTAATTTTGCATAACTTTGCTTACTGCAAAAAGAAATAGCACTATGGAGCTCTTTGTGTCCATGTATATAAAGGAAAAATACATTGACAATTGAAATTTGACCACTGTATAGCCATTCATGCTGCATTCTTATTTCTGGCATACTTTCAACATCTGTTAATGTCTCTATAAAGATTTTTCCAATTTCATCAAGCTGTTGCTGGTAAAAAAAGAAAAAGGCACAAATTGCATGTGTAGTGAACTAACATTTCAACTTCTGGTAAATAGGCTGCTGTTAACTGCTTTCAATGAATTATAGCAATTTACTATAGATTCAAATTTTTGGTCAAGGATATACCAATGCTGTTCATTTTTTTTAGAGTAATCATCTGATTGTAGAATAATAGATTTCACAAATGCATGACATAAATAGATAATAGCAATTATCTATTGTTCATATTTGTATGCCTCTTTTCTGCTAAGCACTATCAATGCCATGTACAGCTAATGTAAAAAATAAATGGAATATAAACCAACAATGAAAGCATTCCCTGCCCAAAAAATAGCAAAATATACAAATATACAAAATAAAAAATATTTCATCATCTTTTCCATCATTTTTCCCCAATCGATTGCGCTAAACTTCTAAACAGCACTGAACTTCTATTTAGCATTGCAGATGTTAGCTAGTACGGTAATGAAATGTCTGCAAGGAAACAACCAAGCTCAGAGAGTGCCAAGGGCTCCACAGTTCAACTCTGAGCTACAAATTCTCTTCCATTAGTACTTCTAAACAATACAAGCTCCAGGAACAAAACCCAAAGACTTGGGAGAGAAAGCCTGGTTGGAGATTGACCCTAAAGCCAGATGAGACAAGAGTCTCCAACAGTGGAGAAGTAGACTGCCCACAAAATTTTCAGAAATGCAGCAATTCCCCCCCCCCCAAAAAAAAATTACCACTGTGTTTCCCTGAAAATAAGGCCTACCCTGAAAATAAGCCCTAGCTTGATTTTGGGGGGTGGGCCTAATATAAGCCCTACCCCAAAAGTAAGCCCTAGCATTGTGGTTGCCCGGGGTGGGTGAGGGGTGGGGGTGGTCAGCTTGACATCACTCATGTGGGACGTGAGGGAGACTGGGCGGGGCGGAGGAGGAGGAACAGGAACTATGGAGTTTTGCATGGTACAAACGAGGTAGAAGATACTGTTACTGCACCAAAGCCATTTAGTCTGAGGTGACCAGTGAATGTGGTTTCAACTTTTACATTGTCCCTTGACTAGAAAGGGTCTAATTCAGGGATTGCTCCCCTTTTCCTTCAGCACAGCCCAAGCTCCCCTCGCTTCTTTCCGATTCTGCCTCAAAGCCTCAGTGATTCAGTTCTTGCCCTGCCTTCCCAGCATGCAAGCCTAACCCCACTCCCTTCCTTCGACCACCACCTCCTCATTTACCTATTTCCACCCATGAGGGGCGGGCTTTCTTTCTTGTCACTTGCTCTTCTCTGGGACTGTTTCCTTGTGGAGGGTCTACAAACGTGACTTTGAGGCAGCAGCTGGGTGCATTTCAATTGCCTGGCACGGCGTCTCAACGCTGTGCATTCAATGAGCTGCAAAAGTTTTGCTTGTTTACTTTCTCAGCAGCAGAACACGCCCCACTCTGAAAGGAGAGGGGAGCACCGCCCATTGGTTTTTGGCTTATAGGAGGGCTCCACCCAGTTTGGTGGTTGCTGCCCCACCTGCGGTGGCCCCACCCCCTCGCTCCCCACACCTCTGCCTCCGCCTGCAAAGTAAGATGCCCCCGAAAATAAGCCCTAATGGGTCTTTTGGACCAAAAATAAATATAAGACTCGGGCTTATTTTCGGGAAAACACAGGTATATCAATTTTACTGTAGTTTCCAGTCAGTCAGACCAGAATCAAAACAGTCAGCTCATGACTCAAAAATAAATATGACTGTTGCATGAATCAGATCTGGAGCTAATATCATATGCAAAACTGTTGTGAAAGAGGCATCTGTTAGTTTTTTGTTCTTAAGTATCAAGTTCCTTTTTGGGTTTTTTTTTTTTTTAAGAAAATCTGATTGAAAATGTTAGGAAAAATGTTAATACATATTAGAGGAGATTTAAGCAGAACTGCAGTCTTTCGAAGATCTACATCCAATGTACAGTACATTCAATATTTTGAGTATGTCCCACCTTTACAATTTATAATTTCCTTCAAATATTTAAAGATCTGTTTGCAGAGAATTCTCAGAAGCATACTGAATCCAGTGAATAAAACACTTGGCTGACTTTGCCTAGATTAGAAGTAAAAAATCCTTGGACAAAATGCAGTAGAATAGAATTGATTTGCTGCTGAATGAAAGTAGCCCACTGCGCAAAATAAAGTTACTTATTTCCACCCATTTGTTAGACAAATGGAAGCAGGACCCCCTGCTACAACATTTTCAAGGCACATACCCCAAAAAACAAGAATTAGGGTTCAGCAAAGCATTCGAAAAGGGGCAGTTCACAAAGCATATAGTACAAACAAAGTACATCTCCTAAAAGCATTAAAGCAGCCTTGTCCTTTAGAAAGTTCACCTGCTGCTTTCAAGGCTCTCTGCATTGGTGCACACAGAAATCCATTTCTGCTAAACAGATTAGCCAAATGAAACAGCAGTATGTGTACAGGCATACACAGACAACCTGGGACAGCTTTCAAATGCTTTGCACACCTGATTAACCCATTCGTTGAAATAGATTCCTTAGGTTTCTGCTCCCATGAGAGTCCCAAGCTGCATGCATTTATTTATAAATTACATCTCCTACATTTTTGTTGTTCAAAACAATGTCAAAGCAGGATGGAAAGTCTTGAAAAATATTTTAGCTGATATTTATGTGGCATTAAGGGATGCTGATGTTTTGACAATATAGTTCAACATAACGTCCTCCAGCAAAACAGACCATTCATTTTATAGTTGTCTGGCTCCTGAGCAAAATATGAATATCATATTCCAAATCCAATAGCATTCACTGAAATGTCAATTAACTCTTATTTGACCACATTAGTGTAATCCTACACTTCTGCATATCCCTATTGCAATGTATTCTCGGGTAGCTATATAGGAGCATCTACTATATGTAGCATTCTGGGGGTAGAAAGAAAGGTTATACTAAATATATATAAATAACAGCAATGGTAAAAGTAACAGTAAATATGTTTTCACTTTCAAAAGAAATCTTCCAAAGAAATACCTAGTAGATGATGTTCATAATTATTATTAAAAGATTGTAGCTGCTTATTAATAGGACTGTGCAAAACATCTCTCTCTGAATTGCTAAAACAGCAATGATACTTACAATGCTCATATGGCTGCTTCAGAAATATTCCTGTCTGTCTCTACATGAAAGGGTGTATGCAGTCCTTTCACTTTCCTGAGAAAAATGAAACAAAGTGGCTATACAAACATAACCATCTGGAGAGATTTGGAAGCAGATCCTGAAGTAGCTGTGTGAGTCTTGCAATTATTGCAGTGCAATAATGTTCCATCCCAATGTGAAGCAACTCTTTTGTAAACAGCAGGCCAATAAAAAAGAAAACAGAAAGGGCTTCCGGTTCCAGATCGCGGCACACGCAGTCGCACAGAGAGATCCGTCTCTCCCACCGGCTGTTTTCCCTCCGCCAGTAGACCCTTAACCGGAGAGGCGACCACCATTGAGGAGGCCCTCGTTTGACTGGGGAAGAGTGGCAGCTCCCTCCTCAGTCCGAGCTAGCTCCTTAGGGCCGTCGGAGAAAAGATCGGCCAGTAAAATGGACGATCACTTTGCTGCACCAGCCGAAAGCCAGAAGAACAACTAAGCACAAAGAACCCCCGTGGAGAATCCGGGTGAGACCTTTCCTCCCCCTTCTTTCCCTAATTACTCTCCTGTAAAAAGCTTTTGTATTTGAATTACTTCCCTGCTGTGAGGGAGCAGCGTTTGAGCACTTGGGAAAAACAGCTTTGAGAATTGAAAAAAAAAAACAACCAGTTAATTTTGTATTGACTATTTAATTTCTGGAATACTGAGGGGGCCTGAAAATATTTTTATACTTGATCATTATTATCATAACTACGCATCTATTATTTTGGAGAGGCCTTTCTTCATCTTTTTAACGTGAAAAACAAAAAATCTATTAGCTTGGAAAGAAAGAAAGAAAGAAAGAAAGAAAGAAAGAAAGAAAGAAAGAAAGAAAGAAAGAAAGAAAGAAAGAAAGAAAGAAAGAAAGAAAGAAAGAAAGAAAGAAAGAAAGAAAGAAAGAAAGAAAGAAAGAAAGAAAGAAAGAAAGACCTTATAGCCTGCTGAGGACATCTTGTGATGAAAAGTGTTACTGCAACTGTATATTTTTCTCATTGCTAGAGGATGGCTCTGACCTTCAAAAGATGATAAGAGTAAGATAACTGAAACAGCTGTGTGGTGATTTGGTCTATTGAGAATTGGAGGTGAAATAAAACCTTCACTAAAAGATTAAAAGATCTGTTCACCACTGACATGGAACTTAACACACAGCTGGACTATGAACTTATATTGGAAAAAATCTTGGAAGCCACGGAGGATATGAACTCTTACTTCCAAACTTTGACGGATCAAATTATAGGCCGAAAAACAGTGGAGAAGGAGCAGATTGGAGCTAAAGAGACTAGTGAGCAATATTTACAACCTAAAGAGGAATCATGTCTACAACTCAACTATGAAATTACACCGAGAGAAATTGTGGAAACTAAGGAACAAACCAACTTTATACAATCCCAAATGCAATCTATGGAGAAGCTTAATGATCAAAGAATAATTTTAACTGAGATGCCTGAAGCATCAACATCAACAGAGACTGACACTCAGATACAAGTTATTGAAAACTGTGATAATGTGGACACACAACTAGCAACTATAACATGGAATAAAACGGCTTTTATCATCCAAAGGCTACTAGAAGAAAGGGAAGAGAACTTTGACCAATTTGAAGCGTTGAGGAATATTGACTCTCTAATATTGTGGTTTGATGATGCAGGAATTTTATTATGGAAACCGATATGGCACAGAAAGAAACCAAGAGTTAGATTTAAAAATGTATTTTAAAGTTTTATTTAATGGGTTTAAAAAGGCTTTTGAGTTTTTGACTGATTTTATAACTAACGGAGTACGTGAATTTTCTAAGAGGATACCCTTTGTAATAATACTTTGTCTTAGATATGATAATTACTGGAGAGGTAAACTTTATCTACTGGGTTAAAAAGATTTTTTATAGACATAGATGAATTGATAGAATATATATTTAAGTCAGATAGAAACCTATTTGTTGGTTTGATATTTTTATTTTAAATAAGATAATTATTTTGTAATAGAAGAAGAATAAGAGGGATTGGTGACAAGAGAAGAAATGGTATTAATGAAGAAAATATAAGAATGTTACTGCGGGAATAATATACTCATTTTAGATATAATTATTATGTTAAAAAGGGACACCCGAAGTGTTAATAATATGTCTATTTAAGGCTAATAGGAATATGGTAACTGTAAATTAGTAAAGCCTAAAAACAGGACTTGGATTTCTATAATTGAAATGTGATTGATATTTGATAGGATTGTTTGAAGTTTATTTAGAAATGTATTAACTTGAATAGGTAAGACTATATGAGGGAATTAGAGAGGGAATTTTCAATGAATTAATTTGAGCTATATATCTGTGATTGTCTTTTTGGATGTTTGATATACCCACCTCCACGGTGTTTCCTAAGCACCTTGATGTAACCCTTTCACCCCCATAAAAATCCAATAAAATATATTTTAAAAAAGAAAAAAGAAAAAGAAAACAGAAAGCTAATCTAGTCTTAACGGAAATGGTTTCCAACTGTCTTCTTTTGAGATGCTTTGGCTACCTAGTCTAGTCTACAGCTCTACTACTGGCAATCAGGCCTGATCCTGCTTAGCATCTGAGCCTAGGTAACATCAAAAGAGATGTTGCCATCTCAGATTCTCAATCAGAATAGAGCTGGAAGGGACCTTGGAGGTCTTCTAGTCCAACCTCCTGCTCAAGCAGGAGACCCTGGCCTATACCATTTCAGAGGGGCCTGATGTATGTCGGACAGCCTTCTTGAGTCGGCTGTAATATATGTCAGAGTACAAAAGGTCGGGAAATGAATTCCAACCAATAAGCCATTCAGCACTGCAAGATTTTTAATTTTTTTAATTAGCCTCGTTTCATCATCTTATAGAATCTATATCATTCTACATGGTAACATAAGAAGTAAAGTAAAAGTGCTTCCCCTGGTAAGAGCTCATTCATGTGTTGAAATTGGTTAATTCACAGCAGTTATGTCCCAGATATAGAACTGCTCTTGTGGAAATGGACTTGGCCTGCAGGTTGGTGATGATATGAAGATCTGTTAATCTTCGACTATAAAATGAAAAAAAAAAGTTGTCTTTAAATATTTATTAAGGGAACCTATCTGAAGAGCCTGTAATCCAATATTTCTCAACCTTGTCAACCTTAAGATGTATGAACTTCAGGTCCCAGAATTTTTTAGCCAGCCATGCTGGCTGGGGATTTCTGGAAGTTGAAGTCCACACTTCTTAACTTTGACAAGGTTAAGAAATACTGAATTGTAATCGTTATTTTTGGAAACCCAAATATCATAAAGAAAACTGCAAAATGCCTTCCTGACCATAGTAAGGAAATGCAAACACTATAAAACATAAATGCAAAGATTGAAACTCTCTCTTGAATCTGGTGAAAATCTGTCTTTCTGCAATTTTTGTAAAAATATTTGAAAACAACTCAGCTCCAGGATGTCCCTGCACATTGAGTTTTTATTATGAACTTCACAGTTGGTAGCAATGCCATCAAATATCACTAAGCAGTGCATCCTTGCAGTAAATCAAAAGGCAGATGTGTTTTTAAAATCTAATTATATGTTAGTAAATTTGACCAAAAAAACCTGTTAGCTTTTAAAAAATGAACACTTAACTGATAATAAAAAAACTGCTCTGAAAATTAATGATAATGGTAGAGAAGATGTAATCATTTTTGATACAGATTGGGAAAGAGAAAACATTAATTCATCTTTTTCCAATACAACTTCAAAATTGCAACATGCCACTTCATGCAAATTAACATTTTTAATTAATTATGAATCTTCAGTAATGCCTATTTTCATTTAAAGATTTTTTTTTCATTTAAAGTTATTCAATAGTATTGGAAAACATGGATAATAACAATCCCTCAGGGATGGAAGAATTAAATCATTATGTTTTAGTAACACCATCTTGACAATAATTTTTTCCACAGTAAAAAGAGAAGCAGTAACAACACTTGGAAAACTTTAGAAAAAGCCAATAATAATTGGCAACTTAAGTGAAAATAAAGCAAAATGTTATTTGTTTTACCAGAGCAGTCTTTCTTTCTTTAAATATAATACTAGTAAACTATGAATATACTGTATAAGGAAACAAATTGTGGTCTTCAGTGAAAAATGTACTGAAAGCATTAAAATGTTACAAATATTATGAAAAGATGTGTTTATTTGCAAATTATTTCCCTTTCTCTTTCGATTTTCAATTCATTTTAGTTTGGATGTTTAAAATACTGAATACATATGGAGATGTTCAAATGATAGAGATAGCTCTGCTGGAGTTAGCATTATGTGTGGGATTTTTCATGGATTCTTCTAGGTCAAAGATATGTGCCACCATGTTGGAAGAGTCTCGGTAGAATAATACAATTGGGACTTGTCAGATTATTTCCATTTGAGGGTAAGGACTGACATACCTTTGGACCAGATCTTTGGGATAAGTATATATTCTGATAGTTATAGGTGCATCTCCATGGAATCATAGTATCTAAGAGTTGCTGTGGTAAAAATCTATTTGAAATTATATTCCTTCTGCCTCTCATCACAGCCATGCAGCCCTCCTTGAATTTTCTTTTGTTTATGGCTTGTTTCCTTTCTCCTCTCTCCATTTCTTTATTTTTGTGCTGTGTTATTTCTTGCCTGATGTTGTTTCCGCCATAATTTTTCATTTTTTTCTTGGGTTTTGCTCTTATTTTTTCTAACATGTCCTTCCAGTTTTATTTTCTTACTTTCTATTTATTGTGTCTAGTTAATTGGGGAGGGAGTTGATTCTGGGTTTGAAAGCTTGTGTCTTTCCTCCACAACTAACATGTTATTGCATAGCCCCAAATTCCTTATCCACAAAAATAGCCTCATGTGGGGGTAAACAGACAGGAGAGTCTACATCTATCAAAATGCTCCTTAGCCATTCAGGAATGAGGATAGATTGATTTTTTAAAATTCTTTATTTATTAATTTAACCACCGAGGATCAAGTAATTACAAAAATCCAAAATACATGTAGAGAAAAAAATAGATGATGATGATGATGATAGATAGATAGATAGATAGATAGATAGATAGATAGATAGATAGATAGATAGATAGATAGATAGATAGATAGATAGATAGATAGATAGATAGATAGATAGATAGATAGATAGTAGACAGAAACACACACACTTATAATCTATTGAAATTGTTGTTGTTAGTTGCGAAGTCGTGTCCGACCCATTGCAACCCCATGGACAATGTTTCTCCAGGTCTTCCTGTCCTCTACCATCTTCTGGAGTCCATTTAAGCTCACTCCTACTGCTTCAGTGACTCCATCCAGCCACCTCATTCTCTGGCATCCCCTTCTTCTATTGCCCTCAATCTTTCACTGCTTCTCCAGTGAGTCCTTCCTTCTCATTAGGTGGCCAAAGTATTTGAGTTTCAACTTCAGAATCTGGCCTTCTAAAGAGCAGTCGGGGTTGATCTCTTCTAAGACTGACCAGTTTGAACGCCTTGCAGTCCAAGGGACTCGGAGGAGTCTTCTCCAGCACTATAGTTCAAAGGCCTCAATTGTGTTCAGCCTTTCTTATGGTCCAACTTTCACAGCCATACATTGCAACTGAGAAAACCATGGCCTTGACTATACGCACTTTTGTTGGCAGGGTGATGTCTCTGCTTTTTAGTATGCTGTCTAGATTTGCCATAGCTTTCCTCCCCAGGAGCAAGCGTCTTTTAATTTCTTGGCTGCAGTCCCCATCTGCGGTGAACTTGGAGCCCAGGAAAATAAAATCTGTCACTACCTCCATTTCTTCCCCATCTATTTGCCAGGAATTGAGAGGGCTGGATGCCATGATCTTGGTTTTCTTAATGTTGAATTTCAAGCCAACTTTTGCACTCTCCTTCTTCGCCCACATCAAGAGGCTCTTTAGTTCCTCTTCACTTTCTGCCATTAGAGTGGTATCATCTGCATATCTTAGGTTGTTGATATTTCTCCCGGCAATCTTAATTCCAACTTTTGATTCATCTAGCCCTGCCTTTCTCATGATGTGTTCTGCATATAAGTTAAATAGGCAGGGTGACAGTATACAGCCTTGCCGGACTCCTTTCCCAATTTTGAACCAATCAGTGGTTCCGTGTCCAGTTCTCACTGTTGCTTCTTGACCCGCATATAGGTTTCTCAAGAGACAAATAAGATGGTCTGGTACTCCCATCTCTTTAAGAACTTGCCACAATTTGTTGTGATCCCACAATCAAAGGCTTTAGCATAGTCAATGAGCAGAAGTAGATGTTTTTCTGGAACTCCCTAGCTTTCTCCATGATCCAGCGTATGTTGGCAATTTGATCTCTAGTTCCTCTGCCTCTTCGAAATCCTGCCTGTACTTCTGGAAGTTCTCGATCCACATACTGCTGGAGTCTAGCTTGTAGGATTTTAAGCATAACTTTACTAGCATGTGAAATGAGTGCAATGGTGCGATAGTTTGAACATTCTTTGGCATTGCCTTTCTTTGGAATTGGAATGTAAACTGACCTTTTCCAATCCTGTGGCCACTGTTGAGTTTTCCAAATTTGCTGTCAAATTGAGTGTAGCATTTTTACTGCATCTTCTTTTAAGATTTTGAATAGCTCAGCTGGAATACTGTCACCTCCACTAGCTTTGTTGTTGCTCAGATTTCCTAAGGCCCATTTCACTTCACATTCTAGGATGTCTGGCTCGAGGTCAGTAACCACTCCATTGTGGTTATCTGGGACGTTAAACTCGTTCTTGTATAGTTCTTCTGTGTTCTTTTGCCACCTCTTCTTAATCTCTTCTGCCTCTGTTAGGTCCCTGCCATTTTGGTCCTTTATCATGCCCATCTTTGCATGAAACGTTCCCTTCATATCTCCAATTTTCTTGAAGAGATTTCTGGTCCTCCCTATTCTATTGTTTTCTTCTATTTCTTTGCACTGTTCATTTAAGAAGGCATTCTTATCTCTTCTAGCTATTCTCTGGAATTCTGCATTCAGTTGGGTGTATCTTTCTCTTTCTCCCTTGCCTTTCACTTCCCTTCTTTCCTCAGCTATTTGCAAAGCTTCCTCAGACAGCCATTTTGCTTTCTTGCATTTCTTTTTCTTTGGGATGGTTTTAGTTGCTACCTCTTGTACAATGTTGCGAACCTCCATCCATTGTTCTTCAGGCACTCTATCAGATCTAATTCCTTAAATCTATTTGTCACCTCTACTATATATATATCAGGGATATGATTTAATTCATACCTGAGTGGCCTAGTGCTTTTCTCTACTTTCTTCAATTTAAGCCTAAATTTTGCAACGAGAAGCTCATGATCTGAGCCACAGTCAGCTCCTGGTCTTGTTTTTACTGACTGTATAGAGCTTCTTCAACTTTGGCTGCAGAGCACATAGTCAATCTGATTTCTGTGTTGACCGTCTGGTGATGTCCATGTGTAGAGCCGTCTCTTGGGTTGTTGGAAAAGAGTATTTGCTATGACCATCGTATTCTCTTGACAAAATTCTATCAGCCTGTGCCCTGCTTCATTTTGTACTCCAAGGCCAAACTTGCCTGTTATTCCGGTTATCTTTTGGCTTCCTACTTTAGCATTCCAATCCCCCATGATGATAAGGACATCATTTTTTGGTGTTAATTCTATAAGGTGCTGTAGGGCTTCATAGAACCGGTCAATTTTATCCTCTTCAGCACCAGTGGTTGGGGCATAGACTTGGACTACTGTGATATTGAATGGTTTGCCTTGGATTCGAACTGAGATCATTCTGTCATTTTGGGGATTGTATCCCAGTATTGCTTTTCCTACTCTTTTATTGACTATGAAGGCTACTCCATTTCTTCTGAGGGATTCTTGCCCGCAGTAGTATACCTGATGGTCATCTGAGTTAAATTCACCCATTCCTGTCTATTTTAGTTCGCTGATTCCTAAGATGTCAATGTTCAGTCCTGTCATCTCTTGTTTGACCACGTCTAGCTTGCCTTGATTCATGGATCTTACATTCCAGGTTCCTATGGAGAAAAGATCTTTACAGCATCGGACTTTCCTTTCACCACCAGATGCATCCACAACTGAGCATCCTTTCAGCTTTGGCCCGGTCGCTTCACTCTTTCTGGCGCTACTAGTACTAGCCCTCTGCTCTTCCCCAGTAGCATATTGAACACCTTCTGACCTGAGGGGCTCACCTTCCAGCGTCATATCTTTTTGCCTTTTGGTACTGTCCATGGGGTTTTCATGGCAAAGATAATGGAGTGGGTTGCCATTTCCTTCTCTAGTGGATCACATTTTGTCAGAACTCTCTGCTATGACATGTCCGTCTTGGGTGGCCCTGCACGGCATAGCTCATAGCTTCATTGAATTACGCAAGCTCCTTCGCCACGACAAGGCAGTAATCCATGAAGGAGAATCTATTGAAATAAACTAAACTAAAATATAAAATCCAACTTGAGGATGGATTGATTAAACTGGAATAATTTTACTACTCATTAATGTAAGGCTAAATCCTCAATTAATTTTTTAATGTTATCTTATTTTATGGATATAGTTTTCATTATAATCTTCCCTGGTATTTCAGGCAACAAAATGTAGGAGGGAGGAGGTTTACATCTCTGCTCATTTTTCCTATTTAAAAACAAATCCCTTCTCACTCCTATGTGTGGTCTGTGTCTCCTCAATCTTGGATCCTCTACCAAAGGCTAGGAAGTTTGAAGGTCCTGCACAGTATTGTGAATGTTCCCGGCACTGCACTTTTCCGGACAGAAAGCTCTGATATCATTCTTGGGAATCTGTTGGAGTTACTCTGCCTGCTTAGGAATCATAGCTCCACATGCTCCTATCACCACTGGGACCACTTTATAGCCTTTGCTTTCCACATCTCTCTAGTTCTGTGTTTTAGTACCTCTCCAGCTTTTTATACTCCTTCTTCATTCTTACCACTGAGCAATGGTGATACAGTGGTTAGAATGCAGTACTGCAGGCTACCTCATTGCTCACTCCAAGAGTTCAATTCTAAGCGGCTCAAGGTTGACTCAGCCTTCCATCCTTCCAAGGTAGGTAAAATGAGGAAACCACTTAGAGAGGGCTGTAAAGCACTATGAAGTGGTATATAAGTCTAAGTGCTATTGCTATTCTTCCTGTTGTTGCTGTCACTTGGCACTGCTATCTATCACCATTGTTGTCTTCTGCTCCTTGCCTATTTCCATGATATCTGGTTGATTGGCCAGTACTTGTCTGTCTGTCAGGATCTTGTAAGTCTCTTAGGAGTTTATCACTCTTTTCCTCTATGACTTTTTGTGGAATCTCCCACCTGGACTTGGGAAGGTATGGCCCATACACTGTGCAGATGTTCCTGCTCACAATGCCAGCTATTTGGTTGTACAGTCCAGTGTATGCTGTTGCTGCCTACATTTTACACTCTGCCCTGTGTGTTGGATTGTCTCTGAGGCCTTTCAGCATAGTCTGCATCTCAGTTCCTCTCTAGTGTCATAGACGCCTTCTTCTATACGCACACTGTATTGACATACTTTATTTAAATGTTATTCCTACATGTGAATGCTTCATAGCCTTTGATGAAATAATAGGAAGCTGGCTAGGTGAAAGGAAAGGCACAATTTTGTTCTCTCACCCCACGCTGGGGAGACTATGAAACGCATGAAAAACTTGCTCTCAATTGCAACAATCAGCATAAATTTTCTGCCTATTGTTTCTATGTTGTTCTTTTTAATAGTGAACCATAAATAATAGTTTGAATTTGCCTAACAGAGCAATATTTGCAAGACAGACTGCTTTAGAGAATATCCCTTAATTAAAGAGTTCAAGTATGCCTATGGGGTGTCCCAAAACAACTGTTTGAAAAAGACTATCATGCTATTCAGGCATTGTCAGGAAATACAATTCAACATTTTTCTTGCATCTTACCATCTAAAGTCTTTATCATCAGTGATTTCTGAAACCTATCTAAGGCACTGACATTTTTATTAAAAAATATTCATCATTCTTTAGGACCTAAGTCATAGCTCAATCACTGGGTCTAAAATTGAGCTTTTATAGTTTGAAACAACAGTTAGGATAAACCTAAGAGAATTTGAATTTATTGGCCATGAATAACATATGACTATTGACAGTATTGCTAAAGGTTCTCATCAGAGCTGCGAAAAAACATTAAGGCAGAAAAAAGGGTTACAGTGGCAACCAGTGGAATTACCACAGGGTAAAGGAAAGGTTTTGCAGATATTTTATGTAATTGTCAATACCTCTGGCAATATTTTTGTGAAAAGTGAATTCAGTGGAAGCATATTTTCAATTTCCCTTCCCCATTATTGCATTTAACTGTGTTTACTGCATAACTTGTTAAACTGCATCTATTCTATGAATATAGCCCTAAAAAAATTCTCTCACTTCCTGAATAAAAGTCTAAAGTGTTGAAGTGCTGGTTCAATATCCTTATGACATTTACAAAACATATAATATTGCATAATAGGATATGATAAAATACAATATAGTATAATGTAACCCAATATAATATTGATATGATTTCAAATGCATTATAATTTGACAAATTAATGTTTTTCATAGCAACCTATAATGTAAAACACAAACAACATATTACCCAAATATTCACTGGTCAGAATCCTTGGGTGACCGAGTTATGCTCATAGTTGCAGTAATTTATCTCTATTGAGGTCAGTCTTACACACAAATAAAACCTTAACTAGAAGTACTTCAGCAAACATCTCCTTTTTTTTTTTGTCTTTGATTCATTTCATTTGTGACCTTATAAATTCTCCACATCTCAGTGGTTTCCAAATTACTCTTCCCTTTGAAACTGCCACTAATTTAATGTTAACTGAAGTCCTGGCATCCATTCTTTCCAGTCTGACTAATAATAATAATACCATTAGCATAATTTGTTTGTTCTTTCCTTATTTCTACATTTGGCACTACATAGAAGAAGACAGCTGTTTCTGCCTTTTCTGTTTGGTTCTTAATCTGTTTTTTCTAAATCTCTTCAATTTCTTCTACATTCCATACACATTTTAATTTGAACTGAAAAAACCTTGGTGCATTACAGTTTTCAGTTATTTGAACAGATTTCTACAATCCACTTTATCTCATACAAAACTTATCTCTTTCTTCAGAAGAAAATAAAATTCAAGAATCCTGAGGATAATAGAGTTTCTGCTTTTCTTGCCTCCATTTTAATTGTTCTAACACACTCCTTTGTTCAGTTTGGAGCATCAACAAGTTTTGTGTCAATGCAGCCTTGTTGTCAAACATCATCTCATTAGCAATTTAGCTCAGGATTCATTTTCTTAAAAAGAGCATTTCTATAAGTGCAAGAACCAAGATATAAATCAGATTTATCCAACTGAGAGTTTCTTAATACAATGTTTACAGTTTGCTGAATGAGGTTCCTACTGATTAAAATATAACTAGCAGATCAGTATTCATCTGCTTAGGAGTAAAGCTATACAGTTACTATATGTATTGCAGAATTATGAAAGAGTGTGGACCATCTCTTGCTATCATGTCCCTAAATGTCTATGGAGATTCTCAGTCATCCAGGTCATGGTTGTCCCAAAGGTGCTTTTTCACGAGGCAACTGGACTTTCTTGTTTTTCTTTGAAGACGTTTCACTTCTCATCCAAGAAGCTTCTTCAGCTCTGACTGGGTGATGGGGAACAGAAGGATTTATATTCTTTGAAGATAGTGACAACAATTAACCAATGGAACAGCTTGCCTTCAGAAGTTGTGGATGTTCCATCACTGGAGGCTTTTAAGAAGAGACTGGAAGGCCACTTGTCTGAAATGGTATAGGCTCTCCTGCTTGAGCGGGGGTTGGACTAGAAAACCTCTAAGGTTCCTTCCAACTTTTTATTTTGTTATAAATGCTGAAATCCTGACTGAGCTAGATATGGATTTGTTCTAACCAATTTTGGAGTCCTTACTCTCCACCCCTATGTTAAATCAAGTTCTTCACTACCATATATTTGTTACTGCAACAGTCCTTTGATATAAAGAATAAACATTTAAAAATCAATTTACACAACTTTTTATTAATTTAAGATGAGGAGACATTTAAAATGGTACCTTTCCATTAAAATTCTCCTTTGCCAATTATCCCATCCGTATATTTTAAAGATTTAAAGACAGTTTAAACATTCATATATCTTCCATATCAACTGCAATAAACATCTCAAAAAATGCACGTCTATATTAGGACAAAATGTCTGGGCAAAAATGTCCTCTAATCCAGGGCTTTTCAACCAGTGGTACGGGTACCACCTGTGGTACATTGGCACCTGGCAGGTGGTACGGGACCATCCTAGAAAAGTGGTAGCGGGGGAGAGGAATGAGCTGAACCGGTGGCAGCACCGCACAAGCCTGAGCGAGAGATGGCTGGAGCTGCAGGGCTCAGCGGAAGCGCCAGGATCAGGCTCCAGCTGGAGCTCGGCGCTGATCCTGGTGCTTCTGCTGAGCCCTGAAGAAGCACCAATCAGCTGGAAAGCAGCACTGATCCTGGTGCTTCTGCTGAGCCCAGAGGAAGTGCCAATCAGCTGGAATGTTGCAGTATCTCCAGGGTCTTGTGATTTACATTCAGATGCTTGGCAACTGATTCATATTTATGATGGTCACAGTGTCCCAGGGTCATGTGAAGTGACTAAAACGTGCTGCAACCACCCAGCAGACGGGGGGGGGAATAAAAACCAAACACCCCCCACCCCACCCCCGCTGCCAATCCTCAACAGAAATGCTCACAACAATGAAAACCTTGGACAGAGGAAGAGCGCCGCTGGGCGGGCAGGCAGGTGTCTTCCTCGGCTGTGGCTTGGGGGGCACTTTTTTCAGTGCCATTGTAACTTCGAACAGTCACTAAGCGAACTGTTGTAAGTCGAGGACTACCTGTACTTTATCACTTTTTTCCTTTTTTTTTTTTTTTGGTCATCAAGTTTTTGATACCTTGCTAGGCGACTGGTGGTACTCGGATGTTGCCATATCCTAAAAGTGGTACAATGGGTGAAAAGGTTGAAAAGCCCTGCTCTAATCCTTTTGACGTATTCTTCTACTCATTAACATTTCTCAAAGAAATAGTAGGATAGAAATCACTTTGTTACCAAGTTAAGCAAAAGCCATTAACCCACACCTGTATTTTACTATAATGTACAACTTTCAAATGTTGTGAATATGTATCCTCATTCATTTCAAAAAGAAAATAAACCCCATGCATTATAATTCTTTGACTCTGATTAGTTTAATGGACAGATTTTGCAGTCCATGACACTACTTCATTCCTAAGCCCTCTTGAGAAATTTGACAAATTTCTCTTTTTTTCCCTTTTTTTCCCTTTTTTTCAAAACTTATTTTCATTTATGGACTCAGTGTATCAACTGCACCCTGGCCCAAACTCATTAACATTTTGAATTCTTTAGTCCCAGTAAATGAAACTGAATATAGAAGTACCATAGGAGTGAATAAGCTCTTCTATAAATCTGGTCTAATAAGTAAAGCTGAAAAATTTGGTCTTCGCTGGTTTTAATAGTTGGTTCAATGGAGTACAGCTTCATTAGACATAGAGAATATACTCAGAGGCTGTTAAGAAGAGAAGTACACTTGGAATGAATGTACTGCAGTGGGCTTTGTACATTGGAACTGAGCAAAAACCCTGCAGTGTTTTATTAGCTGTAAAATGAAGAAGGGATTCATCGATTCATGATCTGATTAAAAGTTCAGTCGTACAGTTTTCAAATAAGTGCCTATTGCGTTTTTGTAAGAGGCATGTTGCAATAAAGAAATTTATAAAGCACTATTTGGAAATTCAATCCCAATATACACAAATATGATGCAGTCACCATTGACCAAAGATGAGAAAAATATATGATAATCTGACACAGTTTCATCTGCCTGAACCAGAGGAGAGAGATCCTATATGTAGCTCTACCTTGACAAAGTACAATGTAGGGACTCTAGCACCCGACATGTATTCATGAGCCTACCCTAGCGTTGTCCGAAGAGCCACAGCAATTGTTCAGATTGTTCTATTCATTATACACAATTGAAAGGGGAAAGGGGGAAAAGAATAAATCATGCAAACCCCAGATATCTGAAGTCCATGCATGAACAAATACGCATCGGATTAGAGCACATTAGGTAAATATGACTGATACAACTCTATACACCGTGTGTGCATGTGTATATGTGTCCACATGTATATAGTTCAGGCCTGAGCTACCAGAGAATGACCAAGAAAAATTTCACAGGGCACATGGGGGTGGTTAATGCTGAAAAGAGTGATGCATTTCTCTGCTAGGGATAAAAATGGGATCTGAAAATAAATACCAATATAGAAATTATATTGGTATCCCTATAATTTATGAGAAATACTTTGTGGGTGAATTGGAGCCCACAATGTTAGCTGAGATTGCTTATTGGCACATCACAATGCTCTGGAAGTGAAATATTTGGCTAATAAAGCTCTTTTTTGAAAGAAAGAAAGAAAGAAAGAAAGAAAGAAAGAAAGAAAGAAAGAAAGAAAGAAAGAAAGAAAGAAAGAAAGAAAGAAAGAAAGAAAGAAAGAAAGAAAGAAAGAAAGAAAGAAAGAAAGAAAGAAAGAAAGAAAGAAAGAAAGAAAGAAAGAGACATTTAGTCACAATTCTGGACTCAAACTAATAGCCTAATCTATTTCCTTTCATGGTTCTAATGGATGAGAAACCATTGTTGCAAGTTTAATCTTTGTGAATGTTAATCCTTATCTCAAGCTGGAGCTAATGTGGAACAGCATTAAACAGATAAATAATTTTCCCAGCATCACAAGGATGCATGCATTGTTTTGTTCTCTGTGTGCATAAATGTATGATTTGTAAACCCAGGAAATAATAAGAAAAACAATAACCCCTGAAAAATATATCCCATTACTTTTAATGTGCCATGCATTGATGAACCTGCAAACATGAAGTTTATGATAGAGACCAAGTTTAATCAGGCTTTCCCCAACTTCATGTTCTCCAGAGATATTACACTCCCCAGAATTCCTGTGCTACGTTGAAATTATGCAACCTGAGGAGACTAGCCAATAAACTCAAAAGTTTTCTCCATCTTATATTGAACAGTTGCTAAGGATAATATGGGTTCTAATTAATCTACCTGTTTAATACTTTGACTTTTAATTTCAGTAAGAGCAATTCAGATAAACTAATATGCTAAATATCAGGAGAGGGAGAAATAAAAACATGTTGAGAACTTGCTTGCTTCATTTAAAAAAAAAAAAACTTGCAAACTCTTTGCAATTCATAAAAGTTTGCCAGTTCTTATTTGCAAAACAAGTCTGCAAATTCTTCAGAAATAAAATGTGAGAATTTGACAGGTATCTACATCTAGGTTAGAGGTTTGAATGCAAGCTCTTAAAAGATAACAATATGAATGCCAATTAAATGCCCGTATTTCATTGTGATACTGAATTAAGGTGGTCATTTCTCTCTTACAGCTGGATGTGTATGACATGGACTTTTTGATGCAATGAAACACAATAATTTTATCTGAGTTTTCACTTCAGGATAGTGTTTGTTTTATAAAAGAAGTAGAAACTGTGGATGTTCTGAAGCCAAGAGCAAATTTGTTCTGAGAGAGACTATAAGGTTAGCATAAATTGAGAGTGCCAGGAATTTAAACTGTTAGTTTACACAAAGGAAGAAATTTTGCAATCTTGGCATCTTTTGATTATGCATCCTTACATGCCATTTGCTGATTCTCTCATTTTCAGCATCTGTCCTAACAAGAGGATACCATGTGGTAAAAATGAGAGCAGGAATGTCATCTACATAATTCACTGATATCTTCACCATTAACACAGCTTGTTTTGTGTGCTTTGTGAGCAGCTCTGTATGTACTACATGAGTCCCCTCATCCTGTCTTCTTAGAACATACCAGTGTAAACAGGCAAACCTCATAATCAAGAACATATTATACTACACTTAGGGGATGAAGGCCTTCCACATCTGGCTCATACATATGATGGCTTCAAATGCATAGATTAGCCAAAAAAGAAACTGCCTTCCCTTATTTAATGTAATAATAATAATAATAATAATAATAATAATAATAATAATAATAATAATAATAATAATAATAATAATAATAATAATAATAATAATAATAATAATAATAATAATAATAACAACAACAACAACAACAACAACAACAACAACAACAACAACAACAACAAAATATAAAGACCTACAAATAGAAATAGAAAGACTGTGGCAAAAGCAAACAAGGGTAGTACCAATAGTAATAGGCGCCTTGGGTGCAATCCCAAAACAACTGGAGCACCACTTGAACACCATTGGCATTGACAAATTTGCCATTAGTCAATTGCAAAAGGTGGCCTTACTAGGAACTGCTTCCATCCTGCGACGATATCTGTAATACCATCAAACATTCACATCTGCCTATCCAGGGTCCTTGGTAAGGACTCGATAGGTAGACAAAAATGCCAAATCCAGTCTGAACATCTGGCTGACTGTGCGATGATCAATAATAATAATAATAATAATAATAATAATAATAATAATAATAATAATAATAATAATAATAATAATAATAATAATAATAATAATAATAATAATAATAATAATAATAATAATAATAATAATAGAGAATGTTGAGAATGAGAAGGTGAAGATCTTGTGGGACTTTTGAATACAGACAGATCGCCATTTGGAACACAACATGCCAGATATCGCAGTTGTAGAGAACCGAAGCGTACAGCTGATTGATATGCCAGAGTCGAAGAAAAAGAACTGGAAAAAATTACGAAATATCGCGACCTGGCCATCGAAACTGTGCGGTTATGGATGAAACGTGTAACAGTGATACCCATTGTCATCGGGACTAGACTAGACTAGACTAGACTAGACTAGACTAGACTAGAATAGAATAGAATAGAATAGGAAGGGATCTTGGAGGTCTTCTAGTCCAGCCCCCTGCTCAAGCAGGAGAACCTATACCAGTGATGGCGAACTTTTTAGAGACCGAGTGCCCAAACTGCAACCCAAAACGCACTTATTTATCGCCGGGTGCCAGGTGGCCGTGGCCCGCTGGGTGGCCGTGGCTGTGGTGGTCATGGCAGAATGGGTGGGTGTGGCCAAGGTGGGCATGGTCACCTCGATGTTCCTCCTGTGGGGGCCGGACAGGGTTGGGGGAGATCCAGGGGGTCTCTGGCAGGTGGGGCGGTGGGAGGAGACTCATCCTGCGGGGCGAGGCCAGGCAAGGCAAGGCAGGGCGGGGGTGCCATTGTCGCAGGGCAAGGTGATGCAGGGGCCAGGGCAGCTGCTGCCTGACACCATTGGCCCCCGCATACAGAGGCCAGTGAGTGCATGGGGGCCAACGGTGTCTGTCAGCAGCCACAGCCTGCTGGCCCCTGAACCGGCACACTTTAGGGCTCCGCAGCCCGCTGCCAGCAGTTCAGAGAAGCCGCCTCTGAGCTCGACAGCCGGCCAACAGCTGAGGAGGTGATGCAGTGGGTTGTGCCCAGGAAAAGGAGAGCATGCGAGGCCAGGAGGGATGGGATGGGGGGGAGAGAAACCAGCTGTGCTGGGATGCATCTGGCCATGTGGGACCTTGGCGAGTTAGCGGGCGGCTGCTTGAAAAGGGATGGTTGCCATCTCCGGGGCATGGCGCGAGTGCCCACAGAGAGGGCTCTGAGTGCCGCCTCTGGCACCCATGCCATAGGTTCGCCACCACTGACCTATACATCTCAGACAAGTGACTGTCTAGCCTCTTTTAAAAAATCTCCAGTGATGGAACACCCACAATTTCTGGGGGCAAGCTATTCCACTGGTTAATTGTCCTCACTGTCAGGAAGTTTCTCCTTAACTCCAGGTTGCTTCTCTCTTTGATCAGTTTCCAACCATTGTTTCTTGTCCTGCCCTCTGGTGCTTTGGTGAATAACATGACCTCCTCTTCTTTGTGGCAGCCCCTCAAATATTGGAATACTGCTATCATGTCTCCCCTATTTCTTCTTTTCTTTAGACTAGCCAAACCCAAGTCCTGCAGCTGTTCTTCGTATGTTTTAGTCTCCAGGCCTTTGATCATCTTAGTTGCTCTTCTCTGATTTTTTCCCAAACTCTCAACATCTTTTTTGTGATATGGTGACCAAAACTGGCTGCAGTATTCCAGGTGTGGTCTTACTAGGGTTTTACAAAGTGGTACTAATACCTCGCATGATCTTGATTCTATGCCTCGTTTATACAATCCAGGATTGTATTAGCTTTTTTGGTTGCTACTGCACACTGCTGGCTCATGGTTAAGTAATCATCCACTAGGACTCCAAGGTCCCTCTCACAGTTACTGTTTTTAAGCCAGGTCTTGCCCAACCTTTCATTTTTTTTCTGCCTAAATGTAAAACTTTGCTTTTCTCCACATTGAAACTCATTTTGTTGGATAGGGCCCATTGTTCAAGTTTGTCAAAATCTTTTTGGATCTTGAGTTTGTCTTCTGGGGTGTTGGCTACTCCTGCCAGTTTGGTGTCATCTGCAAATTTGATGAGTTCCCCTTCAATTCCCTCATCTAGGTCATTGATGATTTGTTTTTAACAAACCCGTGCTGGCTACTAATTATGACTTTGTTTGCTTCTAGTTGTTCACAGATCTGTTTTGATTATCTTTTCTGGGATCTTCCCAGGTATTGATGTTAAACTGATTGGTCTGTAGTTTCCTGGGTCCAATTTTTTTTCCTTTCTTGAAGATGGGAACATCAGCCCTTTTCCAATCCTCAGGTACTTCTCCTGTGCTCCAGGATTTTTGAAAAATGTGGTACAGTGGTTCTGAGATAACATGTGCCGCCTCCTTCAGAGCTTTGGGATGTAATCTGTCAAGCCCCGGTGATTTATATTCGTCAAGGTCGGATAGGTGTCCTCTTACCATTTTCTTGCTTATTTTAATTTTTGTTTCTAATTTGTCTTTTGCAGTGGTTTTTGGGTATGTTGGGCTGTAGTTTCTTTTTGTGTGAAGACTGAGGTAAAGTATGAGTTAAGCAGCTCTGCTTTCTCCCTATTATTTCCTTGCCATCTTATCTCTTTAGTAGATCTACAGTTTCCTTGACTTTTTTCTTGTTGTTAATATGTTGGAAGAAACTTTTTTTATTATCCATGATTTCTGTTGCAAGTCTTTGTTTGTTCTGAGCCTTTGCTTTCCTGACATCATCTTTACATGTTCTGGCTGTCTGCTGATAATCAGCCTTAGTTATGTGCCCCTCTCTCCATTTTTTTGTATTTGTCCTTTTTGTCTTTCAGTTTGTCAGAGAGATCTTTCTGCAGCCATGCTGGTTTCTTCTTAAATTTCTTGTTTTTCTTTTTCAATGGTATTGTGCTGGTATGGGCTTTTATGATTGCATTTTTGAGAGTTTCCCATGCTTCTTGGGTTGTTTTCCACTTTAGGATTTTCATCCATGGGATCTTTCCTAGGTTCTCTCTGAGTTTGTTAAAGTCAGCTCTTTGGAAGTTCAATAGTCATTTACTGCAGGTTAACTTCTGTAAAATGGATAAGTGGCAAAAGTTGAAAAAAAGGAAGAGGCTCAAAGTTGAAGACAAAAGAAGAGCTGAGAGCTAGATTTTTCTCTAAACAGTTTCATCTATAAACAAATTCAAGATAGATAAGTAAAGTATTTTGGTGAATAAGGCAGCAGTTCCTAGTCATGCCTTTAAGAGGAAACAGTGGGTTAGAGTGGCAGACTGAATAAACAATTATTGGAGACCACCTCCACACACACACACACACACACACACACACACCATGCTCTTCAGCCCAGTGTTCAAGGTGATACGTGCTAGTACAGCTAACTGTACTAGCCAGATACTTCATATTCGCCATTCAGAAGGATTCCTCACAGTTATGTATTGTCAAGTAACTGCATCATCTATCTAAAATTGAGCCTGAAATTTGACAGATTGGGCCCAGAGACTAGAAGGGTTTTAAAGTACTTTATATATTCCAAGTTCCTTCATGATATATTTGATACATCAGTTATATTTCATATAATTTTGGAGATGGGGGAACAGATATTTAAAGCAGTGTGGGTCTCTGAAGGGTTTTTCTTCCTACTCAAACCGTTTAGCCCCAAAAACCCCTCTTTCTGGATTCAAAGTCCACAGTGCAAATTTGATTTTCTGACTTTCATTATTTCTCATTCAGATGCATTGCTTATCCTTTTGAACAATAAAGATGGAAACAACAGAGGCTTTCTCTGGAAACAGTTTTCATTTGTCACTTGTCAATGGAACATCTCCCGTTTATTTTATTATATCTGCAAAACATTGACTTTTATACCATACATCACACCAAGAGGATATGCCAATCACATTGTGCTAAGGCAAGTTTCTTTTTCACCTTAATTTTAATTAATTTTTAAGGAGTTACTAGCTTAATTTTAACCAACTAATTAGCACTGGCATAGTGTCTGTAACTAACCACCACATAAGGCAGTAAGATTTGGTTTCTAAAAACAAATGTGTTTTCAATTAGATGTTTTTTAAATTCAGAATTCTACCTGGAATTTCCTCTCCTAGAGTGGGAGAAAAATCCCACTCCAAAAGTCATCTGTAAGAGAAAATAGTATTTTGTTTCTTTTTATTTGTTATTTAAATTTATACCATATCTTTCTATCCTTAGGGCAGAGTTCTTACTCTTCCTTTGGTTTCATGCATTGAATAATAAGACCTGCTAGCTTTAACTCTTCCAATAGAGATCATAACAGAATCCAAACAATTACAATAGAATCATAGAAATGACAGTAATATTAATACTATCCAAAGGAGACTTTGAGTTAATTGAGTCATGGAACCTAAGTGAACTAGGTACAGCTAGTTGGAGATGTAAGAAACATTAGTAGAGAACTCATAATTAAGTTCAAATATAAGGAATATATTTAGAGAGATGCTGAATAAGTTAGGATAAGAAAATGTTTATAAATCAGAAAATGTATAATAAATAACCAAGCACTTCACTTTTCCATTAATGAGCAAGCTTTGTTTTTGTACTAACAATAAATACAATTGTTTTATGATAAAAGTTGTTTGTGTCCTACTTGGGGCTGTTTCCATCCCACCCTCCCAAAAGAGCATAAAAAGTTCCTGTGGAAGAAAAGGGCACTTTTGTTTACCATTTACTGTGCTGTTTGTTAAGTAATGTAAAAGTAAAGTCGTCAATTAACAATGGCAGTTGTGACCAGGAACTCCATTGCTAAACTATAAGGTCAGAAAGCACAATGTCACATAACTGCACCAACTTATGATAGCACTTTCTGCAGTTTTAGTTGTAGTTGTTAAGTAAATCCCATGCAGTTGTTAGGCTCCATGTCACATGATCACCATTTGTGACCTTCTGCCAGCTTCCCCATTAACTTTGCTTATCAGAAGATTACAATGAAGGTTGCAAATGGAGATCACATGACCACAGGATCCTGTGATGCTGCGATTTTCATACCGTGTTTCCCTGAAAATAAGCCCTAGCTTGATTTTTACGTCTGCACCTAATATAAGCTCTACCCCCCAAAATAAGCCCTAGTTAAGACCCCATCCACTCCATCCACCATCTGGTTGTATGAGGTGGGGCAAGGCACATGCATAAAAATCAAGCTAGGATGGGGGTGGGGGATGCACCCAGCACCAGCTTACCTCAGGACTGCCACAGGACCCACACCCCAACACCTGTCGCACCGCCATCCTTCTTCTGCAGCTGCTTGTGGCAGGACACCACATGGCATTCTGCCGCAAGCGGCGACACTGGCATGATGTACCATGTGGCCTCCTGCCGTGAGCGGTGGCACTAGTGCAACGTGCCACATGGCCTCCTGCTGTGAGTGGCCACAGAAGTCAGGCGGTGATGCATCCTGTGTTGGGGTGTGGAAGGCCTTTCTGCAGCAGTCCTGAGGTAAGCGGGTAAGACATCCCCCCAAAATAATACCTAATGCCTCTTTTTAAGGCAAAAAAAAATAAGACCAGGTCTTATTTTCGGGAAAACACGGTAATTGCAAGCCAAATCATGAGCACGTGACACTTGGGATGCTACAACAGCTGCAACTTTAAGGACCAGTCATAAGTCCACCTGGTTCAGTACCATTGTAATTTCAAATGGTTGCTGAAGGAATGGACATTAACTGAGGACTACCTGTATTTATTTAATGTACGTACTTTAAAAAATTACACTTTTTTACCATTAATTTTCAAAGCCATAGAATATTTATTTATTCAACTGTTAGCAGCCCAGAGTCATGCATATTTATTTATTCATTTATTAAATAACCGGATACCCAGGCATGTTGACAGAGCCATGTCTTTGGAACCTTTTGGAAGGCCAGCCGGGTCAGGCCCAATCTCAGTTCTTGGGGGATAATGTTCAAAAGACCGGGTATCACGATGGAAAAGTTTCTCCTCCCAAGTCCAGCCAGATGGCACTTGTTAATCAATAAGACCTGTATTGCCTCTCCTGCCAGACCCAATGGGACAGTAGACATAACTGGGGAAAGGTGGTCCATTAAATATTCCATTGTGGTAAAATGTGTTGTAGGTTGTTTTATTTCAAACTTTTTCCTTCAATAATCCTTCCTCCTGCCTGGCCTTTATCCAGAAAATATTTGGAGGATTTGTAATGGGTGATATAGACTGGGCATTCCCTCCCATGGGGTGAACGGGACCAGAGAAAGGAATGAAAATTGTGAGGGGATATTAGAAGACTTTCCCCGTGGAAGCAGTTTCAGTTTTGAGAGAAGTTCTAACATCTGACTCTGACTGATGAGCAAGTGAAACTTCAGTGGACTGTTGTGTGGTTCATGTGTTATGAAAGGGATCCTTTTGAATGGGCTTTGGGTCCATTGACTGTAAAGAAACTGATTCCAAGGCCAAGTCTGGACTTCATTTATCATCTTTCTAAATCCACCACTCACAGCTGTACGCTTCATGAAATTCTGCTGTACTGATGAAACTGAAATTGAGATAGTTCATGCCGGTGGCTCCCTAGCTGATACATAATTTGTCATACAATGTGCATTTCTCAGCAGAACAAAAAGTTTACTCCATTTGAACACTGTTTGAAACAGGAGGTATACCAATGCCATAAGCTTATGATAAAAGATCAAAATCATGGTAGAATATATAAGCAAAATTAACATAAAATCATTTAACGCATGTATTTATTTGAAATGAAGATTACATTTTTCTCTAATGTTTTAAACTTTGGAATAAAAATAGCATCTCTGACTACTAAAAATGTAGTAATTAGAGGCAGAAAAAAGTTTTTTCTTTATTCTAGGGCAGATCGGGAGAGCCATCTTAAATTCAATATCATCAAAGAAAATACTATATAGCCATTGATTTCAGCTAACATAATTTAGGTCTGTTTTCCTATGCAGCTGTTAAAGGGGAAGACAGATTTAATATTTTAAATCTGTTGGAAAGCATTCCAAGTCAGAGAATATATAAGTTAATTATCCTCAATTTGGGATAAGAAAAAAAAAGACTTCTGAACTACGTTATGAAAATAGCTGTATTTTATAGGTTATTTTTATGTTGGATACAGATCTATAATCAGTGGTGGAATTCAAATATGTGAACAATCAGTTCTCTGTGTGGATGCCGCTTCTGGAAGTACATTCTGGGCCTGGGCAACAAAAAATTAGCTACCAGTTCTCCTGAACTGGTGTGAACTGGCTGAATCCCACCACTGTCTGTAATATAAAGCAAAACAAATTAACTTCACAAGAAAACATCAAAATACAATGAAGTAAAATACAACACATTGAAAGCAGGCAAGATTCAAAATAATAAGAATAAGAAAAAAAAATTGCCCTCAGAAGAAGAGAAGGAGGAGGAAATGAGTCATATTACAGGGAGGGAGAAAATAGTGAGATAGTCACCAGAATTTAATATAAATTTTGCCATAGTTAGCTTTGTTTCCTCCCTGTACAAGATAAATAAAAGGATAATATTGTCAAAGTCCTGATTTATTTGTGGAATAAGAAAATTACACAGGGGGTAGAAGCATTATTATTTATTAATTAATAATTATTGGCCAAGATTCAGGTTCCTTGTTTTCTGAAGAGCTTAGACCAGGGGTGTCAAACTCGCAACGTCACATGACGTGTCGCAACGTATCACGACTTTTTTGCCATTGCCGGCAATGGGGTGGGTGTGGTTTCGCTATGATGCATCCGGTCCGTGGGCCGGCAGTTTGACACCCTTGGTTTAGACTATGAAGCAGTTATACAAATATTTAGTGTACTAATGAGGGAAGACTTGTCAGGAATTTGGTTGAATACTAGTTAAAGCCAACTTTAAGTAATTTGCTACTGTAGCATGGATAAACTGAAGTATCAAAAATGCTTTTCAGATAACTTTAGGTAGATCAAATTGTAATGATCCATAATGGCTTTAACTACAATCTATGTTACTGTAACCACTTCTGATATTTGCTGTATAAATATCATTGGCCAACACCAGGACTTCCATTAAAGGATTAAGTCACAGTTCATTTCATTCATCTTCTGTAAATTGTGGCAAGCAATATTTTGGACTGGTTTGTGAAGATAATCAGTGAGCAAAAATACTAATTAAATTGTTCAATTATGTTTTTTTGAATCTTGGGGAGACATAAACACAATAAGCATCTCTCTCTCCTTCCCTATAGAACTGCTGTCAACTCCTAAATACCCCCCCCCCCAGCTCCAGCTTCTAAGGAAGCAGCTATAGACAGAGCACCGCATCAAATAAAATTAACTACTCTCCTTATTAGGTGGTCCTGCAAATAATCTGACCCTATTTCATGAATGGCTTTATTGGGTAATTCAAGCCAGTACCTTGAATTGTATCTAGAAGTCTACTGGAGCCAATCAGCAAACAAAGTACAGGTAGACCTCAAGGTAGGAACCTAATGCCTGACCATTAGGCTTATAAGTCAAAAAATTCATCAAATGAATCAGACTCAACTTTACAAATTTTTAAAATCAAATTCATTAATTGAATGGGTTGTTAAATGAACAAAAATCTGACTTACTATTCCCTCCAATTTGTTAACTGATCGCTACCACATTAATTGAACTGAGAGACTTTCCCGCGGGCCACCCATCAGCTGTTTCTGGTGCAGCCGGCTCAAGAACTAAATTGCCTCCAAACAGGGCTTGCAGCCATTGCTGATGCTTTTTTAAAAAAAAACTGCTGCTAGTTAGCTCAAGTGTTTTCAGCTGCTCAGAGCAAGTGCTTTAAAAAAACCACTTGCAACTAATTAGCTTAAGAGTCTCCAGCCAGGCACCCAGAGGGAGATGGGGGAGGGATTTGTAGAACTCTCGGCTTGCAACACTAACAGAGATGGAAGGGACCATGAGGTTATCTAGTCTAACCCACTGCTCTCACAACAGAGTATTTCTGATAAATGCCTATCCAGTCTCTTCTTAAAAGCTTCCAGTGATGGGGCACCCACATCTTCTAGAGGCAATGTAAATTTAAAACCTACAAACTACAGTAATATACACTAATCTCCAAAATAAAAGCAAGGAAACACAATGTTATAGAATGCTTTGTGTAGATCCTGGCTAACATTTCTACAAGCAGTTTCAAGGAAAATGTAAACAAACTTTATCTTTGCAAAGTACTGTATTTACAAACACAATAATTTGCAAAGTACAATACTTAAAAAGCAGAGCAGTTCCCAAAGTGCTGTTTGTTTGCAAGCACTATAGAGCAGGGATCTTCAAACTTGGCCCTTTTATGACTTGTAGACTTCAACTCCCAGAATTCCTCAGCCAGGCAAGCTGGCTGAGGAATTCTGGGAGTTGAAGTCCACAAGTCATAAAAGGGCCAAGTTTGAAGACCCCTGCTATAGAGTAACAAAAAAATATTTTAAAGTACTTACAGAAGCAGTCCTTAAGCCCAGGCAGCAGCAAATTTTCCACGTAGCACCAAAAAAGCAAAAACAAATCAGTGGCGGTTCGGCTCTTGTTTGGCTGTGACCAGGACCAAAAAAACAGCCCTTCTATCTTCAGGAAATTGCATTCATAACCCAAACAGCCCAGGCAAATCACAGAGTTAGACATGGCTGCCGCTGCAGCAGTAACTGAATCCAAGTCACATGGCTATAGAGGCCTCTTTTTGCTCACAATTTTGAATTTCTAATGTAAGTACCCTTTCTGAATAAATTCATTTTTGTGAAAACTCACTAAATGAATGTTTATACCTGGGGGATTACCTGTATTGGGTTACATGGATATACACATTGTGGACCACCAAAGTTTCCAAGTTATCTTCAAGGATAGTCCCATATATAAAGTACTGAATAATCCAAACAGGAGGTAACCAAGGAATAGGTGACTAAGAGCAGGGCCTCTGAATCCCCAAATTGGGGTAAAATTGGCACATAAGATGGATTTATGCAAATAACAATAGCATTTAGACTTATATACCACTTCACAGTGCTTTACAGCCCTCTCTAAGCAATTTACAGAGTCAGCCTATTGCACCCAACAATCTGGGTCCTCACTTTACCAACATCGGAAGGATGGAAGGCTAAATCAACCTTGAGCCACTGAGAATCAAACTGCCGAACTGCTGGCAGCCAGCAGTCAGCAGAATTAGCCTGTAATACTGAATTTTAACCACTGTGCTACCACGGCTCTTCAGCCATCCTCTGTAGGTACAGCTGCTACCTGCTTTTCAAGCAAGAGCCAAGAGTTTAGGGTCACAGGTTGTACACCAATTTCATCTGATCAGTAACTCCATCCTGAACCAATCATGGTAAATCGTTAGATCTGGGGTTCTAAAACCAACAGCCATTCAAACATTCTAGAGTTGAGTCTAAGCTTATTTCTCTGCATATCTTCTGCCATTTCATTTTCTAAAAATCCTTTGAAAATCAGGGGGCACTCCATGATCAACATACAAGGAGAGGCTGGGCAGATGCAATCTGATGCAAGGGTGTTGTCATTTTGTTTTCCTGAGCTTGATTTAATGTCTCAACTAAATTGTGCATCAGAGTTTCAATGTCCTTCTGGAGCCCTGACTCAGGAGAGACACCTTCTTTGTGGCATCACCTGCCCTTTGGAATGAAGTTGCCACTGTAATCTGGCAGTTCTCCCAGTTAGATAGCCAGTTCAGGAAAGTGGAGGGTCTTTCTTTTCTTTTTTCTTTTCTTTCTCTCCATCTTATTTTTATCTTATTTTTATTTTATCTGTTGAAATATCATATATTTTGTTCTTTTTGTTTCACTGTGAGCTTCCCAGCGTCATTGGAATAAGATGGTACCTAAGTGAATTAAATTAAATTAAATTAAACCAAATTAACCTCACTGGTTCCATTAAGCATCTGGGGTAGAAGAATTCTATGGGTGTCCTTATGTTGGGAAGCAGCTATAGAAAGCTCCATGGTAATTAGTGAATGATCTGATCTTAACAAGGAACTGATATTAATATCCCCCACATCCAGTCAATGCTACCAGTGTCCCAGAATATAACAAGATATAACATGTGATCTCCATTCTATGTTGGATTTTCAATTATCTGGGTCAGGTTCATGGTTGCCATGGTACGCATAAATGCTCCCACTCCACATTGAGGAAGGCAAATTGAAATCTCTCAGTTCCATAAGTCTGGGAAACTTGACTACTAGCTTGGCCACCAAAGAGCCCAACTAAGGAAGTTGCCATGCAGCAGAGAAGTTGGTAAATTAGAAGCAGTGCCATTGGGTCTGAAGTTCACAAACATCCAGGCTAAGGCCCAACAAAACCCCATATTTGGCGTGGATATTGCCGATTGCTTGATATAAATATGGAAAGTTTATTTATGGGTGAACTCTATGGGAAAAATGCTCTTCAGGGTTTGAAAAAATAAGTGTTGTGTTCTGTGTGTATTGGTAAAAAAACAATTTAAGTTGTAAGCTTACAAGCAAATGTATTATATGTAGAAACAATTTGGCAATTAACATTTAAAAATTATTGTTGATAATTCAAACCAATCTATAGCATATTAGGAAACCCAAATTATACTATTTGGAGTAGTTATTTGGAATGCATAATATTAAGGAGAAGTACGTTTGTGTTCCATATGGTGGATGCTTCTTCATGTGTAAAGCAGAACTGCACGATTGGGCCTGACTTAGCTTGTGGATATTACTAAAGATCTGAAACAATTACACAGGATTTGTTATCAAATTCACATGTGGATCTTTGTTAAGGAATTGGATCCATCACATCATAATTAGGTCTGTTCACCAGGCTCTGTAATATAGGTAGTACAGAAATACATCAGAGATTGTTTCTATTTGAGTAGAGGCAAAGACTCACTATTTAATATTCCTTCCAACATTATATTTGGAAAAAGATTGTGAAAGATATTGTGTAATATGAGCAAAGAACATCTGCTAAATGCTTAGCAGGGGAGAATGACCTTCTTCCTACAGGCACTGGTTTTGCTTAGGTTGTGTTGGATATCAAGAGACAGCCTTAGGCACATCAGTGCTAAGTCATTAAGAGCTGGTAGGATAATACAAGCATTATGACTTTGAAACCTATTGGTGACAAATCTCAAAGTAGTAACATTATATTACTAAGTTAACTAGCACACTTGAATAGCTAGGCTACTGCATTTTGGATGAGCTGTA
This sequence comes from Azemiops feae, assembly GCA_023970755.1. Lineage (NCBI taxonomy): Eukaryota > Metazoa > Chordata > Lepidosauria > Squamata > Viperidae > Azemiops > Azemiops feae. Next base: position 2,329,025 of record JALGBA010000202.1, on the reverse strand, counting down.
GTTTTCAAACTGTCTTCAAAGTAGCCCTAAATGAAGTGCATTGCAACAGTGTAAATGCATGATGATAAATATATCACTTACACATTAATACAATAGATTTGATGAATGATCATGGGGTACATTTAGAAATGCTATGTTCTACCAACATAATGTAATGCCACTGAATCATAGAATTAAAAAAAAATTGGAAAGAGTTATTTAAGCCATCAAATTTGATCTTCTGTTCAGTGTAGGAAGATAAATTAAAGCATATCTTATATATAGCTGTCTACGTTTTTCTTGATCACATCAAATCCAAGAGAACTCAGTACCTATTAGGATATTGAAATCGTGGTGGGTATTACTTCTGATACCTACAAATGTTTCATAAGATCCTATACTGGGGAATAAATGCAAATGTCAACTTCAGTAAAGACTCCAAAGAAAATCAAAGAATAACTCTTGGTCCTGAGCTCCTTGAGTTAGACAATTAACAATATTAGTTATATAATCAAGAAGTTTAAGCTCACGAAGTAGTTGTATGAATTATCTTCTACTTTTGATTTTTCAAGCATTGTTTCCGAAAGTTTGTTAAGCTAAAATTGTTTTGGAAGTATATATAATTTTTTGTTTATATATACATGTGTGTGTGTTATATAAATATAGGTATGTATATGTATAATTGTATACATACAATTATCAACATAATTTTATGCCCGATGAAAACTTTGAGATTGCTTGCGTATGTTCCATCAGGCCTAGAATTATGTTGACTCAATGATTAAGCAAATGACTTTTTAAATTGCATTTTTCATAACACTTTATTTAAGTTACTTTTGTTTTTGTTTGCATCAGTAAGTCATCATCAATCATACCCTCAAATACTTATGGAGGTGTTTGGTGAAAAATAAATTTTACTTCATTTGTTTAAAGAAGTTAGAATTCATTGATCTCTCTGCCAAGATGTAAAAATACTAATGTTTGAAGCTGTGCATATAATGCATAATTTGCATACTTCCATTTATTTGCTTTGTTTTTTGTGATGGTACAGCTCATTATCCTTATGATGGTTTCCTCCAGCATTTCCAGTTGCTGGAAGAGGCTTCCTGGCATGCACACCACACCCACAGAAGCTGCCTTTTGCTATGAAAGAAGCCAGAGGAGAAAACTGAAGCAATGCCAAGAAGGAGTGGAGAGGATGAGATAAGTTCAGACTCCACGTTATCAAAATGGAATTTGTGTTGAGTCAGAAATCATCTGGCTTAGCACTGGCTCCTGAGATAGCTCTGAATGTGATGCCATTTTGCCTGAGAAGATCCTCCTGAACTCATAGCTTCTCTTTGATCAGCAGGTAGATGCTTTCTCCTATGGGAAGTTTTTGTCCAGCCCAATTGTGACCCTCACATCCTAATCACCAAGAAATTGGATTCATACTATGAAGCAGATTATAAATTTCAAAAAATCTAAGATGTTTTAAAATAAATCATAGTTAGACATAAGTTAAAAATATGAATTGGGTAAGTTTTCATTAACCATGCAAATGAGACAAGACTTCCCCCCATCCCTGATTTTATTTTAAATGTGGAAGATGTAGTGTTTTATAAGAAATGGTTTTTCTGCTTGTTTCAGTGGAAAAGCTCATCAGGAAACATGTTGTCGGGACATGTAAATTGGCTTCCTGTCTTGAAATTATCAAGAGCCAGTTTCCTTTCTTCCTACACACATATTTATGTTACACAGCAATGGTTGCAGCTGGTAGGCTAAAATAATTGGATCAGAGGGATGAACAGCTCTTTTCCCACTAATTCTTTTGCTATACATATTCAATTACTGGTTTGTTTATGTTTTTACTAAAGTGGATATTCCTGTTCATAGATTTGATCAATCACAGTATAATAAGATCTTGTAGCTATTACATTTCATTCTATTCACCTAATATTATTCAGAACAACGTGTTTAGGAATCTAAGCTAATTTCTTAAAACATTAGCAAACAGTTCCTTTTCTCTCCTTATTGGAAAATGGTCCAAAAAGATATTCCATACTTCATTTATCTGAAAACAGTTTCATCCCCAGCAGCTGTAATGTAATAGGGTAGTTTCATAAATTCAAAGGAGATGCCTGCTTGAGGAAACAGATAAAAATAACAAATTAAATGGTTCAGTGAATGCCTAGTTCTGGAACTATTTATAATTGTATAGCACTTGAAAATGAAATAGCTATTTAAATTATGGGACACTGTGAACAGAGATTTCTATCTAACCATGAAGTATCATGAACATTAATGCTCACGTTAAATTTCTCAGATTTTAAAATTAATCATGAACTTAAAAATCAGAGAAAGGAAAGGAAAATATATGTATTAAACTGAGTAATTTAGACGTATTGAAAACTTGAAAGACCTGAATTTTCCCAATAAATTTAATATATCAAGCTGTATTGGTCAAGCTTTTAAAATATTTTTGGATACTGGAACATATTCTGAACTCAGAATAATTTATTTACAAAGTTATGTATTTAGCTAATTTATATTCCATCCTTCACTGTACAGGAAAGGGACTCAAAACAACTCACAAAATTTAATTAGTAGACATCACCTGTCAAAGATTGTTTCCTTCTCATAATATCTTATGATGCTTTTTATTATTTTTTGTTCATCAAATCTATGGTATAATAAATAATTGTTGGAAAAAAAATCAGGTCCAGTTCCAAACCGGGAGTAAGACACTGGAAATAAAATGGAGGCTGCTTAGGAAATAAGGTTTCTGTTTACTGATGAGCAGAACCTGCAACAGCATGGAGTTCTGGGACAGCTGACAAAATGGAGTTGAGAGTGGGTGGGTTTTTTTGCCTTCTGATTGAGATGCTCTAGGGCAGGGGTGTCAAACTCGCAACGTCATGTGACGTGTCGTGACGTATCACGACTTTTTTGCCATTGCCGGCAATAGGGTGGGCGCGGTTTCGCTATGATGCATCCGGCCCATGGACTGGCAGTTTGACACCCCTGCTCTAGGGGATTGGGCAATATAGTGAGCCTTGTGTCAATGGTGGTGAGTTAATCCTATTATGTCCTAAAGATCATGTCCTGTCCTTAGAATTTGGGTGGGGGGAATGTACATTCTTAATCTCATCAGCTGTGGGGGCTGAAGTTGATTTGTTTATGAATAGATTGGCCCAGTCTCGCTGAATATCCATTCAAAATCTCCTAACGACTGGCCTTTTTGCTTGAGGTTTTTTTCCTATAGCAGGAAGACTAGGGCAGCTTTCTGCCTTTGCTAAGATTTTTTTTTCCATTTCTCCTTTAGGAAAAATATTCTATCCTGCCTCTTTTTTAATATTAAGAATAAAAAATATTTTAATCTGGGGGGGGGGTGGCTTCCTACAAAATAAAAGACATCATCTGTCAAAGATTGTTTCCCTCTCAAGTATCTTATACTGCTTTATTATTTTTGTTCAATTATCTTTTTTTTTGTTCATTACATTCTATGTTATAGTAGACAAAAATGTGACTAGAAATTAACATTTCTAAAAAAAGTATTACAGTTATTTTTTAACTAAACACTTTTACTACCTAGTATTTAAAAAAAAAAAACACAGTCCTTTGGAGTATTTCAAACAAACAACCATAATTAGGATGAGGCCCTTCCATTGGGCCTAAAGAAGGTGCATATCATTGCTCATCCCTTAACACTGAAGCCTCAGCATGAAGTAATATTGCACTGCAAGTTATTTACAAATCATTGAAAAAACTGTAGCCTATTGTTGACCTGGTATAAATAACTGAGCCTTATTTTACCTTTACAATCTCTAGTGGCCCCAAGGCATTCCCTGGTTATTCTAGATTCTTCCTTTTATTTCACTTTAGGCTATGGAGTGAACTTCAATTTTCAAGGTAAAATGGGAATGAAAGGATAAAGTGGATTGTCTAATAAAACACAGAGTTTACTAGGCAGGAAAGCAATCAACCATCAAAGTGGCCTTAATGGCTAATAGACTAAGTCAGTCTTTCTCAATTTAGCAACTTTAAGATGAGGGGCCTTCAACTCCCAGAATTCCCAGCCAGTCATGCTGGCTACAGAATTCTGGAAGTTTAAGTTCAATCATCTTAAAATTGCTAAGGTTGAGAAACACTGGAGTAAGTGAAATAAAATAAGATCTCCTCCTATATATGTAGAGCCTCACTCAAAATACAAACACACAACATGACATATAGATTGAGTTACATGGTTGAGATGAATTCAATACTTCTCCAATGTTTTATTTCACTTATGGGTTATTTTTTCATATTGTACTGTAGAGATCTATAGTCTTAAACTGAAAGTCAATTTAGACTGTAACATTTACTCATAGTAACCCATGTCTATTGCTTTTTTTCTTGTATTTCCTTAGACTGTACTTCAAGCTACACAGAATATTGGTAAATATCATATTCATTTGTTTTGTCATTATGTAGAACTTTAGTTTGAAAGGGGTAATCAAATTATTAAGCAGTCAACGGCCACCAGTATCAGATTCTTAATTTAGCCAACTTGCTATGCGCTATGATCATGGGATATTTTGAATAATGGTTGAGGTCTTGTGTGGAAAACATCAGAAAAAAGATGGAATAAGATAATTAATAGTATATTTGAGATAGCTGAGTTTCTTTTGGAGCTAGAGGACTTAAATGTTTCTAATTATTCATACCTTATACTTGTATCATGGTAAAAATAGTAAAGATCTGCTTATCAATCTATAAAGGGAAAGGAAACATCTCTCCAGATAGTTTGGACATAACTCACATTATCTTCACCCATCATAGACAATCACAGCATATTATGGGAGTCATTGTACAATGACGTCTGAAAGTTTGCCCAACTCTAAGAGCTGACTGGAATTTCAAAGAATTGTTGACTAAACAAGCATCACACAGTTAAACAAGATCATCAATGCATGAAATAAAATTTCTGAAGTGTTTTCAATTACCTGCCAGGAAGTTGAGAATACTGATACCCATCATACTTCCTTCCTTCCGCAGTGTAGCCCAAATGACAACAACTAATGCTTCTGTTATTGCCTGTCTGTGTTGTCAACACCTGGTAGAAGCTGAAATCACAGATATACCTCTATAGTAGTTTTTCCCAAACTGTGAGGTGTGCCTCTCTTGAGAGGTGCAGATAGAGTCCAGGGAAAGACAAAGCACCTTTTAGTTGTATATTGTTACAATAATTATTTTGTAGAGTCTGTAGGATATTTTTGTTCTATTGCGATTCCATTTCCTGCATTTTGTTAGGAGTGGGATTCCAAGCAGAGACCCAATCACATCTACCCACTAATATTAATTCATCTTACATATTTAAAGTAGGTTGCACTAAGGAGAACAGCTTAATCACTTGAACTGACATCTATATGAGAAATTATTGTTAAGTGGCACTGATGTTTCTGCTAACTGTTAAACTCTTTAATATGAAAAGACTTCAGTGAAAAAAAAATGTCAAGAGCTTTTCACACCACATGTTCTATTCAGCTGTTAGAAAAGTGAATAAATGAGGACAGTCATAGGACTGGCATTGCTATGCAGCAGAAATAGTTGTATATTGTAAGATTCTGCACTCAGCTCCAGCAACTGCCACTTTTAGCACAACAAATTCAGTAGAACAATCTGGTGCTGTTTTGCCATGTTGCTAATTGAATGATAATCCTGTCAGTGCATTGTCAAATTAGTGCAGTTTCATTCTTGTCATGTCTTCATTTCAGAGCTCCACAGATAACTTCACTTCTGTTGGCCTCGTCAGGATTACCAAGATATTTTTTTAGGAGGAGGGGGAAATCTGGTACAATCATAAAGGCACTGTATAGCTAATGTGTTGGATTCGGTGTGAACCATCATACAAGAAAAAGCTAGGAGACGATCAAGATTTCAAGGGAAAATGATATTGCAAATATAGTTGAGCATCACAGGATGCTCTTTGGGATTCGTTTAAGAGGGGAGAAAAAAGAAAATTGATCTGCTGGCTACTGCAAGAAAGGAAAATAATTCAAGAGCCTGAACATAAATTATTTCTAAGGAACTTCCCAAAATATTGCCTCCTTACCTTCCTTACAATCCTGGTGTGCAAACACCACAGTTTACTCAACAAAAAGGGTTTATTACTTTGTTTAGTTCATGGACTTTTGTTGTCCCTTTTTTTGCTTACTTTCTTACTGCAACATTTATAAATCACCCCGCATAAACAGTTTTGCAGATAGGATGCAATCAATGCAAACAGTAAAACAATAACACACAGTACAAACACCCTATGGACAAAAAATTATCAACTGCTGTTGCTGAGACCCAAAAATTTGCACAGGAATGGAAGTCTTTGTCTGAGGCAAATATGAAACCAATACAGATTTGCCACCTCCTTCGGTTGCAGGGAAAGGATGTTCCATATTCCACATGCTTAAAAAAAGATGATTTTGTTTCTTATCCGCATGTAAAGTGTCGCTTGCAATAGTGAGACTCACAGAGAAAAGGCTTTTGGCAGATCTTAAGCAAATTTATAGGGGCAGATGCTCTTTCAATGTTCTGAATGGTATCTTGATCTCAGACTGGCAGTCAATAAAACCTTTTTACCCCTGATGAGGTGTGGAGTCCCACATAGCATTCTTGACTAGCATCTACTGTACCTGATGCATTCTATAGTGGCAGCAGCTTTGTGTTGTCTTCCAAGGCAATTCCATGTAGACCATGTTTCAATAATCTGAAATTGAAATAGCCAAGCAATAAATTGTTATGGCAGATTTTCTGTTTCCAGAAATGGTCACGGCTGGCAGATTACCCAAGTTAACCCGCAGCATCCTGGGCCATTGAGAACATATGACATTTCAGTAATGAAGACATGTTTCAGAATATTCCCACTGCATATTTCTATTCATTAGAGAACTAAACCTCCATCCATACCCTGAGCTATTTTCTGCAACTTAAACTGTCTTTCAGGCTGCAAGTTAACATTAGGATTAGCCTATCAGATCAATACAGACAAGAACAGATATAGATAAGTAGTCTCACATCTGTTTTCAGTGTCTTCTACACAAATGCAATCTATCTCACTATCTCTATTTGTGTATATTCATTCAGACTGAAATATAAGAGAGTAGCACGATCCCAGTTTCCATGTACAATTATAAAGAAGTATCTCCTATCAAATTTAGAAAACTAAGGTATACTGAAACTGACCTCATTTTCCAGTGAAGTGGCTTGCATTTGCAGGAAAAGTAACCTTAGATCATTCAAGGCAATTTATATTACCTCTCTGATTTTTAGGTTAAACGTTTTCATTCCCAGCTTCTCACTGACTACCAATTCTCAAAACTTCTTAAAAAGGTCATAAATATATACAGTAATTCCAAGGGTTTTTAAGAGAGTGGGAAATCTAATGGAGTGCAATCTGAAGGCAGCTTGTATTGTACAATAGAGATTTCCTTTCTCCCTCCCTCCAGCAAAAATCTGCACTCTGTAGTGATTTTCCCATAACTCTGGAGAGGCCTTTCCTGAGTATAGTTTGGACTACAGCAGGAGGAAGAAGAGAAGAAAAAGTTTAACCCAGGAACTGGTCTTCTGCTCTCACAACATTGCATCCCACCTAGACCTTTGGCTGTTTGTAAGTCAGTGTACGTCGCCTAATTATGTCATTTCACGATTGGAAAAAATTGCCATTCTATGAATCTTGTAGTTGGGGGGAAAAATAAAGCCATATTTAATTCTTTAGGCTTCATTTTGAGGTATGTATGAACAATCCTGAGCTAAAATATATAATGAGGATCATTCATTATATGCTTTTAACATGTCCCAAGGACAAGATGAAGACACATTTTCTTTAAGAAATAAAGTAGTATAATGAGGTGAATTTTATACCACATGAATACTACTCTCAGGGAATCTTTGTAAGACTTACAAACTGATGAATTTTCCTGTTTAACAGTTTTAATTTTTATTCATAGAGATATGGTTGAACTAATAGCACTATGCAAATATTCAAAGTGAAGATTTGTTTCAAAAGCCATTCAATCAAATCTTCAGATTGAATTGGATTGAAACATTGAGTCACTCTACTTGGGCTGTCAAACTGATCTGGTTGCCTCTGAATTGATTTGATTATTTGAAGCTTTTCTGCATGGCTACAGACAGACTTTTTCTAAATCAAACTGACAGTTCAAATTAAATTAATGAGATTATTCAATTGGACAATCCAAAATTAATTGGTTCAACAATCTAAACTTAACTGATTATTCAAACTGAATCACAACTAATTCACATAGCCCTACTGACTAATTAGGTCTACGGACACCCTAGAGATCCAAGCCTGTGACAGATTCTGCTCTTGTCAAACTAAATTTACATTTCTACAGTCCTGATGAATTGCTGGATGCACAGAGCTGATCCAAAAGAGAATTTCAGGAACAGCACATACAGGCAAGCTGAAGGCCTTGAATCAATATGGCATTCAATGCAGTTACTACTATAGCAGCTCTTGTCACTTTACAATTTTGCAAGGGCAGAATTTAAATGAGAATGACTTCCTTTCCCAGTGCACTAGCAATGCCATCACTTTGACAAATGGTTGTTTGGCTGGCTCTGGGTAGCATATCTGTACTGAGCAGAGGTCATGTGTGCAATGGAATGTGTGGATGACCTTGGGGAACAAGGAAAAGAGATACTATCTGCAGAACAATCAGACAAGAAAAACACAGAAGCCTGCAGTGGCTTAACGGTTAGAGAAATAAATTTAGGAAGGACCTGCCCTAATGCATCAAGTAGTTAAAAATGGTAGTGGGATGTTTGTACTTTTATATTTAACAGAATAACAGAACAACAGTCCAACTACTTGCTCAGGCAGGAAACCCTATACCATTTCAGGCAAATGGTTGTCCAATCTCTTCTTAAAAACTTCCAGTGTTAGAGCATTTACAACTTCTGGAGGCAGGTTGTTCCACTGATTAATTGTTCTAACTGTCAGGAAAATTCTCCTTAGTTCTAGATTACTTCTCTCCTTGATTATTTTCCATCCATTGCTTTTGTCTTGACTCAGGTGCTCTGGGGAGTAGGTTGACTCCCTCTTCTTTCTGGCAACCCCTGAGATATTGGAACACTGCTATCATGTCACCCCTTGTCCTTCTCTTCATTAAACTCAACATACCCAATTCCAGCAACTGTTCCTTATATGTTTTAGCCTCCAGTCCCCTAATCATCTTTGTTGCTCTTCTCTGCACTCTTTCTAGAGTCTCAACACTTGCAACCCTGTTAATGTATCCTTACATTAAGTAGAATTAGTTCATCTAGTTGTATTTCCTGTCTGATTTTCCTGGAAGGGCTGATCTCAATTTTGCACCTCTGAAAGTACAACCTTCTTGATGCCACTTTTAACTGCTTGATCCATTAGGGTGGGTCCTTCCTAAGTTTCTTTCTCTGACCATTAAGCCACTGGGAGCTCCTTCCTTTCTTGTCTGATTGTTCCTAAGCAACAGCTGTTCCTGTCATTCCCCAAGATCATCCACACATTCCATTACATGTGAGAGTATCCAAGAAACACTCGTGTTTGAAATCTGTGGTTGGTGAGAACACACCTACTAAGCAAATGGGACCCATGCTGACTATTCAAATAATTACAGCTCCAGAACAGGCTTCTGTCCTGTTGAAACTCTTGGACTTATAATGGAGGCCAGGAAGAAGCTAATTTCAGGATGGCTTACCATTGGAAAAAGTAAATTCTGTCTCTTCGATTCATTTTGTCATGAAAGTGTTCTCTTCAATGCGATTTATTTCAGATATATTAATAGTCACCATCCCAAATACATAAGATCCATTTAAATGTTCATTGGATGGCCAGAAAGTTTTAACATACTGTAAACAATATTCTAGTGAAAAGGGCCAATGAATACATATTGGGTCTACATTTAAGGATTTGGGGAATGTTTTATTGAGCTGGAAAATAAAATGAGATCTTCTGGATTTGGCAGTTTTTCCATGAAAGTACGAAAGCAGGTGTGAATCTGATATATCTCACCAACTAGAATTTTCCCCAGCAGATTGCCTGGTAATTGCCTAATGAAAAAGAGCTGGAAATATATTAAAAAAGAATGGACTCCAGAAAAGTAAAAAAATAAATATTTGCTGACTGTATTTAAGAAGGGAATCTATAAGCACAGCTGGTATCTCACATTCAAATTTATCATAAGTCTTTATTCATTCTTTACAGCAGCATTCAAGCGAAATCTTTTTATTACTTTCTTTCCCCAGCTTTTCGCTAGTTCAGGAAAATGAGAGGCTCTCACAATATGCAGCATAACAGAAAATGACCCCACTGCACCATTCTGATTATACAAAGCATAACTGTTTTTATCTGTTAAACATCACTAAGGCTCGAGATACCATATAATAATCTGTGCATTGTATACCCTTGCTGCAAATGATTTATTTCAAAATGTATATATTAGACTACCCCACAGTACAGCTTTGTGTCAATTTGCTTCAATATGACATAATATGTGGGAGAAATCTTGCAGTGCTTTAAAAACCTATTTTTTTCCCATTCCGTATTCTGCATATATTCATATACAAAGTGTTAGTAAAAGATACCTCCTATACACATGAGCTGCGTTCATTACAAAACCTATGGGATGCTCCACTCCCTGCTCTGGCTCCATCCTTACAAAATGCTTTCGTAAGAGACCATTTACAACAAGCCAAATTGACCCTGAGAAGTGACAGGGAGAAGAATCAGTCAGGAATCAGTAGCCCAGTGAATCAAATTGTTTTTATTCACTCACCATATCTCAAAGATAGTATAGCTAGCATTCTGACCTAGTGGGGAGGGATAGGTAATAAGGAGATCCAGATGCCACCATAAATGGGCATGTAAATAGCCAGCATACTAGTCTGTGATACAGAATGTGAGGGATTTATCCATTGTCCCATTCTACTGTTCTTTCTCTGGTCATGAGTTTTAAAGATCTTAAGAGAACATAAAACAGAACAACTCCAGAGAGAAACCAGAGATCCATAAATCACATTGATACCAACTCTGAAAGCCTTCCTGTATAATGGGGGATTCTGCCTTACAAATCTTTAAAAGGCTATCAGGGATTCAGATTCTATGTGTATTCCAAAGGGAGCGGCCCCCATCTCATTCTCCATTACTGTGTGCTTAGTCTTAGTTCCTCCTCCCCCCCAAAAAAAAAAAAACAATTCAAAGAAATTTGGAAAAAAAGCTTAGAGCCAGAGTTTGGGAACATAAATGTCACTTACATCAACAACCAAAAATTGCTTAGCTTCAAGGCCATGAAGCACAGAGTACAATTTTTTTTTCCAAAGTGTGGAAAAGGTAGAAAAAGCAACACATTGAAACTGCTGGAAGTGTAAGAGGGAACTCCATCCTCATATTGACCAAAGGCAATCAATTGTTCAATGTGACTTCCTTCTAACTGCAGTAAAGATTTTTATCTAGCTCTACCAAGTCATGCATCTGAGAGACTTCAGCCAAGTTGGAGGCTGGAGGCTTAGTTTAACTAAGTAAAATCAGCAGGGTGAGATTTACTGCCAAGTCCAGATCTGGGGAGCTGATGAAATACCTTGTGAATCAAAAGTTGGGAAAAGGTTGAATAATCCGGTTAAAAAATGTGTTAAAGTTATTCTGTCATTCAGGTCCAATCTTTCCCACTGCAACTTTGGTTAAATGCATCATCCTCCAGTGAGATGGTAAAATGGAAATATCATTATATATTATGCAAAATATATTATGCTTTCCATAATGCATCAACAGTTAAATAACTATCTTGAAGAAGATGGTCATTAAAGAGAAACCATATGTTGTAGACTAGGTAGAGGGTCAATAATTGCAGTAAATTAATTATGAGGAATCTAGTAAGATCAACAGTTTGTAATAAATTTCTTGAAGCAATGCAGCTTCATTATCTCCCATAGTCTATGTTAAAAGGTACAATGTGCATATTTACATAGATTTGAGGACAGTATACAAATAACTGTCAAGATATGATGTGTGAAAGATATAAACATAATTGTGATTAACTTGCTGAGAACAGAACATTTGTTAGCTATCTAATATGGTCACAGATTCTGCACTTTACCTTTAAACAAACTTTTTGTGTTGACTTCACCCTGAATTTTACATAAAGCAACATTATCTAGGGTGTCTAGCCGTGGTTGAATACTTCAGTTCAGTAGTGGGATTCAAATATGTGAACAACCAGTTCTCTGTGTGGATGCCACTTCCGGAAGTCCATTCTGGGCCTGGGCAACAAAAAATTAGCTACCGGTTCTGCCGAAGTGGTGCGAACTGGCTGAATCCCACCACTGCTTCAGTTACATTATGAAAAGAAGCACAAAGTATATCAGGGTACATATAAGTGTTTATATATTATTGCTAAATGGCAACTGGTTTTTATAATGTCTTCTTAATGAATGTGCATAGAACAAAATTTGAGCTTTGCTATTAATATAGAAAAATGTTCTTTTTGTTTTTTAAGACTATCAAAAAGCATAAAAATAGGGACCTGTAAATTTTGCTACCAAATTACAGTGATATATGTTTGAACCTACTTGTAAGCTTTCTTTCACTTCCCTCAGAAATTAATTTTGGGAAAAGCCAGTGGGCATAATATAGGAGATCACTTCAGCTTCTCAATAGCTGGAAATGATAGTTTATACATCATTTCTCACAGACATCATATGGTTTATATGTTCCAGTTTCATCAGCTCCTGCGTAGGAAAATTATTTTCTACCAGTCAAAAGGCTCAGTGTCCTACTCTGCTTGCCATGTAATTCCTTTTCTTCTACAAAGACAATGGGGAGTAAAAAACCAGGACTGAATAGACCAAAGTAATGGGTCTGCTAGAAGTAAGCTGTCTACCCCAATTTTCCTTGCACAAATTCAAGTGTATCTCTTACCACATGCTAGCAGTATCTCCAACGGTGAAGAACGAGAGAAGCAATGGATTGAGGCCAATTTACCCATTACTCCAAATTTGCAATCGCTGCCATATTTAATTTTTTCTTCCTCTAATGTCTCTCAGAACTCACTTTGTATTCTTGAACTGTGTTATTTGTACTTGCTTCTCCATGTTCTATATCATTGGCTGCCACAGCCAGAGTGATGGGGAGACTAAATATACCAACATAAGATAAAATTAAGTTATTCTGGGTGTTACAGAGAAGAATTACAAAACTATATGTGTAGTTTTGTTTTTGGAGAACATCCATACATTGGAGTCTGACTTTATCCTTAGATTAAGTAAAGCACAGTGTAAAAAGATCCCTCTGACTGAGCTTTGGGTGGAATGATTTTATCAAAAATGAAATAGAAAAAGTATAAGCCTTAATAAGAACAATTCACAAATGATTTGAGTTTACAAGAAAAAGAACAGGACATGATAAAAAGTCAGGTTAGAACAAGTTGTGCAGGCAGACAGATTATACTTTAGAAAATGAGTAACCAACACAATAAAATATATTAAAAAAATTTGAAGATGAAGGACTTCTGGTTTGATGTCGCAGTGTAACGGGTGCAGGAAGATGGGGCTCCGTCTTCCACATTTGATTTTGTCCCGCTGGGGACCCTAAAAAGGGTCAAAAGTCACCCTGAAGAGGCAACGAAGGGGGGGACCCTCTTCAATTGCAAAGGGGCAGCAGCCCTTCCACTGAATCTGAGGAAGCCCTCCAAACTGGCAGGGGAAAGACTGGCTACATTCGTGTGGCCAATCAGAAGCTGCTGACAACCGAAGATAAGCACTAACTAGCAATTTCTGAGCAACATGGATGGAACTGGGTGAAACTTTATGCTCTTTTTATGGCCCTAACACTACTTTCCTGGAAAAAAGAATGCCCAAAGCAAAGAATCCTCCCCGATGAGATAGGGAAGGGAAATTATTGCCCTGCTCCCTCAGGAAAAGAAAAGCAGTGAATAAATAAACAGAGGAAACTACAAGATCAATTTGGAACTAATACAGATCTATAGCTTTGAAATTTGGGGACTAAAAGTACCTTTGAGGCTTTTAAAAAAAATATTTGAAAGTTTGCAAAATAAGCTTGGATTTGGAAAGCTGTAAGACGGTTTCAACGACATCTAGTGGAGAATTATGGCACTACAATTTATTATGCTTAAGGGAAACTTGGCTTGAAGCCCAGACTCAGATAAGACTCTTTGTTATTCCTGGACACTTTTACTTTTGCAGACTGCAGCTGGGAAAAGGGAAAAACAAAAACTCTTGGGCTGCTTATCTGGGTTGGGGACCCTATTGGACTATAAAGACTACATACAAAAACAAAATGAGTGTTCCATACTCAACCTTAAATGGTAAAAAATCATCTTCAACACCTGTCTCCAAAGCTCTCAGCTTGATATGTCAACAAAAAATTGTTAATGAATCTCAGAAAGAAATTATTTCCATGTTGAAATCAATCTAAGAGACAATTGTTTTATTTCAGGATGAGACTAAAAATAACACAAATGAGATAAAGAACAATTTTCTAACCTAAACTCACAAATCCAGACAATGACTGCAAAGAAGGAACTAATAACCCAGAAAACAGAAGGAAAATTAAAAGAAATGGATCCAAAGACGGAGGACCTAAACTAAGGAATTAACAGACGGATACAGACAAATGAAAAATTGGAAGATGCAGTGATAACACCGGAAATGGAAAAGACATCATACTTGTCAAGATCTCAGAACACATTTGAGGATGAGGAAGAAGAGCGGATCAAATGGATGATAAAGCTCTTAGGAGAAATGCTAAGAAATGAACAAGAAATGAAAAGAAAAACTGAAGGAGAAGGATGGAGGCTGTTTAATGAATATAAATGGGTTGAGCATTCTTCCAAAAACACTTCAACCAAATTCTTTTCCTCATTCCAAACAATATATACAAAAACAGAAAAAAAACTACTGGATGATTTAAGTGTACTGACTTGGAAAGTTATTTGGCAAAGGAAGAAAGCTAGAGTAAGACTGAAGAAAATAGAGGTTCTGACCTATTAGATGGGATATTATACTACTAAACAGATGTTTGAATATGGCTAAGAAAATAGATAACTGTTAGAAATAAAAATATTATTATAATTAGAAGGATAAGATTTGTAACTAGAATATTATACTTTGTTATGAGATGGGAAATATGAAAATTCTAAAAGGGTTTGAATAAGGGAAGCTTTTGGTTACCCAAATATAATTTATTATGAGAAAATTATAAGCGATAGAGATGTTTTGAACATTGACGGGAAATTAAAAAAATTTAAAAAGCGGGAAAACAGGATATTGATTGAATAAATGGATTTTAAGTGCAAATGCAATTGAGATATAGTTTGACTAGAAAAGATATTATAAATTGATACTATCAATATTATGTATAATACCAGAAAAATGTGATGAAGATGTCTATATTTAATTGTATATGTATTAACAGTAACAAGAATTGTATTTGCCCAATATGGAAAAATGCATACTACCGGATGAAGAAAAGACCAAGGAAGCACTGGATGGTGTAGTATTGGACTAGGCTGAGAAAGTTAATATGTACCACTGAATTACTAATAGATCCAGACAACACGTTGCTTATTAAGTACTTATGATTGTAAAATTAGAAAATTAATAAAATATTTATTTAAAAAATTGAAGATGAAGAGAACAAAACATAACATTTAGTAATAATCCCAAGGATATTTGGCATAACGTACTGTAACTAGACTGGGCTTGATCAGTGGGTCCCAGTTTGTTCAGATCTCACTTAATCTAACTCACTTTGGAGCCATAAAGGGAATTATGGATTGCACCAGAATGGAATGATAAATATTATGAAGTTGGAAAGGACTACAAAAATAATCTAGTCCAATGCTCTGCATTGTTGTGGGAGTTTCATCACTGGAAGCTTTCAAGAAGAGACTGGACTGCCATCTGTCAGAAATGGTGTAGGGTCTCCTGCTTGGGCAGGGGCTTGGACTAGATGACCTACAAGGTCCCTTCCAACTCTGTTATTCTAAAACACCATTTTCTAAACACAGTTTTCTAAATTACCAGGGGGAAAAAACAATTAAGCCATCCTCAACAGCTCAAGGTCACTTTATCCTCCAATTTTTGCTTCACAAAAATTCTGTGAAGTGGTTTGGGCTAACAGCAAATGACTTGATAGTCTCCGCTTTCTTAGTTCAGTACTTTAATTGCAACACCACATTGGTTTTTTTGATGGTTTAAATCTGTGGTACATTTGTGTTTTTAGTAAAGAAAAAGACATTTGTATCTCAGAGAATGATTTAAAAATAAAATATCACGAATCTTAACCCCCAAAAGACAAGAATGTCAAAGCAATTAAATAGGATAGTTCACTAATATCGAAGAGTATTTGATAAATAGTAACCACTGGATTATCTATAGCAATTTTTTCACTTATGTTGCCTAATGCTTCATTAGCCCATTCCTTTTCATGCCTCAAAATGTGGAACATGACTTTTTCCTCAACTTCCCCCCCTCCTTTCTTTTCCACATCATTCAGACATCTGGGCACTTGGAAGTATATTTTTCTTTATTGGCATCCATGCTGGTTGTAGTATGTTAATTCTCTTTGTCTCTGAAGTCAAGAACTCCCTCAATCTTCCAGCATTCTCTGAAATCCTTACCCATTTATTCACTCCACTCCATGGAATTTATCTACTCAAGTCCTCCATCTAGCTCCATATTCCTCCATTACTGACTGGTAGCAAATGATGCCAGATGCCAAATGATCATTATTTATCCATTCAATCTCTTCAGCCTTTTCTTATAGGATTTGGTTTCCAGATCTATCACCAACTTTATTTGGACCTATTCCAGTTTATTGATAATCTTTCTAAATTACATTGGAATTGGACAGACAATTCCAGGTAAGATCTGATCACTCCAGAATAAAATACAATCTTTATTTCTCACAGTCGTTATGTTGCACTTTGGTTGATGCCCTCTGCACTATTGACTCATGTTAGCTTGTAGTCTTCTTAAAGACTCTTAGATCCTTCTAAGATCTACCCCTATCAAGCTAAGCCATATATATGATAGCTTTTCTTTTCTCTGCATTCTCTAATTAATGGAAATGCGTTGGTTGCTGTAAATACATTTTCATTGTAAAGATTGAACTAAGTTGTATTCTACTTTTCTTGACAATCTGCAGATAAATATATTAACCTGCTTTGATACATAAACAGGGTTAATAGTTGATATTTTCTCAGCTTACATCTTTGTGATAAAAATATGCCTTTACCAAGCTGAATTTGCCTCTAAAAATTGTGAAAACTCACCCCCAGCAGTCTTCAATCCATTACTAGCACTGCCCTTTTTCTTTTAGAGTATCACATTTCAGTTCTATCCTTCAGCAGCTCCATCTGTTCTCTTTTAAGCTGGCAAAGAAGAGTTACACGGCAGAGCTTAATAGATCTAACAGAGTGCAGATCTTGACAGTATTTTATTTACTTGTTGCTTATTTATTTATTTTGTTGAAAAGGAATCACAACATCACAAAAAAGTTCTACAGTTGGGAACCTTCTGCTCCAAACAATCCTGTTTCAGAAATGGACGGATTTATGAAACCAAAAATTACTTTCTATTTTGGGTTTGAGATACTCAAATGAGTGCAGACTCAGTATGCCCATAATGGATTTTAGCATATGGCAAGCAGAATCCATTCAGGCATCGACTCATTTTTTGCTGAGATCAGAAAGTGAGAGTTTGCATTTCATTAGAATACAAAGCAATTTCATGACCTTCTAAAACCATAGATAACCTTGGATATTTCTCCAGCTTCTATTGGCTTTATCAGTAGCTCATAAGTTTTTGAAAAGGTCTGGGAGGGGGAAATGGGTAAAACGCAATATGAATCAAGCAAACAGATCCAAAAAGAATTCCGTTGGATAAAGCTGGCTTACTAATGGCATTTGAGTAAGGGAAGCTACTTCTCCTTTTAACTATTTCACAACGTTCAACTCAAATCTGTCCCTCCAAATCACTAAATGTAACCAACTTCCCAGATTCAGCTGAGCTATCAATAGTGAAATTGAAAAGTGAGTGGCAGGGGCAAATTAATTCTCATCGTGGGCAGATTTTATCTTCTTATAGACCAACATGCATTGCCTAAGATAAGTGCATTCAGATCAAAAAGCCATATTTGTAGCACTATTGATTTACTGTGCATAGTGTAAATGTATTATTTATACCCAAGTAATATATAGGATGCAAACTTGTTTAGAATAGAATAGAATAGAATAGAATAGAATAGAATAGAATAGAATAGAATAGAATAGAATAGAATAGAATAGAATAGAATAGAATAGAATATTATTATTCTATTCTATTCTTGTTTGCTTTATCTGTCTTCAGGTATTGTAGGGGCAATGGTTATGGTTACATGAGGGGCACAATTGCTTAATGAGGGCTTTTGCTTTTGCTTTCCTTTCGGGGGAATTGTCATTACTAAACATCCAATGCTAAGAGGCAATTCCTCCTTTTATGATATTCATAATGTGTATATCATTGTAATATAATATGACAATATGTGATGAGTGATTTATGTACCTGATTAAATCAACCAAGGATTGTATAAATAATGCTGCTCCATACTCAGCTATAATTCCTGACGGGGCATATTTTCTTTTAATACAAACATATCAATTTATTATTACAAATGGGATTTTACCCATTTTTGCAAGATCTGCAAACATGTAGGCTGCAGCAGAGATAGAGATGGCACGTATGGCTCATTCCACCAGTAACCCTGAGAGACCAGGTCCATTAAGCTCCTCTTCTATGAACTATTTGCTACTGATTTTTTTAAGAGTGATTGCTTACCCCTAAAGAACTTGTCAGATCTCTGTAATGTCAAGCAGGACTGAAAATAAACAACTGAGGAAGCAAGTCCCTCTGCAGCCCAAGATTCATTAAGGCTTAAGATGACAACACAACAATTCCAACTACTGTCTTTGTTTCCAATTATTATATTGTTTTATAATAGTCTCTGCTATATATTATGCAAGCTGTGCCAATAATATATTAGCATTTGCAGCTCAACCATAAAACCAAGGAACCAATATGATCGACATCAATACAACTAGCATCCAAACCGATACAGATAGATCTTCTCAGTTTCTTAAATGTACCCCTGAGCTTAATATTAACAAGGAACAAGTGCAGCGGTAGATTGCCTGTATACCAAAACATCCATATATCAATCAAACTAGCACAGAGACTTGTTTGTAAGCAGCCAGATATATTGTGTATCTACCAGCTCCATCAGTAATAGCAAAAGCAATCCAATCACTGCACATTCCTCTCTCCTTTGGGATTAGATCCAGAATGAATTAACTCCTTTTATTCTACAGCTCTCCATTCCCCAACAACTGCATTGCTGCATTGGCCAAGAAGGGAAACAAATTAACCAACAACACATGTAAGAAATCACCCCAACTAGATCCTCTGGAGCAGCACAGAACAAATAGTACTGCTTGATATGGCCATATTTTATTTTGCACATGAAACAAAGTAGTGTGCTTTGTTTTATTTACATACTGATTGACTTACTTAAAAGATTTATATGGCTATCCATATTACACAGTGTAATACTGCGAGGCTCAAAACAACATGCAAAAATAACAAAATTCAACACAATTAAAATCATTATACACGACGAAGTCACCACATGTTTTTGTTCTGACCTGTGTCTGTTGTACTAAGAATGGAATGGTAGAAACAATATGCCCCTATTTTTCCCATTCCATTGGCCTGTGTTGGGGGCTATAATTTCTGTTTTTAAAATTTAGCCCTAATTTCTATTTTCCCAGAAAATAAAGTTATATTTCTCTGCAAACTGTTTAGTCTCTTTCTGTAAATTGTGATCTCTGTCACATGTTACACAGGGGATGTTGACTTGTAAGCAATTAATAGCAATAGCTTTTACAACATTGGCCTTGCTTACAACCTTAAGATTCTTCAAAACTTGTGTATAACAAGCGTTTATGGTCTCCAGGTTGACAAATACGTATTCCAATTCTCTTTCAAGATATTGTAGGTAACCATTAATAGTTCTTTCTGTTTAGGAATTCTAATCTTCTGGTACAGTTTATAGCTGCAATAAATGTTTTGAGATTAAACTCACTCTTAACTTATCCAGAGTTCTCAAACAGTTTTGTACTATCTCTGAATTTAGTAATGTTTAAGCATTGCTCATAAACCTCTACTTTTTCTTACTGTGTTGTTATTTTATTCCATCTCGAATAACAATTCTGTCATCGTAAAAATTATTTTATGTGACATGGTAAGGCTTCCCTGTCTGCAAAAAAATGGGTTAAATACAGTCAACAACTTTTATGCATATGATAGACAACCATTTTCTATAAACTTCATTATTCCTTATAGTTTTTGGTCAGAAGCAGTAATGTGGCATATATGTCAGGGAAACCAATCAGAAATAGACTTCAAGGTTTATAGTGTCATTGAATAAATTTCCAACTCTCAAAAAGCTGAACTGAGTCTGGATCAGACAATTTTAGTGACTGCGAGGTTAACTATAAGCTACTGTAAGGTTTTGTTTTGTTTTTGTCTCATCTACATATCATTATTGGAAGAAAAATCACTGTCCAATCCGAATTTTTGAAAATTTTCACAATTTGTAAAATCTGAGAGATTCCAGTCCACACAAATTCTTTGCAAATCAGTTGTATATCCCAACTACTGCAGCAAATTGTTCCTCAATTTCTGTATCTGTTAAGAGTTTGGAACAATATTGACTTGAATAGATAGTCTACAGTTACACAATCATAAAGGACCATACTTTGCCTATTCCACAGCTGCTAGTATTGGCATTCAAACAATATTCTGGTTGTCATCACAGAATTCCAACACTGGGGCCTCCGTTTCTAATATTTCTGAGACCTTTATCTTGTTATACTACTATTGGCAAACAGGTTTTAAAGAGCTGTTTTGAAGGGTGCAGGATCTTTATAAATTGATATTGGGGAAAAAAATTACAAAGCATTGTACCATATGCTCCAATCAACTAAAAATGGAGGGGAGGGGGTCTTTGGACCCAAGCTCACTTCCCTGTTCATTAATGCCATGTCCAAGATCTGTGCAGGTGTAAAAGGCATTTGGTTTCATTTACCTTTAGACCTGTCATCTTGATGGTTGCCATGACTTTGACAAACTATGATCGTGTTACTCCTTTGAAAAACTATAAATGCCCTCTTGTGCACCAAAATGTCTTCCAGGTTTTGAAGAAGTGCAAACATTTCTTTTGGAACAGCATGGAAGCTACAAAAAGGCAGAAAGTTAATCATTTAAAGAAACACATATCTAAAGGTTCTATAAGCATAGATAATGAGGTGCAATCTGAAGATAAAAAAGTCCTGCCAGATCAAGCCAAAATCCATCCTAGTCTAACTTCACATATTGACCACTGAGATATCCCTGGGATCTTATAATCATGAAAAGAAGGTAGATCCCTCTTCCTCTAGTACTTCCTTCCAATTGGTATTTGAAGGCATTGAATTTCCAGACTAGTAGACGTGATAAACATGTCCTCCATAAATTTATCCAATCCATGTTATTAGTCACATAAGTGCCTTTGCCTCTTTTTCAGATGCTGGGTAAAGAAGTACTTTGCCTGTCCTTGTTTCCCCTGGTAAAAATTGAGAGGGGAAACAAAGGTGGAGAATAAGTGCAGTCCAGATAGGCCACCACTCTGGTCAAAAGGAAGAGTTGAAATCTGAAAAAGGGTGTCTTTAGCCAGCTTCATGTCCAGCTAGTTTACACACAGAAGTCAAGCAGCTTCAGGCTGCAGTACAGAAAAGCTCTGTGTATCAAACATGCATTAAGATCATATTCTCTGCTTCTGTACTGAATACAGAACTGAGTTATCTAGACCAGAGGTCACCAACCTTTCTCAGTTGGCAGACCAGAGGGAAAGGGAGGGAGAAACATTTTACATGCACACACATGGGACTGCGAGCACGTGCGCAATGCAAACAGGGTGCAGCTAACACCCACGTGATACCCACTAGCCCAGTCCCGTTCTTTTGCTGCACAGTGCCCTGTTTCCGTGCCCTGAGGCATGGCGGTGTCCTGTTTTCACACCCTGCAGCGCAGTGGCATCCCATTTTCATGCCACGAGGTATGGCAGTATCCCGTTTTTGTGCCCCATGGTACGGCAGTGGCCCATTTTTGCACCCTGAGGCACGGTGTCCTGTTTTCGTGCCCCGTGGCCATGGGGCTAGCACAAGTGGGGGGGTGCATGTGCACATGTGTGCACGCTGGCTAGCCTGTCCCGTAGCCCACAGGTTGGGGACCCCTGATCTAGACAATGTAAATTCTTACTGCCAGGGCTGCAAGGAATGTGATAGTCCTATGCAGATAAAGCAGGCTCCGGAAATCTTTGTCAATAGACTCTGATGTCACAGTTATCAATGTAGCTCCTATAGCAATTGAAAGCAAATGTCATTGTTGTTTACTTTCAGTCACTTCTCCCATGAACTCCCCAAATTATCAGGCCATGTAACTGGCCACCTGAAAAAGGTTCATTGGCGTCACCATATTTTGTAACTTCTCTCATATCACAAGTTTGACAGGCAAATAGACCTTTGTTCTTCCATTTATGGTATTCTGCAGTCCAAGGGCTCTTCAGCACAGAAGGCTTATATCCAGAGTAGTAGCTAAGAGACAGTTTAAAGAACTGGCAACAGCACCTCCTGTCCTCACTTTGCCTTGGTGACAAAGCAAAATGCAGGATCAAAGAACTAGCATGGAAAAATTGTTCTCTTTTTCTCCACTCCCATCTGCTACATACACATACTTCTTCTGCCAGCCATAGCAGGAGAGACAGAACAGAAAAAAGGCCCGGTTCTTCCATTCTCTCCCCCACTTTTTTTTGCCATGGGTTGAGAAGGGAAGGAGCATGTCACTTGCTGTAGGTTCACACTTCTATGTAGTGATTATTACATAGGATTAAACACTGACAGCATATAGCCCTCTTCTGCTTTTCTTCACCACCCAAGGGGAGAGAAGGAGAAGTAAGACTCTTTGATGCCTATTCTTTCAGCACCAAAAATCCTTGTTTCTCCTCCTTCAAGTTGTGGCTTTCTCCTGATCTTCTTCTCATACAGAAAGGCAGTAAGTTGGATGCTACTCTGTAGCTGGCAGCCCTTCTCTTAGCAGTTTTACAGAGAAGCTGACCCACCCAGGTAGCTTAAGAGTTTCAGGGGAGGGATATTTTATGCATGCATTTTCTGCAAGGCTACTAGACTGATCAAGAATTCTCCCCACAGAGAATTCTCTCTATAAATGTAGAAAGTGGGCAGCTATACTGTGAAGGTGTCACCTCCCAACTATAGAGTATTGAATCCATAGAGGAAGGGGTAAAGACATGGGCACTGACCTTAGAGAAGACCATTCACCACTAATATGTCTAGCAGTCTTCTGGAAGAATGCTGGAGACACACTTACAACATCTGATGAATACATTTCTTACAGATTTCTAGCGGTCTGCTAAAACAAAGGTCAATAACCTTTTGGGCACCAGGGACCAGTTCTGTGGAGAGAGGTTTTTCCGCAGACTGGAGGGTGTTGGTTTTGTGTACTGCTTGCATCCCATGAATGGGGTTTTGCTTGTTTGTGTGGACCAGTTGCTGGCATGCTGCGGTACCAGTCCACGGACCAGGGGTTGGGGACCCCTGTGCTAAAAGATCAGCGAGTACCTACTAATATTACTGCCCCATATGAACCTGGGCTGAAACCCAACCCTTGCCACGCATCCAAAGAATAGTTTGTTAAGTTAATTTCACCATACTGTTATATAATGCTAAATGAACATACTTGTAGATCCTAGCCCATTGAATTGTTAGGCTAGCTCAATCCATTATTCTAAATTAATTTCATCTGGGCAACCACTGCATGAAGCATATGTATCTTAGTACAACTTAGTACAGCTTAGTTAAATTAAAATTATCACTAGATTTAGGAATTTAGAAAAACTTTTTCTAATGACATTAGTAATTTAAGAACTTCAATGTTTTGAAAAACCAATTAGATAGATAGATAGATAGATAGATAGATAGATAGATAGATAGATAGATAGATAGATAGATAGATAGATAGATAGATAGATAGATAGATAGATAGATAGATAGATAGATAGATAGATAGATATATAGATAGATAGATAGATAGATAGATAGATACATACATACATACATACATACATACATACATACATACATACATACATCTTAGGAGAGTTTGGATCAAATCTATTTTTCCTTCCCAATATATTCCAAATGTGTCTTGTAGCCTTTAATCAACTGCATGTGGGAGAATGACTAATGGCTATTTTTTTCACCAGCTGGTGATGCTATGGGAGAAAAAAACACATTTAAAAGAATCTAGAAATTACTGCTCTTAAATTGTCCTGCATTAAAGCTATAAAGAGAGCACCAGTTGCAAGCCCCTTTTCTGAGGGACAATGGAGGTTGGACACCAGGACAATGCAAATTATGCACTGAAAGGTATATTTTTCTGCTGGGTAGAGATGTGCACATTAATGAAGCCATGAAGAAGCACATCTTCTCATGTAAGCTTGGGCCTTCAGTCTTCTATTTATTGATTAGGTTCACATGTCATTGCAAACACCCTATTTCATTTGGTCTTCCCACTTGAAATATTGACAGCAAATTCTTTTTAATTCAAGGAGGGAAGGAGAAATATATATATATATATCTACTGTAACTAGTTTTACAACCAGGGAAAGTTATTGGCTTGCTCTTATTTTAAACACATGCAGTCATTTTCAATTGAAGAGTGGGTAAAAATCTGTAAATCAAATCTTTTAAATAAATAATAACGCTAATCTCACAACAAGGGAGAGGAGAAGTTTGCAAATGTAACAGGCCTAGAAGAAAATAGTCACTCTGTAATGTGTACAAATTGAGCTGAGTTAAGCTGAACAAATACCGTCTGAAAAAGCAGTGAGGGGCCTGGAGCAATGAGGGTTCTCAATAGATGCAAGAAGGGAGAAACAGACACCTATGTATGTATGTATGTGTGTGTGTGTATATGTGTGTGTTTGCATATATATATGCAAACAGGAAAGGGAACTGGTACTTAAAACATTCTTTCTCCCCTGTTCAATTACTGAGACCTGAACCTTGCAGTTAGAGGTTTAAAGTAAGCTGAAAATAAGATTGTTTCTTGGGCTCTCATGAGTGATAGCTTCTGATGGTTCAGTGCACCAAGAATTTGTCTAATCTTTTGGCCTTGTTCTTTTTTCTCCCTTTCATTATGCTGTTCTCCCCAAGGAACAGGAGAAATATGTGCATTCTTTCATTTCTGCTGAAACAGTAAATGTGAAAAATGTTCTTATTTTCGTTACCTAGCATTGCATTTATTCTCCAGAGAAAATTCTCAGAAATATCTTGCATGTTACCTTTCCCCCTTATCTTGTTAAACCAAGCTGCCTTCTGTTAAAGCTAAACAGCCCACTGTGATGATGGCAGATAACAGGGAGATTTAAAAGAGATTTGGACACATGCATAGATCGCATTTGGGGGCTTATCAGTGATTCTTGGAAGAAGAAACTACCCTAGAGGAAGCATGAAAGCAGATTTTTCTGGGTGGTGATGTCTTTCAGTTGAATTTCAACTCCCATAATTCACAGCCACCAATGGCCACCATCCAATTTTTCTGTGCTCATTGAAATAAGCAAATTCTTCACAAAACCATACCCATGCTCATTTCCACATGTTTTGCTTGGGAATGTTTCCATTTCTGCCAAATTGCATAGAATTCTATTTTCCTTCCAGCAAATATTTCTGATTTATATCAATGGGAAACCTAAAAGATGAAGAACTTGATAATCAGTTAACAAAATCCAGTAGCTCCTCCAGTATCATTTGTGGTGCAACAATGCAACAAAGTGCTGGCAAGATTGCAAACAGAACTTGGAAAGAGGAGCAGGATACTGTGAAAAAAGGAACAAAGATTAGTGGAACTTGAAACAAAAAAAACTACATGGACAGCTACGTGGAGTTCTGGGTGTTATCACTTAAATTAAGGACTTTAAGTAAGCCAGCCTGTCCTTTTCTTCATTTGCAAAAAATATCTATTGGGAAATCTTGGAAAAATCTTTAGAAGTCATTCTGTTTAGAAATGGGATACCAACTTTCAACAATTTGTGGTGAGAAAATGACATTTTAAATGCAATGACCTTGATAGGCCATAATTTAGCACAAATATATTAGCAACAGGATGCAGACAACCATGAAGTTGAAAGGATGCAAACATTATTTCATTCAACCTTCACGCCAAAGGCAAACCCCACCACCCAGCTTGGTTTATGCAATCCAAATCACAGTGTGCCACAAAAAGAGAAAAGACATATTGCAAAACTCTCTGCAGGCAAAATAGGCACAGATGAATCAAGCAAATAAATTAAGCCTTATGTTATAGGGCAACATAATTCTTTCCTTCCATATCCAGTCATTAGCCAAATTAACCAGGAAAGAAATCTGTTCTTGCACACAGATGTGATGGGGGTGGATTATAAGCAAGTACAAACTTAGCTATTGCTTTTCGGAAAAGCACATTTGAGAAGAAAGGAAGAAATGTGAAAATCGTTCCTGAAGATCAAATAAAATACTACCATATAAAAAGATTGCCCATTTCTATTAGATACTCTTCCTAAGGGTAGCGAACTAGTGAATCCTACATCTTTAGAATTACTATTTTGTAATTATACTGATTGGGTTCATAAGACATACTGAAATGCAGCAAATGGGTTTTAGTTGTTGGCAATTCAGCATCTTGTGAGAATCCAGCCATTGTTTTTATATATGATGTGAAACAGGCCATTTCATTAAAACATAATATGATTTAATTCAGGGGTCCCCAATCCCCAGGCTACAGCCCGATACCAGGACGTGGCCTGTTTGGAACCAGGCTATGCAGTGGCAGGAGAGCATGTGAGCACACACACAGCTCCACTTGCACGAGCAGTGGGTGAGCACATGCACATGGGAAGCTCCATTTGTGCAAGTGGCATACGTACGTGCACGCCGTTTGCGAAAATGGAGCTGCACACGCACACACGGAGCAATCCCCTCTCCTCCCTGCTGCCGGCAGTCCACAAAGGTTGGGGGCCACTGGTTTAATTATTTAGGCATAATGAGTTATGTGAATACAGTATGGGCATTTTGTTAACTCAAATTTAGTGTGTTATGTCAATCCACCCATAGGATTGACATGCTATCTGCGGCTAATGAAGTGTGTAATCCAAAATATCTGGAGGGCATGAAATACCTTTTCCTTGTTCTATTTGTGGTCCATGATTCAGGCCACATGAAATTCAAACTGGGTTTTTTGGTGCTCTCCAGAACCACCACCAAATGCAGTAGCAAATATAATTCTACTCCCCAATATTTTTACTATGGAATTATGTTAGAATTTAGAGGCTAAAATAATAAAATAATCACATTCAAAGAAGATAGGGAAAAAGCAGGGCAGGAATAGAAAATAATCATTCCATCACTTGCAAGCACAGCAGCCATATGGCTGGGAAAGGGGAGGGAAAACAGCAATTGCTGACAATGTTCTGCCATAAATTCCAATGTAAGTGAGCAACTGTATGATCCTACATGGCACCTTCTGCACTTATTAGCACTGGCTGAATGTACAATCACTAGTAAAAAAAATGGAATCTCCTAATCCACTTCCCTCGTGTCATTTATATTGTCTCACTTGCAGCTATGAACACATCCTATGTTTCCGATGCACCTAGAAGAACTATGTTGATTTTTGTATATAAATCTTACTTGGTATAATTTTATGATACAGGAATACACAAGAAGATTTATATCCAATATCTTCCTGTCAGACAAATAACAATAAAGCCACCAGATCAATGAATACCTTAGGGAACTATTGTGCAAGCCACATGAAGAAGGAAGGAATCTTGCAGCCAAGAAAGGCTTCCAGGATCTCTTATCCTTTATCTCTTATCTTATTATGAAGATCAATTTAGTGTAGTAGTTAAGGTAATGGCCTAGAAACCAGGAAACTGTAAGTTCTAGATCTGCATGAAAGCTGGCTGGGTGACCTTGGGCCAATCATTCTCTCTCTATGGGGAAAACAAACAGACAGATGGAAAATAATAATAATCTAAACATCTGGCTGACTGTGCAACCAACCATAATAACTACATTTCAGCACATAACACCTCTGCCATTGCATTTTCACTCAGAACTGTTGTACTTCTGGAAGCAAATTCTCCATTTTACTCATGTCAGTTAGGAATAATATGATTTATAATCCAACACTGGCAGTAAAATTGAGGAAAATTAGTTTATTCTAATAACACCCTCATTCTCAAATTCTGAGAGAAAATGACATCCTCCACATAAAAGAATTCCAAGATGGCAACACAACTAGTATGTTGTTTTCTAATGTCACCTATTATTTTGTCTGTTCACTAAGATGGCCTACAAACAACTACTTTATTAAACATTAAGGCTGTGCAAGCTTTGAAAGAAATGTTTGAATTTTAAAAGCTTCAATCAAGAGATTCTGACCAAGCATTGAAGCACAAACTCTCATTTCAAAGCAACCACTTGAATATCTTTGAAAAGCTTGAAACTTCTTGAAAAGTTTCTCAGACTTAATAGGTTTTTTGTACTTCCAGCTTTTATGAACTTAGCCTTCATAAGTGGAGATTCCCGAGAGAGACTGTGCAGATGAACTCTCCAAGTTTGCCATGAGTAGCATCACTTTATTAAGCACTCTGCTTTTGAGGTGGCAATGCTAATATTATTTTAGATTTAATTCACTTTCTCAGCTCTCAACTTCTTAAATGTGACCAGCCCCAATATTCAACTTTGCTTTATAATATTCTAATGGAATATTATACTTCTTCTATGCTAGTCCTGCCATCACAACTGGGAGTCTAATTCAGTTAGAACTACAAGATCTGGGCTGCAAGAATCTAGTGGTTGGTTGACTACCAGATGGTCACAAAGAGTTAAGACTGAACCATTGCTATATAGTTGTCGTCTGGATTGTTAACAGTCCAGATTTGGTTAGCTCCAACTCAGCTTTCTGAATATTAGTGCAAAGCTAACCATTCCTGTATAAATTCATGGACAAAATTCTGCATAAGAGAGGCAGTTTTAAGTCTCTCAACAATGAATGAAAGGGCAGTGGTCTAACACAAATATTGGCTAAAATATTTACTGTTTTTAAGAAGGGGGAACAAAGTTACAATGCCACTACTCAACGGTCTACTATTCAGTGACTTGTCCCTCTCACATATTTCACTCTGCAACCAGCTTTTATTTCCTCTATTACATATCCCAGGCAATTTTTTTCAGCAAGTCATAACCCTGACTCTACCAAGCTTGGTACTGAGGAAGCTGTTGGTGACATATAAATATGATCAATAAATAAGTAAACAAACAAATAAATGCTGGATTTTGCTATTATAATTTACCCAAACTGAGACTATTGAAACCCAAGATGAAGGAATTCTTCCCAGAAGGGAACCATCTTGCTAACCCAGGGGTGTCAAACTTCTGGCCCGTGGGCCGGATGCATCATAGTGAAACCGGGCCCACCCCATTGCCGGCAATGGCAAAAAAGTCACGATACGTCGTGACACGTCACGTGATGTTGCGAGTTTGACGTCCCTGTGCTAACCAGTTACACCAGTTTGCTTGACATCACATAAACTCAGTGTTTAGAAGTAGGAAAGTTATATCTCTATGTAAGTGCAAATCAGTAGGAATGTTTTGGTATCATGACCAAATAAATAAAATAATGTTTTACCCTATTATGTAAAAAAAAATACCAGTGCTTCCCCATTGCATTGGATTATTTTTTTCAATTTTTTTTTAATTCATCTGCTCTTTAGTTTCTAAGGACAACTCTAAACAAGTCAGCATAACTTACCATAAAATAGGTCAGCAAATATTTATTTTGGATTTTGTTTTTGTTTTTTTTAAAAAAAGATCTCTAACATGAGAAAATCATATAGTTTGATTCTTTTCATTGGAATGTCATAAATATATTGGTTGTCAAGGGAACAATGTCTTTCCTTGCTAGTAGCATTACATGCTAATGCTGAAGTACAAAGTGATGTTGAAAATATTAAACCATGGTATGGTCATTATTAGGATAAATGGTAGAAGGAGTGATGTGGGAAGCAGGCAGACTGATAACAGAAGGACTTAGAGTGATCCGATGCAGTTCTCCCATTTTTCCTAAGATTTATCAGATCCTCACGACTGAAGTACACATCTTGTTTTGAGGGTGGTTTTTAGTAATATAAGGAGGTACAATGGCCTAGCAGTTAAAACAAAGGGCTTGTCAACCAGAAGGTTGTAGTTTGAGACCCAAGAACTGCATGATGGGGTGAGCTCCAGTTCTTGCCCCAATTCCTGCCAACCTAGCAGTTCGAAAACATTCACATGCAAGTAGATATATAGGTACCACTTTGGTGGAAAGGTAACAGCATTCTGAGTGCTTCAGCATATAGTCATGCTGGCAACATGACTACGGAAGTGTCTTTGGACAATGTTGGCTTCCTCAGCTGTGAAGATGAGCACCGCCTTATAGAATCAGACATGACTACTAGAGGAAACCTTTTTTTTTAAGTAACATGCAGGTGACATGTAGTTCTATTCCCCTTTTAGTTTAGTATCAAGTTGAAGATGATGATGGTTGGATGATCCCAATACATTTAAACGTAATCCATACAAGACAGTGACAGTCAGAAAGAAGTTGAATTTGGAAACAGGTCTCCAACCTGTTATTAGCTAAGAATTGTATAGTAGTTATCACTTCTCATAATTTCTGTTGTCAAAATTTCATTGGCCAAGGAGTTTTAAAAATAATTATTTCTAAGTGTTTTAAAATAATACAATACAAAAAAATTACATTTGGGGAAAATAATTGTATGTCTGTGTGTGTGTAAAAAGAGATAAACTCTGAAAACAATACAATAGGATCTCTCTGCTTTTCTACAATAAAAGATATTAATGTCCTAGTTATATGAATAACTATAGTTATCTGCTGAAAGATCTGCAGAGCCTTAATCAAAATTGTCTATACATTGCTGCTTTTTTAATTATTAATTTCAGTTAGTTTTGAAGCAGGGTTTTTATCGTGAATATTCAACACACTGTGATTGTCACAGAAAGGCCACTCCTCAAAATAGGCTTCATCAGGACAATGGGGACAGGAGATTGCATTCCTGCAGCAACCACATTTCCTTCTGCAGACCTGCAGATTACTTAGGATTTTCTGCTCTGTAGCTGTACAAGTAGCACTTTCTACAGATAGATGGAAGTCAAGGCATCTGTATTAAGAAGTTGTGGGGTGAAAGATAAGAGCTTTGACAAGGACTTGCGGGGAACAGGGACTGAGTACAACAATGGCCTGTAGCAAACATCTCTCTTTACTTCACAGTCCTTTGAATTGCTCTTTGAAGATAAGCCTGACAGAAGTTTCAACATGTACTCTAACTGTAGACTAATATAGAGTAGTACAGGGGAAGCAGTACTCAACACATCAGAAGCAGATTAGTAATCATGATGGGTCTTATTTAAAAAAAACATTGTGAAAAGCAAACAGTGCTTAAACAGTGTTCAGTGAAAGATAATAGATAACACGGGGAACAAGCAGGAAATTTTGAGATGGCTTAATTGAGAAAATGTCATCAGGTTTCATGGGAACAAAATTACTAGGGCTCCCTGTTATCTATCTCCTAGTGCTGGGACAGAACTATTTCCTCTCCTCCAACTTAATTAGAACTGATCCAGGCAGCAGAGATTCTCTTGGAAATCTGTTTGCTGACTAATATATCTGATTATACACAATAGATAGGAGCCATTTGCTGCTATCAGAACGGCGTTCTTGACTTCACAATTGCGGCCCATATTTGCTAGACTAATTCACCAGAAACCACTTAATCCTGTGGGATCTGGTAATCAGAAAACAAATATTACACCTTCAAAAGTCTTTTCATTTTTTCATTTCTACATGTTGGGGTATCTCCTCTCCATCCTCTTTTTTCCTCTTTTCTTCTGTTCTTCATTTTTTAGCCATCTGCAGAGTTATCTTCTAGGTTATGCCCTTCTGCAGTTTTCTCAGTACAATTCTAGGTTCAGAAAGTATAAATAAAAAAGTCTACATTAGGGAAAATGGCAGTCAAACGGTTTAAGGAAAACTCTATGCAAAAATATGCGTGTTAGGGAGAAAAGGTATATGGTTATCATGGAACGTATATGAAAATAAATGTAGCATTTCTTGCACATTTACAGAATGACATGAACTTTAATCAAGCTGACATATGACTGACATACAAAGGATGAGGTGGACAAGATGTGGGCATTCTGCACCCCA
Source organism: Azemiops feae (assembly GCA_023970755.1). Taxonomy (NCBI): domain Eukaryota; kingdom Metazoa; phylum Chordata; class Lepidosauria; order Squamata; family Viperidae; genus Azemiops; species Azemiops feae. The sequence goes on along the minus strand of JALGBA010000202.1, from coordinate 2,296,619 downwards.
TCTAAACTCTGATCTTTTTGTTGAGAGGATTAACCTTTTCCCTGATCTCTGATAGGTAAGATAGGTAAGAATCGTGAACAGCAAAAGTGACAAACTGAAATTGATCCTTGAGTCACTTATGCAGAGCTCTGATTGAGGCAAATAAGCCTGCAGTCATAGGCCCCTTTCAAACATGAACAAGGTTTATGTTAGAAAGAGTTCTGGAAGGATACCCAATCCATCCAGCAATAGCCAAACACCATACATGGAGTCACTGGAAGAAATCAATAGTGTATCACACAAGCAAATTGGAAACAGTGACAGCAGTGGCTCTTTAGATCACTTTAGAACAGGAACAAAAGAATGGATTTCAAAACAAAATTCATGCATCTTTTTACCTATGAATATGGTGTTTTAGATAGCAATGAGTAACACCAGCAGAGGGAAATGGCACCAAAAAAAGGTTATTCAAACTTCCTTGATGCAGATTACATGGTGTCCTTACTTCTATTTGGACTTGATTATTGGTCCAGATTAGGTCCAAGTTTCATAGACATTGGCATCATGTTCCATATGTTTGTTGCCTTGAATTAGCAATAGCAATAGCACTTAGACTTATATACCACTTCACGGTGCTTTACAGCCCTCTCTAAGCAGTTACAGAGTCAGCGTATTGCCCCCAACAATCGGTCCTCATTTTACCGACCTCAGAAGGATGGAAGGTGAGTCAACCTTGAGCAGGTGAGAATTGAACTGCTGAACTGCTGGCAATCAGCAGTCAGCAGAATTAGCCTGCAATACTGCATTCTAACCACTGCACCATCACGGCTCTTATATTAATTATATATTAAAAAGGCAGAATAAAAATATAACATAACAACATAACATAAATAATTATGAAAGGCAGCTCAATGTAGTAGTTAAGACATCGGGCTAGAAACCAGAAGACAGTAATTCGCATTTTAAGCACAAAACCAAGAAAGTGACCTTAGGCAAGTCACTGTCTCTCAGGTCCAGGAAGGAGGCAATGGCAAAACACTTCCAAAAAAACCTTGCCAACAAAACTGCAGGGATTCGTCCAGGAGTTATATCTGAACATATTAAATTTATTGGACCCAAACACCCTAATTTTACCAAAAAAAAAAAAAAAAGCCCCTCCCTGTGTGGAACTGCCTATATTCTTAGATGCTACCTTAATCACTCTTAGGCTCTTGGTTAGGATTTGAATTATTAAGTTTCCACCAGTTTTAGACTTTGAATCTAATTATAGATTATCCACATATAATATTAACTGGGCATGACCCATTGGGTCATTGTTTCAGAGATATTTCCTTACCTAAACAAAAAAAAACAGAATGATCATGGGCAGGCGAAAAAAATCAATAGAAGTGGAAGTGATTCCATTTCCTGTCAGATTCCTTCCTTCCTTCCTTCCCTTTCTCCCTCACTCCTCTGCTTTCTTTGTTCTACGTAAATATTTTGTCAGAAGCCTATGCCTCAATCTTGCAACTGACCTTTTCCACCTTTGATTACACAATTACAGAAATACTCTTAAGAATCTAGCACCTAATCATCCCTGCCCAACTCACACCCTTTTGAAACCGTTGTTTGACTTGAATTGTAGGGTAATCAAGGTTCCCTGGGAGGCAGACCTGAATCCTAGTCAACACAAAACTTTCTTCTCCCTCCTATAGTGTTTCAGAAAAACTTATAAAAAGCTTTGCTTTAAAAGAAAAAAAATGCTTAAAAGGAATTATGAGCTAAACTTATACAGGCCACCAGAACAAATGACTAGACAGCCCTTTAAACAGATTATAGCCCAAAGATGAAACTTAAGGTTAATCTTTTATATTGCTGCAGGGAACTGGGAGCTGCATTTGCAAATCCTTTTTGCTTAAGAGGCAGATATAAATACTTACTTATCTTATGACACTGCGTGCCCAGTCTCCCAATCTGGTCTCTGGTCACAATTGCAGTAGTTAAGAAATTAGTGGCATAGGATAACAAAAGCAAAGCAGCGGGTTGAGATTATATTCCCATTAACTTTTCAAAACAAATTTTGATTAGTGGGCAACATTTTTAATAGCTGTTTTCCACCTTTGATTCCTCCCTGGTAATCCCATATGACTGTGCTTTGTCATTATTATTCCCATTTACTAAAAAAGGCTTCTGCAAGGACACCATTGTGGGGACAATTATCATCCTCTCAGTCTGCTACATACAAACTTTGAGACATCTTTAAAAAAAAAAAAAACTTTGCAATAGGCTGGAGTCAAAACAAATCCTTGCAGATGAATGGGCAGTTTCAGAATTGGCAGGTCCATACTTGACTACTACCTGGTACTGCAACATCTGGAAGAAAAAATACAGCATCAAGGTCATAAATCCACTCTTGATTCTATCTTTTGTGACAGGCTCAGGAAAAAGCTGGCGGCCTGGACAATAAATTGAAGGCTTTATTTTTTGATACAAAAACTGCCTCAGAATTATTTTTATGGTCTTTTGTAATGGCCAAGGATACTTGATGAAAAACACCTCCCAAAATTAGGGAGTGAAACGGGGCTCTCTTTTGGTTCCTTTCCTGTTCAGTTGTTGTTTAAACTCTGTACTCCAGATGCTTAGAAATCAATAATCTTTCCCCACTTTGGGCCAATAGAAAAAAATCCCAATTTACTTTATATTGATACTATCATTCTTTCTTCCTTGGTGGTGGGATTAAGAAGAACATTATAATTCTTTATAATATATTGCCAAGCTCAACCCACAAAAATGGCCACAAGTCAGCTTTTGCTATGTTGGAGTTTTATTTATGAAATAGGTGGCCAATTTAAACCCTCAACTATTTAGGTTTTCCAGGGGAAAACAATTGTTCAATTATTATTTTTTTGCAATATATAACTTTGTACTTTCTATAAAGAAAAAATCTTTTGCATCCTTTCTTTAATGATTTTATTCCACCATTTCTTTGATATTAGTGTAACTATTGTCCCGCAGTGAGTTGTCCCTCAGCAAGTTGGCCATGGCGAGTTGTCCTGCAGTGAGTTGGCCACGGAAAATTGGCCATGGCAAGTTGGCTGTGGCAAGGTGGCTGTGATGAGTTGACCATGGCAAGTTGGCCATGACGAATTGTTATAGACCTACCTGGTATGATCAATGCTGCACCAGGTGGATAATTCCACTGGAATCAAAAATAAGGGACTGCAGTCTTTATCTTATAGTCTTTTTATAGTAGATGCAATAGCCAAAGGAATCACAACATATGCCTATGGAATATCGGTAAACACAACAACCTTAATACAACCACCCGTTGCTGTATAGTCAGAAATCCAAGTGACTTCCGGTTCCGGTCACAGCGCCCGCGGACGTGCAGAGAACTCGTTCTCTTGGCCGTCCGGTTTCCCCCCGCCGGTAGACCCTGGATAGGGTCGAAAGTCGCCCTGTAGGGGCGACCACCGTAGAGGAGGGCACTCGTTGATCGCGGAGGGAGCGGCAGCTCCCTCTGCGGTCCGAGAAAACCACCTTTGGGCCGACAGGGAAAAGATCGGCCAGTAACATGGCCGATCACTCAGCTGCTCCAGCCGAAAGTCACAGCAACATCTAAGCAAAAAGAACCACCATGGAAGATCCGGGTGAGACCTTTCCTTCCCTCTTGTTAATTTACCTTTTTCCCTGCTAACAGCTTTAAAAACTATTTCCCTATTTTGAGAAAGCAGCGTTTGATTACTGGGGAAAACGGGCTTTGGAAAAACAATTATTGTTTTTTTTACTATTTTATTTTGTCTACATAAGCAGTTGGAACTCGAGCATCCGGGTTATTGTGACTTTCTCTTTTGGCTTGTTTATCTTCAGTTTAGGTGAAAATCCTTAGGGAGGGGGTGGAATGTTCTTTTTTTCTCCCCCCCCTCCTGAACAGTACTGCCTAAAAAACTTTTTGCTCTCTGGGCGGACTTATGTAGATTCTTTTGGATACAATGCATCCTGGGACTTGGCATGAAGCCCAGAAACTTTGACTGATACAATGTAACTTGCTCCATTTGAACTCCCACTTCCTGATTTTGGCGTGATGCCCAGACTGGATTACAACATAACAACTGACTGCCAGTTTTTATCTCTGTGCTGGACTTGACTATTGGTTTATTTTTTCTCTATCTTTCTTTGGAAATATATCTCTGTCTGCATTTTATATTTTATAACGCTGCAATCTATTTTTTAAGCTGAACTTCTTTAAAAAAAAAAGAAGAAGAAGATGGAATCCTACTCACAGATTAATTATGGACTTATATTAGAAAAAATCTTGGAAGCGAGACTGGAACTTAAAGAACATATTAGATCGCTTAGTTTCAAGGAGGACTCAGAATTAAAAATTGAAGCTCAACCTTTGATTGACTATGATACACAATCAGATCTACAACTTAATGAGATGGATGGAATACATTTACAATCTATTGAATCTACTGAATTTATTGAAGAGGAAGAGGACACATCCTACATGATGGATTTCTTTGATGATCAAAGGCAGAACTCAACTAAAACATTTACAACTTTAAAAGCAACAGGATTGGACTTCCAAATACGAGGCACAAAAAACGTTGACAACATGACAGTACAGACAACACTGGATAAAAGAGAAAAAGAATATGATTGGACTCAATGGTGGGAAAAGGCCTTTAGCCAGTTACTAAGATGGGAGGATTTAGAGGCCCTGTTGTGGAAACCTACCTGGCACAAAAAGAAAGCTAGAATTAGATTTAAAAATAAGAGTTAAAATTTTATTTGATGGGTAAAAAGGGCTTCTGGACGTTGATTGAACTAATATTTTTGAGATCTTTAAGGTTACTTTGGTATGAGTCAACACTAGATTTAAATTATGGATTTGATTATGATTTGGAATGGCAATAAGAAAAATTGGAAAATTTATAATTAAAGGAGTTAGATTGAGATTGAGACTGGTGAAATATTATTGATATTTTTATTTATAAGAATTGAATGGTAATTAGTGAGGTATTAAATGGATTAAACTGAAACAATTGAGGAATCTTTTAGGGACGTGGACTGATCTATGAAAATATTGGATAGAATATAGTTGAGAAATATTAAGATATAATAGTTATATTACTTGTTTATGATAGAAATAATTATTGTCCTATTATTATTATTATAATGTTATTATATTACTATGTCTAATGCAATAGTTTTAAAATATATAAATTCATGTTTATTTACATAATATGTATGTGAAATAGAATAAGAGATATAATTTGATTGAGAAGCATAAATTGAAATTGGAATAATAGATAGAGGTGAGAAACAATTTATATTTTAGGAATGCTCGAATTGTATACCATAAGAGGGAACTTTTAAAGTAGTAGTTTAAATTGTATATGTATGACTGTATTTTTTGTTGTGTTCTATGGAGTGCCCTATCTCCACGATGTGTTACAAGCACTTGGCTGTAAAACAAACAAAAACTAATAAAACTTGTTATGGGGAAAAAAAAGAAATCCAAGTAACATTTTTGCTCCATCTTCTCTGTGGGTTTTTTTTTTTTGGCCTGGTTAAAAGTCTTGCCCTCTGCTATTACTCATGATAAATTTGCTGGTATCCCATATGACAAACACCTACATCCATGCCTTTTTGGATCTGCTAAGTCAGTGGCACATAAGTTATTTATTGTACTATTCTTTTTACAGGGTCTTCCAGTCTTTACTCATCCCAATCATAACACAAAAATTTGTCTCTAGAGCTATCACTATTAAGAAATATATGGTATCTCCAGTGCTATCAAGTTGGACCTGTATTCTAAGATTTAATTTTGCCACCGTTATCCATATTCCAACCTTGAATATTTTTTTTGCATTCTTGTTTGTACTAGCTATGAATTCTTTTTTCCTTCCCCACTTTGGATGTTTGATTGAATTAAATAAAATGAATCTGCAGTTTAATGCTAGTAATGTAAATCCATTTATTTAGTAAATTTTTAAACCCGGCCATCTCACATGCATGATTCTTAGTGCGTTATGCCTTATGGTTAGATCTACTGATTACATGTAGGTTTTTTAGCTTTGGTTTATTCTTTTGCCTTCTTCTTATTAGCAGTTAATAGGATAGCCATATCATAGCTTATTTATTGATAATTTTAGAAACCAGTACCATTCTTAAAATATTATACTTTGTGTAAATAACCCCTACAATAGTGATATTGTTCTATTCTTTTATATCTTAAATTCTAATTCCTGTAATTTCATGTAACCCACTTATGATACCAGTGTGTGAAGAATGGTTATCAATGACTACTATTCAGATTAACTGCTTAATATAATCCTGTTACTTTCCATTATAATGCTGATAACAACCCATGTAGCATATTTAATACAATTATGAACAGTTGGTTTCTGTTTGGCCTTAAATGCAGCATAATTCCAAGAAAATACTTCTCTGCTTTGGATACATTTCAATCAAATCCAACTATAGGGCATTTACTGTATTTATGTGAAAAGATAATTTGTTATTTACCCTCCCACCCACATATAATTTATTTTTATACTGGGAGTATTGTCTTAGTTCACTGATAATATGATAATGGAAGAAAACAGATTTTTCTTGTGTCTATCTAATCTTATTTTTGGCAGATAGAGATCATTTCACATTCAGAATTGTGTTCCTTTTGCATAAAAACCATAGCATAAAAACATGTGCATCTATATACTTGGAGGGTTCTGATCCTCTTAAAAGATTATATTCGGCTTATTTTGGAAAAAATAAGGGAAGGTGAGTCTGCCTCTTAAAATGACGGAAAAGCTTGTATCATTGTCCACATTGCTGCAGTTTGCAGTTTAGGAAATACACGTTTTTTCAGGTAGTCCTTGACTTACAACCACAATTAAGCCCTGAATTTTGGTCAATAATGCAATATTAATTGAGATACCCACATGACCACCTCACTTAACGACTGCAATATGAGGTCTCCTCATTGCAGTCATTAAGTGACCATGTGGGTTGTTAAGTGATCACACAGAAGTCACTCAGGGAGTGGGGAGGCCCTGGAAAATCTGGACCCATGGGCTAGGAGGCACCTGCTGATTAGGCCCACTGGCACATGGACTTTCTCCCCACTCCACCATGCTGGGGTCCACTTACCTTTCCATTGCCTCACTTCAACCTGCATATAGGCCATATTCTTTAGCATTGTCTCCTCCAGAACTGAACTCTTTTGCTAGCACCCTTCTCCTCTACAGAGGAGAAAATGCTAAAGGCTTGGAATCTGAGTCTCAGCATTCTGAAATACTGAGGGTCACAGCCTTTAGCATTTGTTCCCCCTGAGAGAAGGAGGACACTAGCAAAAGAGGTGGGGATTCTGGAGGAGAAAACTCGAAAGGCTCTGAGCCAGTCTTTTAAAAGGTTTTACTAAGAGAAGGCTATTCTCTTCTTGAACTATTCCATGGTGCCCCCTGAGTAAATTTCTATTCCACATATATTTCAAAAGGCAGGCAGTAGTTAGGCAGACATTTATATGTAGAGATAGTATCACTAATCAATAGATAAGAGTTTCAAAACAGTGGCTTTGAGAAACAAAGGGATAGCAAATCAATCCAGTTCTAGTCTGAGTGCTACACGAGTAGCATATTATTCATTTTCACCAAATTACAAAGAAAAATGATATTTATAAAATCCCCCAAATTCACTAGTTTTTGCTTGAGTATTTTTTTCACCCTGAATACACTTTTCATACACAACTTTCTGTTACTTGTCTCCTACCTGAACGAATCCCTATAGTTTTCTTGGCAAGATTTGCCATGTGATTTCCTTTTTCCCGGGGCTGAGAGAGAAGGACTGGCCCAAGGTAACCAAGTTGGTTTCATGCCTCAGATGGGATTAGAATTCATGGTCTCATATTTCCTTTGCTTCAGAATAGAAGGCTGGGAACCAGTGCAGCTGATGGAGCAGTGGTGTAATATGGGCATACCAAGATGTATCCTTAAGTGTCAGTGCCACCTCTTACTGGGCCAGCTGCAATACTTGAATGATCTTTAAGGGCAGACCCATATAGAGCATATCACAATAATCCATTTGGGAGTAAACAGCATGAGTGCCCGTGATCAGTGCCTGATTCAGAAAAGAGAACAATTAGCATACAAGATGAATCTTGCTTGAAAGTGAAACATAATACACAATTAGAACATAAAATGAAGTCATTTTGGTCTACAGATTAAGGCACCAGGCCAGAAACCAGGAAACTGTACATTCAAGTCCTGCCTTAAGCATGAAAACTGGCTAGGTAACTTTGGGCCAGTCACACACTACACTGTCAGGTCACATCACCTCACAGAACTGCTTTTGTGGGGAAGATAGGATGAGGAAAGAGTATTAGATATGTTCGCCACCTTGAGTTATTTATAAAAAATAATAAAGGACGGATAAAAAATCAATAACAACAACAACAACAACAACAATAATAATAATAATAATAATAATAATACCCCAGTGAGGCACTACCTTGATGTGGTTGTGGGGCTTGTGTACTCTGAGGAAGATGAGAGCTATGCCAGAGGTTCAACCATACTGGACAGGTCTCATCAGAGGAGTCAGACAAAGAGTGTCTCTCCCATAAAAAATAATGGTGAGACGTAAATTTCAGAAAGCCATACCGGCTCGGATGTTGCCCAGGTTAACAAGGTCCATGCTAGATGTTGGAGTTCCTGGATATCTGGCGAAAAATGGGTTACAGGACTCAGGACTGTTGGCTGAGCAACCAGAGCCAGCAGCTGCAGAACTACTGGAAGAAAAGGTGTTTACCCGTCGCAAATACACAGTGATTGAAAACAAAGAAATAATGATCTGTTATTACAGATCAAGTCCAAAAAGAAGAGGATATCTAAAATGAATGCACCAGTTCTGGAAAGAACAACATCCAGAGTCAGAAATAACCAGAACAGAGACTAGCAGATCAACACCAATTTATAATACAAAATAAAGTATTCACAAAAACAGAATTGGACGAACTGCAAAGGTTTACCCAGGGCAAAGAAATCAAAGCTTTGCCAGAAGTAATTCAGAATGTAGAGGCAAACCAGGGGGAAGTTGGCAGTGAAGGAATCCAGCAGAGATATACAACTATTCTCATTTGGAAACCAGGCACCTCTTCCTCAGGAAGAACAAAACTCTCTAACTAAAGAAATAAAAGAATTGAAACAAAGAATAACTGAGCATCTAGAACAGCACAAAAACAACAGAATAAGGCTGCCTGCATTGAAGCTTGTTCCAAAGAAACAGCTAGCACAAGCATTAAAAGATGCAAATACTGCAATATCAAGTATAAGAACCAATTCACTGCAAGAAACAAACCAACTAATGTACAGCACAGCTGCAGTTATAACTGAATACCTGGGATGCAAAATCAACAAAGAAGAAAAAAAACAAACAGTGCACCACAAAAATGGAAGGTTAGACTATAAAATAAGATCAGCAAATTAAGATCACATGCAAGCAAGCTAGAACAGATGAAAGAAAAGAAGCTGAAGAACAAGAAGACCAAAGAATACCTAATCAAGAAATACCACTTAGAAACAAGGAAGATCAAGGAAACACTGGAAATAATAAAGCAGCAAATAACAGCTATAGCCAGGAAAATCAGTAGATACAAAGCTCGAATTGCAAATTATAGGCAGAACCTCCAATTTCAATCCAATCAGAAACGTTTCTACCAATCCATCAATGGAGAAACTGCAATGAATCAGTCAGTACCTGACAAGGAAGAAACAGTGCAGTTCTGGAAGCAGATATGGGATAACCCAAAGAAATACAACAAGGATGCAGCTTGGTTAAAAGAGGTGGATGCAAATAAAACAGAAGTTGAAATGAAAGAACTAGTAATAACAACAAAAATGGTAGAAAAAAGAGCAAGGAAGATCAAACATTGGTCAGCACCAGGTGAAGATGAACTGCATGGGTTTTGGTTGAAACATCTAACTGTTATATACCCACTCATTGCCAAGCAGTTCAACAATATACTACAAGGAGGAGAAATTGAAAAGTGGCTAACAACTGGGAAAACCTACCTAATAATGAAAAATCCAGCAAAAGGGGCAACACCAGGCAACTACAGGCCAATTACCTGCTTACCAACAACTTTCAAATTGCTAACTGGTGTGGTAGCCGATGCAGTACAACAGCATCTAGTTGAAAACAATCTCTTTCCACCTGAGCAGAAAGGAAAACCGCCCCAATAGCAGAGGAACAAAAGATCAACTCCTAATAGACAAAATGATCTTGGAAAACTGCAAGAAAAGGAAGACCAACCTGAATTGGCTTGACTACAAAAAGGCATTTGACTCTCTGCCACATGACTGGATAATCAAGTGCCTAGAAATAACAGGAGTCAGTAGAAACATCAGAAAATTTGTGCAAAGATCGATGGCACAATGGAAAACACAGTTGCAGGTCAATGGTGAGAGACTGGGAGAGGTTAATATCAAGAGAGGAATATTTCAAGGAGATTCATTATCACTACTACTATTTGTTATTGCACTGTTTCCTCTGTCAACAATACTAAATAACTCAGGACATGGCTATCAAACATCAAAAACATCTGCCAGTCTATCCCACCTCCTTTACATGGATGATCTGAGGCTGTATGGAAAAACATCGTCTGAAATAGAATCGCTGCTCAACACTGTCTGTATATATAGCTAAGATATTGCAATGGAGTTTGACTTGGACAAATGTGCCACACTTACTATCAAACAAGGAAAAATAGTGAAAACTGAAGGCATCAAGATTCCCCACGAAAATAACATTAAGAGTCTGGATGAGGAAGATTACTACAAATACTTGGGCATCCTTCAAGCTGACAACATCAAGCACACTGAAGTCAAGAAAAAGATTAGAGGTGAATACATCAAGAGAGTGAAGAAGATCTTAAAATCCAAACTCAATGGAGGAAATACCATGAAGGCAATCAACACCTGGGCAATTCCAGTCATTAGATACACAGCTGGAATAGTGGACTGGACTCAAGCAGAACTAAAAGCAATGGATAGGAAGACCAGAAAAATAATGACAATGAATCATGCTCTTCATCCACACAGTGACATTGACAGACTCTATCTACCAAGGCAAATAGGTGGGCGTGGAATGCTGCAAGTACATCAGATGGTTGAAGAAGAAAAAATGGCTTTGGAAGACTATCTGAAGGACAATGATGAAGATGCACTGAAATTAGTATATCAGGAAGGCTTACTGACTACTGAAGAGACAAAACTGGCCTACAAGAAAGACCAAATGAAGAACAGAATAGAGGCATGGGAAGACAAAGCAGTACATGGCCAGAACATTAAAAAAAATAGCTGGGAAAGCAGATAATAACAAGACCTGGCAATGACTAAGAGCAGGAAAATTGAAGAAAGAGACCGAGGGACTAATTCTGGCTGCACAAGACCAAGCCTTAAGGACAAATGCATACAAAGTCAAAATTGAGAAGACAGCAACAGACAGTAAGTGCCGCCTATGCAAAGAAACTAAAGAAACAGTGGACCACCTGGTAAGCTGCTGCAAGAAGATCGCACAGACTGACTACAAGCAGCGGCGTGACAAAGTAGCAACAATGGTGCATTGGAAGATCTGCAAGAAATATCATTTGCCTGTAAGCAAGAACTGGTGGGATCATAAAATAGAGAAAGCCATAGAAAATGATAAAATTAAACTGCTCTGGGACTTTAGAATTCAAACAGACAAGCACCTGCAACATAACACCCTGGACTTAACAATTGTCGATAAGAAAGACAAAAAAGTCTGGATAGTAGACATGTCAGTGCCTGGAGACAGCAGAATAGACGAGAAAGAACAGGAGAAGATAACAAAATACAAAGACCTACAAATAGAAATAGAAAGATTGTGGCAAAGGCAAGCAAGGGTAGTACCAATAGTAATAGGCGCCTTGGGTGCAATCCCAAAACAACTGGAGCACCACTTGAACACCATTGGCATTGACAAATTCACCATTAGTCAATTGCAAAAGGCGGCCTTACTAGGAACTGCTTCCATCCTGCGACGATATCTGTAATACCATCAAACATTCACATCTGCCTATCCAGGGTCCTTGGTAAGGACTCGATAGGTAGACAAAAATGCCAAATCCAGTCTGAACATCTGGCTGACTGTGCAATGATCAACAACAACAACAACAACAACAATAATAATAATAATAATAATAATAATAATAATAATAATAATAATAATAATAATAATAATAATAATAATAATAATAATAATAATAATAATATCTAGAAATATTGAATTTATAAGACTCGAACACTATAATTTTACAAAAAGAACCACTTTGTTTGGAACTGCCTATAATTTTAGATGCTACGATAATAATTTTTAGGTCTTTGATTAGGACATGAATTATTATGTTTTCACCATTCTTCCTGACTATGATGCTGCTTATCAACACACAAGCATCTTTTTCTTACTTCATCTGACCAATTTAGCTCTCCTTATTCATAAAAAAAGTACATGCATTTTTCCCAGATATCACAAAAACAACCAACTTAATTAAAGCTTCACTTCATCTGATAATAAATTCAAGACAATCAAGTAATTACTGTAATAAATCATTGATCACATTTCAGTAACTATATGTTACAAATATGAATCATATAAATTATATACAATTATCTGTATTTTATATCCTGGGTTGTTGGATTTTCCCTCAATACTTTAAGAATTGCTAGCTAGAAAAAAATGCCACATGTACTGAATTAAACTAGTTTTAAGCATACCATAAACATGATTTATATACAATTACTATTCTTTGTCAAATGATTTGGGAAATAGTAAAGATAAATTACATATTTCAGAGTGTATATCAATATTTAATCACATTTTGAGAATCTGTTTTTCAAATTGTCCAATTTCGTGACATGTATAAGAAAACTTGAACATGTGAATATCTCCATGCACTTTGAGAAAAAGCAAAGTTCCATAATAACAACCAAAAGTCCTTTTGACTGTGGTGGGATCGAAGTGTGGTTAATAAATGAATTAATTTAAAAATTTAACAGATACGGCAATTATTTAAGATATAGTCCATTCAATGCACACAAAATTCAAGAAGAATTTTGAATTTCTTCAAAACAAATTAATTCAAAAGAAAAACGCAATATTCTTTTAATCTTTCTTGCTTTGGTTTACATATTTTCTTTAAAATGTTCAATAAACAATAATAGTTAGACTGAAAAAATAATAGTCAGTTTCTAATGTGGTTAGCTTTTCCCCTATTCCAGAATGCAACAACAATTTTTACCCTGCATGGTATCAGTCAGGGCTCAACCTCTTTACAGCAACCACAAGCCAACAAATTTTATGTAGACATGCCAGGTAACAGGAGCTTTACTTTCTCCTAGACAGACCTGCTAAGATGATTAGTTAGCAAATGTGTTCTTAGATCAAGGCACCAAACTCGATAACATGGAACAACAATAAAACTGGGAAAGCCGATGCAATCCTTCTTCTTTGGAAAAAGGACCAAGATGGCCTTTTAAAGGAATTCACTGCATATGGATTGTGAAAACACAGAGAGCAGCATATGTTTAATATGAATAAATATTTACTTATTTATCTAAATATATTTATTTAAATATTTGTTAACAATTTTGCAGAACAGATGAGATCTTTACAGGTAGTCCTCAATTTATGACTAATTGTTTAATTAACAGTTTGAAATTACAATGGACTTTAAAAAATGCTACTTACACCCACATTTGAAGTTATGACTGCCCCACTCCCACTTCCTCTGTGATCATGTGACTGCATTTTTAGCATTTGTCCACTGGCTCACATTTATAACTGGTTACAGTATTCTGCGGTCACATGACCATGATTTACATTTTTTTTTTTGTTTGCAATTTTCTAGTAGACAGTGATAAAAGACACCTATTGGATATGCTGGATTTGTTTAACACTGACATTTCACTTTACAAGTGTGGTGACTTGTAAAAGTGGTCATACTCATGAAGTTAAAATTTCATATTTTTTTTCTGTCTCAAGCACAAAATCTAGAGACACTTTCCAGGTAGAAACAAAACTAGATATATTCTTTTCTCCAGAAATATATCTTCTAAGGCACCAAAAACCAATGTAGCTGGTTTTGCTGCAATACAATGGAGCTATCTAGCCATGAGTGTCTATGTTATATTCTAAACAAAGTCCTATACACTAAAGTAGCTTAATTTGGATGTCATTCACACAAAATAGATAATGCTAATGTACTGATTAAAGTTGGTAAATATTTTTCATGGCTGCTGCTATCATCTGTCACTCCACAGGCAAGAGTTTTATTCAGAATAACGTTCAGTTTACACTCCAGTTTCATGTAGAGTGGAACTACAGCCAACATTACTTAAATCAAGAGAGTTCTACCATCCAATGTTTTGTCTGTAATAAGATTCAATTTGTTTGTCTTCATCCATTCCAAAGCCACCCTCTAGGACCCATTCAGGAGTGCCATAGCCTTCCAGGGATCAATATGAAAATTTCAGTGATTTCATATACAAATTAAGCGCACAGGGAACAAAATGGAAACTTGTTTTATCTCATAAGCCAATGATTATAGAATGGATGTCTCTTGCACCATTTCTGTCTGAAACCCTATACCATTTCAGACAAATGGCTGTCCAGTCTCTTCTTAAAAACTTAAAGTGTTGGAGCATTCATAACTTCTGGAGGCAGGTTGTTCTATTGATTAATTGTTCTAACTGTCAGGAAATTTCTCCTTAGTTCTAGGTTGCTTCTCTCTTTGATCACTTTCCATCCATTTTTTTCTTGCCCTGCCTTCAGGTGCTTTGGAGAATAGCTTGACCCCCTCTTCTTTGTGGCAACCCCTGAGATATTGGAACACTGCTATCATGTCCCCCCTCATCCTTTTCTTCATTAAACTAGACATACCCAATTCCAGCAACTGTTCCTTATATGTTTTAGCCTCCAGTCCCCTAATAATCTTTGTTGCTCTTCTCTGTATTCTTTCTAAAGTCTCAACATCTTTTTTACATCATGGTGACCAAAACTGGATGCAGTATTCCAAATGTGGCCTTTCCAAGGCATTGTAAAGTGGTATTAACACTTCACATGGTCTTGATTCTATCCCTCTGTTAATGCATACTTCTTCCCTCTGTTAATGCATAATGTATACTTCTAAAACAAACAAACCAGGATGTACTATAGTCAGTGGAAAAAACTTGCTCAATTTATTAACCAAATACACAGTGACCAAACATAAAGTCTAAAAATATGTCAATCAAAACATAATGATTGTCTAAGGAACTAAAAAAAGAAAATCTATACGCAGTAAGGTGAGAAAGCAGTAAAAATAAATAATCAGAATCCACAGACAAAATTATGGACTATTACAAGAGCAGGCATGGTTTAGACCAGGGGTATCAAACTGCTGGCCCGCTGGCCGAATGCATCACATCAAAACCACGCCCACTCCATTGCCGGCAATGGGGAAAAAGTCACAATAAGTTGCGACACGTCACATGACGTCGCGAGTTTGACACCCATGGTTTAGACAATGTGTGATAAACTGTCACCAACTGCTTGGAAAGATCTAAAGTGAGTGCTATTAAAACACAGAAATATATGTTTATTTCATAGTGATGAAGTTTATTGCACAAATCATTTCCTGAAGGAAACAAAATGTTCTTTTGCTCTATTTCAGTGTATTTAATTGCAAAAAATAAAGTCACCTATTATCTTTATTCTGATAAGACATCCCATTTTCTAAAATAGTAGCTGAAAAGAAGACCATCTTTATAATAATCTTATTCAAGAACAGCTTTAATATTAGTTACTAAATACAGAGATCTAAATCCAAAGTTATTTCACAAAATAAACTAAAACCTTTTCTTTCTAAAAGACCTTGGAGTCATCTTTAATGATTGGGAGGCCATTTTCATTTATTCTCCTCCTCCATACAATTATACTAACACACTCTCTGAGTATGAGACGAAGAGACAATTCACAAAACTAAAATTATTTTATGTAATAAGTAAGATCTCCACCCACAGAATATCTGGATACAATACCAGAAAGTCTTGGCATATGATCCAGTTTTTCTTATTGTCTTCTTTGCCAATAAAACACAACGTTCAGGTGAATTTGGTTTGCTGATTGTGGTGGGCTTTAACTCTTGCAAAGACTGTGGGAAATGTAAAAACTTCTCACCTTTAAGTTTAAAATCTTGTAGCTGGAAGTAATAATCTTTGTTGCTTCAGTTTAACTATCATGTTCCCAATTTTTTCCTTTCCTTCTGAGAGATATTCTCAATTCCCCCACACAGAATTTCATAAAAGTGTATGTATGTGTTTTCTGAATAACCTATCTTTACAAAAAGCTCCAGCAATGGTATGTTTCATTTGAGAAACTGATTGCTTAGAGGATAAATGATCCAAATAAGATGACCCAGGCAGCAGCAGGGTGAAAGAAAAGGAACTCTATAGAGAATTCTAACAACTATGTCAAGAATTTCACATTACCATGGAGAAGATCATAGTATCTGCATGCAAAAGCCTAAAGATGTCCCATATAAAATATTCCACAGCATGCAGCAGGCTAAACATTCTGTAATGGGTAGAGTCCTTGGTGCTCTCTGAGCTTGGTTGTTTCCTTGCAGACATTTCATTACCCAACCAGGTAATATCCTCAATGCACTCATCATCAGTGTTACCTTGCCAGGTAACAAAACATCTGCAAGAAAACAAACATGCTCAGAGAGCACCAAGAACTCCACTGTTCAGTTCTAAACTAATAATATACTCTTGTGTTGGAACTCATTAAGGTACAACAGGAAAGCTAAGAAATTGAAGAGTAGCTGAGGAAACTTAATTTCAAAATAAGATAGTTAAATAGGTAATTTCCGAAAATGATTAGAAAGTGAGGTTAGTGAGCATTCATTTAAAAGGTTTTGTCACAGTTGAGAGCAAGATGGCTTCTCTTTTTCTCTCAATTCTCAAAGCCAAGGAAAACTACTATCCTGCAACCTCTTCATGAAGAGCAGCTGTGCAGAGCGCAAGTGGGCAATCTCCCATTCTCTCCTTATCTGGAGAGGTTCCATAGGACTGGTTTGCTCACTAGTCCTTTGGTCATGGCTGAGATTTCATCTCCACTCATTCAAAGATATGCTAGCTTGCCATTTCTCCTGGAAGTCTAAAGTTGCATGAGTATATGAAGTGTTGTTTTTTTTTCATTATTTACCCACATTTCTACATGCAAAGGAGTTTTATTAGATTAAAAAAAGAAATCATGCTCATATTAATCTTGTAATCAAGAATAAATAAATGAGGAAAAACATTTTTAGCAAACATTTTATTTTCACTTCATATTTCTTGTGCTGAATTATTATTAGTGGGTGGTGCCCTTGATATAGAAAGTGGGGCAAAAATTTCTCACGTCTTAAAAAGGAAGCAATTAAATAAATTAGTCCAACGACGGAATGTGAGAAATGAGACAATAAAGCATTTGGCTGTCTGTAGGGGACTAGGCGTAAGAAAAACAGAATAGGAAAAAGCAGAAAGGGAAACAAAAGCAAGCGATACAGAAATTGCTAACAGATTTTGTTTTTTTTCTGAAATAAACACATGGCGGTTTTCCCCCCCAAAATAAGTATGTGTTAAATTTACTACATTTAATTTAATTCCATTTAAATATAAAGCATACTCGGCTTTAATGTCAGGGGGACTCAAGTTACTTAAAAAATACTAAGTCTCCTATGTTGTGCCATAAAATGATAGGATTCTTCCCCACACCCGTGTGATGTGGAGTATTAGGCAGAGAACTGGCCATTCAGAGCACAGAATATCTTGCTGGGTTTTTTTTTTTAAATTACTTTTTATTTTTTGACACAAGGAAACACGATAACAAAAGCTCCTGCTCTGGATGGGAAAATACAATATAACTGATGGAGAAAAAAGGTTAATATCACCAGGATGGTTCCCGGCACGGTGCAGAACAATTCCAAAAGCACCCAGAATGATTAAAATAGACTTTGTAAAATCAATACCCCTTTTGTAACTAGCATTACACTCTTAGCACCAGTTGAAATCCAACAAAGGCTCTAATGCTCATGTAACATCAGGTGCCAGTAAGACCTTTATACCAAAATGTCACTTTTATGTTTGAAAAAATACCAATGGGGTGATTTTAAAGGGCAGAACAGCACTACATGTAATTCTTTGATCTTTCCTCTGCCCCTTCCTGGCTTAGTTGTCTCAAATTAAAGAGCAAGGCATGGTTTTGAGTTGGTCCTGTAGAAGGGAATGAGGATGCTTAACATTATCTTCTCACCATAGTCATATATTATCCCGTATTTTATCTTCCTAAGAGAGAAAAAAGAAAGAGGGAGAGAGAAAAAAAACCTGGCTGAGAAAGAATGGGAATATAGTTATGAAATTTAGGGGGGGGGTTTGCAACAATCTGATAGGCCAGGGCAGAATGCTAATTTACGTAAATTATCTATCTCATTATCATCCCACATTAAGCAAAGTTCCATTTCGATTGGTTTCAAATATCTAGTGCAAGTGTGGGTCTTATCATATACCATATGTGTGGCAAAGAAATAAATAGAAATCTAAATGCATGGTTGTATTGATGGTTTAGTTGAAAGACTGAGAATTAATGCAAGATACAAGATGATGAAATGTGCTGAATGTGGGACAGACCATTATTTGGTATAAAATGTATGTGGAAGAAAAGGAAAGAAGCAAAACAAATAAGAATGAAAATAGAAAGACTGCAGAAAGGGTTTTGTATGAGTCTTGTATGGGGGAAAATCCCAATAGAATGATCAAAAAAAAAATGAATGTAAGAAGAGAAGATATGGAAGCTGTTTGAAACTTGCAAGCTACTTGAAAAGAGCAATTTTATAGAGTGCCAGAGAAATGTATGGAGCTTCCCTAAAGGGAAATGTTAGAAAGGATGTGTGATGGGAATGTTGAGGTTGAAGTGGCTGTAGATTTTTATTTTTTTTTAAATGTGCATATAAGAACATGATTGCTGCAAAAAAATGAGAACTAGAGAAAAATATGGCATAATCGGTACATAGAAAAAAGATAGTTGTAAAGCATGAAATTCAGAAAGAAAGGAACAGCTGAGATTGGAAGAGACAAAGAAAATGCAGAATGATTTTAATGGATATAAAAACTGTTTTCAAAGTAAGTGAAGAGAGCTTCCTAAACAAGGAGCCTCCAGCTGAGTGAATGGAATGAAAAGCAAAAGTGACTGGAACGACTTGGAATGACTGAAATGTGAATGAAAAGAAAAAGTGATCGGAATGGCTGAAATGAGGGAGGAGTAGTTTAGAGATTTGTTTGGGAGTGATACTGACAGCTTGAAGAGTAGAACTGAAAACAAAGTTAAAAACATTATTGCCCAGTGGGGGGCAAAGATGGAAAGGAAGTCAAAACATTATGAAAATGGTACGGTTGCATGTGTACATGGTATAACCAATGAGATGGAAAATATGGATGTTTTTAGTTTCTGCAGTAGCTGTGCAAATTTGTTTATGATCATTGGAAGAATACCGGAAATGAATAAGTGTTTCTTTGTGCTTTTCCCTGCTAGAATCTCTCACTCAGTAATCTGAGTGACTTTGCATGCCCAGATAATTAGGGGTCAAATCCGAAGAGGGCCAGTTTGGTGTAGTGGTTAAGGCACCAGGCTTGAAATTGCTAGTAAGTTCTAGTCCTCCTTGGGTATGGAGTCTACTGGACCTTGGACCAGTCACACCCTCTCAACCCTAGAAAGATGGAAGTGGCAAACCACTTCTGAAATTTTGCCAAGAAAAATGCAGGGATTCATATAGGCCAGGGGTATCAAACTTGCCACGTCACGTGACATGTCGCAATGTATCGTGACTTTTTTCCCCTTGCCGGAGCTGGGGTAGCTGCGGCTTCCACGTGACGCATCCGGCCTGATATAGGCAGTCTCCAGAAGTTAAAAACTAACTCAAAGTACACTCACTCACTCACTCACTTACAAAGACACGAATTTTGGGAGAAGTGTCTTTAGAAATAATCCCCTCCTCAGGATAACCTTCTGCTGTGCTGTATTATGTATTTATATGGTTTTAGCTCCCTTGGTGCATTAAAGTTATTTTCTCTGACATTTTAGTCTGTGTTGCTTTTATTAGTATTAAAATACATCTTTGATAGTTTAATGATTTTACTCTTTGAACATACTATGATATAGTATCCAGCTATTGGCTCGTAAAACCTCTTAAAAGAAATGCTATAAAGTTAAACAGAATCTAAACTCCTCAAGGTCAGTGTTTCCCAGCCTTGGCAGCTTGAAGATATGTGGACTTCAACTCCCAATTTTCACATATCTTAAAGTTACCAAGGTTGGGAAACACTGCTGTAGCTGATAAGGCATTACTAGACATACCTTTAGATCTACTTGTGGAGCAAAGGGAGGTCCTGCTGATCAGCTGGTGCTCTCACTGAGCAATGACGATTGCCTAGATCTCAGCCGCTTCCTCCTATAATAGCAAAGTTTTTGGCAAATGGGGGACTTCCTTTTGCAAACAGCAAGTAGCACTGCAAATTGGCTGCGTTTCATTCCCCTGTGTTGGCTAGAATAGTCTAGGCAATTTTCAGAAGCTTTCAAGCTGTTCTGCTTCCAGGTGCTACTTTCTCAACATGGTATCTGGGTCAAAGAGCCAAAATACAGAAGATATGCCACCCTGGTGGGCAAATAAAAATCTGCAATTTACTTTCTTTCTTTAGGGAAAGACTTTGATTATCAGCAAGAAACTGAGAAGAGAGGACAATATATTTAGTTTCAGGCTGAGATCAGTCTGTCATTCAGTGCTATCTGTTAGCTAGGAAGGGCTTGGAAACCTTCTCACTGATTCTGCACATGTTGCATACAGAAATTAACTTGCCCATCTCTAAACATCAGAATTGTCTACTCAAGCCCTGCTTCATTCCCATTCTGACATCAGAAGACGTAGAGCAGCCAGTTGTCTGGAAGTATATATTAATTTATGACTTCACCAGGTCAACCTTTCTAGATGTCTTTTCCTCAGAATCTTTACATTGAGTATTTTGGTTTGCAGTGTTGTTTTATTAGCTCGCCTTCCTAGAACACATATGCATATATTCTAATGGCCTATATTTGTTTTTCTTCTTAGAGGTTAATGAAAGCCATCATGCAAAGCATTCATCTGATGAGTGTTATGGAGATCCCTGCTGTAAAAACATAATTATCATATGACTTTAAAAGCTGGGAGCCTAAGGGGAAAGAAATGTTCTCTTCAATCCAGGATACAGTTGAATTGCTATGCAGTAAACTTTGCATTTATCCTAAAGGAGGATGAGCTATTCTGATTAATGGTGCAAAATGTTGACTTTTATATTTAAAAGTCATCCACACTCTCAAATGTTCTGTCCTAAGAGGTAAAATACCGTGCCACTTATTCTCCATGTGGTACAAATCAAGGCAACCAAACCTGAATTACATCTGATACTTTATATATAATGGAAGCCCAGAGTTCTTGTTGTTTATTCTGGGAGAAAATGGAAAGGAAGAAAAAGATAACAGATGATTTAGATTAAATCTGAACAAATCTGCCACTAGCTATTGTTAGCAAAATTGAAACAAGGGCCAGTAAAAATGAAATGAAATACATGACACAGGTTTCAGCAGATAATCATAAATCCAAAGCTGAAAGTGAATCAGCTAATGATACTTTACATTAATGAAAGTTGTGTTTGCCATTTAGTTCTACCCCTGGCCTTTAAAAATGAAGAACAGAACATGGAGTACTGGCAACACAATGTACATCTTGTCCTCAAGTCAAATCAGTATTGGCTGTCTTTCAGATAGGATTAAGTTTTAAGTTTTTTCTAATAAAAAAGCAGGATCAAGATTATAATTCAGAATAAAGCTTAATTGACTCTTCAGTATTAATTAGTAACAATCAAAGATGAAATCAAAGCTATTCCCAAGCAGACCACCAAAATAATTACTGTTTTAAATGATTTTTAGGTTTCTCCTCTTGATTCCACTCACTAAATACTTCATTGTTTAAGATGCATTGAATTTATTTTACAGAAAAGGTTTCTTAAAGTCCAGGTAATTCTAGGTTTGAAGTAGTGGGTAGACCAGCAAATCAGGAGATGCCTAAGGCACAAATTTCACTAATTAGTAAAAGGCAAAATTCACTAAAAGTTTCTCTATATAAACCTTATTAAAAGTCAAATCTCATTTCCCTCTGTTCATTGTAGCATCAACAAGTAAACTTTGAAGTAAATTGCGGTAAGTGAGTCAAATTAAACTAACGCTCTAATTTTTAAAAAAATGGCTGGACTGGCCCTGTTCAGTTTTGAAGGAAGAGCAGATACTTTGACTTGTTTCTTTCTCTTGGAAGAAAGAGGTAGAAAATAAACCTTCTGACAGCCAAATACATCCTGAACTACAAAGATTGTCTTCAAAGGTAGATGGGATAGGTCTAGAGAACAAAGAAATGGTATGATCCCAGTTTTAAAAATATGTATTTTTTTTTATCTGAGACTCCAGACAGTTGTTTTTCTTCTTCAAAGGACAGCCTTAAGTATCTTTCTCAGAAGTATGTTTTGTATAATATTTAGTCTGACTCTGTATGTTTTGCATAGTATGTAGTCTGGCTAAAAAGAAGTGATCATTCTTAATAGCTGAAATCTCAAATCCAATCAAATTTTATTGTGGTCATAGATCAGCATAAGTGGAAACTTCATATTTATAGGCACTTTGATATATATATTTTCTTTTCTCCTCCTTTTTACTGTTTAATTATAAACATGGCACATCCTGGTTACTTAAAGGACTGCCTGTCTCCCATAGTATCTACCAACTAACCTCATCTGGCAAAGGAGGAAAAGACCTAGGAATGAAGCTCCTTTTAGATTTTAAACGTATTAGAATGAGCCCCACAGGGTGCAAAATTTCTTATGAAATCCTCAAGGTTGAAACTAGTTCCCATCATGTTCTGAAGTTATCTTTATCAGGGAAATCTCTGCTGTGTCAGGTTTACTCTGACACATATATATTTATCTTTCATCTGTCAGCTGGCAAAAATCTCCCAGTGACCTTAGAGCAATATTTTTGTTATGTCTCCCATCCACCCCCATTTCCCCTCAAAATGGTATAGAATTATTGCTATTTGACTTTTAAAATACAGTGCTCAAAGAAAATTCCCACCTCACTAAAAATGCAAATTTTACCCTAAAACTTCATTCTTACCACTGAGGTGACCTGGACAGTATCTAGGCACAGTTAATAGTTTTTGCCTATTTGTCATGCCAAATGTATGTAAATTAATAAAACACAGCCTGAGAGATTTAGAGGTTTTGACAGAACCACTATTCTTTCTTTCTAAGTGCGTGAGACCAGATTTTGGCCCAAATGTGACAATCTACCTGAGAAAAATTGTTTCTTAATATGATGAAAGCTGTAACAGTTCTCAATTCCCCGAATGACAACTCTTCAAGTTAGATATATCAGAACTTGTTTTCCTAAATTATCCCTCCCTCCCTATTTCCCTACTTTGTTCTTCAGATTGGAAAATAAATCTTATCTCTATATTAATACATAACAAATATCAAAATGACACTAGTTACATTTTCTTCTTATTACTGTTTGATGCTGTGCTAAATAAAAGCTCTTGAATGATTTGATTTTTAAAAATGGTAATGATTTCAGTCAGACAGCTATATAATTTAATACTGGAAAGATTAATTAAATTAAAACTCAACTCCAACATAAATTGTTTCATTCCTCTTTGCAAAAGTTTAACTTTCACATAAGAAATTGTCACTGGTTTAGCTCAGCTGATTTCACAAACTGAAGCTTTCTATTTGTAGCTAAAAGATCAAACCCTCTAAGTTATATTGCCAAGGTAGACACTGAATTATAAAGATTGCAATTTATATTTCAACTGATCATTGCTTTTTCCCAGAGTGTTGGAATTGTGTACCATTGTAACCAATAATGTTGATCGCTTGGTTTTAACTTGCCTCATTGATTTACACATCAAGGTAAACCATAAATTAGGGTTTGTAAATCACACTGATTTACTCAATGTGGTTTCCAAACCCTAATTTATGGTTTACCTTGATGTGTAAACTCAGTCACTGTGGCTAATTCAACCATAGTGTAGCACATAATGTAAATCCAGCCATTGCATTGCATAGTCTTGAGAATTAATATCCTCAAAGAAAAGTGCCATACTACATACAGTGCATATTAACATATAATGAAATTGTGTCAAAACTAAGAAAAATGACATCAATGGGAATATTCAAGAATACCTAGACATAAGAGATTGAAACATTTTTTAATACGTCCAGAGCAACGAAATAACATTTGGAGGTAGCTCAGGACTCGGAACATAAAGGGATAATTCAAACCCATCCATAAAACAACTCAGGAAAAGCACCATCCAACTTCAACATTTCCTTGTCAGCCTCCAAAAACCAAGAAACACCCATTGAAGTTCTACTAAGCAGTTTCCTTTATTGTTTCTCACCTACAAACATAATTTTGCCAAACTAAAGCAGACTGCTTGCACCATTAAACATATATTCCCAGAACTTCTAGGGACGAACTGTCCTAACTCTCTTCCTCCCACACAAACTTCATTGTCTTTTGCTTCTCTGGAAAGCAATCCCTCCCTCCTGGGAATCCAGATTATATTCCCTCACATTCTAGATGGCTATTTTCTTCTGATTTGCCAACCAATTTTTAGTTTTGGAGTAGTTCCTAAATCTGGTTAAAGCCAATTTCCTCAGTACCACAGGTACCTTCTCCTATGATGAAAGGCAAATAAACAAAGTAAAACTGTAACTTCCTCCTTCCTCTTTTCCTGAGGGAATTTTCTTGCTCCTGACTGGTTGTTCAGAGATTGAGCATCCCAATCTTCGCAATCTCTGCACGCTCTCAGATTGGCAGGTTCAGATTAAAGAGCCTTCACTGCTTTTGTATTTGAACCTTTTCCACCCTTCACTATAGATGTGCTTTCCAATGGATTTACAAACCCTTAGATTTTGCTGATGGTTCCTACAAAGAGGCAAATGAAAGCATGTTTTAATAAGATGAAGAAGCATAATCAGAAGTAGTGAGATCTCAGGGCCAATATATGGAGTGATGGGATGTGATTCTAATTAATGTGCAAGAGAATGAGCTGGCAATACTTTAGAGCAAGGAAGAAGCAGAGAGAAAATAAGCAAAGGTTACCTAAAAATGTGGCTTTTTATTTAGACAAACAATTTAAGGCCTGCAAGCAGTTTATGTATTTCTGATATTCTGAATAAACTAAATAATTGTTGTTTACTGAATGCCTGAGGTGATTTATAAAGAACAAACTAGTGAAAGCCAATATGCTGCTGTAAGGTTGAACCTCTCTGCCAGAATTTTACAGTCAGGAAGCAGAACCAGGCTTTGATAGTCAATAAAAAAAGGCACAGGTCAAAGCCAGCAGATTTCAGTAACAGACCAAGTGAAAAAGCTGAAACATAAATCAGCAATGCAAGCCATAAACCAGACTAAAACTTCAAGTACCAAGGAAAGGAGATAACAGGAACTTCAGAAGAAGAATTTATGTCTTTTGATTCCAGAAATGAGCCTTCTTTGACCCAAAGTCTGCATACAAAATTCTTTGTTACTGGGTATTCTAAGATTGCAATAGATGAATACTTTAGCATTTTTGCAACTTCTCCATTCCAGCTCATTCCACATAAGCTTAGTGTTTGACCAGCAGTGGCTCATCATTTGTCTGAAGATGGCATTCATCTCTGTGCAGCCTTCTGATGAGACCCAGAATCTTTTTGTAGCTCAAACCTGGGAATTTCCCTCACCCTCATCTAAAACTGGGAAGCTCCTGGAGTTTGTGCTTCTTCATTCAATTCTTCTGAATCAGACAGTTTCCTGATAAGCCTCTGAATATTTGCGAATGCATGAAGAAAGTAGGCTCTCCTCCTGGAGCTCCAAAAGCTGCTGAGTGACAGCTGCCAGCATCCCTCATAATTGGCCATGTCAGCTATGGCTGCTGGGAATTGTCATTCACCAACCTCTAGGAGGCCGCTAATTGCTTACTCTGAGAGGAACTGATACTGGAGATCTTGAGGCTATGCAACAGTACATGAGGGACGGAGGCCATTACCAATGTTGGGACTGTTGCTGAGTTTAATGCTATCCTTCTTGTCCCCATATGTGCAGAATTAAAATCTGATTAGCAACAAAGACCTGAACTCATTCAAATACTGCGTATGGATTGGGTGGCGCCCATTACAGGCCCAGAGAAAAGATGTTTAAGAGAGTTTGTGAGAAAGGGGGAAAGGTTTATTCATAGTGGGTGTGTTTTCCAACTTGTGGTGGTCAGCCCCTACCCAGACTGTTCATTTTCTCTTCCCCCTACCTCTCTCTTTCTCACTGCATCTTTCCCATTTAATCAAGACAGATAAGAAACTGCTTCACAACATCAGAATTTGGAACATGATGGAAATGGCCATTTAAATAATGGGTTGAAGGCAAATGGAATTCCAGGGATGGGGGGGCGGGAAGGAGGGCGGACTTGCCAATTATATATATATATATATATGTTTTCTGAGGTTTTCACGGGTGTTTGTATGTAGGTCTTTGGTAATTCGGGTTTTCTCCCGCATAAAATTGGAAGTGTCTTGGCGACGTTTCGACGAAGTCTCATTCGTCATCTTCAGGCCGGTGTCTCTTTGGCCTCGTGCTTCTAAGAGCAATGTGTGATCGCAGCTGTTTCTTCCTTTTAACTGCCAGTGGGGGTATGAACTGATTGGGTGGGAGCTTGGCTGTGTTCTGATTGGGTGGAGGTGTGTTCTGATTGGTTAGGGGCTTGGCTGTGCTCTGATTGGATGGGGGGTTGGCTGTGCTCTGATTGGATGGGGGTGTGTTCTGTTTGGGTGGGGGCTTTGTTGTGCTCAGATTAGTCTGAGTTGCAGCGGGATTTGAGATGGAGAGCTGCATTGCTGTTGTTTGGCTTCGCGTTCGTGGTCGTGCCATATCATCAAGGTGGGTGTCTGTTTGCTTCATGTATGGATTGGAGGGGTTTGAAATGGCTAATGATGCAGCTGTGGTCTGGTTTCTGGTTTGTGGTCGTGCCTCATCATCGGTGTGGGTTTGGGTTTGCTTTTTGCGTGGATGTGTGGTGGTGACATCCTGTGTGGTTTTCGTGAGTGTGGGTCTAGTGTCATTCTTTGTGTTAGGGACTCGTTTGTCAATAAGGGTGGGTTTCCAAATGGCTGGTAGGCGGGAGGTGTCATCTCGTTTATTCATGCTGTGTGGGCGTTTTTCTATCTCGATGGCTTCTCTGATTATTCTGTTGTTAAAGTGTTCAGTTTTGGCGATAGTTCTGGTATTTTTAAAGTCAATTTTATGTCCTGTGGCTTTAAGGTGTTGGACCAGGGAAGAAGTTGGTTCCTCTTTTCTGACTGAGTTCTTGTGTTCTTCAATGCGTGCACTTATTCTTCTGTTGGTTTGTCCGATGTATGTGGTGGGGCAGACGGTGCATGGGATTTCATATACTCCTTGATTTTGTAACTCAATTTTGTCTTTGGGGTTTCTTAGGATGGTGGATATTTTTCGGTTTGTGCAGAATGCTGTCTTGATGTTGTGTTTGTGGAGGATCTTGCTGATTCTGTCTGTGGTGCCTTTTATGTATGGGAGGAGGGCTTTGCCGTTTTCTTGTTCTCTGTCTTGGATTTTAGTGGGGGTTTCTTTTTGGATTAGGTTGGTAATCTTATTTCTTTGGAATCCGTTGGATGTTAGTACGTTAGTGAGAGTGTGTAGTTCGGTTTTTAGGTGTTGTTCGTCAGCTAAGCATTTTGTTCTCGAGATGAGTGTCTTGGCTACGGAGTTGATCTGTGCTGGGTGGTGGTGTGAGAGTGTGTGCAGATAGCGGTTTCTTCCTTTTAACTGCCAGTGGGGGTATGAACTGATTGGGTGGGAGCTTGGCTGTGCTCTGATTGGATGGGGGGTTGGCTGTGCTCTGATTGGATGGGGGTGTGTTCTGTTTGGGTGGGGGCTTTGTTGTGCTCGGATTAGTCTGAGTTGCAGCGGGATTTGAGATGGAGAGCTGCATTGCTGTTGTTTGGCTTCGTTGTTTGGCTTTGAGGTTTATATATATATATATATATATATAAAACCTCAAAAAACATATATATATATATATATATATACAGAATAACAATCTGTTGTTATTCTTTAACATCAAAACTGAACACTTTAACAACAGAATAATCAGAGAAGCCATCGAGATAGAAAAACGCCCACACAGCATGAATAAACGAGATGATACCTCCCGCCTACCAGCCATTTGGAAACCCAGCCTTATTGACAGACGAATCCCTAGCACAAGGAGCGACACTGGACCCACACTCAGGAAGACCACACATGATGTCACCACCACACATCCACGCAAAAAGCAGACTCAAACCCGCACCGATGATGAGGCACGACCGCGGACCAGAAACCAGACCACAGCTGCATCATTGGCCATTTTAAACCCCTCCATTCCATACGTGAAGCAAACGGACACCCACCTTGAAGATGTGACACGACCACGAACGCGAAGCCAAACTACAGCAATGCAGCTCTCCATCTCAAATTCCCCTGCAACTCAGACTAATCCTAGCACAACAGGGCCCCCACCCAAGCAGAGCACACCCCCATCCAATCAGAGCACAGCCAACCCTCCATCCAATCAGAGCACAGCCAACCCCCATCCAATCAGAGCATAGCCAAGCCCCTAACCAATCAGAACACACCTCCACCCAATCAGAACACAGCTAAGCTCCCATCCAATCAGTTCATACCTCCACTGGCAGTTAAAAGGAAGAAACAGCTGCGATCACACATTGCTCCTAGAAGCACGAAGCCGAAGACACCAGCCTGAAGATGACGAATGGGACTTCGTCGAAACGTTGCCAAGACACTTCCAATTTTACACGGGAGAAAACCCGAATTACCAAAGACCTACATACAAACACCCGTGAAAACCTCAGAAAACAAATATCGTACCTCTACGGGGAGGAAATCTACCATCTGACCAGGACCTATGAAAAACTCGAAGTCCAAAGAGCTTCCATTCTATGTGACCTCGCATTTTTACGCAACTGCCGAGATCAAAATTTAATCCCCACATGCTTCCAATTGAAATTCCATTCCAACTCTGCAGCCACCAAACGCATCCTGAAAAGAACAGAGTTGGCCCTAATCAGAAATGAACTTCACACAAAAAGATTCCTCCTAGACCGAATCAACAAAGATCTCCTCACACTTCACCTCAAACTCAGCAACAAGATCCACCCCGCACTTTGGGACAAATCCAAACAACTCGCCGTCTGGAGAGCCGAAACACAGACCACCCTCAAGACAGACACACATACCAACAAATTCCGAAGACTACAGGAACGCCAGAAACAAACCCTCCCTCCCTCACAGCCACACATGAAACAAACAGTGCATAACATCTCAGATAGGATCCTCACCAAAGCCGAAACCAATGTCCTTTCCAAAGGATTCAACTTTGCAGTCGCTCCCAAACACATCCCCACTGAAACCATTATATGCGGAGTTGAAACCAGCCTGACCAAAATCAACCCCGATGACGCTAACAGAATCAGACTCGAAATCACCAACATCCTCTGCACCAGCAAACCCCCCAAAAGCAACTTACACAAAGAGGAACAGACAGCACTAATTAACCTGAAAGAAGACACCAGCATAATAATCCTACCAGCAGACAAGGGCAACGCCACGGTGGTTATGAATACATCTGACTACCAAACCAAATTAACCAACCTGCTCCAGGACTCCACATACAAACCCCTAATCACAGATCCCACCACCTACCTGGAAAAAACCACTAGATCCAAAATAAAAGCCTCCCCCATCAGTGAAGAGATCCAGCAAAGAATCATTCCCAGAGAAAAATCATCCAGATGCCCTAAGCTCTATGGTCTCCCCAAGATACACAAAGAAGGAACCCCACTTAGACCCATAGTCAGCTCCATAGGCTCACCTCTACAAAACCTAGCCAACTTTCTCGCCAAACAACTACAGCCCTATTCAGAATCCATCACCTCACACGTAAAAAATTCATTCCAATTCATAGAGATCATAAAGAAACAAAACTTACAGCCCAGCGACCTACTCGTGAGCTTTGATGTCATTTCCCTCTTCACCCAAGTGCCAATCCAAGAAGCCTTGGCAGCTATCCAAAACAAATATAACCCCCCCAAGCACATCCTAGATCTGACCAACCATTGCCTATCCAACACATACTTCATCTATAACGGACAAAAATACAAACAAATAGAAGGAGCACCCATGGGGTCACCCCCTCTCACCTGTCATTGCAAACCTCTACATGGAACACTTTGAAACCCAAGCTCTAGAAAAATCTGATCACAAACCCAAACTCTGGCTCAGATACGTAGACGACACCTTCATAATCTGGCCACATGGGAAAGAAAAACTAGACAACTTCCTCACACACCTCAACAGCCTACACCCCAAAATACAGTTCACCATGGAAACAGAAGCTAACAAGCAACTTCCCTTCCTGGATGTCTTAGTCTACAAGAAATCCAATGGCTCCCTAGGACACACCATCTACCAGAAGAAAACACACACAAACCGCTATCTGCACGCACTCTCACACCACCACCCCAGCACAGATCAATTCCGTAGCCAAGACACTCATCTCGAGAACAAAACGCTTAGCTGACGAACAACACCTAAAAACCGAACTACACACTCTCACTAATGTACTAACATCCAACGGATTCCAAAGAAATAAGATTACCAACTTAATCCAAAAAGAAACCCCCACTAAAATCCAAGACATAGAACAAGAAAACAGCAAAGCCCTCCTCCCATACATAAAAGGCACCACAGACAAAATCAGCAAGATCCTCCACAAACACAACATCAAGACAGCATTCTGCACAAACCGAAAAATATCCACCATCCTAAGAAACCCCAAGGACAAAATTGAGTTAGAAAATCAAGGAGTATATGAAATCCCATGTACCGCCTGCCCCACCACATACATCGGACAAACCAACAGAAGAATAAGTGCACGCATTGAAGAACACAAGAACTCAGTCAGAAAAGAGGAACCAACTTCCTCCCTGGTCCAACACCTCAAAGCCACAGGACATAAAATTGACTTTAAAAATACCAGAACTATTGCCAAAACTGAACACTTTAACAACAGAATAATCAGAGAAGCCATCGAGATAGAAAAACGCCCACACAGCATGAATAAACGAGATGATACCTCCCGCCTACCAGCCATTTGGAAACCCAGCCTTATTGACAGACAAATCCCTAGCACAAGGAGCGACACTGGACCCACACTCACGAAGACCACACATGATGTCACCACCACACATCCACGCAAAAAGCAGACTCAAACCCGCACCGATGATGAGGCACGACCGCGGACCAGAAACCAGACCACAGCTGCAGCATTGGCCATTTTAAACCCCTCCATTTCATACGTGAAGCAAACTGACACCCACCTTGAAGATGTGGCACGACCACGAACGCGAAGCCAAACAACAGCAATGCAGCTCTCCATCTCAAATCCCCCTACAACTCAGACTAATCTGAGCACAACAGGGCCCCCACCCAAGCAGAGCACACACCCCGCCAATCAGAGCACAGCCAACCCCCCATCCAATCAGAGCACAGCCAAGCCCCTAACCAATCAGAACACACCTCCACCCAATCAGAACACAGCCAAGCTCCCATCCAATCAGTTCATACCTCCACTGGCAGTTAAAAGGAAGAAACAGCTGCGATCACACATTGCTCCTAGAAGCACGAAGCCGAAGACACCAGCCTGAGGATGACGAATGGGACTTCGTCGAAACGTTGCCAAGACACTTTCAATTTTACACGGGAGAAAACCCGAATTACCAAAGACCTACATACAAACACCCGTGAAAACATACGAATCCCGGGCATATCTGTTCAATAACACAGTCCTCGATCTCCTGGAGAAATATAAACCAGCTGTTTATTGTTAAAAAGTTTAAAACAATAAAAACAACTATTTACAATATTAAAACAATTTAGCTTTCGCTGGTCCCCTGCCAGCGTCCTCAGAGTAAAGTTTTGGGGTGGAAATTACTTTTATAAACCTTGCTAGCCTAACTGCTTACTCATTGACCGTGTGATAGGGCCATCCGTCCTGGCTAACCGTAATTGCCTTAATTGTCCCGCCTCCTCTTTTTTGCACTCCAGTTCTCCAACCTTCCTCCCTCCCATCCTTGTCAATCCCCTCCTTCCTGGCGTTGCTGCCGTTGGCTTGCTTTCCAGCTGCCCCCCCGTACTCGTTCTGGGCCTTACACCCAGATCCGGTGTCTTAGATGCCTTCCCATTGCCGCTCCCCTCCTTTCCATCCCGTTTGTCTGCCCGTTGTTCCTGTCTTCCACTATCTATCCCTATTAGTGCTATTTCCTCCGATTTCCTTCCGCGCTTGGATGTGCGTGCGCACAGCCGTATCCCGTCCCTCTGCCTCGTCTGCCTACGATCAGCTGGGCTATCTGCCGGCTCACTCCTGAATTCACCTCCTCTCATCCTTGCAGATCCTATCCTTCCTAATGTTGCTGCCGTTGGTGCGTTTGCCAACTGCCTCACCTTCCCCCCCTCCTTCTTATCCCTTTGAACCATCCGCTGTACCTGCCTTCCATTATCTACCCCCCTGGGTCCTATTCCTTCCAATCTTTCTGCATGCCTGGGTGTGCACACGCACAGCCGCATCCTATCCTTCTGCCTCATCTGCCTAAGCTCAGCTGAGTCACCTGCTGCCTCGCCCTCAGTTCCACCCTCTCCCTTCCTTATCGATCTTATCCTTCCTGGTGTCATCGCTCCTGATGCGCCTTCCACCCCCATTTTTTAACAATAAACAGCTGGTTTATATTTCTCCCGGAGATCGAGGACTGTGTTATTGAATATATATTGTTTTCTGAGGTTTTCACGGGTGGTTGTATGTAGGTCTTTGGTAATTCGGGTTTTCTCCCGCGTAAAATTGGAAGTGTCTTGGCGACGTTTCGACGAAGTCTCATTCGTCATCTTCAGGCTGGTGTCTCTTCGGCCTCGTGCTTCTAGGAGCAATGTGTGATCGCAGCTGTTTCTTCCTTTTAACTGCCAGTGGGGGTATGAACTGATTGGGTGGGAGCTTGGCTGTGTTCTGATTGGGTGGAGGTGTGTTCTGATTGGTTAGGGGCTTAGCTGTGCTCTGATTGGATGGGTGTGTGTTCTGTTTGGGTGGGGGCTTTGTTGTGCTCGGATTAGTCTGAGTTGCAGCGTAAAAGTTGCAGTCTGAGTTGCAGCGTAAAATTGAAAGTGTCTTGGCAACGTTTCGACGAAGTCCCATTCGTCATCTTCAGGCTGGTGTCTTCGGCTTCGTGCTCCTAGAAGCACAAAGCCGAAGACACCAGCCTGAAGATGACGAATGGGACTTCGTCGAAACATTGCCAAGACACTTTCAATTTTACGCGGGAGAAAACCCGAATTACCAAAGACCTACATACATACATACATATATATATATATACATACATACATACATACATACATACATACATACATACATACATATATATATATATATATATATACATACATACATACATACACACACACACATACATACATACATACATATATATATATACACACACACACACACACACATATATATATATATATATAAAGAGTATGTGTGTATATATATATATATATACTGTATATATATATATATCAGCAAATCATTTCACAAAGTAATCCATGACATTCTGATTACTAAACTAGTTTTGTGTGGGCTGTATGGCATGAAAATTTAGGGCTCATAGCTCAAAGCGAGCTCATTAATAGTTTATCATTCTAGAAAGAAGCAATAAGTAGATCTCTACTTTTCAATTCTTTTTTAAATTAATGTTCAAACAAAGAAGTAGAACAAATGCTTATTCAGCCTGAAGATGACACAAAATTGGGATTACTTATACTCTAGAGAAGTTGAATAGGTATAGTTGAATGAAGTATAATAGGCACAAATTTATATGGGACAATAATCAAATGAACAGCTATAGGGTAGAGGATACTACTTGTTTCAGAATAGCAATTGACTGCAAATATAAATTACAGTTCTGTAGTTGCAAAATAAACAAAAAAAGTTAGATTCAATATAGTTTCCTGGCCAGAGAAAGTAACTTTATTTTTCCTTGCTTGGTACAGATTATATACCACGTTAAGGCCTTGATACCACACTTTAAGAAGTACTTATGACCCAAAATTTCTAATGCTAAGTGCACTGTAACTTTGAACAGTCACTAAACAAGTGGGCGTAAGTTAAGGACTACCTATAACTAGAACAGATTCAGAGAAGGGCAACAATGGTTACCAGGAACTAGGAACAACTGTATATGTTTAGCTTTTATTAAAAAGATTTCTTAAAAAGTAAATTATTTGCCAAGCATAACTAACAAAACAAATAGTACACCAGCGATAATGCACCTAAGAAACTGCATATATTAAAATGGTAAAATAAATGTAAGAGGAGAAACAGTGAAGAAAGAAAAAAGAAGAAACAATATCTATACAATATCAATATAAAATTAATACAAACCTTAAAGTTATTAAATCCTAGACCAGGGGTAGGCAACCTTGGTTCTTTTATGACTCGTGGACTTCAACTCCCAATTCTGGGAGTTGAAGTCCACAAGTCATAAAAGAGTCAAGGTTGCCTACCCCTGTCCTAGACCATATTGATGCACCTTCTCATTTTTAGAATACAAAGACATTTCAAGGATGGATAAGAATGCATAGCTTGAATCCATTCCTTAACATCAGGAGCATACATTTCTTTCCATCTACATGAAATAATTCCCCTTGCTGAGGCCCAGGCTTGACAAAGCCAGACTCCTTCGTTAAAATGTCACATTCTATATTCTGGAGTATAATTCAACAGCACATTTACATCTTTAATGACTCTGCTCTTTTTCTGCAAGACTATGCTCACATAGGGAGGAGCGTGAAATAAAAGAGAGCCACTAATGAACACAGCTAAACCACGTAAGAACCTGAATCTTCCAATGTCTTGAGAAGATCAAGGTGGGACTATGAGAGCATTCTTTTGATACCAGAAAACATGTGGCATACAGGAAATACTAACTTACTCTCTATTGCTCTGGAGGGCCAGTCATGAAATAAAACTATTAAGTTACACAAAAGCAAGCTCCATCTGAATGTCAGAAAAACCTTCGTAAGGTAAGAGCAGTTTGATAGGAGAACCATTGATCCAGAGAGGCCACAGCTCCCTCCACCAAATAGATAGCTGTCTGTTAGGGATAGGTGAGTCTGATCCTGCACTGAAAACAAGAATCAATCTAATTCAGTAGGACCATTTGATTAATACTGTACTGTACTACAGAACTCCTGAACTATCTTCACCAGGAACATTAAACTCCACAAAAGTGACATCACTGAGATTGTCTACAAAAGGTAAAGCAATCTAGGATAGTAATACCTAGATTAATTGTTGCACATGGAAGCAGGGTTGATATAAAAGGCCTGGAGACTAAAACATACGAAGAACGACTGCAGGACTTGGGTTTGGCTAGTCTAAAGAAAAGAAGAAATAGGGGAGACATGATAGCAGTATTCCAGTATTTGAGGGGCTGCCACAAAGAAGAGGGGGTCACCTTATTCACCAAAGCACCTGAGGGCAGGACAAGAAACAATGGTTGGAAACTGACCAAAGAGAGAAGCAGCCTGGAATTAAGGAGAAAGTTCCTGACAGTGAGGACAATTAACCGGTGGAACAGCTTGCCTCCAGAAATCGTGGGCACTCCATCACTGGAGATTTTTAAGAAGAGGCTAGACAGTCACCTGTCTGAGATGGTATAGGTTCTCCTGTTTGAGCAGGGGGCTGGACTAGAAGATCTCCAAGGTCCCTTCCAGCTTCTCTTCTCTTCTCTTCTCTTCTCTTCTCTTCTCTTCTCTTCTCTTCTCTTCTCTTCTCTTCTCTTCTCTTCTCTTCTCTTCTCTTCTCTTCTATTCTATTCTATTCTATTCTATTCTAAAACAGATGTATACTGGAAAGAAATGTCTAGCGATCATTACAGTTAGGAGAATGGAGGCAATTTGGATTTGGCAATTTGGATTTATCTGCTGGGACCTTATCACATATCATCAGCCCTGCTGAAATAGACAAATCACAAGAAGGGGAGAACAGTGCATGAACATTTTTGCTAACACTTCTGAAACATGTGGAAGAACTACGAGGAAAATTGCAAAACAAAACTATAAAAAAAAACTCCTGCAGGTTTATTCTTGGGTGGTCTTGCTTTCTCTTTCACTTGGTAAAGCTAGGAGTAATCTTATTATTCATTTTGAGAGGCATACCAATTGATAAGGCTGAAATTTATTGTCTTTTGCTATGATTTTATCACAGCTCGGTTTTTCGTATGAAAAGAATGGCCTGCCATTTCCATTAGAAATGAATAACTATATTGTCTGCTTGGAAGTTGTTTAGTAGGCTCTGCTACAGAGGGATGATCATAACTACTGTCAAAGGGTATTTGTCAGATTTGATTATCATACGTTCTAGGAAGGAAAGTCAGCGTTTTCTTTCAGCGTGCATGTATGATGGTGAATAAAATGTGCACAAAGTGAAATACGAGATGTTTCAGATTCAGAATGCTTGAAAAGGTCAAAGGCATCAGGTACAACATATTAAAGGGGCTGACTTGAATAATAGGGTAGGAATATAATAAGCATGTTCATGAAGTATAGCACATGGCTTCATTTCAAATGCATTATATAGATTTAGAGCCAAGACATATATTGTGTGTCATTTTTTCACTAATCAATTATTGAGCTGTCAGGAGAAGCCTCTTTTACTTCTGAAAAAAGCCAAAAACGCATGGATCGTTCTCCTGTTTTTGTTTGTGCTCTTGGTGTCTACTGTCACTATATTTTGACTGGAGATGAAGCTGGTGGATTTGAGCTTTATTTAGCAAATCCCTTCCTATCAGAATGTAAAGCTCCTTGTACTTAGTAGGATAACAAGAGAGGGAGCATCACTTTGAGATGTAAGTGAAGAAGCAAAGGTAGAGTTGCTTGAGCAGGATGTGTCACATCTATTAAAGCATCATTTCATTCTTGGCTTTGATGATTCTCTGACAATTTTTTTTTTAAAAAAATCCCTTGTAGTGAAATTCAGTTTGCTTTTAAATTTCTATACATAGGCTGCAAAACCCAAAGCCTTCCTTAAAGGTTTAGATTATAATCCAAGGGATTTTGTTGTGCATCTTCTTATGTCAGGACTGTTTAAATTGCTGTGAACATCCTAAATTCTAGATGACAATCGGGAATAGTAGGGAGAGAGCATGTTCTAATGGAATTCCAATATTTTTATTCTGCCTTTCTATGAAGAACAGGCACACCTAATAAGGATGGTTCATGGAATATTTATAACCTTTATCTTTCCCTGAAAACTCACTGAGAATTTCAATCATGTATTTATTTCAATACTAATATGAGATACACCATTTGAAATAATTGCATCTACAAATAAATCATTTTTCCATAATAATTATTCCAAGATATTTAAGAGAATTCAAATATAAATATAGCCCCAATTTTCACAGATTTCTATCGATACATGAAAGTTTATGGGAAGAATACAAAAGTTTACTCTGATCAATTGAATACCCTGATAATTTCCCAAAGAGTTGTGCTACGTTCTATTAGTATAGAACATTCATAATAATCAATTGATTATTTGTCATTAAATAATTTTTATTTCCTAGCAATCACATAGATAGCTATTCTTCATGATGACCTTTGTCCTTGGAGGAATCAGATTATCTAGATCAGTTTCAAATGGGCTTCAGGCCAAGATTCAGCACAGAGCAGCCTAGGTCAGACTTGTTGATGACCTGTGGCAGAGCTGGGATGGAGGTGGGCCATTCAGCTTTGTGTTCCTGATCTCTCAGTGGATTTTAATACTGTCACCCATAGTATCCTTAGGACCAGCTTCAGAGGTTGGAATTAGGGGCATCATTTTATCGTGGTTCTCTTCCTCCTTCCGGGCCAGTTCCTATCAATGTTGACAGTTTGCTTCTGGGTACAATTCAAGGAGCTGGTTATGACTTATAAAGTCCTGTGCAGCATAGGATTGGTTATCTGAGTTACTGCATCCTGGATTCTGGTAGATGACCCTGTTTGATCAAAGGAATCCAGAATATGCCAACCCTGTCAGCTAGTATGGGAGATAAGCAATCCCTCTGGCCACCAGTACAGCTTTTTATAATATTGTTTGCTGTATTTTGAGTTGCCCAATCTGCAGATAGGCAGTGCCAAAGAGAAAGAAAAGGAGGAGAGGAGAGGAGAGGAGAGAAGAGGAGGGGGGAGGGGAGGGGAGGGGAGGGGAGGAAGGAAGGAAGGAAGGAAGGAAGGAAGGAAGGAAGGAAGGAAGGAAGGAAGGAAGGAAGGAAGGAAGGAAGGAAGGAAGGAAGGAAGGAAGGAAGGATTCAGTCTAAACCATATACTAGTATCTTTTAGAGATGATGAGTCAAAACATTAAATATGTTATGATTGCTGGCTGGTACTATTAAAAAGTTTTTTCCCTTGACAAATGAACTGTCACAGTAAAGTAAGAAGAAAAATTACAAGGCTGGATCAAGGTATGACAACTTGCGAGCATAAGCACCTGTAAGTTATACAGGTGAAAGCGTGGCATGGGAATAGCTGAGATTCCCACAAGAGCTCTGCAGAATTCACACGACTATGGGAAAAGAAAGGTATACTCTTTCTACTTTCCTTCCCTTTAAGTATGTGTATAGAGTGCACGTGAGTGATGCACGCATCTAAATTTGTGGAATATTTTCTAACGAATTAGGTGGAAACCAATCAATCATGCTCCTGGCATGCTCAATGGAAACTTCATTGAACGCGCTCTGACATGTAATATCCCTATCTGTTTTTAAAAAGATGTCCAGTGGAACAGTAAGGGTTTAGCGGCTGAAGAATAGCTATCTTACCCTGTGTCTACAAAGGTAAATGAAATTAACTATGCCAAAAAACAAGTTGAAGCAGGGATGTTTCTTAAAACTCTTAAAAGTGTACAGTAGCTCAGTAGCTGTAATGGTATGTGGAAATGATCTTGGGAGAGAGGGAGAAGAAACATAGTCAAGGAACCAGCAGTTAAAAAGTAATTTAGATGTCAGCCTTGCAAAGTAAACCAGACAGGAAGCATGGCCACATGAGTGAACTTTGATTTACTGTAAGGCTACATTAGCAGAATCTTGCAAGTCTGAAAGTACATTTCTCCCTCCTTCCCTTTTACAGCCCAAGAAACTAGGGAGGGTCTCTTCTGAGGTGCTTGCTCCACCCACCTTCCTGCTGCAAATAAAGTTGCCTTTTATTTGTTCCCTTGGTTGCCTCTCTTCTCTCTGTCTCCCAAGGTCATTTCCACATACCATTATAACAACACAACCAGTCCTGCTTTTTTTTTTTCTCTCTCTCTCTCTCTCTCTCTCTCTTCTTTCTTTCTTTCTTTCTTTCTTTCTTTCTTTCTTTCTTTCTTTCTTTCTTTCTTTCTTTCTTTCTTTCTTTCTTTCTTTCTTTCTTTCTTTCTTTCTTTCTTTCTTTCTACAGGTTCTTTAACATTTTGATTTTTATCTCCTTCCCCAAATGTTGGATATTATGTCTTAAAGAACTGCCTTTTAAAAAAGCTGGTTGTCATCCTCTTTCCCTTTTCATTTATAGAAATTATTGTCTGATCCCCTTATTTGCTCTTCTATATAGCTCTTAGAGAATTTATTGCATGATTGCCCAGCAAAGAAGGAAATTGGCTCTTATAAATTGTTTAAAATATAGTGCATGGGCCCACAATACTTGCTGATGTCATTGATCCATCTTGTTTTAGGTCTCTTTCATGGACGCTTTTTATCAAGCAGGATCCATTCTATGACTGCCTTGGTCCACCTGCCATCAATTCTTCTTGCTATGTGACCAGCCCATTTCCTTTTCAATTCTTTTAATTTCTTGATGATATCGTATACTTTCGTTTGTTCTCTAATCCATGTGTGGGCTTTTCTATTCTATCTTGTAATCTGAGCATGTATCTTTCCATGGCTCTTTGCACCACTCGTAGCTTTTGTATCAATTCTGAGGTTAATGTCCATATTTCACCGACATATTACATCTTTCTAAGGCTTGAAATATAGATTAGAAATTCATTAAGAAACAAAGATGAGGGACTGAAACTAAAGTGGAACTATAAATATATACTTAGTAGTGTCCCAACAACTTTTAATAAGAAACCTACTGTGCACATTTGTGGCTTGTCCCTTCTTTTCTTATGAGGCGGCTAACATAAATTGGGTATTTAAGACTACTGTTGAGGATGGGGGACTGGAGCTAAGGATCTTAGCAGACCTAGCCTTGGGCGTGTGGGGTGGTTAGGATACTGAGTCAGAAGACCGTTGAGAGGCCAACAGGTTGGCAGTTCAAAACCTGAGAGTGTGAGCCCCGTGATGGAATGAGCTCTCTTCAGTTTGTCCCAGCTCCTGCTAACCTGGCAGTTTGAAAGCATGCAAAGGCAAGTAGATAAATAGGTACCACTTCTGTGGGAAAATAACAGGAACGTGAAAGGAACCCCCTTGGGAGTTCTCTGGGCATTGGTGATGTCACCGGCCAATCCAGAAGCCCCTTGGTAGGTGCTCGTGACACGAATGCAGCAGCAGAGGCAGCCATCGTAACTAATATTGTGAAAAGATATTTTTGTAATATTTGGATTTTTTTTCAGAAACATTGTCCAACATCCTGTTGCAATTTAATGAACGTGTCTAATTATGTGCGTAGATCTCCCCCCCAAAATTTAACTATTTTCACGTAAGAGTTCAACACCTGTTACTTTCTGTAATTATAGACAATCGATATATATTATCCCTAAGATTAAATGTATTTCTTATTTAACTAACTACAATAAAATGTTGTAGAGTCCATGAAGCCAACGCTTCAAACTTGATTCACTAGCGTATTTTCCTTTACTACTGTTTAAGCAGGTAACGGTGGTTTCATCTTCAAATAACAAAACCTTAAGTAGAGCATGGGGCACCATCCCGCAAAATAATCTTCCTTCCTTGTTGGCTCACTTGGAAAGTCCAGTTAGGTTCGTTTCATGTTTTTAGGGAGAGGGAGAGGGAGAGGGAGAGGGAGAGGGAGGGAGAGGGAGAGGGAGAGGGGAGAGGGAGAGGAAGAGGGAGAGGGAGGAAAGGGAGAGGGAGAGGGACGGAGAGGAAGGAAGAGGGAGGCGAGGGAGAGGGGGAGGGAGGGGGGAGGGGGAGGGGGAGGAGCTGTAGAGGGAGAGGGAGAGGGAGAGGGAGGGAGAGTGAGGGGAGGGGAGAGGGGCGGGACGGTGAGAGGAAGAGGAAGAGGGGAGGGGGAGGGGGAGGGAGGGGGAGGGGGAGGGGGAGGGAGAGGGAGAGGAGAGGGAGGAGCGGGAGGGGAGGGAGGGAGAGGGAGGGGAGAGGGAGAGGGAGGGAGGGTAGCAGGGAGAGGAAGAGGGGAGGGAGAGAGAGGGAGGGCGAGGGAGAGGAAGAGGGAGAGGGAGGGATAGGGAGGAAGAGGAGAGGGAGTAGGGGAAGGGATGGGAGAGGAGAGGAGGAGGGAGAGAGAGGGAGGGAGGAAGGGAGAGGAAGAGGGAGTAGGGAGAGAGGGGAGAGCGGAGAGGGAGAGGGAGGGAGAGGAGAGGGACGGAGGGAGGAAGAGGACGATGGAGGGGGGGAGGGAGAGGGAGGGTGGAGGGGGAGGGAGAGGGAGAGGGAGAGGGAGAGGTGAGAGGGGCGGAGAGGGAAGGGGAGGGGAGAGGGAGAGGACGAGGAGAGGAGAGGGAGGAGGGAGAGGAAGGAGGGAGAGGGAGAGAGAGGGGAGGGAGAGGGAGAGGAATGAGGAGATGGATAGGGAGGAGAGGGAGAGGGAGAGGGAGAGGGAGGGAGAGAGGTGGGGCATTTCTACTGTTAAAAGACAGCATAAGATAAATTTCTAAAAGCTTCTTTGCTTCTAATAGGTGTCTAGATTTCTTTAACGTGTGTACTCTTACCCTACTAAAATGCCTTGTTTTTTAATTAATTTGAAATAAGACCCTTAACTTTCTGTTGAGTAAGAGGTTGTTATGTAGAGAGTCCTTAGTAAATCAAGTGTTCCGCCAAGAGACTTTTGACTGAGTTGAGAAGAAATTAAAAGAAAAATCAAAGAATTGCAGCAGGGAACTGAGTCTGCTGTGTTAAAGAGTTACTGGAACATAGTGACCGCGGGCACTATATTTATTTTATAATTCATTCGTTATGCTTCAAAATGGTGAACTTTGAAACTTTCTACATTTGTGTTTTTATTATTTTGATTTTGTGCCTTTGAGTCAGCATTGATTTCTGGAAACTGCCTGGACTAGTTCCTACAGTTTTCTTGGCAAGATTTTTCAGATGTGGTTTGCCTTTTGTCTTCTTCTTGGGGCTGAGACAGAGTGATTGGTCCAAGTCACCCAGCTGGCTTTGTATCTCAGGTGGGACTAAAACACACAATCCTCTGGTTTCTAGCCTGATGCCTTAGCCCAGGGGTAGGCAACCTTGGCTCTTTTATGACTCGTGGACTTCAACTCCCAGAATTCCTGAGCCAGCTATGCTGGCTCAGGAATTCTGGGAGTTGAAGTCCACGAGTCATAAAAGAGTCAAGGTTGCCTACCCCTGCCTTAGCCACTACACCAAACTGGTTCTCCTTCATTTGTATACAAACTTTACATTCCCTTCTCCTCTGAAAAGAACAGGGGGAAAGCACGATATAACCTTACAATATTTCAGTTTTCCCAACGTGTAAAATTCTCCATATGAGATAATCTATCTCTCCCTGTGTAACTGCCAGCCTCTCCAGTCTTCCAGGACTTGGATAACTTGGCAGGAGTCAATGCCCTGGTTGGAGGCTCTGATCACAGGATTGCTGCCCAATAACAAGGCCAGTTCCTGCCATATATCTCTGGATCCTGCTCAGATATGACTGAGAGATATTTTGTAGTAATTCAGAATCTTAAAGATGACCTTAAGATAGTGTAAGCTTCCAGAACTTTTCTTGCTGGGATTAACGGACAGTCAATTGGAAAGAGCCAATTAGAAAGACCATTTTTATATCCCATTACTGCTGTGAGACTCTTCTAGGTGCAAAAAACAGAAAGACTCTGAAATAGCCACAATGGAGGAATGGTTGGTGAAGATGATAGAACTACCAGAGATGGCAAATTTAACTTGTTTGGCTAGTGAATGATCAACAACTACATTTATCAGTAACCGGAAACCCCTTGTGGTTTTTTTGCTGAAAAAAAAAAGAAAAGAAAAATGAACTTGTGATTTATGGATCTGAAGATTAGAAAGGGTAGCTTATATAAAGAAGGAAATTATGATACAACCTTAGAGAGAGAGGGGGTAAAATATAAATGTTATCTATAACTGCTGTCAAAACGATTGGAAGCTGTTTCCTTAAAATGTTTCTTTTTCCTTTTCTTTCTTTTCTATTTTTTCTCTATTTCTTTTTCAGTTTCATTACTTTATTTTCCTTAATTCAAAAATCCTAATGTTTTCGATTCTGTTGAAAAATGACATTTTTTTAAAAAATGGAAACAATAACATTACAGACCCATTTCCCTACTACA
The DNA here is from genome assembly GCA_023970755.1 of Azemiops feae. Classification (NCBI taxonomy): domain Eukaryota; kingdom Metazoa; phylum Chordata; class Lepidosauria; order Squamata; family Viperidae; genus Azemiops; species Azemiops feae. The sequence goes on along the minus strand of JALGBA010000202.1, from coordinate 2,252,857 downwards.
TATATAGAATGTATGAATAGTATTACATTCACACCGCATTGATACACCTGTCATACTTGTACGTTAATATCTGAGCAAAAAGAAGGCAAAGATATACAAGGGACTGAAGGAAAAATGCATCACCTTATCTTATAAGGATTCCTGAATTTGTATAAATATGGTAATTCCCAAATAACTGTATGGGAGGTGTTATGTCCTGGGCCTTGCTGAGTCATTCAGCAAGGCTCAGGAAGGCTGCAGGAAGGCTGCAGAGACCCGGACAGACCACGTGTCTGCCCGGGACCCAGACAGGCTGTCTCCGGCCTTGCGCGCATGCGCAAGGCGGGAGAATGGCCTGCAATGATTGGATGTGCATCCCCTTGCAAGGGGATATAAAAGGCCAGTGGCCATTGTGTTCTTGCTTCTGTTCTGTGAGCGTGTTTCAATAAAGAGATCTTGTTGTGAACCAGCCTCGTCTCGATGTCTTCTTTGCAAGAACAGAACAGGAGGTATATGGAGACGGCTGCTAATGGGCAGTAGCTATTAAGCAGTTATTCTAGGAATACATAGCTTTAATAGTACTATCTCTCCATGATATGTGAAAAATGGAGATTTCTTGAAACAATACAAGCACCATGGGTCTACCACCATTGCTAGAATAACTCAGTGCCATCTGCAAATCCTGGATACCTGCAAGACCATCTTCTTCAATCTGTCCCAGCCTGATTTCTTAAAGCATTGAGGAAGAATTTCCTTGTAGTCACACACCCAGGAGATGAAAAACAAGTATGGTAGAAGACAGTGAGATCATCACAGTTCACCAATCCCACTTTGGAGATCAGGCTACCCTACCTACTTGATGGCTTCCAGAAGATTGTTAAAAACTGAGCTTTTCATGAAATGTTTCAGTAACGGTTTACCTGCCGCACCAACACTTAATTTTTTTTTTTTACTTTTTATTTTTGTTATTGCTATGCTCTATTTTTGTCATTAATGTTATGATTTACTTTTGGAGTCTGCGTATAATTTGTAGTGGAAGTTTTAACATTAGTTAACAGCACTAACACAAACTGAAATAGAATGAGAAAGAAGAAAGAGGAGAGATAAAAGAAAAAGCTGAAAGTACAAAAAAGAAAAAGCAGAAGAACAATATATAAAGAAGGGGCTTCTGATCTTCTTCATGGCAGTTATAAGTACATTTGTAATTTAACCTCTCTCTCTAAGGTTACATCCTGACTCTCTTCTTTCTATAGTCTATCCTGCCTAATCATCAAAAACATAAATCAGAAATACATTTTTTTTATGAGTTTATTTTTGTTATTTTAATCACACTGTGGATGTTTTAATTTTTGCATATGTCTGTAAACTATTAAGAATTGTGAAGGTGTGATGGGATAATCAATCAACCAACTCAGCCAGCCAGCCCTGAACTAGCAGCCCAAATGCTCTCTCTCTCTCTCTCTGTGGTGTGTGTGTGTATAAATTGTATACTCCATTTATAATTGAGGAGAAAAACTGTCATTTAAATATATATATATATATAGGTTTAGTATGTGCTAGCCCAACTGAATATTTTAATGATTCTGACTTGTAAAATATTGGTTTGGCATCTACTAGGTTTTTTACTTGAATTCTTCCTCTGTAAACTATCAAGATGCAACTGGATCGAGTCCACAGATAAAGTGCATAAATTTTTAAAAAAATTGGAGATCGTACATCTGAAATTCTTTCTGAGTTGTCAAATCTTGTCCCGAATGAGGATTTGCTGAGTGGTCAAATCTTGTCCTGAATGAGGATTTGCAAATTCAAATTCCATGCACCTGAATTCTCAAACATAAATTAAATTATCTGCTTGGGATATGTGTTATTTAAAAATAATATCTACAGATAAAGAGTAAAAAAAAAAAACCCTCCTCGAAACTCTTGTGGAAGACAGGTCACTGGAAACACGTAGGATCTGGTTTGGCAGAATAGATTGTCTAGCAAAAGGTAAACAGTTAAACAAATGGAAAAAAAGATATTTCTGTGTCAGCTTCACCAAGTTCTTCTAATCCTGGTATCATCTGGAAGCTGTTTGCTTTTCCAAATCAGTACGAGGCATCTCAATCAAAATCTCACTGAACCAAATGTTAACTTCTTCTAGCCCAGGCTAACAGTGCCCCTGCCCTATCCAAAATTTTCCATAGAGGGGGAAAAAAAAATAGTAGCGGTTACAGAAATGCTATCGGGCTTGATTAAATATGGATGTCATGGAAGGAGGTAGAAGAGAAACTGGAGATGCTTAGAAGCAGCTCTGCGTCTCTCCCCTCCCCTCCCTAAATGTTTCATACATTCAGCCTTGTATGAAATCAAAGAGGTAATTGAAAACAGTTTGGCTTGTCAGGAGGAAAACAATCACCTGTTTGTTGTTCCCTTGCATGTGCCAATTTTTCCAAATTAGAGGAGGCTGTAGTGGCTCCATTGGAGTCTTTGCAGGATAAGAGCTGGGAGTCATAAAAAGATTAGCTAGAAATCCCAGTGTTTTTTTTTAAAAAAAAAAACGTTTTTGAGTAGAGAATGAAGAGTGGGGTGGTTGGGGGGTTTTTTTGTTCCTCAGCACCGACATTGCAGGGAAATGTATGCATTTCGAAGGCTGCTGATGTGAAAAATCCTTTGCCTGGTGCCTGGGCCTTTTGTTTCCTTTTTCATGGCAATTCCCTGCCCTTTGGCACGGATGCACTAGGAGCAAAATTAATTTCAAGACTCTCATGGAAGATGGCCTCGATGAAATTCCCCCTGCATCCTCCTCCTGGGGATAATTGGGATGTGACGTCATATGGATTGATTGTTCTCCTGAATGGTTGGGGGGGGGAGATTGACAGGGAGAGGAGAGAGAGAGAGGAGTTCATCAGCAAACACAAACGTGCGAAACCACATTAACAGCTCCTCTGTGTTATGAGAACCTGAGATCTTGGCTTCACAAGCTTGATTCTTGCATTGTAGCTTATAATTCTCAGGCTGGTCTTTTGCTACCTGATTATTATTAATTTTAATTTCCATTGATTTCTTCCCCCTCCTGGCAGGATCTGTTGATCCAACGTGCTGCTCCAGAGGCTGGTACAAGATGATAGAGATGGGAAACGCATCACGACAGAGAGAGATCCAGAGGGGATGGGCATGCATGTTGAAACCGAGGGAGGCAAAGAGGGGAAAAATTGGTTCCTGTGTTCTCCAGGGGTATTGTGTCAGGAGATGCAAGCAAGGGACCATGTGACGAGTGAGAAAGCTGGAGGGATTGGTTGAGATGCTAGCAGCAAGTGTGTGAGCTAAGCTGGCTCCCTCCACCACCCCTCCCTTCCTTTCTCTCTCTGCTCTCTCTCTCTCTCTTACCCGTTCTCGCTCTCTCTCTCTCAGCATCTTTCTGTGATTCTGTAGGTGATACAGTCACAGCAGCATCCATGGCCTGCCTTTTGCCTTAGCCCGCTCTCTTTCTGTTTTGATTCCACACATTTCTTCTCCTTCCCCCCCCCTTTTTTTTTTTTCTTCTTTTGCTCTGACAGCTTCACCAGCGATGCATCTGAGACCCCGGCACTGAGAGTTTACATGAAGCATCTGCTCAACTGGAGTCTTAATTTCCCGTATTTTTTTCAGCCTCTGTGGAAACTGAGGAATGCAATTCCGCCACCATGATGGAAGGTAGGTCCTTGGCTGCTTCTGGCTTAGGGCTTCTGCTGCTGTTTCTTAGGGCAGCTTTTGCAGGGCAGAGACGGAGGATGCTTGAGGTTCTGTCATTTAGTCTCAGTGATGAGGACTGATGAAAAAAAAAAAAAAGGCCAGCTTGGATTATGACGATAGTTGTCTTTCTGGGTAGCCTTTGCAGTGATCAAGTGGTCAGTTCTTTTGGTGCATCTGAGGAGCTGTAATATTATTATTCATGTAGCTTTCCCCCCCCCCCAGGATGGAAAATAAAATCCAGCAGTCAGTGGCCTGTAGAAATAGTCTCCTTTCTCCAAGAAAGGAGAAAAGTAGTAGCCCAAAAAGATTGAGATATTTTTGGTTTGGTCTGATGCCTTCCCCCTCCCCCCAATCAAAATTGATGCTTGAGAGAACATTGTCACTTTAAAAAAAATATGGGGAGAGAGGAGATAGACTGTCAAATATCATTCTAAGCAGGTGTTCTGCAATCTTTTCAGAGGAAAGATTTTATTTTATGCAATGGAATCCTTTTTAATTTACTTGTTTATCCTTATTTCAAGATATGCCCTTCAAATAATTGGTGGAGATCAGTAAAGGAAGAGCCTTTTGCTTGTATAATATTTGTGGTCTGAAGCCTGGAGGTTGCAATCATTCCTTGCATGTGCAGCAGTTGTAGCTGTGGGTTATCGTGCTTATAGGCAGAAGTACAAGAAGTCAAGGCAGTCTCCTTGGGCCTGCAGTACAGAATAGGGTGAGCCAGTTTGGCCTTCAGGCTTTAAAACCACCCAACCTGGCTATGATCTGCTGCAGGCCCACCACATAGCCATCCCACATAGCCATCATGGAACCTGGATATTTGTTAAGTCAAGACGATGGGTGGGAGCAGGACAGTAGGTGGAAGTAAGTTGTAGGCAAGCATAGCAGCTAGCCAGGGCATTTTGACTAGGGACAGCAGCAGATGGCAGCAAAGAAATAGAGACATCCTTAACTCTTTGCCGTCATCTAGTGGTGGTCTGGATTTTTCACCTAGTTGTCTGGATTTTTTTTTAGATTTAGTAATTGCTTAGGGGCAAACAATTTCCACTCCAAAGAGGGTGCCTGGGACCACTGTTGTATGTCTTGAGGGCAGCTGGTGGACACCACCCCAGGAAGCAGAAAAGAACTTCTCACTATTTTAAGTGGCAACTAATTTGGGGATGACAGAGTTGCCCAACAGTTTACTGGAGTGAAATGGATGAGAGTTTGCATAAAACATTGAAGTATGTAATAGAATGTAATCCCATCTGATTGGTTTCTGGAAGGGAATTTAATGAAGATGTTTGGTTTTCATCTGTTCTAAAGCATCTCAAGTCCAGGCCAAAGAAAACATGTTATGGAGTTATGATAAAAATTCTGGAATGTAGATGGTGTACAGATCACAATGACAGATGGAGTGATGAGGTTTAAGAGTACTAAGCACATAAATAGAGCACTTAGTACATAGAGTACTAAGTCTCTATTTCTCCTGGCCTCCATGCTGTAGATCATGCAGAGACAGTTTTGGCAAGAATTGACTGACACCTGCAAAGGCCTGCGTCTCAAACCTGAAAATTGCATCCATGATGCATATTCATTCTGGATTTGTCATTTCAACACTCCCCCCACCACTACAAACCCTGTTTGAACATCTGCCTGGATGTTGCTTCCTTTAATCTAATCATGAGAATGCTACCTACAGCCTATTTTTGTCCATGCCAAATCTTTCACTGATCTTAATGAGATTAGATTACAATTTGCCATTTTATAAACTCAGGAATTTCCAACAATGGAAATTGCCTATTTAAGGATTACAATTCCTGAAATTGATCAGTCTTTTCCATTATAGGATACACAGTTTGAAACCGAATGATTTGAACACATTTACACTTTCTTTTAATGATGTATTTGTCTGTGTGTATTTTAAATTTCTTACCTAACTTGCAAGATGAGTATAGATAATTGAAGCCAAGTTATGGGTTTTTTCAGGAGGGATGAATAGGAGGAACTATTGATCTTTTAATATATCTTATTAATAACTTTGGTTTCATTTTCCTTTACAAATTACTTTTGCCATGACAGACATGAGTACTATATGTGATATTAGGATTAATTACCATTGAACTTAATTTAAAATATGTGAAATAACTAAACATACAAATGATTTTTGTGGTATATACACTTATACAGTGCATTCAGAAAGTATTCAGACCCCCTTCATTTTTGTCAATTTTGTTATGCTGCAGTCTGATTCTACAGTTGTTGAAATTCATTTTTTTTCTCATTAATCTACTCTCAGTACCCCATAATGACAAAGTGAATACAGAATTTTAGAAATATCTGTAAATGTATTAAAAAGGAAAAACTGAAATATCACATTGGCATAAGTATTCAGACCCTTCACTCAGTACTTTGTTGAAGCACCTTTGGCAGCAATTACAGCCTCGAGTCTTTGGGATATGATGCAACAGGTTTTGCATACCTGGATTGGGGAATTTTCTGCCATTCTTCCTTGCAAATCCTCTCAAGCTCAGTCAATTGAATGGCGACCATTTTCAGGTTCCTCTAGAGTAGATATGTCAAACTTGTGATGTCACGTGACATCACGCGACGTATCAGAGCTTTTTCCCCATTGCCAGCAATGGGGTGGGCACGGTTTCTTCGTGACACGTCCGGTCTGCGGGCTGGCAGTTTGACACCCCTGCTCTAGAGATATTCAATAGGATTGAAGTCAGGGCTCTGGCTGGGCTACTCTAGGACATTCACAGAGTTGTCCCTAAGCCATTCTTATGTTGTCTTGGCTGTGTGCTTAGGACCGTTGTCATGTTGGAAAGTGAACCTTCGGCCCAGTCTGAGGTCCTGAGGGCTGTGGAACAGGTTTCCATTGAGGATATCCCTGTACTTTGCTCCATTCAGCTTTCCCTCAATCCTGACCAGTCTCCCAGTCCCTGCTGCTGAAAAACACCTCCATAGCCTGATGCTGCCACCACCATGCTTCACTGTTGGGATGATAGTGGGCAGGTGATAAGCAGTGCCAGGTTTCCTCCAGACATAACATTTAGAATTGAGGCCAAATAGTTCAGTCTTGGTTTCATCATACCAGAGAGTCTTATTCCTCATAGTCTGAGAGTTCTTCAGATGCTTTTTTACAAAGTCCAAGTGGGCTTTCATGTGTTTTGAACTGAGGAAAGGCTTCCATCTAGCCACTCTGCCAAAAAGCCCAGATTGGTCAAGGGTTGCAGTGATGGTTGTCCTTCTGGAACTTTGTCCCGTCTCCACACAGGATCTCTAGAGCTCAGTCAGAGTGACTATCGGGTTCTTGGTCACTTCTCTTACTAAGGCCTTCGCCCCGATTGCTCAGTTTGACTGGGCGACTAGCTCTTGGAAGAATCCTGGTTGTTCCAAACTTCTTCCATTTGAGAATTATGGAGGCCACTATGCTCTTAGTAACCTTCAGTGCAGCAGAAATTTTATTGTAGCCTTCCCCAGATCTGTACCTTACAATAATCCTGTCTCTGAGCTCTGTAGGCTGTTCCTTTGACCTCATGGTTTTTGCTTTGTTACAGTATGCATTTTCAGCTGTGAGGCCTTCTATAAAGAGGTGTGTGCCTTTTCAAATTATGTCCAATCAATTTAATTTATCACAGGTAGACTCCAATCAAGGTGTAGAAACATGTCAGCAATTATCAAGAGAAATGGGAGGCATCTGACCTAAATTTCAAGTGTTGTTGCAAAGGGTCTGAATACTTATGCTAATGCGATATTTCAGTTTTTCCGTTTTAATAAATTTACAGTCATTTCTAAAATTCTGTTTTTATTTTGTCATTATGGGGTACTGAGTGTATGGATTTCAGAGTAATGTTAAACATACAACAAAATAAGCCTGTAATACGTGTCGGCCCAAAATAACTTAAACATGTTAAGGCTATTTAGCATTGTTATTAATCAATTTTTAAGGCTTTATTATTCTGTCAAATTTATTGGAAAGGTAAAATAATAGTTCTTTAGTCAAGTGATATAATCCTTACCAGAAACATTTTAAACCTGTGTTGGACGTACTATTACAAGTACAGTTCTTTAAAAATAGTACATTACTGATCTTCATCAATGTAGACATTGGCCAACCAATGAATAGACTGAATGAACCTCCATTTTACTATGAAGTCTTCGGAGTAATAGTATCTCTTACGAGATACCAAACTTCCTATTAATTGATGGAGAAGCACACTGAAAGATATTTCTTTTATTTTAACATAGCTGTTCTAATGCTAGAAGGAAATAAAATATTTTGAAGCGCCTCTAGAAGAAAGAAGCAGGAGAAATTCAAACCTACAGAAGCAAGAACTAAGGGAAACAGGGAGATTTAAAGGAAAATATGCCATGGAAGAAAAATAATTAAAAGCACACCAGTGTACAGGAAAGCTGAAAATAAAATGATGAGTAAAATAATGAACTGGCCGAGATCACAATGTTGAAAAAGAAATAGTCTTGGGCTCCTGGTAATCCATTTTCATCCATTTAAGAAGACTTAAAGATCAAATAAAATAAAGCAAGTGTGGCAGGGGATGATAATCAAGAAAAGTGGTTTGAGAGCAGATCAAAATATTGCCAAAACTGTTGGTGCATTTTTATGTAGTACTGCTGAAACACAATGGAATCTGTAAATGTCTGAATGCTATTCATAAAAGTAATAGCTTGGGGGAGATACTTTGAAATGCCTGGGCCAAGTTTATAGTGCTGAAACATCTTTTGGATGAATGTTTGGACCAATCCCCTGTCTTGCTTAAGATTTGAGAACTATGACTGACCCGAAAAGCAGGAAATATACGTTATATATAAGAAATATTACTTGTTTGAAAATAGTTTGACATAAAAGTGCTATCTTTGCAGCATATACACATATGTATTTTGATTAGACATTTGTTTTCTGCATATGGTAAGGATATTAACAGAATCTAGCCTTATACACATAAGTTTCAACCACACCATCTGAACATTTTGTTTTATGGCACACAGATTGTGCCTTTATTTATTAATTACAAATGTTTTTATGCTGTTTCAGTCCTCCAATTCTAAATGGCATGCAGGACAACATACCATGCCTAACATCACAGTCATTATCAGAATATGAGAATTAACATAAAGCAATGAATAAACACAAGCTGTATAAATCATGTTGCAGTCAATAAAAATCATGTCACCTTATACTAGTGCTTCCCAAACTTCTCATTACCCCAAACCATTTATCAGAAGGTCCTTTTTACACAATGTAGGCAAAATACTTTAAGTCAATTTAAATGTCCCAGTTGTCATTGGTTAATAGGCTTGTGTGTCATTATCTCCCCCCAAAAAAGTACCTTTATCCAATTTTGGGTAATTTACTGCCTTATGCAGTACACATAGTTCTCGACCTATGACCACAATTGAGCCCAAAACCTTTGTTGCTAAGCAACAGTTGTTTAGTGAATTTTGACCCATTTTATGACCTTTCTTGTCAGAGTTGTTTAAGTGAATTGCCGTGACTTTTAGTAACACGGTTGTTAAATGAATCCAGCTTCCCCATTGACTTTGCTTGTCAAAAGGTCACAAAAAGGGATCACATGATCCCAGAACATTGCAACTGTCATAAATACATGCCAGTTGCCAATTCAATCCTAATTTTGTTCACGTGACTTTGGGGGGTGCTGCAACAATTGCAAGTGTGAAAACTGGTCGTAAATCCCTTTTTTCAGGGCTGTTGTAACTTCGAACAGTCAGTAAGAGAGTGATTGTAAGTCGAGGATTACCTGTATCTTCAAAATAGCACGACTGATTGGTTAGCTTGCCCATTCTTACCTCTTTCTCCAAATGCAAATTGAATAAAATGAGTTTTTGGAAACTTCCTATAGATCAAAAGTGAAATTATGGTTCCTCTCTCTGGTGGGGGAGTCTTCCATGGCAAGGGAGCTCCTGCAGGGAATCTATGTCTCCTATGTCTCCTCCTTTCAGGCTGCAGAAGGAGTGGGGGACTCTGAGCAAACCAGAGAAAGCGGTTTTGGAACAAAGTGGTCTTGGAGATGGCCAAGTCCCAGCCAGGAAGGACTTTATGGGAGATCACCAATAGCTCAAATCGCTTTTGGACATTCATGCGTTGATCTCAATATGCTTTTGTTCCTATTTAGTAATAATAATTGGACAATTCCTTTTGTGCCTTCTTCAGAATATTTCAGTAGATTTCTTCCACACACTATCCATTTTTCTCCTCCGTTCATGCATTCCGTGACCATTAAAAGCACTCATCCATTATGGACTGCAGTTTGAGTAGGTATCCCTCAGGGTTTAATTTCAAAGACATTATATATCTGTGCAAATCTTTTGCTTTATCCCTCTAGTTTATTACTTGCCGTACTCTGAATACGTAACAAACAGCCCTCAAAATTTAAATTCAGCCACAAGCAGAAGTGATTGGAAGTAAAAAAATAATAATAATAATTCTTGCCAGCTAGAGATACTCCAGGGCAAGTGATACGACTAAGAGGTGCAGAGTGTTATCAATGGGCAGCTTCACTGGTTACACATCAGCACACTGTCACTTTATAGATAAATTGAATGGGACTATTTTTATTTTCACTGCTTGTCTCTTCATGCGCCTTGTTTACTAGAACAATTTTTTCTAGGTCTCTGTTGCCTTTGCCTTCTTTCATCTGCTTTTAATGTATCAGCAGCCAACCATTTGTGTTCTTTTTCTCATTTGTTAAGATATTTTTGTTTGCTTCATCTTCAGTAACGCCATGATTTCCAGCCCAGAGTTCTACAAGCACTCTGCTCATCAGATATTAAATCTATTCTTTATTTTCACCATGTAATACTGTATATGAAATATTCCTGAGATTATATCTTGTTGGTTAATAGTCTGTTTTCTTTAGCTGAAGTTTGTGATCTGAGATTAGATCCTGTATTTTCTGACCATCTTTGCTAAGAGAATATATAGTCAGTTTGATTTTGGGGTTGCTCATTTTGTAGTTCCAGATATAAATTATTTTCTAGGCTGTTGGAAGAAGGCATTTCCTGTAAACATGAATTTATCTCAGCAAAATTCTATTAGTCTGTGTTCTGCTTTATTTTGTACATTTTTTTCCTATTATTCCAGATATTGCTTTGCTTCCAACTTCTATAATTAGTATGCTTCCAGTGTTTGTGTTTGTGTGTGTGTTGTGTCACCAAGGTACTGCAAGTTGTCATAGAATTGTTCTGTTTCCTCTCTATATCTGGGGGAGAATAGCATCAGCTACTGTAATATTAACCTTAAGACTGCAATTAAACTTGTTTTTTTCTGTTGCAGATTATCGTAGCCAAGCAGTAAATAAATAAAGTGTATGTGCTTTTCTGCTTATGAGAGAAGATATTTATATATTTGTCTAAATCTAATAGATGGATGAAAGGATGGCCGGCTGGCTGGCTGGCTGGCTGGTGAGATAGATAAAGACATAGATAGACTCATACATACATACATACATACATACATACATACATACATACATACATACATACATACATACATACATTGCTTGTTTGGTAGACCTTTGCAAAAAATTTCAGTAGAGTACCCTGAACATTTTAAAATTATGATGATCCATTTTTCAAATTCTTTTTAGTAATATATTTAGATTTCACTGAAGTTAACTGAATGCTGCTGCTACTGTCTATGAAATTTAATTAGAATTTGTGGTCATACAATGTATAATGCTCAGTATGTTGTTGATAATTTAGTTGGGTCTGTTTTATAAAATGTATTTATCAGACGTATATAGCTGCTTATTTTTTGCACCACAATCCTGGGAGGCTTATAAACAGCAATAAAAACTGCAAGCAAACAAGAAAAAAAAAATTAAACTCCCAAAGGGCACACCCTGCACCCACACATCAACACCAATTCTACAGGGCTCCAGCCTCACTGTACCCCCACGTGTGGGAAAACCCAGTTGTTCAAAGCTTTCTAGAAGAGGATAAGGCCCTGCCAGATCTCCAGGCTAAAGAGCGTTGCAAAATTTATACTTCACCTTAAGAGCTTTTCTATATCAGTCATTTCTTTGTGGGATGTCCTATTAGTATAACCTCTCCTTGTGATTTAGTCTCCATATTGCAAGAAAGAGCATTTTTGATGAAGAGCAGCATTTGGTAGCACAGATTTTTTTTTTTTTAATACTCTAAACCCAGGAGCAGTGGTTGTAGTTTTACAAAGGGGAGAACTTGTGTGGTTGTTAGATGAATGGAGCTCTTTAAAATAATTTATAAAGGTCTTCAAGACAAAAACATAGTTGCTTTGCTGCCAATGCCATGATGAATTTCATGTATGAAGTCAGTGAGGAAGAAAGGTTATTTCCTGCAAGTGCTGAAAGGAAAATGTTGCATATGAAGTAAAAACTCCCCTTGCTTTCTTCCTTAGCTTAGCTTGTCTTCACATATGGATATATCTGGGCCTGTCACTTTTGCTCTTTTAGTTCCCCCATCTTTTATGCCCTCCCTCATCAAACATTATCCTTTGACACGTTATCTCTTTCTCCAACCACTTCAAGGGTGTTTTTCTTCTTTTCCTTCTTCCACTTTTTATTTTATACTGTAGAGTGCCCGGGATGTTTCATAGTGCTACAAAATCACTGATGTCCTTGTTTGAAAAATTTATAGGCCACCTATAGTCAAAGGAGCCTCCAGGCAGCAAGGAACAGACTGTGAGTTGGTCTTTCCATGTGCCGATGATCCGTGCAACCCAGCAGGTCAATCCTTTTGCGCCATACAAAGTGGTTGCTTGGATGCATTTCAAAGTACAACAATTAATGCAGCTGTGCAGCATGACGTCTACATCTGGCTATTTTATTTTGAGGGTAAACGGCTTTCTTATCAAAAAAGGTATAAGGCAAACTGCATGTGAGTGCTAGAAATGGCTTCAGCTATTACTGCTTCTAACTGGAAGCTGCCTGAATGAAACCTGTTTTCTCTTTCCAGAGGCCATTTTAGACAAGTAGATGCATAATTCTACACATTCCTACATCAAGAAGGCAGATCAAATTTAGTCCCTAGGAAGCTAGAAGATCTTACCCATTTATCATCTAAAATGAATAAGGTTCTTCTGTTTTTTTGAGAGCCATGTTATTTATAATCAACAAAATATATGAAAGTATCTATTAACATGATACATGTATATCTGCAGAGACTGGTACAGTATTTGCAGCTTTGTATAGTAGTTCAAGATTCTGGGTCACAAGGAATCTTCTGAATAATTCAGGCACAAGGCCACTACTTTCCAGACATTTATGCTGTAGAGATGCACAGCAGTGAAGGGTTAGGTAATGTGTAAACCTTGGGGGCAGTTTTACTCAGTTGGGCCCAATTTGCATTAAGCAGGGTCAATAGGATTTATTTTTTTAAAAATGTAGCATTTGTGGTGGTATACAGATGAGTTAAATTTAGAGCTGTGATCCGGGGGAAGGAATTATAAGACCCACACAAATACAGCCAGACAGACCAGACTGGTTTACATCATAATGGAGCAATATGTCATCACTTAAAAGGGGCTCCCAAGAGACCATTAAGGCCAGTTCGATGTAAGGATTCAATGTTACTTTGAAAGCAACTCCGGACTTCTGTGATTCCACAAGTTCAGCTATGCTGAGAGGTGAGTGTGAGAATCGGTGCTCACATAAGTAAATGGAAATCAATCTTTTATCAAAATGAGAGGTAGATGGAAACCCAGCCTCCTGCCCAAAAGAGAGGGCCATCCAACCCAGTGTGCAGGAAGGAGAAAGAGGCAAAAAAAACACACACCTGAACACTGAGAGCATTTTATATACAGTACAGGACTCTGTTTTGATATACAGCACTCATTGGAATTCTTTTAGAATAGCTTTTTGCTTTTTAAAAAAAGAAACCAATAAAGATCCTTAATAGAAGTTCCTGCCTATTAATTAGTTCCAGCCCGGCTTGGCAAGGAGAAACTGACCATAGGCCAATTTACTACCATCCGTTCCCCCATCTATAGGAACTCCTCACCTCTACATCTCAGGTTTTTCAAGAGAAAGGTGGTTTGTTGTCTTTCTAGCTCTCCTTTATAGGAAGGGCCATCATTTTCTTTGTGTATGACCAGAGAAAGGCACAAAATTCCGGAAGAAAGGTCATGGAGGGAGAACAGATGCACAAGCAATTAGTTTGACAACCCTTCTGCAGAGAGGGAGATGAGGGCATTTATGTTATTTCAGGACGTCTGGAAACTCAGCTGGGCAGTGAGTTTCTCCCTGCCCTCCAGCATTTTGAAGCTGGCAACTTTGAAGACAGATTGCTTTAAATTAATATTTCAGTTTTTGAGATAGCCCTGATGCCATAATAATTTTTGGAGGTTTACCCTAGACTTCTTCTTACTGCTTCTGAAGGACTGGAGAATGGAAGTGATGATGATGTGGAAAGATCTATAGTCTTAATTGTGGGCTTGCTGCGTGGGCTGAAATTCCCGTTGCCTCTTAGGAGCCTGCAGAAGAATGAAACTGATCCCCCTTCCAGTTAGATAAGGAGAATTTTGGTAAACTGAGGAGTATTTATTGGCAATTCACCTTTTCAGTCATAATAGACTTCTGAGACATCACTTCCCACCACCTGGTTGCTATGGCGCTGTCAGAGATGCATTCATTTCAGTCAGTTAAAGAGGGAGGTTTTATTCTCCTGTTTCCCAGAAAAATGGGGAAGATGGAGGCTACTGCTGATGACTCAAAGCCATTCCCTACTCTCTGAATACTGCAGATTCAGGGGGTAGTGGCAATTTTTACACGATCCCTGCAATCAAAAGTGCAGATGGAAGACTCAGCTGACGGTACCTTATACGATACAAGGACTGCAGGGCTTCAGTGCAGCAATGCAAAGAAAGAAAATGATGGCTCATTATCTAATAGGAATGAACGTAAGTTCCAGATGGAGAGAGATGAAGTTGATTATGCTTCTTAGGCTTCCAAAAGCAAAAAAAATCCAAAGGAATGATTCCCCCCCCCTTCTGTTCATTCATGTCCAATTCTCACAGACTGCCCTGATCTTTGCCGTTTTATTGGCAAGGTTTTTCAGAAATGGTTTGCCATTGCCTCCTCATTAGGGCTGAGAGAAGGTGACTGGCCCAAGGTCACTTGGGTGGTTTTCTGCTTAAGGCAGGACTAGAACTCACCAACTCCTAGTTTTTAGCCTGATGCCTTAATCACTACACCAAACTGGCTCTCAAAGGAACAAATATATGTTATAAACTCAACTATATGATACCAGCTAAACTCAATTGTACAAGATATATTTTATGGAGGAAATAAGTATAAACAATAGGAAGAACCCTAGAATAAGCAGCAAATTAAACATGAGCTAAACGTGAAATTATTTGCAGCTTTTAAAACCGTGGGATGCCATTTTGATTTTCTTCCCTTCCTGACCTTATGGTTAGGACACTGGTGGCTGCAATCCAAAACAGAATTGTGGTACTTTCCAGCTAAGCAAAGCTTTGATTCTTGTAATTGGTGTGTGTGTAAAACTTTTAATACTTTTGGAAGCTTTTCTTTTTAATATTTCCGGAGCATTGACTTCTATTAGTTCTAGTCCAACACTAGTAACAGGATACCTAGATATACTAATAATAATGCATAACATCTGATGGTAGGGAGAGCTATACTGCTTGTCATTAGTGATATTCAATAACCTCAGGGGTTATTATACTTGTGTATTAGAGCTATAAGAGGCATGCTGTGAAAGGAAATAATCCTTTCTCTTGTAACAAAATCCTAATGTTTGAAATGTTTGAAATGTTGCTATAAGATACTTAGTACTGTATCTTAGAAGCATTGCCCGTGAGGTGTGCTTCTAATATTTCTAGAATTGTATCAGGAAGGAAAAGCAAGCTATTAAATTTAAAAAAATCAATTCTAAGCCTTCATGCAAGTAATGAAACCTCCATTTTCTTCTGGGATTGATATGAAAGCATTTAAGAACCTTATCTTCCTGATTCATGAAGCTCGCAATCTTGCCTGTGTTGAATCATGTTTCTCTTAGCCTCCTCACCAGGAAAATTTTCTCCTCAAAGATAGCAGGAATCTCTGTGTCTGTTGGGCTGCCAATCTAAGTTATCCCTGGTTTTAAGCTTGGGCTTAAAACAAGCACCTGAAAAAAGTCTCAAATTCAACACAGTGGAGCCATCTATTCTAATTAGTCAATGCAGTTTTACAATTGCTTCATGCGGTGAAGGAAGGCATAGCCACTGAGGCTGCTCCTGAAACATTTATAGCTAGGTTGATTCATGACTTCAGCAATGTAGTAAAGCTTTCAAAAGGGAAGGAAGGAAGGAAGGAAGGAAGGAAGGAAGGAAGGAAGGAAGGAAGGAAGGAAAACATTGATTGATCACAGTCTACTCTACAGTACCAAATGGATTGTTCTAAACTGTCATGCGGGAGATACCTTCTGCTGCAATTAATGGATGGGCTCACAAGGATTCCATAATTTTAAAAAACTTTTTAACCTTCCTCCTAAATTACTCAGGGCCTGCACAATGCCTTTAGTTTACCTATCCTCTTTTTTAGAGCAAAGGATACGATCTGTTTCACATGCAGTCTGGTTCTTTTATTGAAGGTGGGAGGTTTAGGGATGTAAATAATTTTAAAAAAAGGAACAGCCAGCCTGGTGAGTGGGGTCTGGAATTGCTCACTATGAGGAAAGGCTTCTGGGATCTCTAGCTTGGAACAAAGAATAGATGGAGACATGCTAGAACAGTGTTTCTCAACGTTGGTGTCTTGAAGATGTGTGGCTTTCAACTCCCAGAATTCCCCAGCCAGCCATGCCTCCTGAGGAATCCTGGGAATTGAAATCCATTCATCTTCAAGATGCCTAGATTGAGAAATATTGTGCTAGAATCATAAAATAATGGCTGAATGAGATCATATAGATAGCTGTTTCTCTCTCTTAGGTTTAGAACTCAGAGTCATTGGCTAAAACCAGTAGAGGAAGAATCAGGACCAGTATAAGAAATATCTTTTTTAAAAAACAAAACAAAAACAGAGCAGCTATTGCTTTTTAAAACCTTTTCGCTGATTCCAAGGAGGTTATAAGGATTCTCTCAGGGAAGATTTGGATGTGGCCCAAAACATCTGAAACTAAATCTAGTATTTAGTGAGAGTGTCAAGTAATCCAGAAGGAGACATTCCACCTTCCAGATTTGTTGATTTAGGAAGTGTCTTTTAATGCAGCTTGCTTCCAGTTTTTATGAGAGACACTTTTTTATAGGCTTTAATCTGGTGAGTAAGCCATAAGTTCTCTGACAAAAAGCTGATTCCCCCCCCCCAAATAATCCCTGTTTATACTGAGGTTATAATGTAGTGCATCAGGGCGTTGTACTGTATCAGGGTATCCTTGAAAAATATGTTTCATCAAAGATATTTCTTTTAGAAATTTCTTAATTATTTGTGATCTGAATATGGCTTAGAGCCCACGTACCTTTAAGACTGCATTTTCCTATCAGAATATTCTTTCTGGGAGAAGCTTTTGGTCATGTCTATTTTCATGAAGTATAGAAGCTGGAAGCTGTTGCTTTCTAGACTCATAGAAAACTGCCTTCTTAGTAGTAAGACTTTCTGCATCTTCTCTAACATTCTGGAAAATTACTGAAGACAGAACTTTAATAGCACTTGAATAGGTTATTGTTGCTGTCTTTAATTTATTTCATTCTGAATTACTTAAAATAGATTTATTCCCTGAAATGTTATTTGGTTTTGTTTATTTTTCATTACTGTTATTATTATCCTTGTATTTTGTAACTTTGATTTGTGGTTGATTGTTTACATTTATTTGTATTTAGTGTGGATTTTTTTTTAACTCTTAGGGATGTTTCTGTTGATTGTTTCATAAACCACTGTAACTCTACGTCGATGCAGCAGTATTTATTTATTTAGAAAATTTATATAGCCGCCTACTTTCTCATACAATACAAATAAGACTGATGAATCAAGGAATGCATGAATATTTCAGGGCATGCTACTTTTTCCATGAGCCTGCCTGCAAACCTAAGTAACTGAGAAGAAACCTTTTTCCAGGTGCCATTATTTGTCCCAAAGTAGAATACGGTGGCTTATTGTGGGATATTTTTATCAATAGTCTCTAAACTGTTGATTGTTTTCACTATGAGAACTGCAACTAACTTCTGTAAATAATACAACTTATATTTGATTAAATATAAATATTTAAATCTGATTTTGACAGCTATTTCTGTTTTGTGGCAGTCATTTTCATAGTTTTTTGATGACAGTAACTTCTTTGGTCCGAGGGCCCTTTAGAATGGAATGAAATGTAGAACATAATGTAAGAATATATTGTTAAAGAAAAATCTTCATCAAGGTCCAGTCCAAGCTGGGAATAAACAAAATGGAGACTGCTTTAGAAAGAAGGTTGTAGTTTATTGAAGAGCAAAGCCAGACAGAAGCATGGCTCTGGGAAAGCTGATCACATGTAGCTGGGAGTGGTGGGTTTTTATACCTTCTTGGGCTTTTGAGACTGTTTCCTGTTCCTGTTTGAGGCTTTGTATTTCCTGTGTCATGTACTTTGACCTGAGTCTGAGTGTGCCCTTTTGGTATTGGTGGGTTAATCCTATTATGTCCCCAAAGATCATGCCTTTTAGAGTTTGGGTGGGGTATGTAGATTTTAGAAGTCTTTTTCTTCCTAATCCCATCAGCTCTAAGCTTCCTGGTGCCAGTCTTTCTGAAAGGATTATGATATCTGCATTTTTTACAGAGCGGGTTTCTGCTTGGGGGAGGGAGACTTGGGGCTATTAAGAACAACTTTTTAAGATCATTTGAGGAAATATAATATTCTGCATTTTTAATATTTCCTTCTCTGGGGGGAGCTGACTTACCACAATATTATGTAAGGTGCAAGGGCCTAAGCCCTAAGCAACTGAAAGTAAAGCATTTTAACATTTACATCTGACTCTGGTCTGAAGCTTCATTTACTGTCTGTCAGATATATAAAGGTGTAACCAAAATAATTGGTGTCAGGCCAAGAATGTGCGGAAGTTGCCTAAAACTGACATGGCCAATGTTTAGGCAGGAATGGAACATGGGTTCCTTTTTGTTCCATATCAAAGGTGAGACCAAGCTAATAAACGCTGTCAGATCTCCACTTCTGGTATTGCAAGAGACAAAACATTCTTAGCCAGTTTGTCCCCCTTGACTACTAGAGAATGCACCCAATAATTCAACTTAAGAGAAAATGTTTCACTGGATGTTTTAGTGCTTTCTTTATTTGGTATTATTTGAAACAGACATTTTTATGAACAATTGAATTAATTATGTTTTTCCTGGTTATTACCTTGGTCTGTTTGATACACTGAGTATTTAATTAGCTGTGATATGTACTCTAATATCTTACTTCCTTATTAATTTACAGCCCTTTGCCCATAGCGATGGCTTAAAATAATAGCAAGGTTATTATTTTCATATAAACAGCAGTGAATGGAGAGGGTAAAGTGCTTAGGTAGATTGTTTAAGGGATATCCCCAGAGAGCTGGGACATGTTTTTGTCAACTGATAATTGTGCCCAGTTTTTTGAAGATCTAATTAGATGTTTATAGACTACCTCATCCAGCAATAACTAGCTGTTTATAAACTACCCAAATCGTAAAATTAGAGGCCAAATGTCAGAACTGAAAAGGAGAGACTAATTTTGTGTTTCTCATATTTTCCCATATATCCATTTGGGCATCCCAAGTTTATTTGCTATAACAGGGTCTGAAAGAGTTTTTTTTTTTAATGTTTTATTGATTTTCTAATTTTACATTTAAGTATTTAAAAAGCAATGTGGCGGCTGAGTTAATCGAAAATTCAATGCCATACAAACATCTTTAGTGCAAGTCTCAAACTACCACATTAAATGTTTCCTCTCTTTTCCCCTTAGTATTTACTGTCTCATATTTAAACTAATACAATTCTTATTATATCAATTAAATAAAAATAACATTCTTATATTTATCAATAATTTTTAGCTTATACATATCCTGGTTATTTTAACATTCAGTCTTTATAGACAATCAATGTCCTAATTAGTTTTTCCCAATTTTTAGTTTCCCATTAATATTTAAATTTAACATTTAATATTTATAATTTCCAAATTTTAAGTGACCAAAGTTCCCTTTATCCCAATTCATCACAAAGTCTAATATTCAGGATACACGTCTTATCTATTTGAATATATTCTATTTCTCACTATCTTACATTATCTAACTAATAATACAGTGTAACATTTTATTTTCTATTAATTTCCAAATGTCTTAAATTTAGTAACCAAAATTTTCCTTGTTTCAACATCAAATACTTACTCTCTTTTTCTCTTAGTGTCTACTATCTCATATTTAAGCTAGTACAGTTCTTATTATATCAGCTAAATAAAAACATGTTTATTAGATTTTTAGCTTATATATAACTTAATTACTTTTACATTCAACCTTTATGGACCAATCAATATTCAAATTTAACTTTTGATATTTATACTTCCAAATTTTAAATGACCAAAGTTTTCTTTATCAGTTCATAACAAAATCTAGTATTCAAAGTACACATCTTGTCTATTTGAGTATATTCTATTTTAATCCTCACTAGTGAGTCAAAACCCCAATTTTCTTCAGCCTTATTCTGGCTTTCTTTCTTTACCAACTTGCCTTCCATATCCGTGCTTTTAAGATCAAATAGTTCTCCCTCTGTTATTATATATGTTGTTTGAGATGAAAGAGGCCATCTAGTCTCCATTTTTTTGGAAGGACTAATAAATCGTCTCTCTATTTTTCCATCTCGACGTAGTTGTCCTGAAATGTTTATCTTCCCTTTGGTCTGTACTTCTTCTTGATCCTCAGGTTTCTTTTGGTTTATATAAAAAGTTTTTTTTCCATTTTCAGTGTTGTCTGGGTTTTCCGTTAACTGTGTTTGTTGATCAGTTGAATCTTCTATCATAGTATTTAATTGTTCTTCTATTGTGTTCTGTATAGTTGGTTCTTTAGTTGTAATCAAAGAACAGATTCTTTTTATGTTGAAAGCAATTTATGAAACTATTCTTACAGCTACTGAAGAAATAAGAAGCTGCAGAAAAGAACAAGATGTCAGCCTAGAGGGTCTGAAAGAATTTAATAGAATTATATTTCTATATTCAGTTTGATTAATGACATTATATGTGAAGTATTGGATCTCATCATTTTTTTTTTGCTGCTAGCCTGTTTCTAGACTCAGCTTGGGGCTTTTAAAGTCTAAATATTTTGGAACCTAGAGTTGTCTTCCCCAAGATCCCTTCCTACAATACTTCAGACCCTAGGGGAACTTGTGCACTCCTTTCATTCCACAAATCTTCACAAACCAAATTATTGACCATGATCATCTTCACTGCTGTATTGATTGAACTACCAGATCTATGGATGAGGCAGTCCATGCTCCTGATGGCCAATAGGGAAACACACATCGAGATATCTTCTCCCTTCCTTAAAACCTGCATTCAAAAAAGAATGAATGGTCACTACCTCTCCCAAGCACAGCTATAAATCTCAGTTCTCCAAGCACTGATCCCACATTTTAGAATACTTGGCAGACACAACATGGCTTGATTGATTTCTTTATTGCATGAAGCTCTGTAGACAGGTATGTCTATGCAGTAACATAAAGTTCTCTGGGTATAGGTTGGTAGGTAATAGGTCAGTAGGGGTATGGATATGGGTGTGTCTATGTGCCGAATTTTAAACTCTAGCCTTTCTTCTCCCACCTTTCGCAATCAATGGAAATGTGACAATTTCCCCCCCACTATTACTACTGACATAATAGGTCTGAGGACTGCTGGTTCTTGCCTTGCCATCCTCATTCCTAAGAGTAGCAGGTTTCAATGTATGCCAGCCTCAAACAGGAGCCAAGGAGAGCCAAGGAGCTGATATGAGGGTTGAACTTAAAATTCTTACCAGTGGGAAAGATTTTATTGTTACAACGTCTTCTTCCTGCAGTTCCTCTTGTGCCACACCTGATCTGGAAGTTATCAGCTCAGTTCTACACTGACAGCGTAGAAACCCTGGCATGCAGCACTAAATAGGGAATGGCACCTACTGCTTATATGAGAATACCTCCAGAAAAGTTTGCCCTATTCTTCGTTTCTGGCGTCATTTTATGGCATTGAGTCTTCCTGACATTGAAAAGACTAGAGCAGGGGTAGGCAACCTTGGCTCTTTTATGACTCGTGGACTTCAACTCCCAGAATTCCTGGGCATAGCTGGCTCAGGAATTCTGGGAGTTGAAGTCCACGAGTCATAAAAGAGCCAAGGTTGCCTACCCCTGCACTAGAGCATCAAATAATATTTTTCTTGTTTTTGTAAGCAAGAGTTTATCATTGCTGTATTTATTTTTTCTTTAAAGAAATTCAGACATAAAATTAACAAATAAATAAGATTTTCCCCCATTGGTAAAAATTTTATAGAAAACATATTCCTATTGCTAAATCTGAATATAAACACAGATTAAGGAGCCAAAGCCATTGTGTAAAACAAAGAGGTATTTGAAGAAATACAATAAAAAAGGCACAAGTTAATTTTTCTTATTCTTTTTCAAACCGACAAGAGGTTTGAAGGATATTACAGTCCCTATAGAAATGTATTCACTTATGAGTACTGGTTTATTTCACAATGATATGTGTACTTTTTTTAGTTTCCATTTGCCATTTGACATGTATACTTGAAGCACTACTAGCAAAATCGTATCTATATGCTACCAAAATTCTGATTCCTGCGTAACCTATAACTGGGCAAAACCATAGGGCAAAACTTTTTGAACAAAATGGGCTAACCTACAGAATATGTCCAAAATCCAGGAACCATGGAATTGAAATTTGACAAATTTTATAAAACATTTTATGACATAAACATTATCATAAAACAGTTTATGACATAAGACAAATGTCACAAAACATTTCCTGTGCTGATGTTTGTGCTATACAATTCAGCATGGGCTAAAGAGCTTATGACATAATACAAAATGTCACAAACATTTCCTGTGTTGATGGTTTGTGCTGTACAGTTCAACATGAGCTATTTTCACCCCAACTTTTCCAGTGAAGGCAGTATATTAAGATGCTCTGTCATTGTTGAAGATCTTGAGGAATCTGGTACGAAATATCTCTGAAATGATGATCAATGGGGCACAGATTGTCTAGTAAATATTAACAGTAAATCTCAATAAATTCAATAGTACTTGGTGGAGACTATATGTTAAAAAATCTGTAGTTTATACCTTCAATTATTTACACAAAATACTGTAATGGTGTCTGCAGAGAAAAAGTCAGATCCTGGGTGTACTCAACTGTTAACTCATCAAGGTCATCTGTGGATTGCTGCTCTAAGATAAAAAGTTCTTAGAATTCAGAGATTTGCAAAATCTTTATTTGTAATCTATTCTACCATTCTTTCTCACAGCTGTCAGCAGAAGGCTGGAATACGCCATAACAAGAAATCAATGCAAGGGTGTCTCACTCATTTTCAACAACATCTGCCATTCAAATCTATCACTCTTCCCCTGACACGTCATCTATGTGTATAGGTCAGGGGTAGGCAACCTTGGCTCTTCTATGACTCGTGGACTTCAACTCCCAGAATTCCTGAGCCTGGGAGTTGAAATCCACGAGTCATAAAAGAGCCAAGGTTGCCTACCCCTGGTATAGGTAGTTCTCGACTTACAACAGTTAGTCTAATGACCGTTCAAAGTTACAATGGCACTGGAAAAAGTCACTTAGGACCATTTTTCACACTTAGGACCGTTGCAGCATCCCTGGATCATGTGATCAAAATTCAGATGCTTGGCATTTATGACGGTTGCCATGTCCCAGGGTCACATGATCACCTTTGGCAACCTTCTGACAAGCAAAGTCAATGGGGGAGCCAGATTCATTTAACAATCATCTTACTAACTTAACAACTGCAGTGATTCACTTAACAACTGTGGCAAGAAAGATTGTAAAATGGGGAGGAAAACTCATTTAACTCTCTCACTTAGCAACAGAAATTTTGGGCTCAATTATGGTTGTAAGTCAAGAACTACCTGTACTAAAAAATAGTTTGGTGTTGTGGTTCGGAAACCTAGGACAGTGAAATCTAGTTCTGCCTTAGGCACAAAGCCAGCTGAAGGACTGTGGGCCAGTCCTTGTCTCTCAGCCCTGGGAAGCAGACAATGGCAAATCCCTTCCGAAAAATGCAAGGATTGTCCAGACAGTTGCCAAGATTTCAAAAATTCATTCAAAGGGACATATACAAAAGTTTGTATGTGTTGTGTCTAGATACCATTGATAACCTTATCTTCAGTGAACTTGTCTAATACTTTTTAAAAAATAATTGAAATTAGTGGCTCTCATGATATCCTCCCAGATTTCCTAGGCCTTGGAAATCTTCTCATTCAGTGTTTGGGAAGGAGGGGCATATTTTCCAAACTCTAAATCATTTTATATACCTCTATATTACAGTCTTCCCCACTTTATTTGCTGTGTTTCTAGGCAAAAAAACCCAGAGTTGTAATCCTCCCACATATGGGTGTAGTTCCAGGCTTGGATCATGAAGAAAAAAATTGGCCCTTTGATTTTCCAGGGTCAGCAGTGACATGTTGGCTGTTTGTGCTGTTTTTAAAACAGGGTTCATTGGATGGAATTGCTGGCCCTTTGGGTGCTTTTCTTTTTTAACTGTATGAACTTGACAAGAGTTCTGCCTCACTGCTCTTAATTTTATTTACTCCTAATCTTAAAGTAGCCACTCAAACCCTGTTGGAATCAATAGGGCTTGTTTGCTGCAGGTAGCCTGTCCCGTTGAGGAACTCATACAATTAACTTGCTTACTGTGAAGGCTTCTTTTGTTTTAATCTATCTAAATCAATGAGTTAGTTGTCTAATTTTCTAGCTGACTAAATTTGGCTAGATCTTATCCATTGTTCTGAATGGCTGTTTCTTTCTGAAAATCCCCTTGGAGTTCAACTCAATGCATGATGACTACATAGCCATGTATATATTGTTTTCTTAGCAATAATCTCCAGGGAGGTTGCCCAAAGCTTCTACTGGGATGCCTTTTTTATATACTTCCAAATCTAATCCTCAGCTTTGTGATCTCCTGGTGATTTCCCATCCAATCCGGTCTGACCCTGCTTAGCATTTTTCAAGATCAGCCAAAGTCAGCTAGTTGCTGACCATTAAGCGTTTGGCCCAATAGGCCAGGGGTAGGCAACCTTGGCTCTTTTGTGACTCGTGGACTTCAACTCCCAGAATTCCTGAGCCAGCCATGCTGGGAATTGAAGTCCACAAGTCATAAAAGAGCCAAGGTCGCCTACCCCTGCAATAGGCCATATAGAAATAAGCAAGAGCATAAACTGGGGGAAAAAACCACGGGCTAGTCTGGAAACATTTAATTATATTTTAGATGACATAATAATTATTATTGATAAGTAATGTAGACTTTTGTTTATTGTTGGAGATTTATTTATGCTTCTGATGCTACCTCCATTCTGTAAGTTTGTGATGAACTGTCACTCTTTCAAATTCTACCTTCAAATTGTAAAGCTGTGACTTTTCAATCTATATAAAGATTGACGCTTTGCATCGTGTACTTTAAAAATATCTAGTGTGTACAACATTGCAGCTGGATTGCAATGTTATTTGTTCAGTATTTATACTTCATAAATGAGACTTAAGCCAGCAGAATGAATATTTTCAAATATTTTCAAAATGGGTTTAAGGATGCATGTCCCTTCAACAGCAATCTCTCTAACTTTGATTTGATTAAGTAATTTGGATGTCCATATCACTGTAGGGATTGCCATGGTCTCTGTGCAAATGTATAGTATTATTTGTGTTTTAAATGAATAATCCTCCATCTGTAAGAAACTTTATTTATAATCCAACGGACACAGTGGTCACTAAAAATCCAAATATCAACATACATATTATAACTTATTTTTTGGGTTGGTTCCTGGCTGGCCTTAATTTAAAATGTTTAATTTTCCAAGGCACATCAGAGTAGGCTAATTTTTCTGTGTGTTTTAACTGCTGCAGATGTAATATTTGATACTTACTATGTTACATATTGAGAGAGAGAGAGAGAGAGAGATCTTGCATCAGCAATTACATTTCTTTGTGAAGCAGTCTTTTTGGTTGGCCAAAAGGTTCAGCTCGTTGAAGGTTGCCTGCAAACTTGCTAGATTATTGGAGGGAAATTTTATGTTTGTCATTATTTTTCTCTCAGGACAATTTGTCAGAATGTCAATGCATTTTACGGGTTTTTTAAAAAAAAAATAGAAAGGAGTACCTAGAAATGTTTTCCAAAGCAAATTACCTATTATGTATAATTTTTATTAAAACTTTTAAACCAGAAAAATAAGTTACCCAAACTAAAAGAAAGAAAGAAAGAAAGAAAGAAAGAGAAAGAAAGAAAGAAAGAAAGAAAGAAAGAAAGAAAGAAAGAAAGAAAGAAAGAAAGAAAGAAAGAAAGAAAGAGAAAAGAAAAACAAAAGCAGAACAGCCACTACCCACCTCCCACTGCAGGGAGGTGGAGTCTATTCAATCCACCCACCCCAGGCACCTGATGGGCCAGTGCGGTTTCAAGCAGAGGTTTGGGTTTTTCTTGCTACTCTGTTACACGGTTCAGGAGAGGCTCTCGTTGCAGCTTGGAATGAGCTGATGATCAGAGCCTTGAACATTGTGTGGACTCTCTGTGTCCGTGGTTTTCATAAAGCCCCAGGGTTTACCAAGCAGCTCAGAGAGACAAAGTAACATAAGAGTTACTTAAAGCACTTCTGGAGGGAGATAAGAGCAAGGCCGACTGACCATAGATAAGAGCCATATTAGGACTTTCCTTGTCCTACAAAGCATAACTACTTCACTGTTCTTATTGCATCTGCAGGTAGCTAACCAGCAGCCCTGTTTGGGTAACTAGATCCCTCCTGGGTAAGAAGGAGCAGGGGAACCTTTGCAACGTTGCTGTGAGGAATATACTTGGCATCTGTCAGATAAAGTTGCTTGACCGCTCAGAGTTAAGCTCTGGCTGGGCAGAAAATTCGGAGGTGACGGAGACACATCTAAGCCTTGTTATCTGGGAGGAGTTAACCTGGTTGCTTTTGAGGAAGTGGACAGGATCCTTGGGGCTGTGAGCTTGGCCACCTGTGTTCTGGATCCATTACCTTCTGACTGCTTAAGGACTCCAGGAGATGGCATGTGTTGGACCCAAGCAGTGATTAATGCCTCTATGTAGGAGGAATGGTACTGTCTGGCCCAAGGGTAGGCAACCTTGGCTCTTTTATGACTCGTGGACTTCAACTCCCAGAATTCCTGAGTCAGCATGGCTGACTCAGGAATTCTGGGAGTTGAAGTCCACGAGTCATAAAAGAGCCAAGGTTGCCTATCCCTGGTCTGGCCTGAAGAAGGTGTGCCCTGTTTTCAAGAGGCCATCCTTTGATCTCACGCTACTGGACAATTTTTATCTGTCTCCAATCTTACCTGAGCCATGGTGGTGCAGTGGTTAGAATGCAGTATGCTGACTCTGTAAGCTGCTTAGGGAGGGCCATAAAGCACTTTGAAAAGTTATGTAGTCTAAGTGCTATTGCTATCTTGCCTTTTTAGGAAAGGTTGTTGAGAGAATGGTTGGCATACAGCTAGAAAGGGTCCTGGATGGAATGGATTATCTGAATCTTTTTCAGTCTGGTTCACCCCTGGGGAATAGCACGGGAACGGCTTTGGTAACATTCATTGATGATCTTTGGAGGGCTTGGGATGGAGGTGGTATAACTATTGTGGCTTTCCTGGACTTCTTGGAGGCTTTCACTATCGTTGAACATGATATCTGAACTGTCTTCAGGGCCCAGGAGGGAGAGGCACTGTATTATGATGGTTCTCCTCCTTCCTTCATATCTAGTTCCAATCAGGGTTGGTAGGAGGGTTAGCCCCTTGCAATGAAGGGTACCCAGGGCATGGGCCTTTCACCACTCCTTTTTAAATGAAACTGCTAGGGGAGGTTATCCATCAGTATGCCTTGCACAGATTTGTTTAGTGCACCAATTGCATCCTTTCCTGGGCTGGGAGGCCTTGCTCATAGTCCCTCATTCCAATAGAGAAGAATATTTGTAGTTCAGGGTTAACATGAGGGGGTCTTTGGTGGTCTCTGAGCTTGGTTGTTTTCTAGCAGAGGTTTCTTTACCCAAACCATGTAACTTTATCAGTGCTAGTAGGGAGTGGGGTTTTTCTCTCATTTTATACTCTAGTGGCTTGCCCTGCCAGTGTTTGTGGGAATGTCTTGGTGGTTCTTTGGTTGGGCTGTTTACTGTTAGCTTGTTTGACAATTCCTTGATTAGGATATTGTCTGCTTCATGATTGTTAGTCTAATGTTAATCTCTGCTTGGTATTAATTGCTGCTAAGGGGATATTCTGCTCTTTTTGTTCCCTTTTTGGCTTGTTGACTATCTCTTTTAAATGGTATATAGATGTTGTTTATCTCTATGTGCCTGTTGATGACCAACTTGTCAGCGTGCCAGGCTTCCAGGAATTGTCTAGCATTTTTGGACTTGCCTTGGTCTAGGATGGTTACAGTTTCCCATTGGTACTAAAGTTCGGTTGTTCAGTTTATGAGTTAATAGGTTCAGCAGTATGCTCATCTCATGAGAAAGATATTATGTTCAGCTACACTCTTTCAAGGCAGATTCAATGACCTAAATGATATTTTCCAACTCTGTGGTTCAATGATTCAATAGCTAATTCACTTTAAGCACAGTGCATAGTAGCACTGCAATTTTGCAAAATAGTCACATTATAATACTGAGTAATTGAGCATATGCATATGTTCTACATCTGGGAAAAAGAGAATGTGAGACTTATTCTTTCCTTGTTCAATTACCAATAGATTGACTCTGAGATCGAATCTTTCACAGCAAACCGAGAAACTTCACAACAGTCCAGATATTTCAGCTATTAAAGAAAAAGAAAAGCTGAAACAGAAGGGCCCTGCCCAATATCTAATAATCTGACAAAACGAATACTTCACAGTTGTATGTAAAATAACTCTTCTCTTCTTTGGGAATTCCTGCCATGCATATATTGGATCCAAGACATTCTAAGTATTTGATATGTCCTAAAAACTATTATTAGACTTCATTAAACCACTTATAGCTGTTTTAACAGGTTTCTTGTGATTTTTGCAGCTGAGATAGTCTGTTCTCAGCCACCTCCAGTTTGGTAGTTACAAAATTAATGATAATTTTAATTTGTTTTTATCTTTTTCTTCTCCATATGGACAGATTTTATATATTTCTCATAGTTTGTGGCTGTCACCTTTGTGCCAGAGCTTTCTTGGGAGTTATTTAAGCATTCAAAAATAGATTTCCTCCAATAGCAAAACACTAATCATCCATTTATTGTGTTGTAAGTTTTAAATAAGATAAATAAATGCAATTTAGTACAATATTATTAATACATCTCCTGAAGTACAAGCCATTGCCTATCTGACTAGACGACCATCTTGAATGAAAGGCAAGCTTTCATCTTTGTTGACTTGTTTATTTGTCAAATTTATATAGCTGCCAATCTCACAAATAAGTGACTCTGGGTAGCATACAACAAGGCTAAAAAAAATAGTTAATAAATACCAATCAGTTGTTGTTATAATTATTATTAAGACGGAAGAGAAGAAATATTGGGCGAAGATACGTTTATCATACAGATAGTCCTTGACATGCAACTATTCTTTCAATGACCATTTTAAGTTACGATGATGCTAAACAAAGGGACTTACAATCTGTACCCAAAGTTATGGCCACTGCAATGCCCTGTGATCACAAGTTCACAATTTGGTTGCTTGACAATCTGCCCACCCTTACGACCACCTGCAGAGATGCCGCAACTCATCCCCACCCACCTGTCTTTTTCTCATCCTGCATCTTGGGCCTTCTTCCTGCTTGGCTGGGTTCCCACAGGGTTTAAGTCTGCTTCCTGCCCCATTGGGTTCCACACTCTTGAGCCTCCTCCCATCTTGCACCACTTACCTCTTCTGAAAATTGCTTTTCTGAAAGAGTGTCCAGCCGATCCACCACACAACCTTCCTATACAGAAATTGTCTCGTGCCATCCCAGAAGTGGGTGTCATTTTTGAAGGATTTTTGCATTTTTAAAAAAATTTTGAATTCTCAGATTGCAAGAATTGTGGCCACTTCCACAATGGTGCCCACATTTGGGATGGCAAAAGGGAGCTTCTGTGTAGCAAGTCTGTGCAGTGCATCGACTGATTCTGTTTCACAATATATGCCAGGTCAGTCCACTCATCAACAATTAAATCACAGATGAGGGAGGCCTTATTACAGACTAACCTGGCATTGAGAAGCAGCATCTGAAAGTCTGTGGAGTCTTTGAAAGTCTGGTGACTGGGTACAGGGATTGAGATCAAGGAGTTGGAACATGAAACTAATATGAGATTTTCAATCCCACAAATATGGCTCACCCCTTGTTTCTTGCCATATCTCCCCATGCCCATCACCATTACAATACTTTGGGCTGCCCATATCACCTACAGGCCACATTATCCTCCAATCCATGCCCCCCCCCCCAATTTATAAGGCTGGGATCCTCTCATAATGCTCAATCCCATCCATTCCAGGAAAGGGCACCCTTCAGCTTTATTGGCTCTCAATGCCATCAGGGTGCTCAGTGTCCATCTCTCCCACTGTATCCACACACTCACACATAGACATACATAAACACATCACAGGAACATATCACAGGAATACCCTTCCTACTGCTCTCACTAGTTGGTAAAGGTTTCCTTCCAATTTACCCCCACCCAACCAATGTTCTCTTCTGGCTCTCACCCAAAGGAGGGGATCACTCAATCAAAGGTACCTAGCAGATAGAGTCACACCTTGTGTGTTCAGCTCTTCTCTAGAGCCAACAGAGGGAAAGATAAGATGCACTCTGTGGGAAGGAGGGTCTAATTGCCTTGTCCTCCTTGCCTAGTCACCAATTTCCCTAAACTCTAGAGTCCTGGACAGTTTCTTCAGATGAAGGGTCACACAGAATCATATAGTCCATATGGGTAGAGGCACTGGCAGAAAAAAGGGTGCAACCCCCAAAAACATGACCCCATAACAATCAGAGCTGCAAATGAAGCCCAAGCTATTCCTTCATCCAGCACCAGGTCCACAAGGACAACAGGCATGAACAGCAGCAGGTCCGCCAAAGCAACCAGGGTTGGCAACCACAGTCCATCCTCCAGTCTGCTCCTCTAACCCGATCTCTAGCAATAGCAATAAGAGAATCGAGAATCGGTGAGAATCAAACTTCTGGCTGTTGGCAGAATTAGCCTGCAATATTGCATTCTAACCATTGCGCCACCATGGCTCTAGCTGTTCCTCTGGCCTCCAAACTTCCTAGAGTGACTAATGCGAGCCATAGATGTGGCAAATACACTAGGTCCATATGTACAGCACAGCTGCCATCCTGTTTCTCTAGCCTGTCCTGCACCCCATTTCTTTGGCCACCAAACCTCCAACAGGGATAGGACCTGTCAATGTTCCTCTGTCCCATTCCTTCCTCAAAACCCCCCACGGTACCTAACATATAGGCATGACAATGCAGCAAATGTGGCAGCACAGCTCAGTAGCAAACATAGCCCCATCCACCAGCTTCTCCAGCTGAGGAGATCCAAATTCAAGTCCAGTCAAGCAATCCATAGCAGTCCACATAGGTGCCAATCAAATCACTAAGGGGACCATCTTAATGTCTATGGAGCTTCTCAATCATCTAGGTCATGGTTGTCTCAAAGATGCTTTTTCAAAAGGCAATTAGACTGTTTTTCCTTGAAGATGTTTCACTTTTCATCCAAGGAGCAGTCTCCAGTCAGAATTGAAGAAGCTTCTTGGATGAGAAACGAAACGTCTTCAGGGAAAAAAGAAAGTCCAGCTGCCTTTTGCAAAAGCATCTTTGGGATTTGTCTTGACTTCTGTTCTCCACCACCATGTTGCATGTCGTTTTTATCATTTCTAGAAGAGTGCCACTGCCCTTATAAGAACAATTGTTAATGTGAACTGATTTAACATTGGGACTGCTTATACTTATTTGGCTTGTGTTGTACAGTATCTTCTTCTTAAAGCAAATGGATGAAATTTGGTATATAATATTTTTTACTAGGCAGAGCTGAGCTAAGGTTTGAATTAAAGATTTTGCAGCTCGTAGTATATTTTATTTCTCTGATAAAGAGCTATGAGTGCAAGCAACCTGTCAGCTCCATAATGTAAGCCAGATCAGGAAATCAGTTCCACAGGAAGACTAAAACTACTCTTATTGAGATTGTCTATAATAAAGTAATCTTGCAAGTCTGATTGTGCTGCAACTTTTTCTCCTCTCATAGTTCAATAAATTAGGGAGATGTCTGCCTGAAATGTTATTTCAAAATGAATGAAATATTATTTCACCCTGGACTTAAAAATGGTTTGGTGTCTTCTGCCTTGGCAACAAATCCTGCATATCTGCATCAAGGTCATCTTCTCTACTGTCTACAACACTCAACACATCAGTATCTGAGGATACCAGTCTGAAACCTAAAACTGTGGTATGAAACTATGAAGTCAAGTATTATTTTCCTTGTATAACTGTCTTTAAACAGCAATCATAAAAACTCTGGTTTACTTGATCAGAAAAAGCCATAATTCTATAATCTGAAGAGAAAATTGCCTCAGATCATTACTGGTGTATCCATCGTAGACCTTGCAACTATTTAGCAAGGTGAGTAGACTGTGTATACCTATATAAGAAAATCTACAAAGCACTGCAGGAAAGATAAATTAATCCTTAAAAAGGCAATGTATTCATTGATGGGGCAGGTAAGACAGTTTTTGAAAAAAAGTGAGTGATTTGTACAGCATCTGCAGAGGAAAAGGTAGAAAATGAAGACATGCATTTTCTATATGCTGAACAGTTACAGCTCTTCCAGAGAATTCAACTGCATGTCTGGAGTTGAATCACAAGAAAGAAGGATACTTTTCTGAGGGGAGAGAGTGTGTCCACATCTCATCTCTTACTCAGTAGTTGTGGAAACAATATAAATATGCAAAAGGGCTGCAGAGATTGAATATATGTACTACAAACAACTTTTATGGTTTCACTTGAATTTCATGAAATGTTTTCCTCTACCTCCAACCTGGAATAACTAATAAACTGCTAATATAGTAAAAGAAAACAAGCTGCCTAGAATTAGCTGTCCTCCTAACCATTTCTGACTCTAAAGAAAAATATGGCAATATTGCTACAATCCATCAAGAGTGGGTTGCAAATCACTGTTTGAGGGAGTTTTTGAACATCTGTACTTTCTTCTTCTTCTTCTTCTTCTTCTTCTTCTTCTTCTTCTTCTTCTTCTTCTTCTTCTTCTTCTTCTTCTTCTTCTTCTTCTTCTTCTTCTTCTTCTTCTTCTTCTTCTTCTTCTTCTTCCTCCTCCTCCTCCTCCTCCTCCTCCTCCTCCTCCTCCTCCTCCTCCTCCTCCTCCTCCAAATGTAGTTGAGGGATAGTTGTGTAATCACTTAAAAATAACAATTTATCATCTTTCTTTCAAATGATTCTCAGTCTAATAGTTTTCCTCTGATAAGCAAGTGAGAATCCAGTGCAAACCGACCATCTGCCTTTATGGAAATACAGAGAAGGTTATAATATCTCACTATTGATGGTGTCTGTGACAACTTGGTGATATCAAAGAAATTATCTGATTAATCTGGAGGGAGTGTGATACTTGTGTTTAACTTGAATATTCTATTGTAAATATGTTGTGTCTTTATTCTTTTTTATTGTTTTAATACTTTCAAGTTAATACTGACTTCTGGTGACTGCCTGGACTAATCCCTGCAGTTCTGGCAAGACTTTGGAAGTGGTCTGCCATTGTCTGCTCTCTAGGGCTGAGAGAGACTGACTGGCCCAAGGTTATCCAGGTGGCTTTGTGCCTATGGCCCTGTCTCCAGGTTTCTAGTCTGGTGCCTTAACTACACCAAACTGGCTTTCATTATGTTTACTTACAATTCTGTATGACTCTGGATCTTGATATTTAAACTATTAGCCATCTAGTCATCCATACTTTCCAATATTCTAACTTAAATTCAGAGTTATGTATTTTCAGTTTGTACTAAAAAGGCTATTGTCTCATGCCAGCATTTCTAAGCATTTTAGCATTAGTCCCCTCTATATGACATCTGCAATTCTTTCTTGTAAATGAGTTCAGTAAAATATTAATGAGTGTATCAAATTGCTATGCCAACCAATCAAATTGTTCTTGTGTCTCTGAAGATAATTGTCTCCTTTTCTTCCCCCCCCCCCCAATAATGAAATACATCAAAGAAGTCAGGAAAATACAAAGCATTATTTGACTGCACACTAAATTTACATCAAAATATTTCTGTATCATTCAAGTTCTGAAAATACTGGGACTGCTTTAAATACCTGGATTATATTGCTGTATGCAATTCAAGCTGGTATAGTGCCTTGTACAAAAAATAAATTTAATTAATAATATGAAATGGGCCTGATACATACACACTCCATCCTCTCCTTCTAGTTTGCAGCAAAGGTTAATATTATACCTGAACTAGGGAACAATGATAATAGTAACATGTTGCTTGTCACACAAGCTAAGGAAGAATGAAGTTACACTAGATAAAAATGAAGGAGAAAAGAAAGAACATGTGTGTTCAAAGCTCCAGAATTAGTGTAATTAATTTCTGTTTCCTGCTTATAGTTAACTGTGAATATTCAAAGATAATAACTATAATCGGTGTGCTTTCAAGACCAAAGCACTTTCTGCTGGGGTTACAATATTTTTTCCATTATTATTTTGATATACAGAATGGCGCAAATAGAATTATTTTGTGTAGGCACATAATCTTAGAGTGCTCTTTAGAATCAGAAATGATTGCACTATTTTTTTTAATCTTTTTCAAATAACTAAGCTGAATGATCAGCATATGCAGTAATATTTTCAAAGATCAAAAAGCATCCAATGTGTGTTGTCACCTTGTACAGTGGAGACAAAGACTGAAAGTCAGTGATTTTGATTCCTATGAAAGCTAATGAATTACACAGCGCACAGTCTCCTTACTCCAATTTAATCTTTCAAAATGTACAGAAAATGTGTATAAATTCATATTATTAGTGCTTTCTGTTAAGATTATGTAACAAAGTGCAGCTCTTGATTATGTTGGTGGAAAGATTCTTCTAAAATTCCACTTTGTACCATGCAGCAAATTTCTCCACAGCCGATCTGACTGGGAAATTTATATTACTTTGTTTAATTTTAACTCTGGATGCTAACATGCTGTGCAGAAAGCACGTGTTTCTGCCTATTCACACATCTATTACTTCTACATAAAACAGAGAAGTACAAGAATTTCAATATGGTTTTAGACAATACTGTTTGATTTTAGAATATTCAGATTTAGTCCTATACTTTACCTCTGGCTTCTTATTCATTTGCTGCCTGGGCTATCTGTCTTATTGCAAGCTTAGAATTGTCACTTAAATATGCTTAGTGAAAGGAAGTAAAAGAAAGAAACCATTGTTATATATTGGGTTTCTAATAGGAATTTGTCATGCAACTGCAATTAAAGTATAGGGACCTATGAGAGAGGGACCTCGGAGTCCTAGTGGACAATCACTTAAATATGAGCCAGCAGTGTGCTGCAGCTGTCAAAAAAGCCAACACAGTGCTGGGTTGCATTAACAGAGGGATAGAATCAAGATCACGAGAAGTGTTAATACCACTTTACAATGCCTTGGTAAGGCCACACTTGGAATACTGCATCCAGTTTTGGTCACCGCGATGTAAAAAAGATGTCGAGACTTTAGAAAGAGTACAGAGAAGAACAACAAAGATGATTAGGGGACTGGAGGCTAAAGCATATAAGGAACGGCTGCTGGAATTGGGTATGTCTAGTTTAATGAAGAGAAGGACGAGGGGGGACATGATAGCAGTGTTCCAATATCTCAGGGGCTGCCACAAAGAAGAGGGAGTCAAGCTATTTTTCAAAGCGCCTGAAGGCAGGACAAGAAGCAACGGATGGAAACTGATCAAGGAGAGAAGCAACCTTGAACTAAGGAGAAACTTCTTGACAGTTAGAACAATTAACCAGTGGAACAACCTGCCTCCAGAAGCGGTGAATGCTCCAACACTGGAAGTTTTTAAGAAGAGACTGGACAGCCATTTGTCCGAAATGGTATAGGGTTTCCTGCCTGAGCAGCGGGTTGGACTCAATGACCTCCAAGGTCCCTTCCAACTTTATTATTATTATTATTATTATTATTATTATTATTATTATTATTATTATTATTATTATTATTATTATTATTATTATTATTATTATTATTATTATTATTATTATTATTATTATTATCATATGGAATATGAGGCTTCCTTATATTTAAGATGTAATTATTATTGTTGTTGTTATTCCTCCTAAATAGTGACAAGTATGTTTGTAAATACTTTTATTATATAAAGTATAAAGACTCAGAACTGCTGTCGCTGGCTGCCATGAATAGCAAATGCAGATTTAGAATTGACTCCTGGTCAAAATGTGTGTTTTAGTTTTATCTTTGCAGTAGCCTGGTCTGGTTACACAATGCCTAGAATATCAGATTTTTCTCTGCTTCCCCTCTCAGTCCTTATGTATCTGTCCTTCTGATGACCCCGTTGCCCCAGCAAGTTAACACAGTTGTGCAGACTCTAATCTCTAAAGATACTTTCAGGAAATGAGGGTGTGTTTGTGTTGCAAGACAATCATTAGTTTGGCCTCTGGAGGTTAAATGGGTGGGTATCACTGTAGCAACAAGTTGTGAGCTACCTCTGCAAAGCTAAGAAAAGCTGTTCTCTTCTGGCTTACACAAATGTTCATGTAAACGTGCTTAAGGAGGCTTCAGTGAGGTTGTCATTTTCCTCCAAGGATTGGAAAAGGAGATGGGGAAAGTGTACAGAATCACTTGCAGCCCTAAGCTAGGTGGGGACAAGCGCAATGCTTCTTTTCCCAGCATTGTATTGTAACAAAGGCAGAACTGATAGTAGCAATCAATAATATTTATTTGGTCAATGATCAGCAGAAATTTATAAGAACAAAAGCAAAGTGAAGCAAGTAAATACAATAATAATCCAACAAGTATCAGAATATATCATAGAATACAACATGTACTCCTCTGTGATTATGTTAATACAGTTGTTACCCGGGTGATAAATCTACAACACTGATAAGTTTAAAACAAAAATAACAACTGTATATCCCTTGCAGTTTATTAGTTAAGATACTAAATAGATTTATAGGAAAAGGACTAAATAACAACCTGCTGCAGGTAGGGGTTTTTTTTAAAAAAAACATTACCAAATTACAAGTCCATGAAACAACTTTTTAGCTCTAGAAGAGTGCTGTAATGACTTTGCCTTCTGTATTTAGTTTTTTTTTATTCTCAGTTTGATAAAATGAACTTTTTCATTTGCTTATCTTTTTTTCAAAGAGAGTAAACATAACTTAATTACTTAATAACTAAAGATGGCCAACATACCTAACACTCCTTCCTCTTCCTATTTTTCCAACAACACAACAACCCTGTGAGGTGGGTTGGGCTGAGAGAGTGATTGGCCCAAAGTCACCTAGTTGACTTTCATGCCTAAGGCAGGAGTAGAACTCACAGTCTCCTAGTTTCAAGGCCAGCACCTTCACCACTAAACCACATGGGCTCTTCTCCTCTGAGGAGAAG
The DNA here is from genome assembly GCA_023970755.1 of Azemiops feae. Taxonomy (NCBI): domain Eukaryota; kingdom Metazoa; phylum Chordata; class Lepidosauria; order Squamata; family Viperidae; genus Azemiops; species Azemiops feae. Next base: position 2,215,409 of record JALGBA010000202.1, on the reverse strand, counting down.
TTTTGGATATTGTTCTCTTCGGCCTTTAACAAATATACAGTGGGGCCACCAATTGTGCAAGTTCTCCCACTTAAAAAGATGAGAGAGGCATGTAATTGTCATCATAGGTAGACCTCAACTATGAGAGACAAAATGAGAAAACAAATCCAGACAATCACATTGTCTGATTTGGAAAGAATTTATTTGCAAATTATGGTGGAAAATAAGTATTTGGTCAATATCAAAAGTTCATCTCAATACTTTGTTATATATCCTTTGTTGGCAATGACAGAGGTCAAACGTTTTCTGTAAGTCTTCACAAGGTTGGCACACACTGTTGCTGGTATGTTGGCCCATTCCTCCATGCACATCTCCTCTAGAGCAGTGATGTTTTGGGGCTGTCACTGGGCAACATGGACTTTCAACTCCCTCCAAAGGTTTTCTATGGGGTCGAGATCTGGAGACTGGCTAGGCCACTCCATGACTTTGAAATGCTTCTTACGAAGCCACTCCTTCGTTGCCCGGGCGGTGTGTTTGGGATCATTGTCATGCTGAAAGACCCAGCCACGTTTCATCTTCAATGCCCTTGCTGATGGAAGGAGGTTTGCACTCAAAATCTCACGATACATGGCCCCATTCATTCTTTCCTGTACACGGATCAGTCGTCCTGGTCCCTTTGCAGAGAAACAGCCCCAAAGCATGATGTTGCCACCCCCATGCTTCACAGTAGGTATGGTGTTCTTTGGATGCAACTCAGCATTCTCTCGCCTCAAACACGACGAGTTGTGTTTCTACCAAACAGTTCTACTTTGGTTTCATCTGACCATATGACATTCTCCCAATCCTCTTCTGGATCATCCAAATGCTCTCTAGCAAACTTCAGACGGGCCCGGACATGTACTGGCTTAAGCAGGGGGACACGTCTGGCACTGCAGGATCTGAGTCCCTGGCGGCGTAGTGTGTTACTGATGGTAGCCTTTGTTACGTTGGTCCCAGCTCTCTGCAGGTCATTCACTAGGTCCCCCCGTGTGGTTCTGGGATTTTTGCTCACCGTTCTTGTGATCATTTTGACCCCACGGGGTGAGATCTTGCGTGGAGCCCCAGATCAAGGGAGATTATCAGTGGTCTTGTATGTCTTCCATTTTCTAATTATTGCTCCCACAGTTGATTTCGTCACACTAAGCTGCTTGCCTATTGCAGATTCAGTCTTCCCAGCCTGGTGCAGGTCTACAATTTTGTTTCTGGTGTCCTTCGACAGCTCTTTGGTCTTCACCATAGTGGAGTTTGGAGTGTGACTGTTTGAGGTTGTGGACAGGTGTCTTTTATACTGATAACAAGTTTAAACAGGTGCCATTAATACAGGTAATGAGTGGAGGACAGAGGAGCCTCTTAAAGAAGAAGTTACAGGTCTGTGAGAGCCAGAAATCTTGCTTGTTTGTAGATGACCAAATACTTATTTTCCACCATAATTTGCAAATAACGTCTTTCCAAATTAGACAATGTGATTGTCTGGATTTGTTTTCTCATTTTGTCTCTCATAGTTGAGGTCTACCTATAATGACAATTACAGGCCTCTCTCATCTTTTTAAGTGGGAGAACTTGCACAATTGGTGGCTGACTAAATACTTTTTTGCCCCACTGTAAGTAATGTCAATTAATCAAAACTGTTTGCTTTTATAATGTGTGTGTGTGTATGTGTGTGAATTTATTAATATAGAAAATTATGACAGGAAAACCAAAATAGCATTTTCTAAACAGCTTGTAAAAACATATCAAAAATATATCTATTTCTTAAAATATTTAGTTTTATTTACTCTGCTGAGGGAGTTTGTCATTTATAATTTAGTCCTAGATGGAACCATTATTCACTTGTAATTGTCTATTAAGCCAGTAAAACTCAATGGTAAATCATACATAATTCCTTTTGTGTGAAAAAAGTCCTTTACATTCTAATCTATGCTTTAATTGTGCAGTGTAATATAAAGCCCTCTATAGTTCTTTATTCATTACATGACAATACTGTTTATTTTTAAAACACAACTCTCTATATGCTTCAATGAGACTTAACTTCCAAGTATGTTGAATTGGATTGCCTGCTAAGCCATCCACTATATTACTTAGCCGAGTTTAAAGCTGGCTGATATAGTCCATTATTTTTTCTCCTATCTCCACAGGATTGAAAAAACGTACAAGAAAAGCCTTTGGAATACGGAAGAAAGAAAAGGATACCGATTCCACGTAAGTATGTACTGTGAATTAACAGTCTGAAGAGTAACAGAGAGAGTTAGATTAAATCCAATCCTTAGAACAGTGCCCTCTAATGGGATCTAGGCAGTATGCCTTCCCTCTCATGATTCCTGGCCTCTGGAACAGTATGTATACAGTATATGTATTTGTACCCTGCCTTTATCATTTTTACAATAACACTTGAGCATACAAATAAATAAAAATAAATAAATAAAATTCAAGGCAGTGAACATATCTACCACATCTTCCTCCCTCCTATTTTCCACACAACAACAATCCTGTGAGGTGGGTTGGGCTGAGAAAGAGTGACTGGCCTAAAGTTCCCCAGGTGGGCTTCATGGCGAAGGCAGGACTTGAACTTACGGTCTCCTGCTTTCTAGCTTGGTGACTTAACCACAATTTGAACTGATTCAAGTTCCTGAGTTGGGAGTATGTCCCCTGATGGCAATTTTATATACCATGAATTATTTTAGTTGGTGTTGTTCTCATCTGTTTATCTAGGATATACCACATTTCCATTTTTATGATTTTGGATTTATTTTTAATTGTTTGTCATTCAAAGTAATTTTTAGTTGGGCAGATGGCCCCTATCAATATGAATTGTAAACAAACACACAAACACATAACTAGAACTGTTTCGTGAATGAGGCTGTTTTACACAAACAGTTACTCATTTCTCCAAAGCTGATTCCCTCATAGGATGACTATATTTTATCTGAACTGCCAAAGGGATGAAGGTTGAAAGTTTGATTGAATTCTTTCAACTCTGTCAATATAGAGACTTACTGAAGGTAGAAGCCAAATTCTCAAAAAAGAAAGCTGATGTTAGATGTCCATGAAGAATTGTCTTGGTTTTACAGTTATATCACGGGATTCTATTGTTGGTTTAGAAGAGTTTTTTAAATGAAACTGTTTCCCATGGTGCAGTACTTAGCAGTTCCTGGATGATGTGTGAGGAAAAAAATATTTTAAGTATATTGCTGCTTTCTGTTTCTCGAAGACATTTCCCCCCACCTTTTTTTCCTTGAAAAGTTTCATAGCAAATATCAGAAAACCTAAAAAAAATGGAAAGTGGAGAAGTCAAGGAGATTCACAAGAACTTTTGCATTTTGACATATGTGAAAATGCTTTTCATCATCCTGCACCAGCTTTTAGAGTACTGTGATTACTGCTGATCAAATGCCTTTAATTATGCTTATTTGACAAGATTTAAATCATGTTTTTGAATAATATATAAAATAAAGTAATTTCTGTAGATTAGAATTATGGAGTAGTTTATCAAATCTGTTGGATGCATCACCTCCTCCCACCAAATTGTTTAAATGTGCAGAATAGAAGAAATATCATCCATTGTCCCACTTTTCATCTCTATTCTGCTTTGTTAAGTATATGCATAGGTTAAAGCTGGAATAAACTAAAGGCGGGAATAATCCCTTTAGGATTCTCCATGCTGATTATCTACAGCAGGGGTGTCAAACTCACAACGTCACGTGACGTGTCATGACGTATCGCAACTTTTTTGCCACTGCCGGCCATGGGGTGGGCATGGTTTCGCTATGATGCATCTGGCCCACGGGCTGGCAGTTTGACACCTCTGACCTACAGTATTGTTTTCAATGGTTCTGGAAAGTTCTGTTATGTCCTGCCCAAAATGTGAGGCCAAGTTTCACATAAGAGCTAAAACTTTACTACAGACTTGGTTTGACTAAATTCCTTAGTAACATGCTAGAGGAAAATGCTTTGCAGCTATTCATAAGATCCACTTAAAGTGTCAAGGGGGAGCCCCATTCAGTGCATTGAAACTCCTGGACTTTTCGGCCTATTGAACATATGAGGCAGTAGGTTAAAGATAGAAAACATGCATGTGTTTGTATGTTTGCATATGTATGGATGTGGACTAAAAAAGGAAAATAGTGGAGGCAAATCAACTAAGAAATCAAATGTCCAATTGGTGTTAGCACACAGGCTGTTTCTTAGCATCAGATTAAGGAGGCCCACAAAACAGTTGAGGCAGACTATCTGCATCACTAATGCAGATTGTAGCCTAGGGCTCTCGGCTGAAATTATCTAAATGAATTTAAACATGGTCATTGAATTCAGATCCCAAATTCTCTATCCACAAAGATGTAAGAGTTTTAAAAACTACTGAAAAAAACCCAAAAATTTCAGATAACAAATGTTATTAATGACATCAGCCTTCATGAGCTACAGCTCATTCCATCAATTAATTTTACAATTTTTTGAAATTTGTTCTTCAATTTGTTCTGTTGCATGTATAAGTCCTATTATAAGGTTATGTTATTACTTATGCCATTGGAAGGAAGAAAGAAAGAAATCTGCATCAACCGCTAGAAAATGTGGTTTAAGAGAGAGAGCTGAATTATGCAAAAAATCCATTTCAATCTGTACGAATTGAAAGGTATTTGAGGTCCTAATCATATGTTATTTTAAGTGAGAAGATTCAAAGTAACATATCAAATTTGAAATCCCTAAGCTCTGCCTGACTTTTGTTTGTATTCCACCTTATCTTCATTTACAAAGTATACGGGACCAAGTAATAGGCAAAGAAAATGGGAACATTTTTAAAAGTATATTTTTAAAAAGTATGATCATTTTCAGTGCAGCTATTTTATTGAGCAGTGGTGATAATTAAATTAATGTAGATTTTTGGATTCCTTATAGTAATGGAACCTATTTTCATTTTATTACAGAGGATCACCAGACCGAGATGGAACTGTAAGTTTTAAAGATATTTCTTTTTGAAATTAGCCTTTATTTTGAATTAGGTATATTCAATAGAAAATATGCCTTAAGCATTCTTAAATCTTCTTCCCTATTTCTATTTTAATACTTTGAATATATTAATTATATTCTATAGTTGATATAGAACAGGCATATCAAACTGCCGGCCCGCGGGCCGGATGCATCATGCCAAAACAGCACCCACCCCATTGCCAGCAATGGGGAAAAAGTCCTGATATGTCGCGCGATGTCACGTGACGTTGCGAGTTTGACATGCCTGATATAGAACATTCTATATTCTAAATTAGAAATATATTGAAAACTATTTCCTCTTCAAATTTGCAGACAAATCTTTTTCTTGCAGTATTTTTTCCCCACAAAATCTTCCCATATGAAATAGTAATTACCGCACTGAACAATATACAAAAAGTTTAAAATACCATATCAAGATTTAAAATTGGAAAATCAGTTTTTGCAATTGAGAAAATGAACTGAAGGTAATCACAACCAGAGGAAAATAGAAATAGGAAAGAAGGGCTGCTCTTAAATTATTGTTGCTGTCTTTTATGGTGTCAGGATTTTCATATATGCTAGAAAGAAACTTACCTCGGCTATTAGACTTTATGTTTGCAATAAAGAATGTTGGGCTCAGATACAAATTTAGCTTTGTTTTCTATTGATTCCTGGTTTTAGAAGACTTCCTCATATTTATCTGGTGAAAAATCTAAAGAAAAAAAATGGGGATAATTGTTGACTAGTGCTCAATAGATCTTCACAAACAGAACGAAGACCCAGAAATTATGAGTCCTAAGGGCCTTTCCAGATGATACTTTTCTGAACAGTGAATGAACTTCTAGTTCATGGCTTATGAGCTTGATTCATGAAGTCCAATTGATGTCCAAAAAAAAAAAGCATTTTCTCAGCATGTTTATGTCACTGGAGAATGTGGGTTCTTCTAGCTGGCATGTTCTTGTTTTGGGGGGAAATGCTGTATTGGTTGAATTGTGGACTGAATCATATAAAATCTGTCTCATTATTAATGACCAGCATACCTTACCTATTATTTTATGATTCCTGATTGAAAGTTTCTCCCATATAAAATCTGTCTCATTATTAATGACCAGCATACCTTACCTATTATTTTATGATTCCTGATTGAAAGGTTCTCCCATTCCTTTTTTAAAAAAAGTTTCTCTAATCCCTTACACAATACTGAAATACAGAATTCCATGTGTTTATCCTTTTTAAGAAGTGATAAACATAAAGCATGTTTTTATTTTATTTTCAAAGTAATTGTCTATTATAAAAATGGTTTCTTTTAATTGAGTTCTTAGTTCGGGAGGCTTTATTAATATAGAAGTGCATGCCTTCTAGATACCTTTTTTTAAAAAGTATCTTCTGTGAAGTAAGGCATCTTTTGCTTCCTCACAGCTACACTTCTTACTAGTGATCTTAGATGAGAGTGAGCTTTGTCTTCTGGAAAGGTCCTAATACAATTTTTGCTGGCCTAACTTTTTGAACATCTGACCCAAGATCCTTAATCCTCCCACCTTAACTTAATTCCTTTCCAGCTCAATAGCAGTGATTTCAGAAGAACGGAATTGGGTAGAAACGCTTGTAGCTGCAATCATAGGTTGAAAAAAAGCTGGCATCTACACATCATTCTGCATCCCCATTGTGTCCGCTCATTGCTTTTAGTTTTTTTTTTCTTTTTAAACAAAAGTAGACCACACCTGGAACACTTATGTTTAACAGTTTGGTCAAAGCTCTGTTCAGCAGAAGAAGAAGAAAAAAGACATAGACTTTCCTAACTTGCAAGCTGATTCATTCCTTAGGTCCCATTTGTACTGCATTCTACTCTGTACTGATAGTTTAAACTAGCGGTTCTTGAACTGCTTGATGAATTACACCTTTTCCCAGTCTTGACTAATCTCATTCATTCATTCATTCATTCATTCATTCATTCATTCATTCATTCATTCATTCATTCATTCATTCGATCAATCGATCAATCAATCAATCAATCAATTTATTTCTATGGCCACTGATCTCAGTCAATGAATCTGGGCAGTTTACAAACAATAAAAATAATAAAAACAGTCAAACCAATAAAATCACTAAACACGTCAAAGTGAAATATACATAGGAGCAAGATACTTGGCTAGTTAGCAACAGGTCTTATGAAAAGCTAACAGGGTTTGGGGTCATTCTGATCTCTGAAAGAAAAATGTTCCATAGAGCAGGGGCCACTGCAGAAAAAGCTCATGTTCTGGTCCTGCCAGCTGTCATTCTTTGACTGATGGGATCTACAGCATGCTCATTCTGCTTGACCTGGTTAGACAGGTAGAAACTCTTGAAAAAAGATTTTCCCTCAGATACCCTGGTCCCAAGCCATGTAAGGCTTTAAAGGCAATCCACCAACACCTTGAATTGCACCTGGAAACACACCAGTAACCAGTGCAGCTCACACAGAAGTAGTGTTATGTGTGCCATATATCTGGCAGCATTTACTATCCATGCAGCTGCATTCTGCACCAGTTGGAGTCATTACTCCCACAAAAAAAGGCTCTATTGTTTTACACAAGCATCTCAGTAGTAGTTGTCTCAATCCATATCCTCAACTCACAAACAAGCAATTATGAATTGTTCCATTGTCTCCAAGATATGCCAGATTATCAATTTGGATAATTATCCCCAGTTTAACCACCACTGATCTAAGCATAAGAAAGAGGTGGTAGCTTTCCTGGAGCTGCTATTAGACACAGAGGCAAGAAAATACAGTCCTTCTTTCTTTAAACACATTCCAGCTTGCCTACATCATTCTGAAAGTGGAGCCCATAGGTTTTGCGTATAGCATGTGCACCATGACTTTGTCACACAGAAGGAACAGTTGTGTTCTTGGATCTCAATGTTTGAAGCAAATACAGAAGTCAGATCATTTGCATGATGATGTCACGACAGATGTGTTGTCCTTTGCCCTCCTTATCCTCTTACAAATACCTAGAATCTGTGTTTTGCCCTTGCCGTAATTTACTAGCAACTTGGGGAGACAAGCAGTTTATATTGAAGAAATAAATGGGGGAAAGAGTAAGTCTTCCCTGCCACTACTCGCTGTCTTGATCTATTTTAACTTCCCACTTTCTGCAATTTTGGTTAGTGGATTATTTTTTAACAGCAAAACACGACTTAGAATTTTTTCCCACACGACTTAGAATTTGGCTCACACAATTTAAATCAAATCAAACCTTTATTAAAGTCATAGACCAGCATTGACTCAGACAGATATAGTTTCCATTAAATCAGCCATACTGATAATGTGCTCATATAGTTTTCCGTTCCTCCCATCTTTCCATTTTCAAGCAAAATCATATTTCTGTAAACCTTAAAATGACAAAGGGAGCTATCAAGCCTGAAACGGAAGATTATTCTTATCTAATCATTTTGCACTCTTTCAAATGACATTATTTGCTATTGTATAGTTATGTAATATGTGTTAAATGTCTCTTAAAATGGTATAAGAACTTTTCATGCTTTGTGGGACATGTTTACTCTGAGTAGGATGATTGGGGCTACATTCCAGTCAGTGGACTTCCCATCAGGCTGAATTTTGTTCCTAGTTTCAAAGTCTGATATTGTAGATAATCCTAAATCTAAGAAGAGGTGTTTATTTTGTAAACTCAGGGATTAATTGCAAGTTTCTGGATGTGGCATCTCCATTACTACAAGACAGACTTCCAATTTTTTTTTACAGTTTTTATCCCATCTTGGAGTAACAGCCCAATACAATCCATGACTACAGTTCCTAGTCATAAGAAAATACCATCTTTCCTGCAACTATTCAAAACTTACTTAACACCAAAATACTATTGACCTTTTTTCTTATAGAAAAACAGGATGAGTTTAGGATCGCATCCCTTTTAGATAGTTCAAAGATTGCTTAATTAAATTATTCCTAAGATTGATCTGTCCAGTTTAATTGGAAAAGATATACTGCATTGAAATACAAACTTGAAAAAGTTATTGACTGATAAAAAAAAAAAGTGGAGGAAGGTTTGGTTTTGAAATACATAGCAATCTAAAGTTCGGTTAATAGACCATGAGATGGTATTTAAAATCATGATAGCTGTCAACTCAATTCCCTTACAATGACTTCTGCTGAATGGAGCAGTACTGTATGTTCCAAAATAGTCTGCTGATAGCAACATTAATTTGGCAAATATTTCCTTCAGAAAGTGCATTTTCAGCTTGCTTACTCCATGTGGTTTCATGTATTTTTTTTTAAGTTAAACCACCAAACACTTTAACCCTTTTTCTATAAAAAAACAAAATCCATTCCAGCCACCCAGCCCTCATCCTCATGATCCATCCTACAATAGCAAACCAGAATGTGCCCAGGAAGGCGGAAAAGCAGTTTCGGTAAGAATGTGAATATTGGCTTAAAGCTTCAAGTGGGTTGGTTACAATAATGTTGAAACGGCAACAGTTTTGTTTTTCTTTAAAATACACGAATGCATGTTTGATATTCTTCACATGTTACTTATTTCAATGTACTTTCACCATTGGTGTTCTAGATAGGATGATTAGCTCTTCGCTTTTACACAAACTACAGTCGAAGTGGTGTAGCTCTTTGTAATTGACAGGTGGATTGTTGTCAATGAACAGATTTTCTATGTGCTGTGTAAGGTTGTCTGGTATGGCATCCAGTGTGCCAATAGCCACTGCGGCAACCATGGGTGGTTCTTATGTGTTTTCTACTGTATGTTCATATTTGTTTATTTGATTTTTATCCCGCCTTTATTATTTTGATAAATAACTCAAGGCGGTGAACATACCTAATACTCCTTTCTTTTCCTATTTTTCCCACAACAACAACCTTTAAGGTGGGTTGGGATGGTAGAGAGTGACCAGCCCAAAGTCACCTGGCTGGCTGTCATGCTTAAGGCGGGACTAGAACTCCTGCTTTCTAGGCTAGCACCTTAAAGCATATAAATACCTAATTATGTTTAGATAATAATTAGTGCTTTGTAATAAAAGGATTGGAGGAGAATTAACTAATAATTGCGACCATCGTGGCTGGTTATGCTATAATCTTTTGATTTTAATTTTCAGATCTTTATGCTTTGTGATCTTCTCCAATTCTTTGTCTTCTATTCCACTATCCCCGAGTATTGCCACATCAATTATCCGCATTTTCTTCATTTCAATCACAGTTAGGTCTGGTGTGTTATGAGCCAAGAACTTAACCATTTATATTTGGATATCCCACAGTATAACTCAGCATTCTTTCTCTCAATGACTTCAGGGTCTTAGGCTAAGACATCTACAAACCTGCTATATGAGCCTACGACTCAAGGTGGCAGGAATTAAATCTGGGACTTTTGCCACTGAGTTATCATCTCTTGCATAGTTGTCTTATATTGTACTTTGCCAATGAAAATTATAATATTTTCTTACAATTCCTACACTGGTTCTCAGCTTTGGAATAGTCAGGAATTCAAGAATGGAAAGTTGCTTTCCAGATGTGAAATAAAGAACCTGGAATGGCCTTTTTAGTTATTTGTAATGGACTGATCAATGTTGGGGCATTCCTCCATTGAAAGCATTGACTTTTTCATGTCTTCTAAGAAAGTATAGCATTTTAATTTTTTTCCTCTTATAACAACAAAAACAAAAACATTGTTTAAACTGTGTATTACAGAAGAGAACAAATGGTGCTCCAAATGGATTTTATTCAGAGATTGACTGGGAAAGATATGTAAGTAATAGTAATAAAAAAAACTATTGTTGACAGCAGTCTTTGAAGACATTATTTGTTCCAGTGAGACTTGGTTACTTATTTGCATGTTTATTATTGTGTCATAGTGACTATGAATTATGTTTTTAGCTGATCCTATCATATCAGCACAAAATCAGTAACAATACCTGCGTATAAAGTATGCTGCTAATACATCCACTTACCAGATACATCCCTGCAGTTGGCCTGGATTGATTTCCCCCCCCCCCCATGAATCTAATAGGTTATGTATAGAAGAGATCAGCCATGTCTATCTTTGCCCTTGCTAATAATCTCCACCAACTGACGTATTGAAAGGTTCCCAAACTGAATACATATCTGCTAATTGTTTGGAATGTTGAAAAGTTAAGAAATAGCAATGGACTCTTCCCCAGATTTGTGGTCAATGAGAGTTCAACTACTTTTGTGAACCCTCCAGCAAAAACTAAGGCTAGAAGGAGTTGAAATATGTGAGATGAGTGGCCATACACATTTACCAAATAAATAAATCTAGCTTCACTTGAGCAGAAATTTAGGATTTTTCCACATAACCAACTTTCTGTCTCTCATCCCTACTCAATTCAGTTTAAAAGGAATCCAAGGTTAATTTGAGCTGTATTCACTGAATTAAGATCTGTTTGGACATCAGACCAATACAAGTGCAGTCACGTTTATAACTTTGTGAGGCAACACTTCACTGTTGCTTCACCTCTCTGGCCAAGAGCTGAGCAAAGAAAACTGCAAACTGCTCATTGATCAATGGTTATCCTTCCAAGCTGGAAATAACTAAGGACCTTGTCCATTCCCTCAGTTTATCAGAGCCATGCCTAAAAAAGAACATTGCTTCCTCTCTGCACAAACAGAAGAGCAAATAAATTGCTAGTCTTCCCCATCTAGTGTTTCATATGTATATGAACACTTGGCCCATTTGATTTGGAAGCAAAAATATATTGCAAATCATTGGAGAAATTGGAGAGATAGTCCTCTGAATCACCAATTTCTATGCTATGTAGAGCAGGGATGTCAAACTCAATTTCATTGAGGGCCGCATCAGCATTGCGGTTGCCCTCAGGGGGCCGGGTGGGTGTGGTCAGGGTGGGTGCAGCCTACTGGGTGGGCGTGGCCAGCTTTACATCATTTGCGTCAAGGGTGCCTGTGGGGGCTTGGGCAGGAGTGGGACGGATCTGAGGGTCTCTGGCAGAAGGGGGTGGGACCAGGGCAAGTGCCAAGGCATGGTCCACTGGAGGAGCCTCACTGTTCCTCTCAGGCCATGCGGGGGGAGGGGCTGGATGGTGGCGCCTGCTGCCTGGAGCCCTGGGCAGCAGAGGTCAAATGTCCAGCCTGGCCCTCAAGCACCTGCGGCACCAAGCCCAGCCCCACTTCCCCAAGGGAGTGCCCAGCTGCACTCAGGGGGTGGGGCCGACGCGGCAGGGGCTGGTTCCTCACTGTTTCCAGACGGCTTGTGGAGCTAAGACTGAATATGTTTCAGCATAGATGGCCACCACAAAATTGTACATTGGCTCCCGGCTGGCCTGGGCCAGGGCCAAGGCAGCGGGGGCCGTTCCCTCACTGTTTCCAGGATGGCTTCGCTGGCCACATGAAACCACTTCGCGGGCCGCATCCAGCCCCCGGGCCTTGTGTTTGATATGTCTGATGTAGAGCTTTATATGCAACCACTGCACCTTGAATAGTATCTGAAAATCCACTGGTATCCAGTGCACCTAGTACAATAGTGATATTACATGGACATATTGAGAGGGACCCATAACTACTTGCTCCCACTCTTTGGACCAGCTGTAGCTTTAAGGGCAGTCCCATATATAAGGTTCATTGCAATAGTCCAGATAAGGTATGAATGATTGCGCCTAGAATTTATATGTTAGGTTACTTTTTAATTGATATATGATTGGTTTCTTTTCTGTTAATGTTTATTTTTGTTGTAGCAATTTTGTTTTGAATTTGGAGGCCTTATAAATTCTCAAAATAAATAAGTAAACGCCTCATTAATGAGATTTTTGAGGAAATGGGGGAAAAGAAAAGAATGTTTATACTTTGACTCCTTCACTGTATTTGCCATACCAGAATTCACCTGAACTTGATGAAGAAGGATACAGCATCAGACCAGAAGAACCAGGCTATATCCTTTATTTTTAATGTGCAACTTCTAGCTACACCTGCCAGAATTCCCAGCTCCTTCTCAGAACTCAGTCGTGTAATCTTCCCAATGTCTGGATTCTCTGATATTGAAAAAAAAATCCCAGCAGAGAGAAAAAGAGTAGGATTCAAATGTTATTAGCATTTTTAGTTCTATGTTCCTTGTAATATATATTGTGCCCCTGGGAAGAGATTGCCTGATTCCAGATGCCATCTGCTCCCATAATGGAGAGCTCTCTACAATGGACCATATTCAAGGCTCTTTGAGCACTGTCTGATTTCCCCTTCTAAGTTTAGAGCTTTGCTTCCAACTTACGTACTGTAATGTACTAAAATTGTATTGTACACCACTGGAATCATACCATTCATTTAAAACTGGTGCCTTGATAGCTCTATCCTGAAACTGAAATAACGTTGTATTGTAGTCTACAGATTGGTTGCACTTCTCTTTAACTGTGATCTACCTACCAAAGGAAAGCACTTTTATTCTTCAAGTGAATCTGAAGAGGAAGAGGAGGCACACAAGAAATTCAACATTAAGATTAAACCTTTGCAATCTAAAGACACTCTTAAGAGCGCAGCAACTGTTGATGAACTGAAAGCTTCTATAGGCAATATTGCACTTTCACCTTCGCCAGTGGTAAGCAACATATTTTTAATTTGCTACTTCCTAAGACTTCCCAGAGTGTATTTTGCTTATTTTCCAGGTGTGCCATACAATCAGTTTATGTCATTCATCTCTTCCAAACAGCATATTTCACAGCATAAGGGCTTCCTAAAAACTATTTTAGATTCAAGATATGGTGAAAAATATCATGACTTCCATAGCTACTTCATGCTTTTGACAGATCTTTTAGAGAACATTTTAAAGAAGTTACAGCAATTTTCTCTCCATGCTTCTATTGTGGTTTTAGAAATGAATACATGACATAGGTATGATCTATATTTTAAAAAAAAAATCCTGACAGTTAGAACAATGGAACAACCTGCCTCCAGAAGCTGTGAATGCTCCAACCCTGGAAGTTTTTAAGAAGAGACTGGACAGCCATTTGTCTGAAATGATATATGGGGTTTCCTGCCTGAGCAGGGGGTTGGACTAGATGACCTCCAAGGTCCCTTCCAACATTATTATTATTATTAGTAGTAGTAGTAGTAGTAGTAGTAGCAGCAGCAGCAGCAGTAATAGTATTTTGAAAAGTATTTGAAAGAGAAATAAGAGGCTACATTAAAAATAGTCATGAAATGGCCACAATTGAGAGATTTTTTTAAAATTAAACTGAGTTGTTTGCTCTCCTATTTTTATATCAGTTATTGGAAATTGAGTTTCCAATTTCCAAAAGAGATCCAAGATAAAAAGATGAAGAATGTCATTAGAAATCTTCAGAAGTCAGAGATAAGAGACTTAAATCTTGTGAAATGTAGAAGTGATGGGTGGCATTACCGGGACCTGAATAATGTACCTTTTACTCTCAATAGTGTAAAGCTTTATTTCTAGAAGTTTAACATGACAAGAATTCTCAAGACCTGATATTTTCAGTCAGAGTAATTCTGGGAGATGGCCAATTTGTTGGCAATGTCTAGAGTGACAAGATGCTTCGTATTATAGCACTGTCTCAGTATGTCCTTCCTTTAGCCCAGGGGTGGGCAACCTTGGCTCTTTTATGACTCGTGGACTTCAACTCCCAGAATTCCTGAGCCAGCATGGCTCAGCTTGGAAACTCTCCCTTTCCCCTCAGCATGGCTGGCTCAGGAATTCTGGGAGTTGAAGTCCACGAGTCATAAAAGAGCCAAGGTTGCCTACCCCTGCTTTAGCCTATATGTGTTCAGAGATGGCTGCATTCTGTGCTTTTGGTTATGACTTTTGTATCTCTATTCTTTAAAATTAAGCCTTCACTTTTCCTCTCTTGGCTTGAGATTAATACTATTAGTGTTCCCAGGCTAGATTTGTCTCTACCCTGGTATGGTTAGGAATACAACTTTTCTGTATAACTATTTGATCACTTTGGTTGACTAACATGTTCTATGCTTGTGTCCTGTTACCCACTGATCCCATATTGGTGATCAGTTTTCTCTTTTAGATTCCAAAGAGATTCATCTCAAACTGGATGCTTCTTAGCATTTATTTCTCTCAACCCCACCCCACCTCTATAGGAGACAATATAAAATGTATGTTGTCATCTTTTTCATGTTAAACATGAATGATTTGGTATTATTAAGCATGACAAATAACAAATATTGTTAAATATTATTTTTGTTCATATGGAAATTGTCCCTTTTGCATAGTTGCTGCTTATCCTGAAGTGTTCTCTGTCCCTAACAAATTGAATACTCAACTCCAAACATAATTTTCTTACCAAAATATTGATATTTCTTAATTTAAAAAAACAACAACTAGGTAGTCCTACATGTGGAATAAGTAGCATTTCAGAGAAAACAGCTTTCAACTTCCAATTACATATATATATATATATATACATATGTACATATATATAGGACTTCTTGAATTACATAAGAACATTAGAGGTGTGTCAGTGTCCTTAATAGAGGTGTGCATTGTGATCACTTCCAACTCTTACATCAGTTAGCCAAGTCATCTGGTGATCCATTCAGGTTTCTAGATACGTGTAACTCTATTTCTTATCAAAAACACCATTTTCAAAAATGGATACCTGCTCATCACCCTGTCTAAGAAATCTTTCCACTTCCTCAAAGCAGTGCCCTCTTTCTCCAACGCAGTACATGGCTGACATCCTGGAAAAAATGCACATGAATAAATATAATATATAGTAGTAAACTGGACAGATAAGTCCAGTGGTCTTATGTCAGAACTTCTTAGAGAGCGTTTGTACTGTTTGGACAGATACTTGAGGATGAATTATATTAAGCAGTTCAAGGTTTCTCTGTCCAAACAAAGCTACTCAAAGAGTATATTGAACCAGGATTTTTCATTAGGATTTGTTTCTGCTTCATCTGATGATTAATTCATTAAACACTAAATAGTACTTACTTTTACCCCACACAGGTGGTTAGCTTCTAATTGCCTCAACTATGACTCAATGGGGTGATTTGTTCATCAGATAGATAGTTATATATCTACTTTAGACATGAACCATTTTAATAACATTCCTTCATGAAAATTATGCAAATGAACTGCAAGTCTACAAGTTTATCACTCTTGTAATAATAGTACCTTCACCATTATTTTGTGGAAAAGACAACAGTACAAAAAGAGGATGATTGCAACATTTCCCCAATTGGTCCCTGGGTACTATCAGTTACTGAATTTATAAGAAATGATTAGTAGTAAATAATAAAGTTGTACTTGACATAATTTCATAAGCTTACAAATTTTCAGTTAAAGAAACTATATGGTTTTGTTTCTCTATCATTTGGCTTTAACAACATAGAATCCAGCAACATATTTGTAATACAGAGCTGGAAACAATTTTAGCTAATCTAAAGTCGGGCAAATTGTTTGAAACCCAGTGTTGGGATAACATCTATGCCTTCATCATTTATTGCTGCACAAAGTTCCAACTTTTATGCATTGTGTGTGTATATGCAATTTGGTGGTCTTTATTTCAGTAACTGAGCCTTGCAATCATTCTGAATTCACCAGGCTGATGCAGCTGGGTTTGAAGGCAACAGTGTGTTATATTGTAGTATATGAAAATCAAGTTCAAGAGGTGATTTGTAACACTCATTTCCTGGACTGTGGAAGACATGGAAGCTGTTAATCAGAATGATGACTTTGTTGCATTGGAGAGAATACAGCTTCCTAATCAAGAGATGCCATACAGTTTAAGGAAGCTTCTAGAGCTGTAATGCTTTTCATGAATGCAGCATGTTGAAAAGAATAACTTAAATAGCTTTACACTATGAGAAGGGAAAGTTAGAATGTACTGTCATTTCTTTAAATTGAGTAGGACTATACTTTATATTGGTGGTATGTATTGCGTGTACAACTGTTTGCACAATAATCTAAAATTTTTGGAGCATTTAAACCAAATATTGCGCTCTCTTGATTAATAAAAGTAATATCCCTTGGTTAGCAGCATTTAAATTCAATTTTACATGCAAAACTATTATATATTTATTTTGGAATTAGCTTTTGGCAAAAAGAGGGTTTTTTAAATGTTTCTATGAGCTGTTGTTCATCATGCTATCTTGATCAGAAAGTTAGGTATGCTGGATTGAAATCCTCATATTTTTTAATATTTCTAGTCAGAATATGATCAGTTTGTTTTGTTTCTTAGAACAGTTTTCTCTTCACAGCTGTAGTAGTATAAATGCTAATTCTAATTGTTGCAGCATAATTCAGGAGAAATGATACTCTTTAAAATATTTCAGAAGAAGTTTGTTCAGGTAGTATTACAAAGTAAATAGTAATTGCAATATTATTATGGTGGTCTAAAAGTTCTGTAGTAGCCCGATTTAGTTGACTTATAGTAGGAAGAGAGAATTACATATTATGTACGGGAAAGTGTGCTTACATCGTTCATACGTATATCTAATAAGTTTAGACCCAGATGTACATTAAATAGAATTTAATATATTTGGAAAATATATTCTCCTTTCCCTGCAGCTTCTTCTAAAACTGCTCTAAGAGTTGAAAAGCTACATATAACAGCATAAGAACAATACAATGGGGAAATATGAAATGTCCCAAAATTGTTATATCTTTTTATTTAACAGAACATTTTTTAAAATGCTGGCTTCCTTTAAAAATAAAGTCATGTCATTCACAAAGGTCCGGATATAACCAATTTAAATTTAAAAGTGCTATATTTTTTGGAGCAAACTGAAATGCTATAATCCAAAGTGTTGTTTTCTCCCATAGAGCTGATTATATAACTAGCATTTTCTTCTTTTGCTCCTGAATACAGTATATGACTCTTAGTGATGCTAATTTAAGGTTTAGGTGTCTCATAAGTCTCTGTTTCTTGCTGGAAATCAGAACCTGAAAAGATTAGAGCCAAACCAATAGCAGGACTGAAATTACTCCAGCTCCCTTTGTGCAATATTAGGACAGAAATGGAGAAAAATTGCCATGTTAAAATGTAAAAGGAAAGGCTGGTACAAAGCATATATTCTGTACATATATTCCTTTTGTTGCTCAAGAAAAAGTCATTCTCACTTTATATGACTTTGGGGGGATATATGGATGATGGTTGCAGCATATCTATTGGCTATAATTCTTTCTATAATGGGATTTATCATGCCTTTGTTTAAAGAGATTAGAGAGCAGAAGAGCTACGGTATTTTAAAACTTTTTTTCATGCATCGTTGCTATTGAATTTATTTTGCAAATACAAGAAACATAAGCCCATCTTAAAATTTTGCCTCAGACATCACTGTTATAAAATCATGACTCACTGGCTAGAGCAAGGTTTGCTTGAAATGTTATGAAATAAATGTTAAATAAAGCAATAATAACAATTATTTGCTCTTCTTAATAACATTATGATTATCTCAATAATGTATTATAAGCCATTGGGTGATGCATTATTTTTCTACCAAGAAAATCTGATTATGGTGTGTGTTTCTGTGTGATGAATGTTTATGAGCTGTTCTTCAAGGTGATGTGTTAACAAAATATTTTTTGTGAGATGCTTACATTGCCAACTTCATCACTGAGAATTTATGCCCAAATAATTCAACAAAAGATGAAGAAGAGAAGACAAGTGTGCCCTATTTCTCTCCTTCCTTCTTCCTAATTAGTCTAATAGACTTAGCAAGGCTTTGCTGTACTCCATAGTCTACTTTAGATAATGACCATCTGCTCAAATGTAGAAAAAATATGATGGGGGAGCACTTGGGAGCAAGTAATATTTTTAAGGTCCTACACTATTTAAAAGGAAAAAGAAAGGGGAAAATAATTTGGAACTGACACATGCTAGAAAAGATCAGCTTAGTTGAAACTCTTTGTGGCATTTTGTCAAAGAAGAACTGCCTTCTCAACTAACTCATCTCATACCTCATGGAGATGGCAAACAGATAATTGTGGACTGAAAATGAAACTGGAGGAAAGATTTCATTTCATCTCTCCAAATTAGTATTTAGAACCGTCTGTTGAATTTTAATTGGATTCTATTTGATTACCAAAGGAAATGTGCTGTTCCAATACATAATCAGTAAGTTTTGTTCTCAATTAAATTGAGTAATAGTTTCTGACTGGAAAGCTATGCGTTGTTACTTGTGAGTTAGTCTCATTGAATACAATATGTCTTGCATCTAAACAGATACACAAAAGATCTGAACCCAGTTAAGCTGAGAACAATCTGACAGTAAAAAAAACTTTTAGTCTTTTCATAGTTACATATGGAACTTTTGAAAGTGAATTTAATTAAAATTTATTTTTGAATAGATGTCTTTAGGACTGGTCTGTAAAATATTTATTGTATCATTTCATTAATTTTTTCCATGGGTTATGTAAGTGGAAAATTCCTATTTTTTTTTCTCTTCTTTATCTTAATGCATTTTGCAGAGGAAAAGTCCGGTAAGAAGTCTTCTTATTCCCTAATACTCTCATGTTATTGGATGTAAATAGTTGTGTGTGTGTGTGTGTGTGTGTACATACACGTGTATATACATACATACTTTGTAATATCTGGGAGGGTAGTGCTGTCAGGTTGTTCATCTTCATGTCATTTCACAAGAAGGAATAAACGAAGGACAGTTTGGGGAAGAGAGGCTCTGAGAAGGAAGCACAGTTCTTCCCCACATATTGCCAGCAGCACTAACGTGAAATAAAAAATGGCTGCATGCTACTTGAACCATTTGCTTTTCCTGAAGAAGCAGGAACCGTGTTATCCATGCAAGCAACTGGTCTCCAGACCACCTGGTTGCCTCTCAAGTTAATTGACCTTCTAAAGTTGTTAGAATAAATAGGCAATCCGTGAGGATTTGAGATGTGAGATTCAAAGGTAACCAAATTCACTTTGAACTTTTGAGGTACAGCTTGATAAAAGATTTGAAGATTAAATACCATTAAAAAAAATAGCATAGATAGAAGATCCTTTAAGGAATATTTAGCCTGCAAAATTTGGGCCAGATAGGTTCAAAGTTTGACACAATAAAGCATTGAAATATTCTTACTAAAATGTCTTTAAAGGCAGAAGAAGCGAGGATAGGAAATGAAAGAGCGCAACAGCTTCGAAATTGTCCAGCAGAGAATCTATAGAGAATTTGCACTAAATTCACACAGCAAGTGTCCTATTCCAAATTAATTTTGTTACTAAAGATTGAAGAGTTTACCACTCTCATAAAAACATACTCTTCTAGACTAGGAGATATATTAGCATAGTTCAATGGCAAAATTAGACTCTTCCAGGAATAACTTATTAGATATTGCTTATGCAACAATATTAAAAAGATATGAGAGTTTTGTATATGACTCTTTTTTACATAACATATATGATATAAAGAATAGTTTGTATTATATGGAATAGTCTAAAAGCAAAGCATAATGTCTCAAACCATTCACACAGTGAATAGAGCAGAAATAATAGATTCTCACTATTTTGGCAGAATAAGGGTCTCAACGAGCTGACGAATCGCAGCTAGACAGGACATAAAGACTAACAAAAACATAACTACAGATATGATAAATAGAATGAGACATAAGTAAACATAAGGTAAAAGTTTTGTAAAGTAATAATAGGTATACGTGAATATTGACAACATCCAAAGTGTGCCTGTGTTTTTCAGAAAAAAAGAAAAAGAAAAGGTAGAATATTTAAGCCCATAGTATGAGCCTTTTCCAACATAAGGAATAATTGCCAATTTTTAAAAATATAAGCTGACAATATATGCACATATTTTTGAATTTCCAAAGAAGAACTGGAAGTAATTGCAAATATGACAAGGCCAGTCTCCTGAACTGCCCAAAATATATAAAGAAAGAGGACATGGTTTTTGATTAATTTAAAACTTTAATTAACTTTAGATCTGTAACACTTTTATTAATGTTAGATCTATAATAATCTTTTAACAATATGTGGGATAAAAAAAGCAAATGTGGATTTTCTGTTGATGTTGTTCCTGCAAATATCTTCATAGTATAGGTTCATTTTTAAAATCAAATTAAACAGGCCCAAGACCTTAAGTGGATTTGGGAAGACAACGATTTGGAGGAAAATAGTTTTGAAATTAATATTTTGTAAAGCTAGAAGATCTCCTACCATCCAAAGCCATTTTTATTACTGATCTTTCACTCTCTGACTAGGTATCTGTTCTCTCTTCTTTTTTGCTGATCACAGAGACGCAGCCCGGTAGGTCGTAAATTCATCTTGAAACAGTTGGGTAAATGACAATGGGTGATTTAAGACAGGATTAATTTAAATTTATTTGGGTAATATGCCTCACATAACTTGCAGAGAGTGTTTAGGAGATAACAATTCTTGCCAAGCTTAATAAGGATCTCGTTGGTTAAGAAATACTTCCCATTTATTCTCTTTAAAACCTTCCCTATTGAACTCTTAATCATTCAGTTCTTCTTGATTTTCCCTTTTCCTTGGATGTGATGTTATGGCCTCATTTTCTGATGTTAAAATATTTCATGGAATGTGATTTGAAAAGAAAAGATCCGCCTTGAAAAACACATGCAGAAATGGTCAGAATAACCATTCTGGATCCAATCCTCTGTCACCCTCTATTCTGATATATAAAGTATAAGAAGAGTATACAAGATCACTTTTTTGCATAGATATGTCCTGTTTATGTTTTATACTTCCCAAATGTTCGGTTTTCTGTTTCTATGGTTCTTTTTCCATCTTTTTCAATATTACAGTCAAGATTTTTAGTTTAAAAAATTGGACATAAGCCAATATACAAGCAAATGAGATTTTATGAATGTATTATCTAGCTCCGGGGCTACAAACATGTTGTCCAGGACTTTTTGGCAAACTGAGTATATGTAAAATTCTTGTGTGAGTACATTTGTAACTATTACGCTCAGCTCTATTCAAAAGATGTTTGAATAGTTTGCATGTTTATGTAAATATGAATGAATGAATGAATAAACTGGCAAAGGAACCCACAAAGTGTACTGCATTAACCCAATTTAGTGTATATTTTGTTTTACAAATGTTATTTATCTATGGCTTTTCAGCATTTCAAAACAGAGCAATGTTCCCTTTATGTAAATATAAACCTTTAATTCTAAACTGTAGTTTTCTGTATTTAATTTTAGGGTACAGTTAAGAGGAACTTATCTAGTAAGTATCATTTAAAAGCACATTGGACTTTAACTGGTGAAAATCCATAGATGGAGTAGATTTCTTTCATAATTTTCATATTCTAAAAGAGCAGCAGCAGCTAATTAACAAGAAAGATTCAGAACATTAGTGAAATAGATCTCAAAACAGATTGAGAATACTTCTGCATACTGCTTTGAACCTCTGTACAAATGCATAAATATAATTAATAGTCTTTGATGGTCTTAAATTAAAATGATGCATTTTAAATCAAAGTGCACATGCAGAATTTGCAGTTAGCTGACTGCACAAACCATACCAATAGGCCATAATATTTTTTTTCTGAGTGTAAGTGAAATATCAATCCCAACTCATGGAATACTCTCATATATCTAATAAAAATACATATATTTAATGAAAATATTTTAATTGCATTTATTTTTTCATAAAAACACATAGGTAGCCCTAAAACGTGAAATGTTAAAGTATATGTAGAAAGACTGGGGGGCATAATTAATCTTGGAATGATTTATGAAATCTTGTATTATGTTAAGGGGCCATAGTTAGGTTTCTGCCATTTTTATTAAGTATTAGTATGCCTTAAGTAGAAAAACGTAGATTGCCTAACTATAATTTTAATATTATACAATGTTTGGCCGTATGATCATATTTTAAAGATATTAAATTATAATCTAATATTCTCCAAAGCTATCATAGCCTTTCATGCAGGCAGCAGTTTTACTAGTGTGCCTTCCAGTTGACCAACCATATATTGGCTTTCATTCCGCCCTAGGTTCCCATCCTTATCTTTGCCTTATGAGCAAAGAAAGAAAACACCCCTTGGTTCAATTTAAAGTCAATGAAATGGTGGCAAGGTGGTATGATAGAATAGGAAAAATGCTGAGGAGCCAGGAGGCAGGAAAGTTGAGTGTTACTGTCAATAGAAGAATTATCCCATAGCTTAGGAGTTAACATTGCAGAATTGTTCTTGCAGAAATAACTCCTACACTCCTGCAAAAATAATTGCCTCGACTGCAAAAAGGCTACAAAAGTCGCAATATTATGCAAAAGGGGTATACTTGTGGTCTCAGTTCAGCACAAATGCCACGTCTTCAGGGGCCCACTGTTCAGTTGACTTTATTTAATAGTCTGCAGGCAGTTTTGTCTACATTGTACTCCAAGAACACAATTTTAAATGTATATTTTGTGCTAGGTGAAGAGATAGCAAGACCCCGGCGTTCAACACCTACTCCAGAGCTTCTGAGGTTAGTGTAAAACTGAGCCCGCAAAGATGCGGAATTCTTATTCCCAAAATGGATATGTTTGGAGGGATTATTGTTTTATGCCTGATTGCCTTAAAAGATTAACTCTACATTTGTTTCCTATAAAAATCTATAAAATTATAGATTTTCTTAGCTAATTCAAGGCCAATTTTCAACCCTGAGTGTGGCTCTATATGAAAAATGACATTCCCTTTTTATTTACATCTTGAGTATGAAAAAGAATATTGTAATGTACTTTTTTATCTAAACTTCTAGAGAGGGAGGACATCCGCTGTATCAGACTGTGAATTTACACAGATATGATAGCTTGGTTGCCCGATAATATTATTGAATTAAGACAGCCTATCGGCAGAAATGTATAAACAAAATTTACAATACTGGGGCCAGTTCTTGCCATCTATTTATATTTACTCTATTATTTATACTTATAAGACTCCAAATAAATGAATAAAATGGATTCAAAATATAGCTAATTTATTATTTTATTGGATTACAGTATTCATTTTCTGAATGTTTATCCTAAAATGTGTCATGTATTAACGATTAAGACTGAACATTGGACAAAGAAGAAATTATACCAGAAGAACCATTAGTGTTTTACAAAAGAAAAAGTATTATTGATTAACATTTCTTTGATATCATTTGATTAATAAATATGTTCAGGAACAAACACAGGGAATGATTAGTGCCAAACGGCTTGAATCGAAATATTTGAATAACTTTCTTTTATCCCAATTTGCTGTGGTAGACCAAATACATAAACAATGTGATATCACAGATTTATGCATACACACACACACACACATATTTGTACAAATGCGTATGCATATATGTATATGTACATAATATATGCACACAGACACATACACATTAAATGAGAGAGAGCGAGAGAGTGAGAGAGTGAGAGAGAGAGAGAACAACAACCCAATCTTCACAATAGTTAGTGAGCAGAATTAAGCATTGGGACATGATACTAATTGTTAAAATATATCTTGCATAGTTGCTACATAGATATGGCAATGATTAATAGCAGATCTATAACAAGCAATGCCAAAACAAAACTCAACTCTTGTGTAAATATATGAAATGACATTTAAAAGTTTGACACTTGATTTTATGGAAAAGATTTTTTTTTTAAAATCTAACTAGTTTGTCACATCTGCTGATGTCAAGTAACTAATTTTCCTGTAGCAAAAGAACTTCAGAAGACCCTACTGTCCTAGCACCATTATTTGGTCCACCCCTAGAATCTGCATTTGAAGAAGACAAATTGGAAGGTAAATTAGTAAATTGTGTTTATTTATTAGATTTATAGCTTGCCTTTCTCCTAGAGGCTCAGGTGGGAATACCTAGCTTTCTCTCTATTTGAGTTTCTTCCTTATAGCCTTTGTGTTATTTTGGATTGAAAAATATGATTGTCTGGAAGTTACCCAATTAACCTCTATGATTGAAACTTAGATCTTATCTGTTCCAGTTCAATATCATTCCCAGACCATACTCCATGTACTATAGTCTTTGCATCAGGCTGATTCACCTGAAATAATCATTAGATCCATCATTTGATTAATTCTGTGTGTTGCTTTATTCAGAATAACAAAAGCAGTTTCATCCCAAGCTCTGCCCCTTTTGTACCTGCATGCAACCTCTTGGTATAGGAAAGGGTGGGGTGTGTATTCCAATGCTGCTTTCATCATGATGTCCCTATGCTGTCTTAGCAAATGCAGCTGACTGTTTCTTTCTTATTGTGAGCGTATCTACGCTCACTTGGAGTGCTGAATTGCTACCTTAAGAAAACATGGAATCAAATCTATGTTAAGTTTCTTTTTTGCTCCTATCTGAATCATTTTTAAGGAGCATTTTGATATTTTTAAAAAATGTTTGCCATATTACATGAATGAGAAATGCGAACTGGATACACGCGTCAGGAAGCCGCTGGTTCCAATGTTGTACTGCCTATTTCATGGTAAAACAAACACTCAAAATAGTACTTGCAAGTATTGGGATTTTTTTTTAAAATTTCTTTTATTTGAGTAGCTGCTGTAATTTGGTAATACCTAAAGTTCACAGTTAAACTGCTACTGGAAATAAAAAAGAATCAAGCTCTTGTGTTACTTCTAGATTAATATGTTGTTATATATCTGTGACTTCAGGTCCAGTAGATGAATCTGAAGTTTGGGGTTCTGTGCAACCAGAGAACTCAAGTGTAGAAGCTCCAGATCCACCACCACCCTTCCCATCTGGAAGTAAGTTAGAATAATTCCTGGTAGAAAAAGTGGTTTAATTTGTTTGGCCTTTGTAATTGAAAAATTCTGAAACACAGAAATAAGTAAATCCATTAGGGATCGTGGCTCATTATACTGTGTGGAAACAGAGATATTAATTCAACCGTGCAATGAAAACTCACCTTTACTGCCAATATAATATATTAGAAAGAGAAATTAATCAGAAAATGTATCATTAAAATTGCTATATTCATTTTAAAATGTATAATTTTAGTAACATTATGTATGCTACCATATTAAGTGTGTATTTCTGATGGTAGAGGTACTCTGCATAAAAATTATGGGATGTTTTTTGAAGGTCAGATGCTAACAACTGGTAGTCCTGCACAAGAGGAAATGTGTTCTGCTTGTACAATGAACTCTCTGAATTGCAGCTACATCTACATGAGACTGAGTTGGAATACTGCATCCAGTTTTGGTCACCACGATGTAAAAAAGTTGTTGAGACTCTAGAAAGAGTACAGAGAAGAGCAACAAAGATGATCAGGGGACTGGAGGCTAAAACATATAAGGAACGGTTGCTGGAACTGGGTATATCTAGTTTAATGAAGAGAAGGTGACATGATAGCAATGTTCCAATATCTCAGGGGCTGCCACAAAGAAGAGGGAATGAAGCTATTCTCCAAAGCACCTGAAGGCAGGACAAGAAGCAACGGATGGAAACTAACCAAAGAGAGAAGCAACCTAGAACTAAGGAGAAATTTCCTGACAGTTAGAACAATTAATCAGTGGAACAACCTGCCTCCAGAAGCTGTGAATACTCCAATACTGGAGGTTTTTAAGAAGAGACTGGACAGCCATTTGTCTGAAATGGTATAGGATTTCCTGCCTGAGCAGGGGATTGGACTAGATGACCTCCAAGGTCCCTTCCAATTTTATTATTATTATTATTATTAGTTGTCAATTTCTTTGTGATTGAGCTTTGTCCATCCTTGTCTTTGAAATATTCCTTTTATGTTACAGCACCTCCACCACTTCCACCCAAAAACATTCCCGCTACACCTCCCCATGCTGGTTCTCCTTTAACAATTGGAGTAGGTAAGAATATTTGACATAAATAGTCAGATCGAATCATTGTATATTTTGCTGCATAATAATGATGACCTTGTTTAGTATACATTATGAAACTTCAATATGAACTCAATTGTAATTTCTTAATAATATTATGCATATGTGTGTTTAATATTTTGTTCGCAAAACATTTTAAGCAGATTTCTCTTTTTAGATACCAAAAAATATCTGATGAAGCTTTATACATTATTTCCTAAAAGCCTTGAGATTTTGAAACGCTTCTGTTACCTGTGCTATATTAAGTAATCAAATTTAATTTGAATGTTTTTTGGTAATTTTATCAGTAAGCTTTTGTTTACTAGACTGAATTTTGCATAAGAAAAGAAGTTGGGTAGCTTAAATATGTTTGTCTTGAATCTCAATGCATTTAGGGTTTTTTCTCAATCAATAAGTGGTTCTGTTATATAATGAAAATTACCATGCATACCAACTCAATTTTTAAAACATTTCTTTATAAACATATGTAACATTTTGGATCAGAATTTTTTCTCTTTTTATCAACATTTCATTTATATATATATATATATATATATATACATGGCCTATGGTAGATGGTTACCTCCCTTGGTATGCTACACTTTTATAGAAAGGTAGACTACAAAGGTAGACTACGTGAAATATTAATACCACTTTACAATGCCTTGGTAAGGCCACACTTGGAATACTGCATCCAGTTTTGGTCACCACAATGTAAAAAAGACGTTGAGACTCTAGAAAGAGTACAGAGAAGAGCAACAAAGATGATTAGGGGACTGGAGGCTAAAACATATAAGGAACGGTTGCTGGAATTGGGTATGTCTAGTTTAATGAAGAGAAGGACGAGGGGGGACATGATAGCAGTGTTCCAATATCTCAGGGGCTGCCACAAAGAAGAGGGAGTGAAGCTATTTTCCAAGTCGCCTGAAGGCAGGACAAGAAGCAACGGATGGAAACTAATCAAGGAGAGAAGCAACCTAGAACTAAGGAGAAACTTCCTGACAGTTAGAGCAATTAACCAGTGGAACAACCTGCCTCCAGAAGCAGTGAATGCTACAACACTGGAAGTTTTTAAAAAGAGACTGGACAGCCATTTGTCTGAAATGGTATAGGGTTTCCTGCCTGAGCAGGGGGTTGGACTAGATGACCTCCAAAGTCCCATCCAACTTTATTATTATTATTATAAATATACTGAAATACATAATGATTATGTTTCTCAAACGTAGCCTTCTCCAATCTCGAATACAGCAATCGGGAAGGGGGAAGGGGTTGAATAAAAAATTTAATATACTTTTGCTTTCCTAAAGAAATTGGGCATTTTGGTTTTATATCTATTTATTCATAATTACAGAATAATAATTATAGAAGTTATATTTCAACAATGAACTTATTAGCTGTGATCCAGAGCTCTGCACATATGGAACAGTCTACATTGTTTTCTATTTTGCATGCAGATTTGGAAAATTGCGACCATTTCAGATAAAATGGAGGCTGGGGGTGTATCTCTTGTAGTCATTGGGAATTAAATTTGCTTAACTTTTGTTGAATGGCAACTGGTCACAGAGCTTGAGACACATACTGAACTTTTAACGTTTTCTTTCACAGAAGGAAAAGAATGTAGAAACAGTTCATTTAATTTCAGATTATCCCAAACACTGAAATTTAGTAATGCAACAATTATTTGAATATAGCAACCATTAATTAATTTTTCATTATGAATCTTTTCCTGTCCCTTAACACATCTGTTGTCAAATGTTCTGCTACATTTACTAAAATTTAATTTGGCAATAATGATGATTCAGCAATCATAAGAATAGAAATGTATTATGAATTATATTCTTTTTTATTTGCTAAAATAATGCCACATTGCATATCACATGACCCAATGCATTATGCAATATACATGTTCATACGTGCACATACATCACCTTTTTAAAATTTTGTATTGTTTTGCCATTTCTCTTCTAATGTTTAGTAATAAAGTCACAGTGTCAATTGTGTTGCCTAGGTAATTTTCTCTATCAATATATAACGTATGATATTTGATTTTGAAAGAAGAATGTAATTTACATGGAATGTATTTCAAAGTTATATGGAAACCTGCACACAACTATGTTCTCAAAAGCACCTTTTAAATATGTTATCAAAATGTCTTTGTGCTAGAATGTAGCTTGAATTTTAAAAGCCCCATTCATACGTACAGCAATAATACAACCTAACTGTGCAAGTTGATGTTAAAGTTTGAAATCAAATACTTTGACCACAGGAAATGACCAGACAGCAACAGAGGTCAAAAGTGACAAACTACCATCAATCAATGACTTGGACAGCATTTTTGGCCCAGTGTTATCCCCCAAATCTGTTACTGATAACGCAGAGGATAAATGGATCAGTTTTTCTGATCAGTCCCGGGAAAATGTAACTCCAGAGGTGACTTCAAGGGAAAAAGTGGTGTCCCCCCCTGTGGCATCCGAAATCCCGGAAGAGCCTCCAGAGGCTGAAGTCTCTCGCAATGTTCCATCTCCACTCAATTTAGAAGAGGTTCAGAAGAAAGTTTCAGAGCAGACCCACGTTAAAGATGATAACTTAGCACCAGCAGCATCTCCTAAAGATTTTGGGGTGGGACAGAGAGCAACACCACCTCCCCCTCCACCTCCTACCTACAGGACAGTGGTGTCATCACCCGGACCCAGCCCTGGCGGTGGCACAGGAAGCACCAGTGGTATGTCTAAACGGCTTTGAGTGTGCTTCAGTGTGGCCATGAATGCTGCCGTGTGAAAAAACAAGCCTTTTTAGCTGTTAGTTTTTTTGTTTTTGTTGGTTTTTTGGCTTTTAGCATCAATCATCCCCTTTTGTTTGATTGTACTGTGCCCGGTGGCCTTTTTTTTTTTTTTTTTTTTTTTTTTAATTCCGTGCTCTTGTGACCCAACTCAACTGTGAATCCTTGATAGTATGTTTTATTTTCCTGCCATTGCTGAATGTCTAATTGTTGATGGGAGAGCTTTATGTCTTAAGCACCAGATAAAGGTGGGAATGTATTATCATTGATCAGGGATGCTCTAGAATTTACCAAAGCTCTGAATCAAGAAATGAAGTATTTTATTTTACTTCGCTTGGCGATTTTCCTCAGGAGGAAAGCATAAGAAAAGAATCCATATTTTACCAGCTTACCACAGTTCCTTCTTGACCTTTTTGCAGAAAAAGGAAGTATAATAGGACTTTCCCCCTTCATCTATATAATTCAGGACTTCTATTATCAGTAGTTATGAAAAAAACCCCAATTTGATAGCAGTAGCAGGAAAGATCACATCTGTCTAGGAAGGATTTTTTCTCTCTCTCAGGGCCTGTAGTGATCTTTGTCCCACGACAGAATGGTGCCAAACCAAACTCTCCTTAACATGGGATGGGGATCTGGGGGAATGCAAATTTTAATTGGCCATCAAAAGGAGCTTCTCAATTAGCTTATATCATAAGCGCCTTTTTTAAAGATAGGTGTAAGAATAGTGCTAAACCCTTCATGAAAATCAGCTCAGATATCAGCTAACAGGTATAATAAGAGTTATAATGTTAATGAGGAGAGAAAGAGTCAGTTTTGTCTTTCTTGCTTCACTAACCTCTAGATTTGAGATTGGGAAAAAATGGACATGTCCATATAGTGATCAGGAGAGGAACTCAATTTAAGAGAGATAATAATTTAATCTTAATATAGTAATCTCAATGTAGTAATCTCAAAAGCAAATTATATATAGTGCTATTTCATTGGAAATACAAATATGGATATAGCAGATGACTGTAGTAGCCCAAGAAACAAAGATGGGTAGCGTGAAAAATTATTTTAGTCCGCAGGAAATCCATTAAGTTACTTCTGAAGCTGTTGTTGTATACCATGGACTCTAAGGTGTGCTTCAAATGACATCAAGGCAAACTCCTGCCCTTTGTGATGACAAGAAAATATCTTTGGCTGTTCTCAGACTAATAGGACCTCTGGTGTGAATTTAGCAAGAAAGAAAAATATTTAAATCTCAGACCAATAATGAACACTTCAGGGGAACAACACATTGGGTTGCTTTCCCTACAAATACTTTTAAAATTTGTTATGTTTCCTAATGTATCCTTTAAGTAGTTTAGAAAATAAAAAAGGAGGGATGCGGTGAAACATACACCCCATTATTTCTACAAGCAACAAGCTAAACCCATCTCTCTGTAACTAAAAACAATTGTCCAGAGTCTGAAAAAGAACTGTAGCTTTTTTCTTACATGAGAATAATTTCTTGAGCATGTCCAGTAAGTAACTTCATTTGGGCAACATATGCTTTGTATTTTTTCTCTCGTTCCCAATTCAATTTTGGAAGGAAATGAAAACTATCTATTACCTAATTACAGATAGGAAATCAACAATGTGTTCATCTAAGTTGAGACTGAAGAATTCTCTCTTGTCTTTGATAACCTCTCCCTGTTGATACTTATCCTTATTTTCAAAGAAAATGCCGTTTGTAGCAAGAGTGAATTCTGAGAGAGGAGAACAGAAAGAAGGAATACATTTAAACCCTATTTTGAGGCAAAAAACCCAAAAACCATTCTAGAGGTCTTAGAACTTATCCTTCAAGTTCAATGTTATATTTTTTCCTTAATAGCAAATTTCATCATTACTATTTTTAGGGAACAGAATAAATGTTATCATTAGTCTTTAAAATTATTGTTTTCTTTTAAAGCAAGGAATGGCCTTGTATATTCCAGATATGATCAATGGAATAGCTTAAAGCTTATATATTCTATCTACAGATGGATGATGAAGTGAGTAACTGCTGGTCTAGGTACAAACAATTTCGTATGGCTTATCATTGTAATAAAAAATCAGTTATGCAAGTTTGAAATGCCCTAGGACGTGGAAGAAATCCTTTTTTAATTTAAATTATTTTTGTAAAAAATCAGAAATCAACCTTTCACAGTTAATAATTATATTTTGGGGGGAAACACTTCTCTTATTTCTTGAAGTGTTTTATTTTCCTGAAGTTTGATAGTTGATTTTGATTAAGATGTTCTCCCTGAAAAATACAAGTTAGGCCTGAGTTTGATCTGCAATATAATTGCAACATTATCTGTTTACAGCAATCTAGGATTCATATTTTTTTATAAAAAGCAAGTGCAAAAATAGTTTGTGTGTTATCTATTTCACTTATTATTCCCACGAGTGACTGGAACTGAAAGACTGAAGTTAATCAGGCTTTTAACATCTCTTACAGTTTTATATAACAGTATGTACAGTCAAGGAAGATAGGGGTCTGTAGACACATATGCTTTCCTGTCTCAAAATTCCTTTCCTGTGTAACTAAAATCAATTCTTACAATATCTTTTGGGGTTGTTGTATTTTTGCTTGTTTTGACACTTTCAAGGACACAATTGAAGGTTATTGAGGAAGTTTCTTCTTGTGTACTTACCACAACATAATATTTCCATGAAGTTTTATGTGTGGATTAAAGTGGAGCAAAGGAGTGTATTTTCAGACACCAGTCCCAATAAAAATAATGTAACTTAATCCAGTTATTCTGAATTCTGCAGTATATGTCAAGAACTCAAAAAGGAAGAATACATTTGCTTAAGAATTAGATGGAAAGAGAGAGAATGTTTTCCTTTCCTTTTTCCTTTCCTTTCCTTTCCTTTCCTTTCCTTTTTTCCTTTCCTTTCTTTTCCTTTTTCACTTTATTTGTTACAATAAAAAATAGGAAACAACCAGAAAGCCAAGTCAAAAAGAAAAAAAAAATCTAACAAAAAGATGTGTGTGTGAACAGACATTCTAGCCTTTTGAAATGTCAGTTACCACTGAAACTATCATAATGATTGATTGGAATTAGATGCAAAATAGTTTCAAAATAATATCTTTTTGTTACCAGTCAAATCGGCTTTAACATATTACATGGACACTGATTTGACAGCTCTATTAAAAGTGTCCATTTCTTGTTCTGATTTTGAGACAGAACTGTCTAGCAAGTTCTACACCAAATATTACATTTTAG
This sequence comes from Azemiops feae, assembly GCA_023970755.1. Classification (NCBI taxonomy): domain Eukaryota; kingdom Metazoa; phylum Chordata; class Lepidosauria; order Squamata; family Viperidae; genus Azemiops; species Azemiops feae. Next base: position 2,182,690 of record JALGBA010000202.1, on the reverse strand, counting down.
AAAATTGCTAAGGTATCTGAAGATTCTGTAGAAACATTTTCAATTCTGTGTATCATCCCTTGAATATAAAGCTTCTTTCCTGTTTCCAGAAGATAGATGTATTCTTACAAACTGCCACCAGTTTCATAGCACAGATTCATCACAAGGGTGCTTTTTCAAAAGGGAACCGGACTTTGTTTTTCCTGAAAGACGTTTCATTTCTCATCCAAGAAACTTCTTCAGTTCTGACTGGAGAAAAAGTTTTTGGGTTGAGAAATGAAACGTCTTCAAGGAAAAACAAAGAAACAACCATGACCTGGATGACTGAGAATCTCCATAGACATAGGTCAGTGATGGCGAACCTTTTAGAGACCGAGTGCCCAAAAACTGGCCCCGCCCCTGCCCCGCCCCACCCTGCCTGCCTGCAGGGCCACTCACTGCCTCCAGGGCCCGCCGCAGATCGTCCAGGCAGCCCACAGCGCCAAGGCAGCCACGCTCTCTGCCCGTGCCCCGCAGCATCAACTGTGCGTATTGGGGCATGAGGGCAGAGTCTTGTCTACGCTGCCTGGCTGCCATGTCCTTGGCTGCGCTGCTCCGTGTGGGCCACGCTTGGGGGCGACTCTCCTCCAGGGGGGCTGCTGGTGAGAAGGGGGTCACGGGCAGAGGCAAGGCTAGGGCAACGGCACGTGTGCCCACAGAGAGGGCTCCGAGTGCCACCTCTGGCACCCGTGCCATAGGTTCGCCACCACTGACATAGGTTCATCAATATACATTTCTTCTTTATTTATCACTAACAGAGAAAACTGAACTGTACAGCAATACACAATGAATATTTGTGCAATCATTTTGCAGATTTTTTTTAATGGTACAGTACTGAAGGAAAGGAAAGGAAAGGAAAAAGGACACAACAGGACAGGAAAGAAAAAAGAAAAAGGAAAGGAAAGGAAAGGAAAGGAAAGGAAAGGAAAGGAAAGGAAAGGAAAGGAAAGGAAAGGAAAGGAAAATTAGTATCAGAGCAAAAGATGTACTACTCCAGTAGTATGGGTCACTAAAAAAAACTAAACTGTCAACTTTTTCCAAAACCTTATCTCGCATAAGCAAATTATTCAGAGCATGCTTAGCAAATAGAAGATTAGTAATGCAACAAATATTAAATAATAATTTATGATGCTGTATTTTAAAGCTCCATCCATCCACCCTATCCTTGCAGCTGAGTGTTTTACTGACTGCATGAAGCATGTAATCAGTCAGTGCTTATAGGTTTCACTAATACTGACATGATAGATCAACCCTCCTGACAAGAATGTCTTGTTTGATACTAAAGGGTTCAGTTTAGGACTTGGGAAAACACCACAAAAATCTGATTGGTTACCTCCTTTCTTTATTCCCTTGAAATAAATCTTTGCCATTTGATAGGGCTGTGCCAAATATTTAAAATGGGATCTTTGTAAAGTATTGCAATATTTGGCTTACACAAGCCAAATATTCATCCTCAAAGCATCCAAGTCACCTCTTCCTAAAGGTTTTCTTAGCTGCCTGTGTATTTGTTTGCAGGTACAATTTTTCTATACCGACTGCCCCAAAGTGGCATTGCATGCACACATACCATACGCACAGACAATCAGGCAAATCCTTCCACAATTTACTCCAAGCCTTCTGGAGGATGTGGCTGCTTTAACTCTTTAAGGAGGGGCACCTCATTCAGACTACATGTTTTATAAAGCACCCCTTCCAAATGCTTTGTGCAGCCCTATGTATATCCTTTGTATCTTGGGAAAAAGAAGCAATGTAATGTACTATTCATTGGAATGGATAAAATAACAAGTATGTATGCTTACAAGTTTTATGGCTCATTTTTACATGTTCCCTTTGGCAGCATGAGAGCAAATGCAGCATACTTCCTTCCTGTGGTACACACTAATCACTGCTGTACACTCACCGTGCATACAAGGAGTCCATGCTGTGAATTCCTTCTATGCTGCAACTGTTCTAGTTTCCAGGAAGAATACTGATAGAGTAGAAAGAAGACACAGCACGGATTTTTCCAATTAAAACAAACGTTTGATGTTACCAAACATAAGTAATAGCTTACATGTCATTTGAAGTCATTTGAGATATGATATTGGAGTTCTTCTAGGGTAATTTTTAAAGATACCTCATATTCTTAAGTTTCAAAAAAGACATTCTAGTCTGTTGGCAAAAAGAAAAAACCATAAAAAAAACCAAAAAGAATTTGTATGGTAGTTGGATTTACATTGGCATGTGAGCTAAATCAGTTTCAGTATTATTCTTTTATAATGAATGATTATACTTAAATGAAACAGCTTGTTTAACAACTGTCAGTGGCAATTTAGAAAACGTGTTCGACACTTTGGGAAAAATTACCCTTGAAAGAGTAAGAATTGTATCAATTTCTTAAATTCTGGACATGCATTTTTCTCCAGAGTAACATCAGATTTTCACAGTTTTAATCATCCTTGATTGTTATCTGATTTGCCAGCTTTTTATCCTTCTTTTTTTTACTGTGATTTACCATTCACTAAGGTTGCAAATCCATTTACATGGGAGTATATTCAATTGAACATCATCAGATTTACTTCTAAATAAATATGTGTAGGTTTGCAGCGTACCTATTTTTATCATTATTAATTGATTGCAGCGTCCCCGATTAAATTTTTCGAACAGTAACATACTGTCCATTTATTACAAGTTCATATTAAAGAAAGAAGGCAATATTTTGGAATGCTGAGTAGCCACACTTAATCTAAAATGGTGCAGTTCAACCAGCGTTCCTTTTGAATTAAACTTTGTAAGGTTTGCGCACAAGCAAATATATCCAAAGCATATATATTGTTAACATATGTGTGAAAACTGCACTGGCATAAAAGCAGAGAAATAAGCTGTTCTATTTCATGGTTATCTCTATTTCATCCAGTTTGAGTCCACATATAGGAATGCGTATGTTTACTCAGTAACCCCTGACCCAAATCCCAAGCTGGTTTTGCAGTTGTTTAGCTTGATTGACTCTCCACACTGTGGCATATATACTTTAAAGGTACGAGGGAGTTGTCATGAGAGTAGCTTAACACCAGACTGATAATGTACATTTCTTTCAGGGTCATCATCCCCTGCTCGCCCTGCAACCCCATTGGCATCCTGCAGCAGCCCTACTCCACCCCCGCCGCCACCTAGACCCCCATCTCGTCCGAAGTTACCTCCGGGAAAGCCAGGTGTTGATGTGGTAGGTTTTAGATTTTTTTAAGAATTGCTAACTGCGCCGAGGATGTCTCTTGCCTACTATGGAGGCACTAAATACTGTAGATATGAACAGATATTATATTAACTACTGTGGACTGGCTTTATTCTGAGTATGAGGAATACCAGTATAATAAATTAGTAAGTGAATAAAATGAATAAAAAATGTAAAAATAATGTTTGTTAGGTCTCTAGCTAAATTCTTGCTTTTGTTGGAAAATATCCAGAAGAGTGTTATAATTTAATGTTAGATTTTTAAAACGAATTAAATTTAAAATTATAGGCTACTTTTGTTGGCTTTCATGAAGGGTTTTTTTTTTTAGAATTATTACTTTAGCAAGAATGTCAAGCTTTTCTCATGCAAAGAAACGATAATAAATTATAGTGCTTTATCATTTCAAACCAATCACCATGGCTACTATTTGCAACTATTTCTTCACAAGGTAATCTCATATTTATTAAAAAATATAGGATTGGAAAAGACTTGTACTTAATAGACTGAAAGATGAAGCTGGAATGTGACTTTTGTTAAAATATCTTCACCTGTTTTTCATGACTCCAGCCTTACCCAAGAAGGAGGAATAGGAAAGAATTACTAGATAGCAGCTATAGAAAAGTCTAGTCAATTAGCAATTCTGATACAAAAAATTCAGAATTTAGTATACTATAAGATTGTATACTGACACCAAAAATGAGAGCATCATTAGCTTTGGGCACCGAGCTAGAAGATAGAGAGAAAGGTTTATATCTGCAGCCCATGGTACGAGGAGGCTTTATTATAATTAATATATGCCTTTCAAGTAGTACGTGCCCTTGAAATTAGAACTGATAGACATCTGAAGGCTTCTAGCATTAAACCTTTGTCCAAGTATAGTTAAAATTGAAACAGTTTGTTATTATGACCTATTCTCAAGGGCCTGTAAGTGTATTACTCTTCTCTGCTGTAATTCTCAATTTCTTGCCTTGCCCTTTGAGACCAGTTTCCTAGGATGAAACTCTAGACTTGAACATAGATTGAATTAAACTGTCAGCTTTCCTTACAAATTAAGTGAAAACACCTAGCTAATTTACAACTTGCTGAAAGCCAGTAGGTCAGGACACTGTGCTCCTTTGATAAACTGTTCTCTGAGAGCATAGTAGAAGGGGTTGAAGTTTGGGGGGTAGCAAAGGGAAATCAGCTAACCATTTAGTCCCAATCTCCTATCAGGTGAATCCTTATTGCAATGCTCCCATTTCCTGAAAGGCAAGTCTGAATTCAGAACCTATTGATTAGGTTGGAATATGTAACTTTTGTCAGCTATTGGCCTTTCAAAAGTAATAAGATCATACGTGGTTTTCAGGTTGGTTTGGAGTTTTTTAAGAATGAATGCATGGGTTTTCCCCCTTAACAAAAGAAAGATTCCATTTTGCTTCTTCAAAACAAAACAAAATTCAAAAGTGGCCCATATCTTTGGCATCACACTCTTCTTGGATGAAGAGAGAGGAATTTTAGCAAACCCAAAATTATATTAATTAAAGATGACACTTGCAATCAGTTGTAGTCAGGAAATGGCTGCTGAGAAATCAAACTAAGCATCTATTTGATATTTATGGATGAATCTTCAATTTACCCCCAAATCTAAGACTATGTAGAGTTATGAATATTTTTGAGTACTGAGTGGGTTCATTAAGTGATTGTTGTATGTATTTCTAATGTTCTTTGTGTTTATCTATAGTCCAGACCTTTCAGCCCTCCAATTCACTCATCTAGTCCTCCTCCAATAGCACCTTTAGCACGTGCCGAAAGCACCTCTTCTATTTCATCCACCAATTCCTTGAGTGCAGCTACTACTCCTACAATTGGTAACAACTTTTTTTTTCTTTTGAATAATAGTTTTTGTTAGCAGAATGGCTTAAATCCTTTGGTTTCTGATTATTTTTATTTTGGTTATGTTTTCTTTGTTTCATTATCATCATGTTGCATGGAAAATGGGAAAAAAAACAGGGAAAAATCATAATGGAGAATCGCAATGTGATTCTCTTTAGGCCACTACGTTTTTTTTACATATCTTTATATACATAATAGTAGGATCTTATAGATCAGGGGTCCCCAACCCCCCCCCCCCGGGCCAGTACTGGTCCGCAGCCTTTTAGGAACCAGACCACACAAGCGGTGGGCGAGCAAGCGAAGGTTCATCTGCACATGCGCAGGAGCTAGGTTGCACATGAAACCATCACTCCCCCTGTTCCAGGGAAGATAATTTTTCTTCCAAAACTGCTCCCTGGCACAAGAAAGGTTTGGTGGGGGGGCGCTATTATAGATTATAAATAGGATTATACAGATTATACATGATAGTAGGATCTAAAGGGGAACACATTCATATTCAGGGTACACATTCATTTTTTTCCCTAAGTTATACAGTGATACGCACTCCTAACTAACATACATTGGTTCAGAAAGTTGCATCTTTAACTGTTCCTTTTTTCCAAGAAGGAATCAGAGCAAGAAAGGAATAGATCTCAGATTTTTACATTAAAAAGTTCTTAGTTAAAACCAACATACTTTTAAACTAAAGACTGAACTACTGCTTTGTGCTAAATTAAATTGAACTATGTGCTTTCTGATAAGCTACTGTATATGTATAGAATTGTCATGTATATCCCTTAATATCTTAGCAATTTAATAGAGAGCGAGGGAGAAAGGGAAACTAGCTTTGTATCACCCAAGTATTTTGATTTTACATTTCAAAGGAAACAGAATATAAAAATGCTGCTGTGTCTAACCATTGGTAGCATAGTGGTTAAAATGCAGTATTGCAAGCAAACTGCCCACAGCCTGGAGTTCAATCCTGACCAGGCTGAAGGTTGACTCAGCCTTCCATCCTTCCCAGATCAGTAAAATGAGGACCCAGATTATAGGGGGAAATGTGATGACATTGTAAACCGCTCAGAGTGTGCTGTAAAGCACTGGGAGGCGGTATATAAGTCTAAGTGCTATTGCTATTATAAGCTCCTTTCTGCTACAGGTCTATAGCATTGGCATAAAACTAACTGCGTACCAGAACACAATCTTTCTAGTCAATATAGGAAGACAAAGGTGTGTTGATATGTTCACCACCTTATTTGTAAAAAATAATAAAGATGGAATACAAATAAATAAATAAGAATGATGGCCAGAATCCAAGAGCATCTTTCTTGCCCCTTAGTGTACATCATCATAGAAATCCTCCCCCACTCCCCAAACAAAAAAAAAGGAAGTCATCTTGTTATCATAGTGGCTCATACCTTGGCAGACTATTTCTGGAGTTTGGTCTTTTTATCATGTCCTTCAACCCTGTGATATTATTGGGGAATTGTCAGGCATTTCCTCTTATGGCCATATGAGTGCCCAGTTAAAGACAAGGTGTGGATTGCCACTATTTGCTGCCTGCAGAGAGAAACTCCAAATTTTTGAAGATCATGACCCACAGGTGGAGGACACCCAATCTAAGTAAAACAGCAATTCATCAGCAGTGAGCTTGTTTGTTTGGGAAAGACTACAAGGTAGATAGGTTGGTGCCTTCTAGAAATTTTTTTTTTAAGTTTATTTCTCTTCTGCCTTGATTACTGTAGTTTAAATAGCAAAGGAGTACAGTATAGTACAGTGGTGGCGAACTTATGGCACGGGTGCCAGAGGTGGCACTCAGAGCCCTCTCTGTGGGCACGCGTGCCGTCGCCCCAGTCCTAGGCCTTCAGCTGGGTTTTATAAAACCTTTTCGCTTTAGGCCTCCGCCGCCGTGTGCAAAAAAAAAAAAAAGGTTCAATCAGTCAATTTCAACTTCTTGCGGAAAAAAAAAAGATCTTGCAAAGTTGGAATTGATTGATTGAACTTTTTAGTCCCACCCTGTCTGCCGTTACCACCGCAGCCACGCCCACCCAATTGGCCACACCCAGCCAATTGGCCACACCCACCCAGCACTCGAAGATGCATAAGTGGGTTTTGGGTTGTAGTTTGGGCACTCAGTCTCTAAAAGGTTCGCCATCACTGGTATAGTACTTAGAGTTGAAAACATCTGGAATGGGTCAGGCTTATATTTGTTCAAGAGTCTGTAAAACAGAACAGCAGTCTGACCACTTGATAGTTGTAGGAATCATTGCTAAATTAAATATATCTATGCTAAATACATGCAATATACAGAAAATGCAATTCTGAGTAGAAAAAAGCAGGAAGTAGCTATATGTTGACACTGTCAAGATAATGTTATGAACCAAATGTGTTTTAAATGAATTGCAGACAATGAAAAACAATAAAAATTTAAAAGCAGCTAAAATGTAAGAGTATGAACCTTCTAAGAATTTGAAATGTGAAAAACATTACTAAAATATTATTCCTCCCTAAAGAATCTGCATTACAGTGTTAGAATCATAGATTCTCTATCCTTTCCTTTTGTTTCATTGTTTCTTTAGTCTTTCTTTCTACCCTTTTCTTTGCTGCTTCTTTCACTTTTGTTTTCATTCTCATCTTCTTGAATCATATATTCTGATTCCCTCTGCCATCCTCAATTTCAGCTGCATAACTTTGTTTTTAAAAATTCTTTTGTCAGATAGAGTTCATTCTGCTGCAGATTTCAGATTTGCTCTTTGATCTCTTTCTTATTTCATCAATATTTGTGCCCTTTTAAGATATTTTGTGACGTTTAATTCACATTTATCGTTAGGCTATATCCTTTGCTGTTTTTTACACACTTGGTCTCATTCTACTATTAATCTAAATTGTGCTTTATCACCATTTCTGTTATGCTCCTCTTATGTAATTTTCTCCCAACTCTTTTCTAGTCTATGTGGAAAGGCATTTTGATTATCTACCTAATTATTCTGATTGAAGTCAGAATGGCAACAGTTTGAATATTCTTTCAAAATAAATCAAAGTTGACTATGAGAAACAGAATTAACTGAAATAATTATATTTTTCTTTACACGATGGATACATGACACTGTGATTTCCCCTTTTCAGAAAGTTTTCCGTCTTTTAACTCTAAAACATTACTTTATTGCAATTGTTTTTGTTATTAGAAAATGAATTTACTTTCGGCTAGAGCGTGCATTCAACTAGTAACTTGTTAAACTTTTAATCAAGTGCTTCAAAATCTTTGTTGCCTTTCTGAAAAATCTAAATTCAATTTCATTGTTTATTATGCATAATGTGACATTGGGAAGAAGATCTGAGGCATTTTTCTCACTTCTTTCCAAATTCATTATTTATCTCTGTTTTTAATTTGCTTTTGGCCAATAGCAGCGTGAACATTTTATCAATCAGTGAAATGAATAGCAACACACTTAATGCTATAATGTTATAAACTGCTGTCTTTTAGTAGGCTGTGTCATGAGTGACTCAAAGGTTTTTATTGTATGTGAAGCTGAGTGTTCCATATATTAGTGCATTTTGTAGGAAATTGAATTTATTCAATACAGTGTCAAATCTTCAAACTGCGAAGGTATTTCAGAAATTATAGTTGCAAATCACTCTTGCAGACTGATTTGTAAAAACTATAAAGATAAAACAGAAGTATGAGTAATTAACCATATATAATTTATCTTAGAATAATTACTGTTTAGGGGAACTGCTCAGATATCTTTAATGAAACCTTCTATAGATATTAAAATTTCCAAAATATATCAGTTGTATTTACAGTAGAATGATGTTCTTAGAGATTTTGTTGAATATATAATGGGATATAGATAGGCTGTAGTACAAAATGATTATGTAAATTATGCAAGAAAAATGGCTAAGAAATCATATTGGCTCTTATTTTATCATTGTTATATTTAATGATTACTTATGTGTTACAAATAAATGGCTAAGCATTATTTATGTTTAGAATATTAAAATAACTCAAACTAGGTATATATAGTACAATGCAATTTAATTTCTTAATTTCTATATTTTAAATTTGTTGAATCTGTATTTCTGTGCTAAAGAAAGCCATAGAAATGGTCACATTCTTGGCAAACCAATTTTAAGACTATTTTTAATGTATTATTGAATGCAAGAATATAAGTTTTGTCCTTTTGATATTGTTGGATGTCTGTGGCCGTGCTCGAAAATTTGTTTTGTTGTTCTAAATGAAGAAAACAATTATTAAAATTTCAAATTCTGTGTTCTCCCCATGCTCTCCCTGAGCAGGGACGGAGGGAAGGACCGTATTTCCGACAGGTATCCTAATTTTAACAATCTTCCTTAATTTTTTGTTGCAAGATGAGAAAAAAAAACCCACCAGGGAATGTTTCAGAATATATTGGCTTTGGAAGAAAATAAATGGAATTTAGTCTTCTAAAAACAAGAGTGTTTACTTACCATATCTGTTTAAAAGCACCCTTTACTCCAAAAGCTTCTTGATGCTGTGAAAATTGGTAATGTAGTCTGGTATTGAATGAGATGGAATGGGCTTGGCTAATTGCATATGTCACCAGGTGTGCTCAATATCCTGAATGGTTATATAATAATTTCTAGCTGAAGGCAAAAACTTGATGGGCAGTTTCTATTTATGGGGATGAAGTGGCAATTACAGTTGAACCAAACTTGGTTGTACAAAGATTAGTTTGGGCCTTTCATTTGAACAAACAACACAGATTTCAAAATACATGCTAGGAACTTGTCCCTTGGAGCAGGGCCCCTTCTTGCTGGGTCTTCATCACAGCTGCATCACAAACATGCAAGCTACCCCCATTTACAGCAAAACAGATGAGGGGAGGATGTACATTGGGAAAAAATCTTCATATTGCAAGAATGATTGAATGAAATATACTTGAAAACAGAGAAATCCATTAAGGTTTTCAATAAAAAAAAATAACACTTCAATAGGTATAATTGCAATAGGCGGTAGTAGATGAGAAGGACAAGATTTTAAATCTATGAATCTAAAAAATGGAAGTGGTTGCTTGCACATTCATTTGAAATAAAGAATAATGTTTAGCGGAGATTTCATGCTTCTCAGTCATATTATTTTATCATGTATTGTTCTCTTACTTTCTGAGATTTATTCCATACATTTATACTTTGTCCAAAAGAATATGGCATAGATTTCGTTCATTCATTTGTCCTTTCTTATATTTGTTTTTGTGTTGGTGGTAATATTGAACATGATTTTGATAATAAAAGAGCTGTGTCCACCATTTCTATGTAAATCTTTTTTATTGTAATATTTGTGGATTTGGTTAATAAGGAGCTCCTTGGTTTTCATTTAGAATTTGTGTTTTCATTGTTTTTCTTTTGCATTTCTTTTGCTTGTGGATTTTGGAAGATGATACTTATAATGACAAATTGTCCGTGTTTTCAAGGCACTGTGAAACACCTGCAGGTACTGTACAAGCAGAGTTGTGGGGTTTTTTTAAAATCCAAGCCATTGTCATCCAAATGCTTTCTTCACTACCACTCTCAGTATGACAATTGACACTATGAGAGTCAAATGCATTAAATGCATAGCTGATATAGAGGAACTCATGTTGCACATAAGAATTCTGTCTTCTGAATGTTCGTTTCTCCAAAATGAGTTTCTGAGTGGTGACATAATGTTTGATACATTGATACAGGAATAACAAAACTTCTTAAGGACTATTATGGACAAAAAAATAATTATATATGTTCTTCTTCCAACAACCTGAGACAGAAAGACATCCATGCATACATCCATGCCTAAATGGATACATATATTGTTTCCAGGAATTTTAGAGATAGGTGTGCATTAACTTCAGTAATAGAAGTTTATCATGAAATTCCAATTGTTAGTCATGTTGCCTGAATTCCTAAGTAATGAAAGTCAAAGAAACTGTTAATTGCCGACAAGTAATGTTAAAAGCTTCCCTGTTTGGAATTTTAATAAAGTAAAAGGATGGATAAAACCCTGCACTTAACCAGCATTACAGAAATTCTGTCCACCAGTTTATTAATCCCAATTAAGCATTGCTACTTGGATAAACTCTGAGCCAGATGTTGACGTCCCCTTGGGAAGGCCATCAATTTTGAAGATCCATAATATCAGATTTACAGTGTATGTTACCTTTACGAATAGTGTATGTGGCTCCAGAAACTACTTTAGGCCTCCCTTAATTTCATGATTGTTTTAAGACAGAAATGTAGCATTATTTGGTTCTCTTATTTTTAAATGTTTCTTGCTCGAACAACTTTATAGACTGCAGCTTCATCTTTCAAAGGGAAAAGACACGTAAATGGCAAATTCCACACAAAGCTACTGGAATTAAACTATACTAAACTGGTATCAGGCATTGATATTATACCCCACCAAGAAAAAATTAAATTAAATTAAAAAAGAGAGAAAAAAATCTCAATCACATTTTCAGAGGTTCACAGTTATCCCCATCTGACAGGATTCCATACTTGCTTATTTTGTTTCTTCCCAAAACAAAACAAGACCATTGTCGATTAAAATCCTCCCCAATTTTCCTTGCACATTAACAACTTGCAGCACCTCCTCTTTCCCTGTAGTGACATTAATAACCTGCCTTTCTGACTCACACTTATGTCCTTCTCTCTCCTCTCCTTAACCTTTCCCATTCCGCTTCAACTCCCGGCCATACAGAGAATGAACAGCCTTCTCTCGTCTGGTTTGACAGAGGAAAGTTTTATTTGACTTTTGAAGGTAAGTAGTGCATAGCATATTGGCTTGGACCTTTAAACATCCTTCTTCTTATATTTTAATAGAAGCCCATTGGCTTCTTCTAAATAAAGAAACCTACTCTACTTTTCAGTATAGTTAATGCTATGGCTACCTAATGGAAATGATAGGCTCAATCAAAATCATTTTTAAATTGAGTTATTGCTACAATATCCATTTTAATTATTTTCATATAAAGGTAAAAACAGAGGATATTTATACAGTAAATATAAACAAACCAACTTCAGTTACTAATCATCAAGGAACTTGACTCTGTCAACCAAGGCTTCTGATATGCTTTGCAAGCAAGTTTGCATTTTATAGTCATTACATTATATATACATAAATATGTTTGTACTTCTACTTGTAGAATTTGCCATCATACAGAAAACCTCCCCAATAATTAATAAAATATTATATTATACTAATTAATTGCTTGAATTGTACATTAGCATTTTTAGAAAGTAAAAATGATTTTTTACGGTAAATTAACATTGTTCGGTTTATAAAAATTGAATTACCCGTTTATACTTTAGCATTATCCAATGACACACATCATATTAAACTATGTATGACTTTTTCCAGCTTTGCTATTAATGAGATTTACACCTTGCCTTATAATGAATGTTTCATTCCATGAACCTATTTCTTGTTTTAGCTGGAACAAGAATCATCTAACTTTAATCTATGGCATTTTGTACTTATCTATTCATGGTATCTGTGGGATTTTATAGTCAATCTTAAACAATCTTAGACAAGTGTACACTGTAGGTTAGATCCAGAGTTCAACCATGATCCAGAATTTTGATCATGGTATCTGATACTGGTGGGTCATCAATCCTTTTTTTTTATTTTATTTTGCATCTCCATAAAATCCTCTCTGGAGCATTGGAGCTTCTCTTAGGTGGCATTGAAGAAGGGGCCTGAAGGGAAACTAGCAAAATTACCTTCCCTTGACTTCCTGCGGAAGTTCTGTTGGAGCCAACTGAAGCCATAGAGCCACGAACCTTTAGGATCAAGCCAATTAATTTTTGCAGAGGAATGTCACTTTGGTGACAAGTCTTGTAATTGCTCTGTGCTTTCTTTTTTAAAAAATTGAATTAATATATATTGATATGGAAGAAAAACAACTCAGGGCATAAGAGGAACTAAATGTAACATTGAGTAATTCCATATAGGTGCTACATCTAACTTGCCATTTGTGGTGCACTTATAAGAAAAATAATGCAGTTTGGTGGCTTTAGGAATCAATCGTTTCTTTTTCATCTATGTGCTAGATACAGCATGTGTGAAAAAGGGACTTCCCTTAGTTAAGAAGCACCTGCCTAAACCTGTCCTAAGACATCAAGCTAATTTGTAGATAGTTATTTGTTACTTTTAGGTTTCTGTCTTTCAGGAAAACATTTCAGGGTTTTAGAGGCCTAGACATAATACAGCTATTCCAATTGCAAATGTCATATCCCTTCTGTGATCAGTAGTTTATATGGTTGGAAACCGTTCAGAATGGAGTGATTGTGCTGATCTAGAAAACAGCTATAAAACAGGGATTTTAATTGCATAATGCATGCATTTCTCTCAATCATTGAAACATGGAGTCAATCTGCACCGATATCCTTGCTTCCAATCATATTGTTCCCTACCTAACCTTAAATTGCTCACATCCTCATTTTCTTTTAGCAGATGTTCAAGGCTGAAGCCTTCAAGATAGGGGCAGAGGCAGTGTTCCAGGTGTTCTCGTTCCAGCAGATCTTAATATAACAATGTGTACCTGTCCATGCACATGCGTGGTTGATCTTGTGTTTCAACCTTTTGCAAATGAGAGTACTGTATTTCCAAGTATCCATAATTGCTGTCTTATTTACCTTCCATTACATTTAACAATGCAAGCTAGTGGTGGTTGCAGGCAATCTCAGATACTCATCAAACATATTTTTACTATTGGGCCTGGGGCTAAACTTTTCAATAGGAATTTGTAATGCATATACTAGCATTAAAAAAAATACTGTATCACTATATTCCTCCTTTCTCCCTGTGCTCATCAGCATTTTCTTTCTAAGATTCCTATTGTATTTTCAAAACAATAACACCACATACACATAACTTTCAGGGTAAGATTTTCATTCACTTTTCCGTTGTAACCCTTTTCACATGCTGAGAACATGTTATTGATGATAATGTAGCTTCCTGAACTGATGAATTTTTGATAACATTCTACCAATTTACTTAAGAATTGTAAAGTAGTTTAGTGCTACAAATGCAATAGAATGCAATACAGTGGACAGTGTCCTTGACATCGCATCTGAAAATATCTACAGTAAGAGTCTTTTATATAATGATAACTGCTGTTAATTGCCTTAGGTGTTATGGAAAAGTAAGCAATTTTAAAACCATGCAGAAATTTAGGTTTTGTTTGATAGATTATTTGATATCTAGTTGGTGTTGACTTTTAGTGACCACACTGATAGATTTTTCCCCCCATAATGATCTTCCCTAGCCTGTTCCATCAGGTCATCCAATGATGCATTCATCATCACTGTAACTGAATCAATCCACCATAGTGCTGATCCTCCTCCTCTTCTCTTTCCTTCCACTTTTCCCAGCATTAGAGCTTTCTCTAGCAGCTAGGTTTTCTCAGTAGGATAAGTGAGAACTCTGGGTGGACTTGCTTGATGATCCATTTGTTTGTTATTTTGGATGATCCTAAGCATTATTTTGCAAGCTTGTGAAATCAAAAATATTGTATAATAGTTTGCACACTGTGCTAAGTCTCTCTCTCTCTCTCTCTCTCTCTCTCTCTCTCTCTCTCTCTCTCTCTCTCAACGTACACTTGTTGTTTGAGTGTACATGCTGTTTGTATATTTGTATGTACACTAATTATATTACCTTATTGTCTGTATGTACACTGAGAGCTTATGCACTGGAGATAAATTCCTTGTGTGCCACACTTGGCCAATAAAGCTACTCTATTCTATTCTATTCTATTCTATTCTATTCTATTCTATTCTTTTATCAGTGGGTATTCCATCAGTTCCTATAGCCTTTCAAGTTGGTAATGATTGGAGTTTTGATCTAGTAGTCTACTACTAGAACTTCTTGTAAGTAGAGAATGGTTTCTATGTTATCTTGGATGTTGACACCTTTACTGTACAGTACTTCAGTATACTCTTCCAATTTTCTTTTATCTTCTTTGAATCAGTTACTGTCTGTCCATTTGTGTGATTTAGCATATCAGTTCAAGGTTGGAAATGCTTTCTGAGTTCAGATAATGTTTTTGGACATATTTTAAGTTAAATATGGATTTAGTGTGCATTTGACCTTTATATAAAGAAATATGGATATATAATAATTAATGTAAATAAACATTTGATATATCTCTACAAAAGATATTTAACTGAATACTTTGAATACAACATTCCTTTAAAAAAATACATTTTGATTGAGAAATTATAGTTCAGATTGGTTTGGTTTGAAGTGCAATCCAAAATATACTGAACTTTCTTAATCTGGCTTTCTCTAAAAGTATTGTGGTAATGGTGGACTTAACCATACTATGTTATATAATAGACCTTATGGACTTGGCTTTATGAGACATTATTATATGTCATGGATTTGAATTTGCCAGCCTTTTCATCTGGAACTCTTTATCCGTCCACCCTCTATAGTAGTGTAAGGCAACTGATAAAATGCATACTTATAAATGGAAAAAATTAAGACATCATATATATCTATACTATATTTTACATGGATTATATACATTTTAACAGTAAGACCTTTAGCATTCTCTTTGGTAATTAATTAACTTTTAATATTATGTATGATGATTTAGTTATTTTGATACTGTTCTACATAAAATTGCTCTAAACATTTGTATTAAGCCGAAAGTACTGATTTTCATGGGTAGAATATACTATAGAATATTATAAATTGATATTTATTTCTCCCATATTTAATGAACTCTTCAGTCCAGCTATTTCAGGTTTACCCAGTTACTGGTATAATAATTTCTATGTTGATTTTGACATTTTGACTGCTATAATTAATTAAATTTGTTCATGTGTGAAAGAATTAATGTAATCAGAGGCGATTAATATATTCTGAAAAATATTATATAGAAGTAGATTATATTATGATGCGCATTGATTGCCCGAAGTCAAAATTATGTATAATGAGTGGTTCTGTAATTTTCCTTACATTTCATTTCGGTTTTAAAACAAAGAAAATAATAAGAACTTAGGAGTTTGTAGCAATAGCAACATGTAGGTAGAGGATGTCTTAATTTTCACATTACCATAGACCTTGCTTAATGACAGCCCTGTTTAGTGACCATTTGAAGTTATGATCATTCTGAAAAAAAATAAATTTATGGCCAGTCCTTACATTTACAGTCATCCCTCTGGTCACGTTATGAACATTTGGACACTTTGCAACCAGCAGGTGGACACGTGGACTTCAACTCCCAGAATTCCTGAGTCAGCATGGCTGGCTCAGGAATTCTGGGAGTTGAAGTCCACGAGTCATAAAAGAGCCAAGGTTGCCTACCCGTGCACTATCCCATGGTCATATGATTGCCATTTGCACATTTCACAGACAGCTTCCAACAATCTGAGTTCATTGGAGAAACGGCAAAATCACTAGTTACAATCATGTGATACCTTGCTTAATGACCCGTAATGACTGCTCAACCACCAAATGTGATAGTGTAAGTCCATCTTGGTTGTGTGTTGTTTTTCTTAGCGAATGCATCATTTAGCAACAGAGTTGCTGGCCCCAATTGTGGTTGGTAAGTGAGGACTACCTGTATTTATGTAGTCAAAGCTTCCCACAGCTGCTTTATTGCCTAGGGAAGGGGTATGCAGGGATGGGGTCAGATTGTGTGAACTTCTCCCTTCACATCCAATGTTAGTTTACTAAAGCTATTCCATTCAAGGATAAAAATTGAGAGGAAGAATAATGGAATTGCTGGTTAGGCATAGATACGATTCTGCTAAGATTGTGTTTTTTCCACTGTTTCTCTTTATAGTCTTGTGGTTTTTATTATTTCTATCTGCTCCAGTAAACAATGACAATCATATCAAGTTGCTTTCTCCAGTTATAATTGGCATTTCTACTATACATAATTTATGTATTTGTACTTAAGCTACTCTGACTTCTTTAGATTTGGGGAAGATATTGAGGTAGTAAATAGAGGAGGTTTCTAGCCTGGATTCTTTCTTCTGTAAATCCAGAAGATCTTCTCATTAAGGCCACAGTATCCATAACTATTTAGATCAAATGCTGGATTAAATGCATGATTAAATGATCCGGTGGGCTGTTTTCATAACTGTAAATAGATTAGTTATTTGGGGACAGTTACACTTGAACACTTAGAGAAGTTCAAGAATGCACTGCAGCCAAATGGAATGAATGTACAATCTCTGATAGAATGAGCAGGATAATTTTATGTTTTCAATTAATTTTGCAGAATAAATGGTTGAATAATCATCTGTCATCAAGAAAGAGAACCAAATAATTTGACAAATGAGGAGTCTTTTCATTCCCTTCCACCAGAGTTTCACGACTTTGGCAACTTGAAGATGTGTGGGCTACAACTCCCAGAATTCCCCAGCCAGCATGTAGTTCACAGATTTTCAAGTTGCCAAGATTGAGAAACAGTGCCTTACACTATTGCAGCTTTTTTTTTTTCAACTGGGATTCCTCTCTGGCTCCACAATCACTGGTGCAGATTATACTATAGATTAACAAAACCACCAGCATCTGTTATTTCCTGTGGCAATGTTTCTGTACTATGCCAAACTGCTTCCCCCCAACAAAGAAACAAATATTTGAGATAGTTATTAAAAAAAGAGAGCAACATTTTATAATTAAGCATGGTAGATAAATCTCTAATAAATGAATCATATTCCATTATACTAATTAAATAAGCACTAAATATATAAAATGTGTGATTTCAGATGCAGCATGGGAATTATTTTCAGATTGTTTTTCTGATGCTTAAATTAGCTTGTTTGAAATACAACAAAGCACAATAAATCAGCAACTGACACTTCAAATTGAATGACATAATTAAAAATATAAAACACATTCTAAAAAAATATATTGGGATTCATTAAATTAATACAAAAGATTGAATGCTAACCAGAGAAAGACCTTTTCTAAAAAGCTTTATAGCCCAATTTCAATATAAATAAACTCTTTCTGCAGTATATTGCTCCCAAGTTGAAAAAGTATACACGCTTATTGGCAGCCAGTGTTGCTGTGCTCCAAAGCACTCTCTACTGTTCATTAGAAGGAGGCAGCAGCACATTATATAGAGTAAATTACAGCTTATAAATGACATTCAGTCTCGTGTACGATGCACTGCCCTGGATCAAAGTGAGCAATATAAGCAATACATGTGTAGAGTCGTACTGCAATTGATGATCGTCATAGAATTGATGAGAATCAGACTTCAACATTTGGAGGTTCCCATTCTGCCCATTTCAGAAGTAGTTTGAAGATTTGTTATTGTTCAATCGCTAAGTCATGTCCGACTCTTTGCAACCCCAAGGACTATACCATGCCAGCCCCCCCCATCCTCCACTGTCTCCCAGAGTTTGCCCAAATTTGTGTTCATTGCATCAATGACAATATCCAACCATCTCATCCTCTTCTCCAGGGGTCCCCAACCTATGGTCCGTGGCCCAGGATCGGGCTACGGGCTCTTGGCCAGTGGGCCGCAGAGATGGCTGGCTGGTGCACACACTCGTGGGTGCGCATTCCCCCCCCACTCACACTAATGCCTGCAGCCCCATTTGCACATGCACATGGGTGCGAACAGGGATGCTAGCATGGGGGGGTGTCTGCAGCCCGTTTGCGCATGCGCTGCTAGCCCGGGTGGTTTGCATTGCCCATTCGTGCATGTGCATACAGGCTGCTAGCCGCCATGGGAGTGCATGGCCGTTTGTGCATGTGCATAGCACCAGCGCATGCCACATGTGCGAACGGGGCTGCTAGTGCAGCACCAGTGTGCATGGCCCCGTGAAATTGCTCTCCTTCCCTCTGGTCCTCAAACCCAGAAAGGTTGGAGATCTCTGCTCTTCTCCTTCTGTCTTCAATCTTTCCCAAGATCAGGGGCTTTTCCAATGAGCCCTCTCTTCTCATTTGGTAGCCAGAGTATTTGATCTTCAGCTTCAGTATCTGTCCTTCCAAAGGACAGTCAGGGTTAATTTCCTTTAGGATTGACTGATTTGACCTCCTTGTAGTCCAAGAGACTCTCAAGAGTCTTCTCCAACACCACAATTCAAAAACATCAATTCTTTGGCACTCAGCCATACATTACTCTGGGAAAACCATAGCTTTGACTATACGGACCTTAGTTAAAGGTTACAGAATAATTTAAGGAAGAACGGTAGCTTAATGTTTTAGCTCTTATTTCTGTTCCAGTCGTCTCAGATTCAGTGCCTGGATGAATTTAGGGTTAATAGACATTTAGCTATTTTTGGCTCCAAAATCTTTGGGAACTACACACATTTTCTGTAGAATCTATACATTGTGGTCAGTACTGTGCTTGACTTAACCAATGATCTGACTCTGCATATACTTTTCCTACATTTCTAACAAGACTCCCATTAGTTAAATAGTAACTGATAAAGATGTTTTGTCTTTTACAAGAGCAAGGAAGCTTCGAACACCCTATTGTGCTCTGAATACATTTATCCACAATTGTCATAAGTTTGGAAATAAGACAGGATCCATAGATGTTTTAGAGAAATAATTAGGTTCTAGCCTGTCTCTGAGGAGACAGAAATATCATATAGATATTAAATGGAAACCAAGCTACTTGCATATCCATATGTCAGATCCAGTGAAGCTAAGGTGCCACTCCCACTAATCACACTTTGTGCCTTGTTCTCTCTCTAAAATCAGTGAAATTAAAAGGGTTTCCCAGACAAGTTAAGAATTTTTAACTAAAAGGCATAAAAAGAATACTATCTCTGTCTGAGAGAGGCAATAGATAAACAAGAAAAAATCCTTCTATGGATCTGAAATTAAAAATTAACCAAGCTATCTTAGTTATGAACAAAACTGCAAAAACTGAAAATATTTTTTTGTATCATTAAAAATTGTAAAATACACTACCTATGTCAAACCTTTGAAATGGTTTTGTTATGGAGATACAGTAGCAGATTCTGGAAAGTTTATTTAGATCTCACAGTTGAGTAATCAGCACGGAAATCCCCTAAAATGAAAAAGACTGGAATTTCAAACTTTATCAAGGACTTAATAATTACCTTAATTCTATTCAAAGTATATGTTATGCCTTAAGCAAGGAAAGATTAGGCTTTTTCAAACAGAAATACATGGAGCCTATCCAGATTGCTTCTCCTGGAAAATTGCTTCAATGAAAGAGAGAGGAATAACCATTTCATAGTTATACCTTTCATATGGGCTGGTCTCCATCATCATGTTTCTTAGCCACTCTAACTAGGAATTATGGACATTAGGTACGTGGTGTACCTATTTAAAAATTGGCATACCTACCCACTATCCAGAACTTCCTTTCTTGGCAATTGCCCTACAGGGCCTTTTTCTAACCTGCTAGCAAAATCCCCCATTAGCTTTTTCTCTCCCCAACGTTCTTCCTGATTCCACATTGCCGTTATGTAACGGTATAAAATAATTGGTAAATGAATCATTTTTATTTTTCCCTCTTTCCTTCTCATCTTCTGTATCATGACTGTTATATTACAAACTTATACTATCCACTATAAATCACTTTGAGTGTTTTAATAGAAAGGCAGGTGTAAATATATTGACTGCCATCTTCTTACCTGAAATGTATAACTTACATGAATGGATTTTAAGTAGGTTTCCATGAAGTGAAAATGCCTTTCAGATGCTGTGTTGTTGATCTCTGGTAAATCTGGCTCTCACCAGAACCAGAACCAGAACCAGAACCAGATGCACATACACATACGTCTTACCCTAACAGTAATGTACAACCACATCCTAAGTCCCTCTGCAAAGCACTTGTATAGAAAGTAGCTGTTGAGTTGAAATCAGGAAAACATACACACCCACCAGAACAGTTTTGGAAAATAGAACTGTTAACCCTGTACAAAAGCAGGATTAAAAATTTGAGAATAATGTCTATTACCTGTATATGGCATATGTAAATGGGGTTGTTTGAGCCAAGAGCTGTTTGTGTGTAGTTAATGACTCATGAGCAATTCTAAGTACTTTTTATGACTTGAATTCAGTAATAGTATTTAACAAATTGAAATTTAATCCACACACAAGAGAGGTATTCTTGATTAGGTAGACTCTGAAATTTCTTTAGGATAGGTAGTATTGCCCCCCCCCCCAAATCAGAATTTTAATCTTAAAGTACTTCCAGACTCAGCTTTGTACTTGAATGTTAACAAATAAATGCTTAAGCTTGTATTTCAGTTCTGTCTGTTCTGGAAAAAATTATGGCCTGGCTGTAATATAAAGCATCTGCACTGGTTTATTGCTTTTGAATATTTTTTGAATTTATTATTCTCAAAAATAGAAGTTAATTTTAAAAACACTTGAATAATCAAAGACTCTTGCTGTTAAATAAATTACATATGTTATATTTATGGTATGAATCTACGAGTAGAGAATAGAAGCATGTAAATTCAGACGCTCTTTCATATAAGAATTAAATAACATTTGATATATAAGCATTTGTTATATTTAATTTTGAAGCAAAATTATGAGCCATTATTCAACTGTTTTAGTGCTGTTTTCCACTGCCCTGAAATTCTTTATACCAGCTGTTTGTGGTAAATTTGCAAAAGAAAAACTCAAGAAAGTCAATCACATGATAACAATGGGTTTAATATTGTATCACATATTTTGTCAGACAGGAGGCACCAAATAATCCTAGCTTTTTTATTTCTGGGGCGTATTTTGGTATCTAAAATTCTCAACTTACCTCAACTTATAGTAGCTACACATCTATTTAGAAACTGGATCTAAAATAAAAATAAGTGATCAAGAACTTTAAGGTTTCTAACATACAGTATATATTCCAACCAAAATAATTACATTGTTTGAGTTTGGGGAAGTTAGATGAAAGAAAAAAGACAAAAAACCCCATACTTTCTATTCTTTCTTTAGATATGAGAGGATTTGTTCAGATTGCATTATATTCTATAACAGGGGTCTTCAAACTTGGCCCTTTTATGACTTGTGGACTTCAACTCCCAGAACTCCTCAGAATTCTGGGAGTTGAAGTCCACAAGTCATAAAAGGGCCACATTTGAAGACCCTTGTTCTATAATTATCAAAGGACAAGAGAATTTCTGGAAAAGAGAAGTAAAAAAAAAGTCAGAAATATTATTCTCAAAATTCTTTTATACAGGGTGAATTGAAAATTAATTGCAAATATTTGTTTTTGGATGCAAGGAAAAAACTCTTCTTTTGCACCACCTTTTTGGACACTAATCCATTATTAATCTTGACTCTGTTGTCCCAAATAAATAGGAGTCACACCTTTAGACTAAGGATCAGCATAAGATGTTTTGATCTTCTGTTGAATTCAGTACAATACAGACCCATATTCCAACCATTGAAAGCAATAGACTACCTTGTTTTTCGCTCCAGAATGCAAGAATAGATAAGGAACAGTTCATGTTCACTAGTACACAATGCCCAAACTGCAAAATAATAATAATGTCAATTAGTTGATTTTTAAAAAAATGTTTCAAAACATCTTAAAAATCCGTTAAAAGATAAAATTGATTAAATCAGTAATCAGGAAAACGCTCTCACTTTCTCAACAGAGAGAATGTTTCAGTTTGTTAAGGTAATCCCGAACACAGTATATAGGCAAGTATATAGGCACACAAACAACGAAAAGTAATCTATTTAACAAATATATTTTCAGTTACAATTTAACTAGAAGTTTTAACAGCTTAACAGGAGCAAGCAATCTCTCCCTGAAAAGAACAAACAGAAATAGCCAAGTCAACTAAATTATACTCTGTGTTGTGGCTTTTTTTCTCTTTTCAAAGATTTATTAAAAGTAATTTTGCACTCAGTGCCCCAATGGAAAATTACCTTTAATAATCATTTGTATTAATAAATAGAAAAATTTAAATAGTACTAATATTTAATAGTATTAGCATTAACACTTTTAGCGTTAATAATAATACAATGTATTGGCATTAATAAATAGTAACTGTAACTATATTAGCTACATTAATAAATAGAAATTATAGATACGGCCAGATAGTGAACAAGAAAAGAAGCAAATCCACTAACTTAGAGATGAGTCAGCAAAAGTTGAAAAACATATGTTAGCACAGCACAGGGGGAAAAAAGAGCAGAATTATTTATCATCCGTGCCAAAGTAACATAGAATGAATAGTCTTGAAACTCGACTAGCTTCAAAAACCTGCACACAATAAACACATCCTAAGTCCCATTAAATCAGCACAGGACAGAAACTTTGCTGTTTTAAATGCGCTCTGAAACAGAGCATTAACAAAACCAAAGCACACACACAGAGTGCAACCACACATACCACACAAACACATCAACCAACATTAGACGACGTTATTTCAACAACATTAGTCTCATGTATTAAACTTATTAATGCAAGCCTATGCATATATACCTTTGCATTATCTGTCTGCAATATTAAATATAGCACATGCATTGTACATCTGATCCAGATAAATTCTAACTGCTCTGCGCGCAGGAAACTTGGATTAGAATTCCACCTTCACCTCTGGAAGCTTCCTTTGGGCCTTTCACTGTCTCTTATCGCCTCTCCTTCAGAGGGTTGTTATTGTTTAGAAAAAACCAAGTTCCTGAAGGAAAAAACAGGATATCAATCTGAGAAAAGAATACATTAAAGTGTCTCCAGGACAATGTTTTTTGGAAAAAAAACAGCAATCATTTTCCGGGCATCTGCAAACAAAACTTTCTTCTGTCTGTACATTAAACTGCTGCTTTCCTCTTAACACTCCAATCCCACAGTGTCCCATTCTTCCTAGGGCAATAGTAGCAGTAGTATAACCAGCCACTGCTAACAGATTATATAGGCTGGGAACAGATTGGAAAAACAAAAACTTATTACAAGCCAGAAGACATCAGCAACACTTGGGACAATAAAAGATATTTGTAACTCAGAGTTGAACTGTGGGGTCCTTGGTACTCTCTGAGCTTGGTTGTTTTCTTGCAGATGTCTCATTACCAAACCAGGTAACTTCATCAGTGCTAGAAGAGTTTGCTTTCTTCTGATATACTAAAGTAATATAATATGCAATGTTTATGGTACATAAAAAGAGAGCATACCTCACTGCCTTCTAGCACTAGTGATGTTACCTTGTTTGGTATGAAACATCTGCAAAAAAACAACCAAGATCATAGAGCACTAAGGACCAATAGAGTAGAATAGAGCTGGAAGGGACCTTGGAGGTCTTCTAGTCCAGCCCCCTGCTCAATCAGGAGAGCATATCATTTCAGACAAGTGACTGTCTAGTCCCTTCTTAAAAACCTCCAGTGATGAAGCACCCACGATTTCTGAAGGCAAGCTGTTCCACTGGTTAATCGTCCTCAATGTTAGGAAGTTTCTCCTTAATTCCAGGTTGCCTCTCTCTTTGGTCAATTTCCAACCATTGTTTCTTGTCCTGCCCTCTGGTGCTTTGAGAATAATTTTGACCCCTCTTCTTTGTGGCAGCCCCTCAAATACTGGAATACTGCTATCATGACACCCCTGTTCCTTCTTTTCTTTAGACTAGCCAAACCCAATTCTTGCAGCTGTTCTTCATATGTTTTAGTCTCCAGGCCTTTGATCATTTTAGTTGCTCTTCTCTGAACTTTTTCCAAAGTCTCAAAATATTTTTTGTAGTATGGTGACCAAAATTGGCTGCAGTATTCCAAGTGTGGTCTTACTAGGGTTTTATAAAGCAGTACTAATATTTGCATGATCTTGATTTAATGCCTCTGTTTATACAGCCCAGGATTGTATTAGCTTTTTTGGCTGCTGCTGCTGGCTCATATTCAAGTGATCATGCACTAGGACTCCAAGGTCCCTCTCACAGTTACTGTTTTTGAGCCAGGTCTCGCCTAATTTGTACCTATACCTTTAATTTTTCCTGCCTAAATGTAAAACTTTGCTTTTTCTCCACATTAAAAGTCATTTTGTTGGATAAGGCCCATTGTTCAAGTTTGTCAAGAACTTTTTGGATTCTGAGGTGTTGGCTATTCTTGCCAGTTTAGTGTCATCTGCAAATTTGATAAGTTCCCCATCTATTCTCTCCTCTAAGTCATTTATGAATATATTGAAAAGTACTGGGCCTAAGACGGAGCCTTGTGGTACCCCACTGCTTATTTCTCTCCATGTGGATATAGTACCATTGAGGACTACTCATTGAGCACGGTTTGTCAGCTAGCTACAAATCCATCTGGTGGTGATGTTGTCTATCCCACCTTTTTCTAGCTTACTAAGCAGCAGGTTGTGGTCTACTTTGTCAAATGCCTTACTGAAATCTAAGTATACTATATCCACAGCATTTCGCTAGTCTATTAATTTAGTCACTTTATCAAAGAATGAAATAAGATTGGTTTGACATGATCTGTTTTTAACAAATCTGTGCTGGCTACTAGTTATAACTTTGTTTGCTTCTAGTTATTCGCAGATCTGTTTTTTTATTATCTTTTCCAGGATCTCCCCAGATATTGATGTTAGACTGATTGATCTGTAGTTTCCTGGGTCTGTTTTTTTTTCCCTTTCTTGAAGACCCTACACTTGGAACAGTCAGAAAATTTGAAATCACTCCCCCCCCCCCCAATAACCAAGGTTTTGTTCCAAAGCCATGCTTTATTTCAGGCTCAGAGTATTGAAATGTTAAGACATTTTGAGGTTGAAACCCCATCTACAGCCTAGTGTACCATCTCCCTAATAACTGAATAAAAACTAAGCATAATGAGTACTGCTACTAAATTGTGCATCCTTGCTTAATTTAGAATTTGCAGGATGGATACAAAGAACAAGCACACCAAGGGAGATGTCCGGATGGCAACAAACTCTGAAGAAGTTTATTAATAAATTGTCTGCAAATATACTTACAGTGCCAGGGGTCCTTCCTTGATCTGTAGCAGTGAGCCTGAGTCCCGAGGATGTCTCTGAAATTCAATTCATGAGGAAACTTTTTTGCAGGATTCGACTGTCCTCTGAATGCACGTGATTTAACAAGAAGGAAATTAATGCTTTTATTTATATTCATCAAAGAGGAAGGGATTACACATAGGCACACAATAGAGGTGTTACATGGAAAGAAATGTTTGTCTAGCATGCTTGCAGCTCTGAGCCATGAGACACTCAGGAAGCAAAAAAACATCAAATGGGTCAGCCATAGGACAATGATAAATAGGAAAAGAGGAAATATTTGTTTCAATTAGAAATTAGATTGGGGGGATAAGAATGTTTTTCCTGCCTTAGGAAGACTTCCTTCATACTTTCGGAGATAATTATCTTGGTTTTATCAGCAAAATTGAAGTTCTTATAAATCCAGTCACCTCTACATCCATATGCATCTAAAGACGGATTTCTTTCCCCAAGATTGTTAGGACTAAAATGAAGAATTCACTTGGCCATTTTATGTTATTTTGCAAGCAGGCAGGTGCATTCCGATTAAAATGCAATAATTCACAGTGTGAATTATTGAGAAAAAAAGCTGCTCTCTGCAGCATTTAGATTATTATTATTTCTCTTGCTAGCTTCCTTACTTTTGGAATATATAACCTACAGTCCACTGCCTATTAAATTATGTCAACACCAATGCTTCATAGCTGTTTGGGAGAATCAGGAACAAATCTATGTTTTGTGCATTCATGCTAATTAAGCAAACAATAATATTTAGACAGTAATATTTATCCTGAAAAATAAATGCACTGAAATGAATGGCAATTCTGCGTGCATTTATTCTGGAAAATGAAGCTTTTCTCTTTTGAGACATATCTCTGCATCTGGGTGTGAAGAGTGACACAGACTAGAAATTGACTTACATAATAGATGTATTCATATGATGTTACTCATGATTTCTGCCCAGAAATATATTCAGAACATTTTTATCTTATGAAAAAAGGCCTGATTCTATTTGCAAGTAGCTTATTCAACAAGGTGTTTACATCCAAATGTTGACACATTGACACAATGCTGGTTTTCAAGTGAGTATTGCATTAAATACATGTTATTTAGAATTGTTTGCTTGCATATGCAGCAAGAAAAAAAAAACTTAAAACAGACCTGAATGGTTTCAGATGTATTGCTATATTTTGACAATAATGAAGGTAATTAAAAATACCAACAATATATAGGAATACAATCAATAATACCCAAAGAGTGCTAAACTAATAAAAACTTACTACAATTCTTAATGTTTCTTATTGTTAAAGTCAAAAATAGAATTTAAAAAACCCTCAGGAAACTGAATATAGAAGACCATTTATTAATAAATGAGTTTATTCAAAACTATAAAGACTATCTGTAGGAAGTTAAATGAAAAGGTGTAATTCCTTGTGTGCTACCTGTCTTAAATGTTTATGAATTTATAACAGACCAACCTCTATCAGCCTATTGCTGTTTCTGTTGTTCTTCATGAACTAGGCAAAATTCCACATTGCAGTCTAAGCTGCTTGCCTCCTTCACAGCCCTTGGCTATTCCTGAAGCCAGCTTAACAAATTCCTCTCTGTTTGCAAAGGATTGTCAATGGGGTTAGGTTGGTGTTTAGGCCAGTCTAGGGCTACCACAGAACCTGAGGGGTTGTTCCCCTCCTTCTTGCCTTCTTGTGCAGGTAATTATCTGGCTCTTTGTGGGTAGTTTACCCATGCATACTTTTTCCTTTGCTTTCTTTTTATTGGTCCCTGTTCTGTTCTTGTGCTTTCCCAGATGTTTGCAAACACAGATATTTTCAAAACCCTTTCTGTATTCTCTTAGTTAACATTAACTCGGACATATTCTCTCCCCCCTCTCCACCGCCCATATTGTACCATTGTTGCTCTGATGCTGCAATAAACAAGAAATGGGAATCCATTGGCATCCTTCAGTCTCGAGAGACTATGGTATCGTGCTCTGGAAAGAGGTCCTAAGGCAGCATCTGGTGTGGCTAAAAAGGCCAATTCGAGAATGGCAGTCCCTTCCACACTTGAGGGCAGATACAATCTGTCCCCTGTCCAGCCCCCAGATTTTGCTGGTTCCGGGACTGCCTCTTTGCCTCAGCCTGTCGCACAAGTGTCTCTTCAAATTGGAGAAGGCCATGCTGCGTCTTTAGCCTCCAGGCTGAACGATCAGAGGTCAAGGATTCCCAGCTGTTAATGTCCATTCCCAAGGCCTTTAGGTCCCTCTTGCAGATATCCTTATATCGCAGCTCAGGTCTCCCTCTGGGGCGCTTTCCCTGCACTAGTTCTCCATACAGGAGATCTTTCGGAATCCGACCATCAGCCATTTTCACGACATGCCCAAGCCAGCGTAGGCGTCGCTGTTTCAATAGTGTATACATGCTAGAGATTCCAGCACATTCCAGGACTGCGCTATTTGGGACTTTGTCATGCCAAGTGATGCCGAGAATATGTCGGAGACAGTGCATATGAAAAGTGTTCAGCTTTCTCTCCTGCCGTACGTGAAGAGTCCAAGACTCACTGCAGTACAAGAGTGTGCTCAAGACGCAGGCCCTATAGACCTGGATCTTTGTATATTCTGTCAACTTCTTATTAAGCCATACTCTCTTTGTAAGTCTGGAAAATGTGGTGGCCGCTTTACCAATACGTTTATTCAGCTCAGTATCTAAAGAGAGAGTGTCAGAGATAGTTGAGCCGAGGTACACAAAGTCATGGACAACCTCCAGTTCCTGTGCAGAGATTATAATACAGGGAGGTGGATCCACATCCTGACCCATGACTTGTGTTTTTTTCAGGCTGATTGTTAGACCAAAGTCTTGGCAGGACTTACTAAAACAGTCCATAAGCTGTTGAAGGTGTTCGGCAGAGTGAGCAGTAACAGCAGCATCGTCAGCAAAGAGGAAATCCCATAGGCATTTCAGCTGGACTTTAGACTTTGCTCTCAATCTAGAGAGATTAAAGAGTTTTCCATCTGATCTGGTCCGGAGATAGATACCCTCTGTTGCAGTTCCAAAAGCGTGTTTCAGCATGACAGCAAAAAAGATCCCAAATAAGATTGGCACGAGGACGCAGCCCTGCTTCACTCCACTTCGAATGTCAAAGGAATCTGATGTTAGGCCATCAAAAACAACAGTGCCCTTCATATCCTCATGAAAGGACCTTATGATGTTGAGGAGCTGAGGTGGACATCCAATCTTGAAGAAAATTTTATATAAGCCGTCCCTACTAACCAAGTCAAAAGCCTTCGTAAGATCTATGAAGGCTACGAAAAGTGGCTGTCTTTGTTCCCTGCATTTCTCCTGCAACTGTCTAAGGGGAAATACCATGTCAATGGTGGATCTGTTGGCTCGGAACCCACACTGTGATTCTGGATAGACTCTCTCTGCAAGCACCTGGAGCCTCTTCAGTACGACATTGGCAAGCAGCTTCCCTACAACACTAAGAAGAGAGATGCCGTGATAGTTGTTACAGTCACCCCTGTTGCCTTTGTTCTTATACAGTGTGACGATATTTGCATACTTCATGTCCTGTGGTACTCCACCTTCCCTCCAACAAAGGCAGAAAATTTCGTGCAATTCAGTGGGGATGCTCTCTTTGCAGCACTTCAGGATTTCGGCAGGGATGTTATCTTTCCCGGGTGCCTTGCCAGAGGCAAGGGAGTCCAGGGCCACGTTTAATTCTTCTAGAGTCTAGGGTCAGCCTTTTGGGGTGGATCAGACCAAAAAATCAATTCTGCAAGACAACTAGAACTGTGTTTGATTGATTGATTATGTCCATCATGTCATAGATAAATGTTCTCCACAAACAGTTTATTGAAATAAGCTACTCTGATTGTACTTTTTCTCCCCACCCTGTTATATCCCAATGAATTAAGGAGACCCCTGCCTGAGTCTTTTCCAAATACTATCTTGATTCCCAGGACTTCAGGAAAGTTTCATTTCCTCTTTGCTTATATAACAGTTCCTGCCTATTTCTGTCAAGTCAATACCCCAATTCTCTATACAGGTAGTCCTTGATTTACAACCATTCATTTAGTGACTGTTCGAAGTTACAACAGTACTGAAAAAAGTGACTTGTGGTTGTTTTTCACACTTACAAATGTTGTGAAATCCTCATGATCACATGATCAAAATTAGGTTGCTTGGTAACTGGCATATATTTATATATTTCCCAGCTGGTTATTGACAACTGGTTAACAACTATATGATTCACTTAACAATTGCAGCAATTTGCTTAACAATTGTGGCAAAAAAGGTTGTAAAATGGGGCAAAACTCACAACAACCACCTTGCTTAGCAACAGAAATTTTGGACTCAGTTGTGGTCGTACGTTGAGGACTACCTATGTGACTTTTTGTTCTTTCCATACAGAATAAATATTAATTTTGCAGTATTAGAGAACTTATGATTCAGATTCATGGAAGCAAAGGAATACCATTCACTGAAATTTTGTAGCTTTATTCCAACATGTCTATGATGCAGCTAAAAGACTTTTAAAATGGTGTGTGTGTGTGTGTAGGAGGGAGCCATCACAGTACAATAGACACAGAAGGAAAAAGAAATAAGGATATGGTTCAACCAGCCAATGCAAATTATGGTCACTTGAACATTTAAGGATAGAACAAAGGTATTTTGCAAAAATGGGGATCACATAGTTGTCAGAAGATTTTATTGGACTTCATTTCCTTTATAAGTCATCAGTGAGTCAACTGGAAGAAGAATGGGGAAAATGTGGAAGGATGCAATAGTCTTACAGGAAGAAACTTGGTGCTGGGGGGAGGGGGGAGCATACAAGATGCTGTAGCCAAATAGTGCTGGGGCTATGTTAGATTGGAATGAAATGTGATAGACTAATCACTTGGAAATGCTTAATATTGCTTAGAATAGAAATAGTATCTTTGAAGCAGAGCTTCAAAACATAGGAAGGGCATATATTTGTGATGGGCTGAGAGTTGGTGGAGGGTGATATCTGTTCCTGTACTCAAGAAGCAGTGGGTGGCCCATAGTTGTGATGGGACCTGGGCAAATTCTGAATCAGAGATTTTTACTTTAGGCTTAATCCTTGTTGTTGCACAGTTGTTCCATTCACTTGCATGACAAAAATACAAATCAGTACAGTATTATTATTATCTGTTCACAACAATGTCAAGTCAGAGCTGCCAGTTCTTTAGCTGGTGCTGGTCTTCATACACATCAAGTTCAAGTATCTAGGATGTCATAATGCATCGGTGTAGTATATAGGTGAATCCAAGTACTGTGGCCTTTTGCAATTGACAGATGGAAATTTTGTTAATGCACAGATTTTCTAAGTACTGGCCAAGATTTTTTTCATACGGCACCCAGTATGCCAATAACAACTGGGATCACCATAGCTGATTTATGCCATAATCTTTCAATTTCGATTTTCAGATCTTATTACTTTGTGTTCTTCAATTCTTTGTCTGATATTCTTCTATCCTCTGGTATTGCCACATCAATTTATCCATACTTTCTTTCAACCAGAGTTATATCTGGTGTATTGTGAGCTAAGACTGTACTTGAAAATCCCTGCTCATTGTCAACTTCTTTTTCAACTTAAAGTTCCCACCAATTTTTCATTACCAGTATATTATAATTTTTACAGGTGTTCCAATGAGTCAGTTTTGGCAACTGTATTATGTCATTGACTATAACCAGTTTGTGCCATCTTGCATGAGCTGAATATATGATCTGCTGTTTCTTTTGCTTCTTTGCACAATCTGCATTTTTAATCATTCAATTTTTCAGTTCTAGGCTAGATTGCATTAGTTCTAATAGCTTGCTCTTGCACAGCCAAAATGGACCCTTCAGTTTCTTTTTTTAATGTTCCAATTATAAGCTATTGCAGATTTTATCTTTATCCACTTTCCACTTAATCTTTTAGACAGAAATTGACCATGTAATGCATTTCCTTACCATCATTCTCTTCAGGATTTTATTACACTATTTTGATATTCACTTTTTGTTCCCTGTACATTTAGT
The DNA here is from genome assembly GCA_023970755.1 of Azemiops feae. Lineage (NCBI taxonomy): Eukaryota > Metazoa > Chordata > Lepidosauria > Squamata > Viperidae > Azemiops > Azemiops feae. The sequence goes on along the minus strand of JALGBA010000202.1, from coordinate 2,150,690 downwards.
AACTTCCAGTGTTTAATTTGCATCAGTGCTTGTTCTTGGCTGTCTTTTACATACACACTTTTGTTCTCTGATAGTTTGGATGATGATGATGATGATGATGATGATGATGATGATGATGATGATGATGATGATGATGATGATGATGATCTATCCAACAAAAAAAAACTTTAGACTAGGTCTTTTCTAATGATTTGCGTTCTAAGAGTTTGGGAAGAATAATTATTACTATTACTGTATTGTTAAAAAGGAACAAATAAGTTATTTTAAATTATTTCTTAATTTATGTTTATATGTATGTATGTAATTTTATTTATTTTAGAAGACTATCTAGAAAAATGTATTTACATTTTCCCTCTGATTGGGCATACAAATTGTAGGCAGGCAAGATGAAGGGCTTTCATTAAATGAGATATTTACAAACTGAGGAGTACTAAAAAGTTACATGCATAATCCTCAAGACAATCTGTGAGAAGGTTTTGACTCCACATGCCAAAAAATACCTATTTTGTGGGAACCTAGAACTCAGAAAGCAGAATTTCCTAGAGAGGAATGGATAGAAGCTCTACAAAGCTGTTTATCAATGTACTTAGAGAAGTAAATGGCTGGGGTTTGCTACAGTAAATGTTTTTTTAAAGAGCATTATTTAAAGTAAATATTTTTATTTGAGGCCAGGTCCTTAAAACAGCCGATCTTCATTTATGGCTTTTGGCTTTCTTTGGCCATTCACAATGAGCAAATACATTACAATGAGTGTCCAATGTATTTTTTTAAGTATGCCTTGTTTGGTTAAGGCAAATCATTTTCCAAAGCACGCCCTTGGAATATTCTTGCTGACATAAGGTGCATACAGGTAGTCACCACATAGCTACCATTTATACAGTGACCACTTGAATTTACGACTGCACTGAATCAATGGTAGCTATAGCAATCCTTGAGGTTAGAGCCACTGCAGCGCCTCTGCATACATGTGATTAAAATTTGGGTGCTCGGCAGCACCACTCACCTGTCTCTTCCCCCCAGTCTGTTCCCTGCACTCCACCACCACCTATCCCTGCTACTTCATGCACCAGCAGCTTTTTTCTCCTGCTGCTGCTGAGGCAGGTCTGGCCAAAGCAGCTGCTGCTCCCTGACAAGGCCTCCCTGAAGCCTTGTTGAAGGCCTCACAAAGGGCCTACGCAGAATGAGCAATCATACTTTATTCTTATAGGCATTCGCACAGACTTTCCTTTTTTTTTCTTTATAACCTAGCCTTGTTGAAATCTAAGGGATTTTTAAAGTTTTTAAAATGTGTTGATTAATTAAATACTGGGTTGAATCTTGAAGCTTTCTGAAATACTAAATGTGGTCTCCGGCTTGCACGGAAAACACCTGCTCACAACTTGATAATATATTCAAGTCTGTTTCATTGCTGTGCCAGTTTAATTGAACCCAGTCTAGAGAAAGCATCCCCCTCCTCTAGTTTTAGTTTAAAGGTTAAAGTAAACAAAGACAGCTTTTTGCTGATCATATGCAAGGATTCAAGATCCATAACAGGCTCTGAAAATAAATCTATACCTTTTCTGCCTGATTTGGTTTCTGCGTCTAACCTTTATCCCCGTGTATTCTTTAAAAGTTAAAATATATGCACCCTGCCAGAAGGAGCATGCTATTGCTTAAGTATTAAAAATGAGATTTGTAGAATTCTGTTAATGGAATGCTCACCTTTTGTCATTTGTAATTGTAATATACAAAAATCCCACTTTTTTTTCCTTGCAATCGTTGATATCCTGGGAAGGGGAAGGGAACATTTGATCTTCAGTTTCTCACTATTCTAAATCAAATATAATAGAAAAATAATATGGATTATATCTGCATATACTGGCTACTAAGAAAATATGCAGTATCTATCTAGTGCTTCATTTATTTTATCTAAACTTTAGCTGCCAACAATTGCTTATAGCTTAGACACTATTACTAAAAAGTTGCAAATTATGTATAATGTTTCTGATACATGTTCTTTTAGTATAATCCATACTTCAATCAGCCTTTCCCAAACCTGAAACTCTCCAGATATGCTAGGACTTCAGTTTCTAGATTTCCAGTCGACAACTGAATTATACCAGACCTGTAGGCAGTGGTGGGATTCAGCCAGTTCGCACCAGTTCGGCAGAACCGGTAGCTAATTTTTTGTTGCCCAGGGCCAGAATGGGCTTCCGGAAGCGGCATCCACATAGAGAACCAGTTGTTCACATATTTGAATCCCACCACTGCATGTAGGTACCTATGAGCTCTTTATGTCTCTCAACCTATTTCAGAGGTTCATAAAACAAAAAACTAACTGCACATCTCAAAAGTAATTTCCACTGGAATATATTCTCTTTTTTTCAGAAAACTCATATATTGAATTTAGCCTTTAAACTGGGGGAGGAGGAAGGAGTGGTTGTTCTTCCTTCCAGCTAAGGCTGTTATTCTCCAGCCATTCTCCCATGTTTATGAATATCATAATCCTAGTCTTCTTTGGCTAATCATATTGAGCAACCAGCACACATTTATCCTTTAGGTTTTCTCTTGTTGACTTACCCTTTTTTCCTTCATTTACATTGTCCTTTAAGCAACATTTGAGTACTTGCTATTATCAGTAGATTATTATGATCTTAAATTCAACTATCACTAGACTGCCATTATATAGATCCTCAAATGATTGGCCCAAATGGTCATGTTCTACTGTACAACCATGCAAAAAAAAAAAAGCTGTTTTAATTTCAAGCAAACATTCCTCTTGTTTTGATGTTGTCTGAATTATATTGCTTTATTTATTATATTGCTTAAAGAAATGTATAAATATTGTATATATCCATAGACTGCTTTGGTGATAAAAACAAGTTTGCTTTTAGAGATTCTTGCCAAACGACCATTCATTTAGTGACTGTTCATAGTTGCAACAGTGCTAAAAAATGTGGCTTACAATCAGACTTTGCACTTGTCACAGCATTCCCACAGTCATGTGATTGTAATTTAGGCACTTGGGAGTTGTTGCATATTTATGAAAGTCACAGCATCCTACAGTCGCTTTTAAGATCTTCCCAACTGGCTTCTAACAAGTAAAGTCTGTGGGAAAGCCAGCAGGGAAAACCACAAGTGGTAGCCATGTGATGCCTTATATACATATGTATGTATTCAGCATGTCTATATGTGTGTTATGGTTGTGTACACTTTTGAGAGCAGGCAACAGAATTTCATTTTTAATTTGTGCCAGTATGCCCACAGTTAAAAAAAATGACAATAAAGGTTATCTATCTATCTATCTATCTATCTATCTATCTATCTATCTATCTATCTATCTATCTATCTGTCTGTCTGTCTGTCTGTCTGTCTGTCTGTCTGTCTGTCTGTCTGTCTGTCTGTCTGTCTGTCTGTCTGTCTGTCTGTCTGTCTATCTATCTATCTATCTATCATCTATCTATCGTAACGATTCCACTGCTTAACAGTGAATTTTCTGCTCCCTAGTATGGTTGTTAGTCAAGGACTACCTATACAGTATTTTTCAAATCCACCTCTATCTTTTTTTTAACATTGATTTGAAAAAAATAAAAACGTTTTAGTGAGAAAAATAATATCTGGGTTTTATTGGTTGCAGGCTCTTCCAGAGGACCCAGCCCCTTAACAATGGGTGCACAAGACACCCTCCCTGTAGCTGCAGCTTTCACTGAAACTGTTAATGCGTACTTCAAAGGAGCTGATCCTAACAAGTAAGCGTTGTACCCTTTCTTCTCTTCCTCTTCCCATTTAGTTGGCAATTCAGGATTGGATTTATACTACCAATTTCCTCTTGAATACCATTTGTTCACAATATAGCAACAAATCTAGAGAAAATATTTCCTTTCATCAGACACATATGTTGGGGAATAATTGTGGAATGGCAATGGGACACAATATTTTTATTTTTTTTAAAAAAATGACAGTCCTTTAAATTATAGTTTCCAGGATTTAATTATATTCTTCTTAATGATACCCATTTTGTCAGAGTTCTTAAGATACCCCTTAATGTCCAGTGATTAATGTGCCATTTAATTCTTCAAATATGCTTTAATATCTAGGGATGACAAATTAGGAACTGATGTACTTCCTCATGGAGATAATGAGCCGTAATAGAGATTTTCTTTTACCATCCCCACCCCCCGCAATGCTATCAGTCTCCAGGAAATTTTCTGGAGCAAATTTCCAATGGAAAGGAGCAGGAAATAGAAGGGGAGAGCAAGTGCCATATTTCTCCTTCTATCTTCTGCCCTCAGAAGTACACTTAATGAAATTCTATTCTATACAACTCCAGATTCAACCCAGAGATAGTTTCCTTAATTTTGTACCACATTTTCAGAATCACTAAAACCAGCACAAATACATCCCAAGGCTAATTCAGGCCATATGTTATAATCTTTCATCTTTAGGACATATACAGTATCAGTTCTGTTCATGCAAAGATAGATATCATATAATTCAGAGGAACATAATAAATCAAAGAGTGTAGCGTTATACATTTTTTCCTAGCCATTGATCTTGCTTTCTAAAAATTGCTTTCTAAAACATTTTATTGTAATCATTTTTTAAAAACATGAAAATTGTGGGTATAACTTAGTTTGTAATTCTGACATATTTGAAGAACTTGCATTCTTTTTAATAGCATCACAAATTCTTGAACACCATTTTTCATGTTTCCAAATGAGTGTATGATAGATTAATTCTATATGGATGCCTGAAGCGGGAGTAGAATATGCTGAAAATAAGAAACCAGACTATACATACGTATGTTTTGATTCAAAACTGGTTAGCTGTGCATAATTTGTGTGCTCTTTTTTTCTCTGCCTGCCATTCTTTTGATTCTGAAGATGTATAGTAAAGATTACCGGAGAAATGGTGCTGTCATTTCCTGCGGGAATTACTAGACATTTTGCCAATAACCCTGCTCCAGCTGTTCTAACATTTCGTGTGACAAATTACAACAGATTGGAACATGTTTTGCCAAATCCTCAACTTCTTTGCTGGTGAATATCATGGTAATAAGGTTTTTTTACGGGAAATAGTAATTTTTGCAACTTTTGCATAAGGCATGTTTATGGTTTATGTTGTTGATTTATTAATTGATTTTTAAATTGCACTGAACCTTTTTTTTTCTGTTGTTTTTTGAAAAAGCTCCCAAACCAAACTGGCTCTAGTGTAATACTTAGGTTAGATAAAAATCTAGTTTTTAAAAAGCGTGAACATGGTTTTAAAACTCAGAAGAAAACAATCTCTTACCCCAACAGATTGTGACATAGGTCCAGGGGTGGGATTCAGCCGGTTCGCACCACTTCAGCAGAACTGGTAGCTAATTTTTTGTTGCCCAGGCCCAGAATGGACTTCCGGAAGTGGCATCCACACAGAGAACCGGTTGTTCACATATTTGAATCCCACCACTGCATAGGTCCATAGGTCTTCTTTACTCCACTAGATCACACATTGTTAAGTTTATTTCCCCTAGCCTAAAGAGAAATTGTGCAGCTGGAATTAACTATAATTTTAATACAAAACTGACAAAATATTTTATATTGATGAAAATGGCATGTGTACCTCCTGTTTTAAATTAATGCAGTGACAGCACTCATGCTGATGCCAACACAAAGGAGTTCTGGGTAAACATGCCAAATTTGATGACTCATTTGAAGAAAGTGTCTGAACAGAAACCACAAGCAACATACTATAATGTGGATATGCTTAAATACCAGGTATGAGCTCCTTTCTGATCTTGCAGAGTCTATAATCATAGTTTAATCATAAACCCTTCAGATGTTTATTATGAAACATTTCTCTCACACTCTTTTCCTCTCTGTGTCTGATGGCTCATACAGATACTAAATGTTCTTTCTATCTTACAAGGTATCAACACAGGGTATTCAATCTACTCCACTGAATCTTGCAGTGAACTGGCGGTGTGAACCTACAAGCACAGATCTACGCATAGACTACAAGTATAATATAGAGGCAATGACTACACCAGTAGCTTTAAACAATGTGCAATTCCTTGTTCCTATTGATGGTGGAGTGACAAAACTACAAGCTGTGCTTCCACCTGCCATTTGGTATGAACCAGAGGTGTTCCTTGAACTCTTTCTTATTCCATCAGTGTACTTTTTTTGGTAACTGAAGTTGAGTAAAACCTTTGGAGAGCCTGAAATAGTCTTGGCAAGCTATAGTCATTAAGAGCCATATGCTTATTAAAACTTTGTCTGTATAAGTATTTAGCATTTCAAGTATGATGAGAAAGAGCAAACGGCACTCAGAAGAACCCATCTCTGCTTCTTTTGGGGGGGTTATTTTTGTGTTTAAGATATTTCTGGTATTCTTATTTGTTTTTATGTGTTTTTACAATTGGAAACGGCCCAGAGTCACTAGACGTTCTGTCGCATATACATTACATAAATTATTAATAAGGGCTTCAGACTTTGTGGAAGTGCAGTACCTCTCTCCAGTTTATTAGGGCAGCCATGCCTTTTTTTCAGGCTTCTTCACAAATATGGGGGGGGGGAATTGCCATGACTTCAGTGAGTCAACTCCTTAAGGCAATTTTTAAACAGCCACTTTTTTCTTTTAGATTTGTGCAGAAGCCTCAAAGAAGACATGGTTGCTTTAATGCAATATTTTTCAAAGTGTAGTCTCAGGACCCCTAGGAGTCCCCCCAAAACCCCTCGAAGGCCTTCAATGTCAAAATTATTTGCCAGCCAATGTTGAAACATAATACAATATTAAAAATTCCATCAAACAATCATGAGAAAGGCAGTAAATGCATCAATTTTAATTTTTAGTTCAGTAAATATCAATAAATATAACACCTACTCCATAATTTGTAAATTTGATCCCTGCTTTAGTTTATAGCTAGTAGTAACAGTGATGAGTCTTCTTTCAATGCCTCAACAAGGGAAAGACACATTAGCACATGGGTCCCCAATCCCCGGTCCGTGGACCAGTACCGGGCCGCGGCATGCCAGCAACCGATCTGCACAAACAAGAAAAGCTCAATCCACGAGATGCAGGAAGCACACAAAACCACGCCCCCTCTGGTCCACAGAAGAACCTCTCTCCACGGAACCTGTCCCCGGTGCCCAAAAGGTTGGGGACTTCTGCATTAGCAGACAGATTGCGGAGAAATAAGAGAGGGATTGCCAGAGTGGAAACAGAAAGGATTACCCATCTATCCATCTCTTTGCTTTTAGATTTCCCTTGGCAAATCTCACTGTAGTCTTACTTGCAGGAAAGTAATGGACAGGAACGGGTCTATTGTTGCTATGGTACTGTTTGTATCATGATTCAGATAGAAACATATATATCATTGATTCAGATATATGTACAGAATGCAAATGGGTATGGAACTTCCTGAATTCTTAACTCAAAATTTTAGCATTAAACTTAAAATACAGGAAATATATTGTATATAAGTGTAACATACTCATTTTAGAGCAGCGCCCCCCCCCCCACCTTTTTGGGCACCAGGGACCAGTTCCGTGGAGAGAGGTTTTTCTGTGGACCGGAGGGGGCATGGGTTTTATGTGCTGCCTGCATCTGCAGATGGGGCTTTGCTTGTTTGGGTGGACCAGTTTCTAGCATGTGCCGGTCCACAGAGCAGGGATTGGCGACCCCTGTTTTAGAGCATGGCATAGTAAACATTTCAAATTCAAAATGCTTTAAGTTTTAAATTAGTACTTCTGACCACTTTGGATGTGCAGCATTTTAAAATAAAAACAATTCTATTTTGAGTCTGAAAAAAGACCATTTTGAGAAAAAAATACTTCCAGACTAGAACTTTCAACTTGAAAAAAGCTGCCTAGAGTAGCCCCCAGAGCAAGATAGGCGGTAAATAAAGTTAACAAATAAAAACATATCTCACATTCAAAACATTTTGCATAACCCTACTCTATCCCCTTATTCAACAAAAAATAACTGAAGGTATGACATAAACAGAATTGAGTTAGATGGGTGATACTTAATTTGCTTACTGTATATTCTAGAATGGAATACAATTTTGCTAGAAGTGTTCTTCAGTGTTCTCTATCTTGAGCATTTTTTTCATATTTTTAGGAATACTGAACAACAAAGGATATTGTGGAGAATTCCTGATATTTCTCAAAAATCTGAAAATGGAGGTAACCATACAAGTTTATATTCCTAGTAAAACTTTCTTCCCTTTCATCATTCTTTGATCAATCACCCATATCTTTTCAAGGTTCAATTACTCTAGTAGTTAAGATATTCAACTAGAAATAGACTGGAATAGAAAGCATATAAAATATATGATGCATATAAACAATACAAACAATGTTGTTATATAATTCAAAAAGATATTCATATATTGAACAATTATCTTTGTAACACCAAATTAACAATTTTGTGAACGTTAAAGCAATTTTGTGAACGTTAAAGCAAAATGGAGCCCTAACTGAACAAGCCAATATTATGTGAGTACCTAAATAGATATTAAAAAAATTTTTTGCATTGAATTACACTTATCTTAGCAGGAGATATATTTAATATTTTTGAACGATGGACTGATTCCATGATACCAAACACTTTGACCTGTTCCAAAGTTTTAAAAAATAGCTAAATTTACCACAGCAGTAACTTCTTTGTTTGTAAACTTTAATACAGTGTTAGATGTAACTAAAACACGTTGTAATAGTTATACTAATACAGGAGTTTTAGTTTCATCTAGTGCCTCTGGGACAAATTGTGAATTCCAACAAATACAGTAGGTTGATTCAAAGGTCTACAAACTTGGCATTCTGGCTGGGGATATTCTGGGATTGAAGTCCACAAGTCTTAAAATTGCTAAGTTTGGAGACCCTGGGTTAATTAAATACCCTGCCATTTTGCAATTTAGAGTAGTTTAAATTCCTCAAGTAGTGGCTCAAATGGCTCAAAGCTTAATTTGCAATAAACTGATTTAAAGCTTGAATACTTTAACTTATCCATGTCTTTAAAAAAGTTTATTTTCAAACTTGAATTATCTCAGGGCATAGGTTTGTCATGTGAAAAGACTAGGATGCAGTCCAAACCTTATGTTACAGCAGTATTTTACTAATGGGCTTTCTATCGTCTAGGCACAAGACTGCATTGTTTTTTATATTAATGTACTTTGATGAATTTTCTGCCTGAAGGGGTGGGTTCCTTGCTTGCACGATTCCAGTTATCTGATGGACCAAGTAAACCTTCACCCCTGGTTGTGCAGTTCACTAGCGAAGGGAGCACTCTGTCCAGCTGTGATATTGAACTTGTTGGAGCTGGGTATCGTTTTTCACTTATCAAAAAGAGATTTGCAGCAGGTAAGGAAAAGCTAAATTCTATTTTCCTACAGTAATATTAATGATAATTATAAGCCTATCTCAGATTCTTGGGAAAGATTCAATAGGAAAAATGCCAAATTCAGTCTAAACATCTGACTGTGTGACCAACAACAATAATTAATAATGGAAATGTGTATCAACAAAAATAATTGGATTATTAGATGTGATAAGGATGGTTTCAGTGCCATTTGCACCTAGTCATCCAGGTGTTAGAAGGTGCCTGGTCAAATTTACCAACTAAGGATTTCATGAACAATGACAGCCACATATTTCAGTTTGTAATTCAACCAGGAAAACAAGTCAATCAAACTCCACTGAACTGCACATGTGCAGGCAAAAAAATACAACTTCTCTTTCTTGGTTATTTTCCCATATGTCTGCTCCTGCACTATATCTCAGTCTGTTAAGTAGATGAAGAAGACAACTAAAGATTGAAGAACAAGATAGCATTGTATAGTTGGTTGATTATATGTTTCAACCACGATCAGTAGTTTAATATATTAATTTTATATAATTTGCTGAATCAGGAAGCAGACCAATGTTCTCCACTGTAGTTCCAGTTGTGTATGAACTAGAACTTTGTCAACTTCAGCACATAGGAAGGATACCATGTAGAGAAATTATTTACGTCATATCTTGACAATTTTTATTTAAGATATTTATGTGCTAAAAATGTACCTTTATTACTGCATTAAGTCTTTTTTGCTTGATATGTATCCCCCTCCCTACTCTGTAGTGGATACATATGATCTGTTTTTCTAGTTTTTGCTTCTTTCTTTTCTAAAGTGTAAGATGTCCCGAAACATCTGGAGTTGTATAGCCTCCAATAAATAAATAAATACATCTATACTTCTTCCTCTCACATCACAAAATTGTACAATGAAATTCATGTTTCATAATGGTCTCATTAACTATTTAGGTCTCACTTTGATTCTCATAATTTAACTGGTACTATATTTAGTTGATAACAGTGTGTTTATAAAAAGAAATCTAGGCATTACAAATGTCATTAACTTTCCTTTTTACGTGCCTTTAATTATTTTTACAGGAAAGTACCTGGCAGATAACTAACCGAAGTATATGCAAGTATGTTGAAAATCCATATAGCTGAGGAATGCGTGGTTGGATGGCTTTTATATGCTGTTGAGGGGAAAATAACTGAATCCTGTATTCAGGACATTTCTGTTGAAAGCATCAGCAATTCAACATTTCTCTCTCAGAAAATGCCATGTTGATCAGTCCTACAGTATTTACTTCTAGATGTAATATTGTTCATGTTTTAAATTGTAATTATTGTATTTGTAAATTGTACTCATTCTAGTAAGGCTGTATTTTGGCAGTTAGACACTTGAGTTTTAGCATTTTATCGTTCAAGAAATGGGTGTAATTTAAACTGTGATATATAAATTTAATAGTAGTAATGTTGAATGAGACAAGCTTTTGGAGGCCGATGCATTTTGTCAATGTATACAATTCGAACACAATGCTAGCTGTGAGAAAAGGAGTGCCTCAAAAAGAACGTCAAAATTAGCTCACCTGCAAATTCATTATTTTTTTTCTGTTCGTAGCATATATCATACAAACATAGTTACATAAATAAACAGATGTGTCTTTAAGTATTTAATTGGTTTAACTTCAGAACATCTCAGAAAAAAGTTGAGGTGATTATGGTACAAATGTAGTTTTTCACTTTAAACATTCCCATCATGTCTGAAGTAAGTTTAAAAGGAGGGGGGGGGGAGAGAAATTTTTGGATAACTGTTAGAACCTGCGGCTGAGATAAAGCTTGTACTGAGATAGCTGTTTCTTTTTGTTAGTCTAACATGAGTGAACATGAAGATAAAGGAAGAGCACAAAGGTTTAGAAATATTTCTGCTATGCAAGCTTCATGCGGCCTTCCTCATCCTGGTACCTTGCAGATATGCTGGACATCAGCTGCCATGCGAGCACCAGTTTGGGAAAGCTGGCATAAAAAAAGAAGGAAAGCACAGAAAAGGCAGCAAGGCTCTTCCCACTATTTTCACTAAACCTGGTGCAAGGGAAAGCTAACTAACAAATAACTAGCGATGAAGAGAAATCCTGTGGTGGTGGTGGTGGTTTTATTTTTTACCCGGGCAAGCCTCTGATTTCATGGATGTGCTTGTTTATTTTTACAGGACAATTTGCATGCCAAAAACTGGCTCTGACCAACATTGTGTTCTTCAGCTAGATTTTAACTTATTTGTAGGGAAACAAGAACTTCAAAGAAGAATGTCTCTCTGTGTGTGTGTGTCGTGCACACACATAAGAAGAATGTCTCTGTGTGTGTGTGTCTTGTGCACACACATTACACAGATGTCATCCATACATATCAAGATTTCTAGCCTGGCCGATCTGTATTTGAAAGCTAAAAAAGGAAAGAAAGAAGCCATTTGAACAGCACAGAACAGCTGACAAAATAATTGCTGAATTTTTGTTTCCGTTACTTAAACACCAGGATATTCTACTTCAAAAAGATTTCAAGTTGCTAGTTAGCGTTAAATTTCTTAAGGTCTGAAAAAAGCAAAAGATTTGATTCTCCATTGCTAACATACTAGGTGTGTACAAATGTTGCACATCTATCTATTTAAATGGTAGCTGAATTGTAGCTGAATCCAGTACGAATAAGTCATTGTAAAGAGGTGCAGAGTATCTATTCTGCTATTTTCTGTGCTTACGACTAGTATTTTTATAAACTGTGGTCTAACTAGGTTGGCATCCAACTGTCTCACTTGCATGTGAAAATAGCTGTGCTTGACAAGCAGCTATGTCTGCATTAAAACAAGCAGACAAAATTAAAGGCTCTATCTGGACATGAATATATTTGTTTATCATCAAGTATGAAAAATATATATCTTGCAGTGATAGAAACTGAAATTCCACATCCATCAACTACCTTGTTTTGTTAGTTCCTTTTGGTATGAGTCTTCTATTTGAAAACTATAGAGTTAATTTTATGGAAAATATACAATCCAAAATAATGTGTCCCCCGCTTAAGCTTCACTGGCTTCTCTATCTCACTGATAAATATGATAAAGATTGATTTTTGCTAGAGCTCCTCATGGTTTGAAATGGAAAAGTTATCTTTGTGTTTATACTTTGCATTCTTATAAATTTTACCATGTTTGCTCTTTCCTGTGAAAGTGAAATTGGGCTATTACCAGCATTTGTTACTCAGTATCACAAAAGCTCGACAAAGGGAAGCACATTTCTGCTTACTTAATGAACAGAGAATTTTTCTACTCTGGAATTGTTTTGCTTTTGTTTTACAATGCATACCAGTTACCAAGTAACTGGGTCTCTATTGCCCATTTCAGATATCTGTGCATTTCCTAATTAGTGCCAATAGAAATTTCATGTATTCTGATTTGAACTAAAAACTAAAAACCATTCACTTGTAAGTAGTTTTGCAAATGTGGAAAACCCTTTCCCTTCATTAAATATATAACATTAAAGCCAATAAAGGAGACTGAAAATCTTGAAACTCCTCATTGATAAATATGAAATGAAAAATCAGTTTAAATTAAAATAATTTGCTATATTTGAAACATAAAGATTAGCTCAGAAAGATTTACACGGATTCCCCAAAAGTTATTAGAAACAACATTATAGATATATTTTTTTTGCAATGAATTGGAATATAGGCCTTACATTGCATCTAAAATAATAGCATCCAGCAAAAAAAATAAAATCTCATTGTTTTAACAATTTAGTCGCCAGAGATACATTTACTGGCATTTCTTTTGAAAGTCTTGATTTACTCATGAAAATAGAAAAATAGCTTATTGAATCTTTAGCCAATTACACAATTCTATTTTTTTTTAACCAGATTTAATACCAAAAAAACCTCTTAGTGGAGCTTGATTTATATACCTGTTTAATCTCAAATAACTACAAATTATTAATTATTAATAATTATTAATCAGGATTATTAAAAATGTGAATAATGTAATGTAAGGCAGATTCTTTTTTAAAATTCTGTTTGTAGTTTGTTTCTGAGCTTATTTACCAAAAATAAACTTTAAAGTAGAAATTTAGCTTAGCTCAGCCTTCCCCAACTTGGGGCTGTTCAAAGAAGGTCCATTCCACAGAATTCCTAACCAGCATGGTTTGTAGCTAAACTGGCAAGGCATCCTGAAAGTAGCTATTGTATGTATCAGCCTTTAATATCTGGGAAATAAATTATTAAGCAGAGAAAAAGACGCAGTTAAAAGGTTGTTATAAAATCATTATTCCTCAGTAACAATATAACAATGGACAAAAACATAACTATTGCTCTTGCTCTGTGATACTACTTGTTCCTTACAAGCATCCTTCTCCTAGTTTTAAGTGAGCAAAGCTAGGGATTAAATGGGAACATTTTACTCCTTAAGCTCCTTAATCTAGCCATGACTACAGGATATTATTCTAAGATAAAGTCTTACTCAGATCTATACAACTAGGAAGGACTTTGTAAAACATTTTAACCCAAATCAGGTTATAATTACAGTTTTGTATCCAGCTTGATATTTCATAGCTAGAAACAAAATTAAAAAATAGCTGTAAGTGAGAATTAACAGGGTAAGTATACAGATATGTGAATTCTGTGCTGCAGCTGGATGAATCTTCTTTATAAAAAGCATATTCAAGAAATCCTGCTTCATAAAAGAAATAGAAAATCAAACATTTAGCATGTCTTTTAAGCAAGCTACAATGAGAAGCAATTGCCTGTATGGTGTGCAAGGCTTGTCAAATGGATTGTGTCATCATTATAGCTGTAAGCAGAGCCATATTCCTATCCACACTTATTCACAAGAAAGTCTTATAGCATCTGTGATGAGACTGTCTGCAAATATCCATAGGATCAGGCTCAAGATTGCTCTGCATAGAAGAAATTATTATTTAGAAATATTTCTATACAAAATAGATATTTTGTTTCTTTGAAAAGCCAAGCCATTAAAAAAAATATTATGCTCATTTCAAGGACTTCAATAAAATCAGGAAAAAGTAAAATTGGTTTTAAGCCCATTTAGAAAATGAATATCATTTATACTGGTTAGGTAGGTAGGTTTCGTGGACTTTTTTAAAATTATTATGAAGTTAAGAAAGCAATTAGAATATAAAAGGTCTTTGTTCTTCCTCCTTTTTGTTGTTTTGAATGTTTGTTCCACTAAGTTGCAGCATCTGCCAGTTTTGCACTGAGACTGCTTAGCAAAACTTATGGGTCATGATAGGATAAGAGGTGTTATTTTTTCACCTAGCTTGTTTCACCTAGCCTGATATTGATTAGGGCTGAGAAGGAATGACTGGCCCAATGATCACCCCAGTTAGCTTTGGTGCCTAAGGATCGACTAGAACCTGGATCTCTGTGATCCCAGTTCAGCATCCTAATCATTATAGGTAGTCCTTGACCACAATTGGGACCCGAATTTCTTTTGCTAAGTAAGGTGATTATTAAGGGAATTGTGCCTGATTTTTACAATCTTCTTTGCACAGTTGTTAAGTGAACCACTGCAATAGTTTAGTGAATCACATAATTGATAAGTGAATCCATTTTCCTCCATTGATTTTGCATGGCCAAAGCTGGGTGGGAAGGTCACGAATGACAATTACGTGACCGAGGACACTGCAACTATTGTAAATACATGCTGATGGCCATGTGCTCAAATTTTGTGCTCAAATTTTGAGCACATGACCGTGGGGATGGTGCAATGGTTGTAAGTGCAAGGACCAGTCAGGTAACTTTTTCAGTGCCATTGTAACTTTGAACAGACACTAAATGAATGGTTGTAAGTCAAGGACGGCCTGTATCCCCTGCTGGCTTGCTTCCTACTTCATGCATCCACATTTTCCTCTAATTTTATTTCTTTGATGTATTGGAATGTGAGAATGACCTTAGAAAATTGAGGTGTGTGTGTGTGAGGGGAGAAGGTGCTCTGGGAGCAATCAGAGTAAAGGGGGAGTAATGCACAATTGAGTAAGTGGGCAGAGAAAGAAAGTTAGAAAAGATCTGTCCTAAGTTATCAGAAAGTAGAAAGTGACTGCAGGAGATTTGTACTTTCAGACTTGCAAGATTCTGATAAGGTACCCTTATTATAAAATAGAATTAACTCATCATGTCACGTTTCCTGTCTGATCTATTTGGGAGGCTGATATTTGATGAAGTGCCTCTCTGTTTGAAAGATTGGTTTTATTTTAAGAAATAATTCAGCCAATTTTTTGTTCGCAGTGCCATGCAGAGTTCTCTCAAGTACTGCTTTTATCAACTACACAACACACTACATATTTCAGATAGTGTATACTTTAATTGTTCAAGGATGAGACAGTTTCTCCAATAGTCATACAATACTAATTTGAAATTATGCTGTAAAGTATGCGTGTGCATATACATATGTACAGTGTGTGTGTGTATATATATATATACACACACACACACACTCACTCACATATATAGTGAGAGAGAGACAGCTTTATCGGTAGTTCTTGAATTAATTATGCTTGTATGTCGTCATGATTATAAAATGGGTTGGTCGTGTGACTGACCTGATTTTTCTACCTTTTTTGCAGTGGTCATTAAGCAAATGCCTTGGTTGTTAAACAAATACCATGGTCCTTAAGTGAACCAATGTTTGCCACGGGGCCAGTTTTGGCGAAAACTGGGAGCAACTGCCAGTTTTTCGCAAAACTATTGTAAAACACCATCATATGTCAGCAGGACACTGCAAAGGCCTATAAATACAGCCCAGGTGCAGAGTCCTCCATGTGTGATCATTAGACAATTGCTCTTTAGTCAAGGACTACCTGTACTATGCTTTAATATGTATATTAAAATACATTTCAGGTATCAACTTCATGTAGAAAGGGATGTGTGTTTCAATTGTTCCTTTACTCATGGGGTTTCACAAAATAATAAACTGAGTTTTCTTCTTGATCCTGGTGAGTAGACGATGCTCATGGTGAACCAAGCTTGTTCTTGGATATGCACTCTGCCAATAGCTTTAAAATCTTGCAAGTCTGGTACCCTCCACGTGTGATTTACTATTATGATTCCTAGGTACAGGGAGGGTATGAGATGGGATCACCCTGTGTCAAGATAGTTCCAGAGAATGGAAATATCTACTCTGTAACATATGAAATAAAATGTACCTACTGTTGAAGGTGTGTGTATGTGTTATATGTGGGTGTAATCCTTCTGCCCGTGTTCCATCCGAGACTTAGGTGAACTACTTTTTGTCATTATGTCAACCATCACATCTAGTTTATGAAGAAACCAAATACTGCTCATTTTATTTATCTGTATGAACTATGTATTATCTAACTGATCTAGGTAGAAAACATTTCTTAGATATGACAAAATAAATGCATTAGCTGAGGAATGCATATTTTTAGAACTTTAGTTTGGGCTGAAGTCTTGAGTCTGCTCAGAAATTTAATTGTATTCTATATTCGTTGTTTTCTTAATTGATAATCCAAAATGTCACACAAAGGGTTAGGAATTGAATTATCATTGAACTTATGAGCAAGACATTTTCCTTTTGTTAGCTACTGGTTATAGAAATGGTACATCACAGAAGATATTGTTAAACATATTAAATGATTACAAAAATATTGTAAACAATATTTATTTGTTTCCCTTTAAAAAACAGCTGCACTGAATTTGATCAGAACAATAGACATTATCATTCTGAAATTGCAATTCACTCAACTGCCTGAACATATTCAAGAGTTGAGCGCCCAAATTCAAATTATTAAATATATATATATATATATATTCATTTATTATGCAAGAAGGTGAATGAAACCGGAAACCATTTTGTCCTTAAACTAGAATATTTGTTAGATATATATTTAGTCAAATGAATATAAAGTGTTAATAACAAGTCTCTAATCTTAATCTTTATCTGATTATCAGTTTATGTTGTAAAAATAATTGCATAAGTGGTGTTCAATGTGCCACAAATGTGGATTTTTCAAATCCACAGAAACCCCTGATCTGTACTTTAATGTTAATGTAATGTAATTAACTTAGATCTTATTAATCTGGCTTTTTTGATGCTTGTTAATCAACCCTACTACTGCTGCTATCTTGAAACTACCAGGAGAGAAAGTCACCTTTTATTTTCACAATACAAATATTGATGCTTTTTTATAAAATACTTCCAGCATGACAATTCATGTAAATAACATCTACTTTAGATCTGATGTGACTTTTGAAATGCCTAGGTTATGATATAATGGACTTTTTAAGCAAACTGATTACAAAACAGAAATAAATATATTAAATAAAAGTTTAAAGCAGTGGCACATACCTTCTTTGAAGGGAGCTGCAATTAACCTTTGAAAGGCATGCTACAGCTGCTTTCTACAGAATAGTCAAAGAATTAGGCATTGAATTGATCTAAACTTAATTAAATGAAAATAATCATTTATGTGGTTATTCCCCCATGTATTTAAACATGTCCTTCTGCTTCATTACAATTCTAATTCTGTGGAAAATTTCAGAAGCATATGGGGACATTCTCAAAGGTTAGGGTTCATCTCATCTTGGATTAGAGAAACAGTTCATTTTAAGGCTGTGCATGCTTCAGAAATGATTCCAAATATGTGCCTTGGATTTTGAGCAACCTTGGCATCTTTTGGCTATTCATTAAAGCAGGCAAGTCTTTCTACAAGCTTCCATGTAAGCCTAAAAAAGATATGGCTTCCTTCATGAATCAAATAATGAAAGCAGTATAGTTTAGTGTGCCTCTTAAAATGGATGTTTTAATGATAGATTTTTACTTTTTTAAAATAATTAGAAGTTAATACCAAAATTTACAAATGGTTAACTTTTTAAAAGAAAGTAAACGTAATGATACTGTCTTAGTCATGTTTAAGATCTATTGGGGTGTTGAGTCTGCTCAGTATATTGAAATGCAGACGCTGGTTTTTAAACATGCAGTTTGTACCTAATTTTCCTCATTTTAAATTCCTAATTTAAAAATTCAACATTTATTTTATCACGATAGCCAACATGTTTGATTACTTCAAAGTCAAACTGTTCAATGGTTGGGTCAAACAATCCAACCATTTTTGCTTCCAAATGCACAACTCTGCTCCTGGCAGATACTGAAAGTCACACACTTTTCTTTAATCAGTGGATGCAAGAGCTAATTCCAATGATGCTAATCATTTTAAACTATTAAGAATTTGTCCCATAGAGTCATTAGAAACACAAATCACTCAGAACAATTTCTCTTTTTTAAGCAGTAAGAAGGATTTTCTATAGCCGGAGGTGGTACCTTTTAGATTTCAAATGTTAGGGTATTTATTTATTAGATCTATATCCCATCTTTCATTCAGCTCAAGGTGTCACACATGACATCATTCCTCCCATTTTTCCTGTAACAATCTTAAATATCAGCAACTAAATGAGAGGAGCAAAGCAAGGAATGTGTGTCAGAACAACACAAGGAGCATTGCAATGCAAGCCTTCTTTTCTATATTCATCACATCGCATACCCCCACCAAACGTGTAGAGCTTATACTCAATGCCACTTTCACCTAATGGATTCTTGTAGCTGAAAGTGGTCTAGAATTTAGGTCTCCCTAGTCCAATATCACACTGGCATTGATTAAAGTTGGTTATTAAATGTTTTGTGAGCAATATTTCAGTGCAGACCAAGCAATCTGTGGAAGTCTAAAATCTGCCTTACACACTTAAGATCTTAAAAAGTGTGTAATTGTGGTCCAGGTGAACGTGTATATGAGAACTCTTACCTTCAATCTGTGAGTCTAAAAAAATGCATCTCAGTTGGACATCTCAACACACTAGTCATACTAGTGCATTAGAAGATACTGATTTTTTTTATGTTTTAATGGCTGATAAACTGTAGGCATGCATGTATTTTGGATTAAAGGCTCAGAAAAACTAAATATTAAACTTCAGTCATGTTGAACTGTTGTACACCCTATATTAAAAACATTATTTACTGGCATGCAGTTTAGCATTTGCAGATTCTGGGTTTTACTTCTAAAAGATACAGTATTTGAGTCCTGAAATAGATTACATGGTGTTTTATCAAATATCATACTGTATCATTTTATATTTTAAAAACCTGTGTACAAACTGTTTATAGATATTTGTGGACACAAAATACACATGTATATTTTTAAACATTAAAGTTTAAGTCTGGACATCTCAGATTTTGTGTGAAATGAAATACACTATCCTTGTAGTCTAGTTGGCTGTTTACTGCTTATTTTATTCATTGCTGCTAATATGATGGTATCAAAAAAAATATAAATTATAAAAACAGTTTGTGGCATCAGAGTTCCTGCAGCAAAGCTTTGAATCAAACCACTGGTAATATGAATATGTTGTATTGGCTTGTTGAAGATAATCATAAAACCACATATTTTCAATGTTTCTTTTCCTTTTAGATTAGATAACAAATGTCTATTTTTTGTAAATAATGATTTTTATAAATGGATTTTCTTCATAATTTCCCTTAAACATCCATTTCACAAAATCCCAAAATATGCAATTATTTATCATACATATTAAACAAATAGGGTCCCCATTTCAGAACAAACTTTATGAAATTCTATACATAAGGAGAACATTAAATAACAATTAAGCTGTAATTTAAACGTGGCTTTCTTTTCCCTTTGAAAATAAATGAGAAATCTAAAAATAACCTTTTGTTTGGGCCTTTTGTTTTGCTTCTTCAAATTCACATTACTTTTAATTAATAGTTCTATTTGTTTAATATTCTCTTAATATTAGCAGTATTGGTGACACTAATAATAACTAATGTAGAATTAGTTTTGAAGGAAGTCTGAAACAAATGATGCTCCAAGGAGAATTACAAAGGAGGCAGCTTTGATGCTGGTATTATTATTCTCCCATTGAAATCTTCAAAAGCACTGGCTCTTACACAACATGCTTTTTATTTGAGGAAGAATCATTTCAGAATAGCAAATTCATATCAGGTCTGAGGCTGCCTCCTCCTTCTGGTATGGGAAGCCCTCACAGCTCCTGGTTCTGACAGCATCAATTCAGCAGTGTTAGAGACAGGTATTCTATTATGCTAGAACTATCAAAGGAGCTTTCTGCTATGGTGAAGGTACTCATACCTCAATAGGTAGATACATTCCATTCTTCCAAGGTAGTTTTTCATCTTTCCAATCCAGCCAGTAGCCCTGGAATTTCCAAATGGTCCCAATCTAATGCTAACCAGTTTCTGACTTTATTTAGTTTTTTCAGATCAGCCAGTGTGAGATGCTACCATTTGCCAAGGCATCACAGCAGCTGGGATGACAATGGTAATGATGTTATCCATTCAATCATGTCCAATTTTTGGTGATTCTCTGGACCAGCTGTTTTCACATTTTCTAATCTTGAATGAATCTTTTCAGTTTTTTTATACTCTGGCTGGTATTGGCTTTTATGATATCTAGCCACCATGTTGTTTTGTGGTCTCATTTCCATTTATCACTGATCATTCCAAGCATAACTGCTTTTCTAGTAAGTTTGATCAGCATATTGTTTTGTATTCCATTCCCTTTAGTTCATTTACTACACCAGAATCAGTCTTAACAATGACCATAAAATGTATCTATGATATAATTATTAATAGAAGAATGTCCCAGATATTTAGATCAGAAAGGGGTAATTAGGTCGATGGCAAATGTCCCTGTAAAACGGACAGTACAAAAGAGCCTGGGCTGTGGTTTCTATAGCATCCATGTCATAGAGAAAATGTCAAGTTTCATGATGGGTTTCCCTATATGGCCCTCACTATACTAAGATATAAATATTAAGCTGGTAGGAGCTAAAATGTGATTATTTACAAATACGTTATAAAATAAATTTTAACGTTGCATGCTGCCTGGAGTCACTATTGGGCAGCTATATAAATTTGCTTAATAAATAATAAATGATGTGAGAGAAAGCAGCAATTTCTGATTGGTCCTCTAGTTGTAAAATCCTTTGCCTTAATACTGATCTAGTTTGATCTAGCCCTAAAATTAAGATAGCATAAATAAAACTGAAGCCAATACACATCCCTGTCTAACTCGCCTCTTTACTAATATTTCTATGGTGACATGTCCTTGGTTATTGCACCTGATCTTCAATCTTGTATCTCATGAATTATTATGAGCAGCAGAAGCACTGCAGTGTATTTAAATATACACCACAATTTAGAGCTATGATACTATCTCAAAAGCTGATCTAAAGTCAATAAATGCTGCATAAAGAGATTGTCCAGATTTGTGGGTATACTTTTCTACGAGGTGTTGCAGCACCATAGCATGGTTTAACATTGTTCAACCTGCTCTAAACCATCTATAACAGACTAACAGTATTACTGAGTTAGAAGGGATGTTGGAGGTCTTCTAGTCCAACCCCCTACTCAAGCAGGAGATCCTATACCATTTCAGACAAATGACCATCCAATCTCTTCCTAAAAAACTCCATTGTTGAAGCACCCACAACTTCTGAAGCCAAGCCATTCCACTGAATGATTTTTCTCGCTGTCAGGAAATTTCTGCATAGTTCTAAATTGGTCCTCTCCTTGATAAATCTCCATCCATTACGTCTAGTCCTGCCTTCAGGAGCTTTGGAGAAGAGTAGACCCCTCTTCTTTGTGGCAGCCCCTTCAATATTGGAAGACTGTTATCATATCACCTCTAATCTTTCTCTTTGTTAGACTAGACTAGAGGTGACATGCTAACAGTCTTCTAGAACTATCCAGAACTATTGGGGCTAGTTAATGAACATCTTTCTGTTCTAGCCAATAAATTAATTTATTCTGCAGATGTTTAGCATATGTTCTGCCAATATGAGTTAATAAACTCATTGAGCAAGTCAGCTGGATCATTTCTTTTGCCCTTCTCTGTTAGTACCGTTACAGCCAAGCTCCCGGCCTTTGATACCAATCTATTGCTCTGAAAAATGCTGTTAACACTGGGACCCACCATTCCAAATAATTTGTATTACTTTATTACATAATAAGACCTGAGCTGGGGACTTTCCCTGGTTTGAATCCTTTCATTATATTTCTGTGTCCATACAGGAGAACAAGCTGGGTGACTTGGGGTCAGTCATTCCCTCTATGACCTCAGGCTCTGACAA
The DNA here is from genome assembly GCA_023970755.1 of Azemiops feae. Lineage (NCBI taxonomy): Eukaryota > Metazoa > Chordata > Lepidosauria > Squamata > Viperidae > Azemiops > Azemiops feae. Next base: position 2,128,226 of record JALGBA010000202.1, on the reverse strand, counting down.
TAAACCAGTCAGTCAATTCCTGCCACATCCAGTAGATCACCTTCCGGTAGAACTGAAAAAAGCGGACCCCGCACTTAAGGGAAAACGCTGGGAAGGAATGACAAAATAAATAAATAAATAAAAATGACCTGGATAAAATCAACCAGAGCCTGACTTGACCAGTTTATTTATAATAATAATAATAATAAAATTGGAAGGGACCTTGGAGGTCATCTAGTCCAACCCCCTGCTCAGCGGGACGACTTATTAGCCAAACACTCTTAAGTTATATTCCCAGGAAGCCAAGGTTGCCTTATGGGCCAATAAAATGTTAAACAGCTTGCCTCAGTCCCCCCTTCCCCCCAATCAGGGGGAGAACCAAAAGGCTGCTGGCCAAGGAATTCAGGGAGGTGGAGGTCGTGGCTCGGGGAAGCCCGTTAGAAGGCAGAGGGAGTTGCGCTTTCGTCGTCCCGCTGGTGTTTTCGAAGCCCGACCAGAACCCCAAGCGCGCAAGGCTCCAAGACGAAGTAATCCCGCAGTGGGGAGAGAAAAGGGGAGCCGAACCCCCTGCGCGGTTTGAGAGACAGAACGGCAAAAGCTGCGCCTCGGGAAGGAGCCAACCAGGCGGATGCGCGCGCAGGGCTTTTGCGCTAATCTCCTGTTTGGCTGGTGGCTCCTCTGCGCTGCCGCGGGAAGGTTCGGGCAGACTTCCAGCCGCGTTCTTCGCGCGCTGCGCCCACCTAGCCTGGCAGTCGCCTCCTCCTCCTCCTCCTTCACGCGGGCGCCACAAATGCTAGCCTGTCTTTCTGCCGCCGCGAGACGCTCCGCTCCCTTTCTGCACGGCCGCCCTTGGAGGCGGGGGCAAGGCTGAAGCCGCCCTTCCCTCTCAGCCGTCCTGAGCCTGGGTTGTCGCCCGGGAAACCAGCAACATCTCCGGCTTCTCAGGGCTGCTGCAGCGAAAGCGGTAAGAACCGCGGCTGCAGTCCTTCGGGTGCCAACGTCCGGACAGCTGGCAAAATGCACCACGCCGTAAAATGTTGCTTCTCACTTTGATGTTACTTTAGCGGTCGTCCGGATGTTGGCAGCCCCGAGATAGGGCGGCGCGGTCGGCATCTAGCGGACTAGTTGAGCTGTGGCTCATTTTGTGGGAACCCCAGAATCGGGTTCATTGGGTAAAGCGTGTTTTTGTTGGCACTGGTTTGGGTTCGACTCAAGTTGGAGATCTGAAAACGTCCCAGTTCAGAACAAGAGCAAATGAAAGCACCTTGATCTCCTCCAGGCGATCGGTAGAAGTCGGATTCCCCTGGGAGAAAGAGTTTTTGGGGACCCCAGACATGGTGGGGGTACTTCATTCAAAGCAGAATGTAGCGCTTGAAATAATTACACGGATCACTGATTTCATTTCACTGGGCTTTAAAATCCCCAAAGTGCTTTTTTTTTCTCCAAAAGGCAACTGGCCTTTTCTTGGTTGTTGGGGTAATTTTTCGATTCTCATCCAAGACCTGAAGAAGCTTCTTGGATGAGAAGCAAAACATTTCCAAAAGCGGGGGAAAAAACCCCAAGAAAGTCCAGTTGCCTTTTGAAAAAAAAACCAAACACTTTTGGGACAACCATGACCTGGATGATTGAGAATCTCCATTGACACTACCAGGGGTAGGCAACCTCGGCTCTTTTATGACTCATGGACTTCAACTCCCAGAATTCCTGAGTCAGCATAGCTGGCTCAGGAATTCTGGGAGTTGAAGTCCATGAGTCATAAAAGAGCCAAGGTTGCCTACCCCTGCACTAGGCGCTAAACCTACCAGTGTGTATGTTAAGAGTTTAGTTTTCTCCAAGTATTCACAGTTATTGACTTGAACAGACAAAAATAGAAAGGAAAAACATCAATAGGGGTATCTGCTGAGAAGAAAGTAGAGTTTGTGGGGCATGAAGTGAATGTTCCACTTGTGGATTTCTTATAGTATTAAAAGACCCTAGAAAACACACTGAATGTGTGATAGAAGGGTTTTCCCAAGAATAAAGTTGCTATTTTAAGGTAAGTTGTCACTTGTTGGATGTGGATGGTAATAAGTGCAGATTCTGAATCCCTGAATTATACCTGAATTAAAATCTTCTCTGAAGTACTCTTGGATTTTTGTTAGTGCCCTTTTCCTGTCATTTTGATGGCAAACTAGGAAGTTGCAAAATCTTGTTTGTAGTGGTGCTGTTAATCTACTTCTGGAGATCATAGGTCAGTGATGGCGAACCTTTTAGAGACTGAGTGCCCAAATTGCAACCCAAAACCCACTTATGCATCGTCGAGTGCCGGGTGGGTGTGGCCCATTGGCTGGGTGTGGCCAATTGGGTGGGCATGGCTGCGGTGGTAACGACAGACTGGGTGGGACTAAAAAGTTCAATCAATCAATTTCAACTTTGCAAGATCTTTTTTTTTCCCCGCGAGAAGTTGAAATTGATTGAACCCTTTTTTTTTTTGGCACACGGTGGCGGAGGCCTAAAGCGAAAAGGTTTTATAAAACCCAGCTGAAGGCCTAGGACTGGGGCGGCGGCGCGCGTGCCCACAGAGAGGGCTCTGAGTGCCGCCTCTGGCACCCGTGCCATAGGTTCGCCACCACTGTCATAGGTGGTTCTTAGTTCCAGTTTGCAGGTTACAAAAGAGAAATAAACATATTTAAGTGGTCATATAATTGTTCTTCGCAAAGACTTAAAAGGCTAATTTATACTGTCTCTTCAGTTACTTGATTTTGTAAAATGGACATTCATTTCTTTATCAGCTGCCAATATCTTTTCAGCTAAATATTAAAAATGTAATTCCTGTCTAGTAAATATGTCAGAGATCAAGGATAAAGCCACCCGCTTGGCCAAGAACAGAGGCAGCATATCTTCTATGGGGAGCCATGAGATCAGAGCAAAGGATTTCTTTGGAAGAAACAAAGAGTAAGTAGCAGCATTATATTTTCTTATTTTTCATCTTGTTAATTTTTTTTGGTAGTTCTGTTGGGTTATTTCCTTTGGGCACCATGAGATTAAAACTGTTTTATATTTAGCCGTGGAAGTAGCTATTTTTTAAAAAGTGTCCTGTCCCGAGAGCCATATTGAATAGAGATTCTATACTGACTTCATAGCATTTTGTTCTGCCATAATGGGGCATGTACAGAAATCCTGTTCCAGTTGCAGGATGAAATTGGAACAAAATAACAGGAAGAATGGAATCAAAATGGCAGTTTTCAAATAACTAAAAGGTTGTCATGCAAAGAACAGAGCTGTTGTAGAGCAGTGTTCCTCAACCTCAGCAACTTTTAAGATTTATGGACTTATACTTCCCCAGATATTGGGGTGATTCTTTAATTACTATATCAAGGCTATACTTAATATTATGTCTTCCCAAAAATGGTTCATACAAAATCAATGGGGCTTAACATACCAAGAATCCCTATTCAGGTAGTTCCTACATTCCTTGATGATACTTCACAGATTGTTGATTTTTTTTATTAATATGGCAATGAATGCAGTTATTTTTGGTTATAATGTTTAGCTCTGTAAGTACTGTGTCATATATGGATGAACCCGGCCACCATGAGGATAGTCTGCGCCCAGCTATTCAGATGGAGAACACATACCAATTAGGTAAGTATAATTTTTATATTAATCATCCAGTCCCCCATGTAAGATATTTAGGACTTACTGGTCAAACAAGTATATTTAATAAAGGTGATGGCGCCTAGCAGTAGGACCATCCTAGATACTTCATAACCAGACATTATTCTTCTGTTTCTAGGCCATCCTATTTCCTTGTTTCCATTTTTGACATTCTAATCTCCAATCACAAGAATATATCTTACTTGCATATTTTGTCAGTTCCAGACTAAATTTGATTGTCAAACTCATTAATCTCTAAAGTCATTATCTATCTTGAGCATCTTCCTTTATTACTGCTCCTTTTAGCTGGGATGAGTACATGCATTCATACCTTGAGTGACCACACTGGGAGTATATAGTTTTAGTATTCCCGCATGCATTCTTTGCTCATCCCTCCCAGGAATACCCCTAATATAATGATGCAATATAGCAGGATTGTTGGATCTATAGCCAAGGGTTTTTTTTCATATTAAAGTCTTGTAGAATAATGCTATGTACTCTCTCTCTGCTTCTTAGGACCTACGAAGTATTTCCCAATCACTGCTGTGAATAATATCTTGAAGGATGTGGTAGTAAGTTATCTGCAGGAAGAACAATATGAAGCAGAGTTGTGCAGGCAAATGACTAAAACTATATCTGAGGTACAAAATCATCACTAAAGTAAGAATTAAAATCAATATTGGAATAGAACTTATAGAAACTCTACAGTGCAAATAGAAGGGAGCCGATCTTAAGCTTTATTTGACGGAAATTTCAATTCAGCAACAGAGTTCAACAGTGGGACATTAAGAGTGAAATATAAGATATCTATAAAAATATTTGATAATTGTGCTAGCCTATGTTAGGACATATTCAAATGAACTTTTTCATCTATGATTTTATATCTCAAGTTAGTTTTTGAGAAGCTCTTACTGCTACTTTGCTATTCTTTTGTAAAATAAACAAGAAATTGCAAACAACTTTTCAGGCTACTCAGGATGTACTTTTCTCTATTATATGCCTCTATATATTTCCCATATATTGAATATGATATCACTGTTATGTGAAGAACCAGTTGAAGGTCAAGACTTTATGGTCCAATTTATAAACTAGGAATTTATAATTGTCTATAACATAGGAGTAAGTTGCTCTGACTAACTGAAGGAATTAGCTTTTGTGACTTTCAACCAATGGTACTTGATCCTCTAAATTATTTGGAATTATAAATCCAATTTAATAATACACTGTAATTAGAATGAAATGGTTAAATACTTAAGCAGATTTCTACTCTATTCTAAGGACTTCTAATTCTAATTCTCTAACAGTAACTAAGAGTTTAAGCAAGTATATTTTTTTCCTAGGTAATAAAAGCCCGGATAAAAGACCTGATGGTACCAAGATACAAAATTATTGTGATTATATATATTGGACAGCTAGGTAAACAGAGCATGCAGATTGGAAGCAGGTGCCTTTGGGACACTACAAGTGATACTTTTTCTTCATACTCCTTTAAAAATAGATCATTGTTTGCTCTTGCAAATGTCTATGCTCTTTACTCTGAATGATGATGCAAAAAAAAAGTGAGCTGAAAAACAAATTAGGTCTTATTTTTGAATTACACTTCTATCCACATTTACATAATGATAAGTTGTATTAATAAACCAATGTGCATGGTTGTTATGTTTGCTAAATAATCAATTATGGAAGAAAAAGTCAATTACTTTTTGAGACAACCACCATTGTAATTGCAACTAATGACACAGAACTATTTGGTCCTGAATACACTGGTGCTTAAAAATTTGTGAACCCTTTTGACTTTTCAGTGGTTCTGCATTAATGTAGTTTGATATCATTTTCCTCTATAAATAAATGAACAAGTGTAATGTTCTTGACTCATTAGTTTAATTAGGTTCTCTTTAGTGTGGAGAACAGGTCCTATTTTAGGTAATATTTGTGCAGAAATATTGAAAATTCAAAAAGACTCACAAACTTTTAAGCACCACTGCAGGTTTCCAGGAAGATTCAGTATCCCTGATATATTTAATACCTGTGATAGAATAATAGATATAAATATGAGATCCAATTACCTATGTTTACATTCTTGAATAATGATTGGTATATAACTGTAGTAAGCAGATTTGCTTGTACTTATACAGGTAATTAGTTGGAAAGGTAAGCTAATCCATTTAAAATGTAATTTGGCTTTTCAGAGAAATTGGTATGAGTTAATAGAAAAACATGGGAAACTATATGGTACTGTACACATTAGATACTAGCAGTAGTAACTAGTGTTCTTTTTCTTTTTATAAAATAATTAGATAAGAACATAACTGGTTAAGGACCAGTCCACTTCCTAAGTGGTTGCCTATTGAACAGCTAAAATTAAATAATATAAATATAAAAATATAAATAAGGTATTGATAAACTGAATAAAGTTTTAAGAAAAGAAATCTAAAGATTAAATTTGAAATAAAAATGTGTAGAAACCATTTAATGGCTACCTTTTGTCTATTTGTATTTACATTTTTCCATTAATAAGTACATGATAACTCATTTTAAAAGATTAAGACGCACAAGAATAAGTAACCCAGATGATAGCACCTGATTTGAAGCTGATTTAAATTTCCAGCATGAAATGTTGGAATCACAGTAAGGCAGTCACAAAACTTTGCAGTTTATGAGTAGAGACATCACAGTCACCATCTGACATCAGTGGACTAATGGAGGCAACATTTCTTCCCCCCCCCCCATTAAAATGCATCTCGAATGAGGCTATGAGGTGAGAATAATATGAAATATGTAGTCCAACTGACTGCCAGCTACAGCTGTTCTGGAGCACTAAGCATTTCTTGAAACCAAATGTTTTTCAACCAAGAATGTTGGTAGGCCTCTCCCTATCTCTGGAAAAAAACAACGCTGCAACATTCTTTTTCCTGCACTCCTTCCCCCAAATAATTTTTTTTCTTTCCACCAAACATTTATCATCACTATTTGCAAGTTTCCTTGCAAAAACGTCAGAAGCATCTTTATTTTGAGATCAGTCCAGGCAAAAAGTAATTAGAATAATAAACATTGAAATATCTACGTCAATATTGTCTCTTCTGGCTGTCATTCTAGGTTTTCAATCAGGATTTCTATTAGCTTTATCAAGGATTAAAGCTCGTTTGCAGAACCACTGAGCTCCAGCCATTCATTCAAATTGTTCAACTCCCTAAGAAAGTGAAACATGTTCAGAGATTTTTTTAAATTTGCAAGCCCGATACTATTTTTATGCATTGACAAGAACTGTTTAGGGAAACCAGTTTACAGAATTGCACGTTTTTATTTCAAGATTAGGAAACAAAGCAGCTAACTTCAGATGGCTGATACACAAGTATGAAAAAAATGTTTCTAATTTGTGTAACATCCTAAGTAGAATAGCAGCAGCAGAGCTGGGAAATACAAAGTGTAACAGAAAAGATTTGAAAATGCTCCGTTCTAGACATGATGCATCTTATTTAGATAAGCTTCCATGGTAGGATCTTAACATTTTTAGCACAGTGAACTTATAGAGTTTGCACTGCACCCGATAGTACAACAAGTGATTGTAAGCTGCATGACATCCTCATTTCTTTTGTGCACAGACCTCTGTTGCATGCCTCGCAAATCTTTCTCAGACTCCATGTTGTACTGGATTAATTCGTTGCTTTGGGATTTTGACTTCTCCATGTAATTTCCGTTGGCATCTGTTGAATGAGATTAAATGATAAATATGTATGCCTTTGTTTTCCATTACATAAAAATGAGAGACAAGCAAATTCAGATTTTATCGCCACAAACCTAAAATCTAAAAATTATTACCAAATAAAAGCTAATCTGTGTTTTAAATTTTCCTATGTGCGCACAGTCTGTGTTGTTAACATTTAGAAGATCAACCCGGAAGTTTCAGTTAAGAATTTATACTGGAACAACTGCATTGCTTTCAGAAAGTTTTGCTTTCCTAGAAAGTATATCCCAAATTGAAGCTAACTTCTTTTCAAAAGAATGAAGAAAATTATATTTTCTTCCAAATGTTTCTCCAATTAGAATAGGAATTATATATTATATATATATATAATTATATATTAACTTCAAACGCTCAAAAGCAAACTGATCTGTGAGTTTTGTAATCTTGGTCATGGATCTGATTTCTTACTTAAAACAAAATAATCCCAACAGCTATCATTAAAAAATAACTTGCAGAAATCTAGAACCTGATTAATATGTATTATCCTATGCAATACTGTTCACAGTATTATGTAGCATAGTCCAAAGCTTGCAGAGGTTGAGGCATAGGGACTTGAAAAGGTAATTGCCAGATCTGGTCCATTTAAGAAGTTCCTCTGGTGCCCCTACCATCAAAATAGAATAGGTGGTAACTGAGAATGAGATTTTTCCATGGTATTCTCTGTTTTATAAGTCGTAATGTTATTACCTTTATAATCTAACTCATCTTTAAAATGTTTCTATTAAACCATAGCATAGTAAAATAAAAATAATGGTAAATTTATTGTAATGACCGATTGCATGCCAAAATTATGAATATTTGGGCAATTTATATGCTCACCTATGATCCCTTCTGAGAAAGGGTCACCAAGTTGTCTTCTCCACCGTGATCCTCCACAAGCAAAGACAACAGCTCGGACAAATTCTCTCCCACAGAGTTTAACAGTTGTTGTTTCAGAATGTATGACCAGGACACAGAGGAAAAGCAGCCCTACTAGTACCACCTTCATTTTGTAGGTGAAACACCTGGTAGCAGTCTGAGCAGGAAAGAAGTAAAGAGCCACTAGAGGTTCATGCTGAGATCCGCCACCAATTTATATATATCTGGGCTGTTGGTTGAATGACGTGGGCAGAAGTAGTAAAATGTTTTTCTGATAGCTTTAAGTGCTTTAGGTTATGTACCTGGGTTGTTCTCAAATAGTTACTGGGCTTTCAGTATATCACTATATTGGCCAAAATAACAGCAAGATCAGTGTTCCAGAACATTTATAGAATTATTCTGCCTTAGATCAATATTATAAATGTGCACTTCATCTCCACATCCCAAAGTTTTGCTTGTGATATTTAACTAAGTGCAAATTATTGTGGCTGCTATATTTTTAAGTAGTGGATTAACTTAACTAGTAAGTACATTCCATGTTGCTTCAGAACACTTAGCAGAATTATTGGATGCCCTGAGTTTTCCCAATGCTTTAATCATATATGTGCTGGTCCAGCTATATTGATCTTTTGATTTAAATTTTGCGCAGATTTTGAAAACCATCACCGAATAATTTTGGAATGAGAGATAATTTGTGTTTTGATTTGCTTTTCTATGTGTTTCTACTGCATTCTGATCTAATCTATTTTAAGACAGTATTGGTTTCTGAAATTATGGGTTTAATCTAGCAAGGATGACATAGGATGTTGTAGAGTTGAAACTCAGAGAAAAAGCCTTTAGATCATAAAAGTGCCTTGCTTCAGCTTGAGTGTGTAGATAAAACTAAAATAACCATGAGCATAGTTATTTACAATTGCAGAAATTGTATTAAACTTTGAATTAACTTTTGACAGCACTCATAGATGTCCCTAGTGATATTAAAAATGACATGCACAGATGACATTATAACTCAGACTCACCATATATAATTGCATCCTGATATCCACACAAAATATGTTATACACAGACCTTGCATTGGGTCTTCATGATCAATGTTTTGCCACCTGTCTATACATGTCTGTATCAGTACTAAAACGATCATTTTTGATTGCCTGATCCTTGAAAAGTAAGTTCAGCTTTCTAACTTTTGTCTTTTCCAGGGACTCTATTTTCATCACTAGAAACAAGAGAGACAGCCAGATTGGTCTAGCAGTTAAGGCATCGGGTTAGAAATCAGGAGACAGTGAGTTCTAGTCCCATTTTAGGCATGAGAGCTGGGTGGGTAGCTTTGGGTCAGTCACTTTCTCTCAGCCCAAACCACTTCACAAAGTTGTTGTTGTGGGGAAAATAGGAGGTGGAAGGACTATTAGATATATTTGCTGCTTTGAGTTGTGTATAAAAATAATAAAGGCAGGATATGAAACAAAAGTAATGGACACAAGGCTAACACGGTTGTCAGGCTAGTAGCTCTTAGAACAGCAGGATACCATCCTAGGAGAACTTTTATGGCCCATTTCCAGTCTATGTGGAGTAAATTATGCAAGATGCAATATTGGAGCAGGAACAGCAAAACAATTCCCAAGTACAATGACAGAAATTCCTGGTAAGGATAACATGAGGAAACACATATAATCTTCAGTTATGCTATTCTGTATATATTTTAAAGGATATATACAGAAGCTCACAAAATTGCAGTTCGGAGTGCAATGCAAGGTACGTTTTGCCCCTCTGGGGAAAAAAAAGCACCTGTATCTTCTGTAAGGAAGCAAGATAGCTCAGAGAACCTTGTATCATTAAGAAAAGCAGCCTATAAGTATGCCAATATATATTGTCTTCATTTTTCCTTTGACAAATTCTGATCTGGATTGTTTGATCTATTGTAATTGTATTTCCTTTCACACTTGGTAGTTTGGGTATGGAGATTTTTTAATAATTTGTTATATGGTGCTTTTTTTAAGTGTTTTTGGAGATTACAGGTTGGCACATAGTACTCATTTCATGGGCTTCTGCCATTCCAAATCCTTTGGAATATCTACTACAAGTTAATTTAAGATTACCTTTGGACTAAGAAGAAAGTAACTTGCTCAAAATCCCTTGAATAGTGGCCTGCTGTAAGTATAAATCGGTTTCTTTCTAATTTTTTTATTAGAAAAAATAGCTGAGACTAGTTGCTCTTCTAATTATGCTTTAAAATACATTGTAGCTATAATATAAAGAACGGTATTGATCCCTTATATCACACATATTCTCCAACTTCAAGGCGTAAGTGTTGATGACTGTTAACTTTGACATAGAATACCATTAACCTTGATGATATTTTCAGCTTACAAAAGCATTAAAATATTCAGTTCTTTAGTAGAACCAACAAATAAAAATGATCTCTATCTGCTCTTAAAAGAAAGGACACATCCTTTTGTCACTTTTAAGAGGATAATGATTAACACACTGTTGTTCACTCTAATGTATGCCATCTTTAGAAACACGACAGGAGACAGTTTGCCACATAATTTCTTCATCAAAATGTGTAAACTGCACTTAGAGAGAGGTGTTAATGCTTTCTAACCAGTTTATAATTTGATCTGTTTAAACATTCAGTTCTTGTTGCCATGCCTGGGAAGCCAATTTGATGATACAAGTAAAAATTATAATATTCATTTGTGACAGCTCCCCAGCTTACAAGGCTTAGAATTATTCAATAATTTAGAACTTTTAAATCAGTTAACAATGGAACAGTGATATGTCTTACATATGGAGGGGTTGTTCTAGACTGGGCTGCTTACTGCACAGGAGGTTTCCTTTTAATTGCAGATTATTGCAGACAAGACCAGTTCAGGTTTCTGTGTTGGAGAAGAAGGAGAAGGAGAGTTGTTCAGCAATAGCTCCTTCCCTTTCCAGTGCCCAGTGCTGCTTCCCATGAAACTCTGGAGAATCAGCAATATTCTAGAACAAATCCTGATAAAGAGCATGTCACCAGGTTAAAACAAGTTCCATTCCTAAATTTGCCCTTAAGTTGAATTTGTATGCAAAATGGAACAGGTTATTTAGTTATGTGTTTGTCTATGACTATGAACTGCTGAAAACAGGTTTAGTGTTGCCAGATGCCCCAAATTTGTATAGCCCAGCATGCCCTTAAAAGTACCCCCCAAAAACCCCAAAAGACACAAAAGCCAAAAATTCCCCACAGCTGATCTCCAAACGTTCCTAACTTCCAATCTCCAGCACTCACTTGGCTTGTCAGAGCACACACACACAGACATGCAAGCAGAAACACATGCAGGGTGTGAGCTGAAGAAGAGGGCTTGGAAATGCAGCAGTGGAACAGTAGATGGGGCTGTGTTGCACAGACACACACCAGACAGAAACACCACTAGGACACACACACACACACACACCCGCCTGCAGCACAAGGACTCTCTTTGCTGGCCTACACCTGCCTTTCTTTTTCTGAGATGGATCTCTTTGCCAGTTGGCCATCCACCAGTTTGAATACTGCAGGCAGCCTATTCATAACTAGGGGTTGTTTTTAAGCTGGAGGTTCATAATCTGGAGACTTCCTATATTTATATGAGCAAATTATAAATTGGCCTCCCTTACTTTGATGCTAACCGATCAATACCAACGTGAATCTTAGTTGTCTATGGAAGAAAATTTGGGTTTTGTCGTTCTCCTAACATCCCGTTTTTATTCAATAATATAAAAAATATTAGAACAGCCTCAACAAAAACAATCCTGAATCCAGGCATAATTTAAACACTGACCTGCTTTTTCCTGGATGTCATTCATAGCAAAAAAAAGAGTGTCTTTCATTATTTGTGTTTGAATGCTTGTGTTTGTTTTTGCAGGCACTCTTGGATAACAACTATTCATTCAGAGGCCATTTAAAGTTACGATGGTGCTGAAAGTGGAGACTTATCTACAGTCCTTGAAGTTGTGGCCATCGCAATATCATGTAATTTTGATTTGGATGATTGGCAACAGGCTTGCAATTACAATGGTTGTAGTGTCCTGCAGTCACATGATCACCATTTGTGGCTTTCACTGCCACCTTCTGACAAGCAAAGTCAATGCAGAAGCTGGCAGGAGGTTGCACGTGGTGGTGATATGACATCCCAGCTAACTACCGCAACCAGAACCATTAGGACTGTCATCATAAGTTGGTGTGGACACATAATGTCATACTTTACGACCATGTCTCTTAGAAACAGAATTCCTAGTCCCAATTATATAGCTAACTGAGGACTACCTGAAATCAATTATTAGTACTTTCCATAAAAACATTTAGGGGCTTTTTAAAACATTCAGAACAGATTGTCTTTGTAGGTGTCTTATATATGGAAAACAATCACAGACATATATATATACAGAACCACATAAATATTTAATAATTAATGGTGAGCTATTAAATGCCATGTTTTACATCACCTTCACTTTTCTTAAATATTTCTGTAAAAAAACTACTCTGGGCTGGCTAGATTAGAGCCGATCATATCATGCAAAATATCCACCTGAAAAACAAATAAATATATACATAGGTATAAAACAAATTATTGAAAGGCATTTTAAATAAATTAGGAAGAGTCTATGCACTAAGATGATTCTGTTCTGAGAAATCTTAAAGAAAATTAGTATTTAATACTATAAATGAGAATGTCCAGTATTTATGGTATATATTAATATTTCTCTATTTCTGTTCTATCCAAAGCCACCTTTTGATTGCCAACAATAAGCCCAAGCCTAAACATTACTGACTTATCACAAAACAATTTAGTTAAACTTTATCGTAAACCACATACTTATAGGCCACTTCAAATGTTACACAGGTATTTCAATTATACCAACATTCAGAGCCAGCACTAATACTTTTAGGCTATAATTCTATACATAGTGCGTAAACCTTTTTTTTCATATTCCCCATTTTGTAAACAAGGTGAAAATGATGAACTTGGATCTTCTATTTACAATGCATCACAGCTGTCAATCCCAGACTAAAACAGCTGAATCTCATTATCTTGTAAATCACTTTCTGCCAACTGATTGACTGATTTGATTTTCTTTCGAGACAATATTACTGAGCTGAAGCAACCACACTCATCACTAGATGATCCTAGTATTGGTGTTTAATAACTTGTCTTCAATTTATAGGCGGAAACGATGCCTTAAGAAAACACCTGTTCTGCAGTTTCATTCCATTGCCTTAGCATCCACAGCAAATACAGTCCTGTCTGAATGATGACGCAGTTATAGGCCAATATTACAACCACAAGCTCAGCAGATTCAAAATAATAAATTGCTACCAAGGAACAGCAGGTTTAGTTGCTTACATCAGGTGCAGGCGTGCTAGCTTTTCATGCAGCAAAACATACCTTCTTTCTGTCTGAGATGGTCATATTTCTCAGTGCATAAACAGTGACTAGTCCATCACTGTCCCCAATCAGAAGGCAATCTGCACTTTTAGCAAAAAGTACAGTTGTGAATTTCAAATTGCCAGTAGCAGGATTCACAATCAGGGGATCCAACCTATAAACGGCAAAAGATGTGCAGTTGAAACTGGAGAGTTGCTTGGAATATTCTACTGCAAGGCATTATTTACCCGTTTATTGTTTAATATAAGCTATTTATTCTTTTTCTAAAAATATTTTTCCATGTATTATTTTAACCGTGTTACATTTTATCTACTTTTCAGACAATTGTCTTACAAAATAGCTTGCTCTCCAGGAAGAGAGACAAACAAGGGAAGGGGGGGATGCAGAAAAAAAGATCAGTACTTCAAGGTCAGGAATACGAATAATGTGCTGGATAAATTTATTAATATGCTGGCGACGCAGTTGTTGTAGTCCAAATTGTAGCCACGGGAGAATAGAAATATAGTGTATGATCTTTATTCTGTTTAGTGTTGGTCGGAAAACATTTTAAAGAAATGCTGCTACTTACGTGCTCACACTTAGATCCCAGATTTCTACCCTGGTTTCATTCACTGCTGCGAACACATAGGCAGAACTCGGAGACCACATGATATCATAAATAACATTGGTAGTGGAAGTAAAGATTAAAACTGGGCGAACTGAATCTTGGCGCCACAGCATGATAGTCCAGTCTGCAGAACAACTTAGAAACACTTCTGTGCTGAAAGGATTCCATGTGATCTTATACACAGGGCCCTTAAGGAGAAGCGAGAAAAATACAGCAATTTAAATGCAAAGTTAGTAAGATTTTGCAATAATTTTATCGGGACATATCCATGAATAGGGCAGCAAAGATCAAGAATGGTGTAGCAATACTTAGGCAAAAGTATACTGCTCCTCTTGAAGCTTAAAAAGATTTTAGAAGATAATTGAATTCTGAACAATAATATGCTGAATGACACACTTTTAACCAGCTTAACTATACTGATTACAATCCAGAGGAAATGCTGAATAAAGACATAATTGAATTCTTTTATATTCTGAGTCCTCGTGACACTGTGCAACTTCCAGAAGGCTTTGCAAAGGAAGCAGTTTAACTTTTGGTTCAGTTGCTGCAGAGAGAATTTTGTAGTGCTCCCTTGGAAGTTGTGGACTGGCCAATTTTTCCTTAATGGGAACATCCATTCTGTCCCTCCTTGTAGTTCTAAGAATTACATAAACTTCCTTGAACCCAATGCAGTCTAAACAAGCCTACAGACGGGTACCAAGAAAGATTATCTTGAGTCACAAAGCAGGGGAGACAATAGTTCCTTCCCACCAGTGGAGGAGGGTAGGGGGGCAACAGTCCCTAAGCTCTTCAAAACTGGAGCACTGTAAACAGAAAACAACAGCTTTGCTCTGGCTTCAGGTAAACTGAGGCAGAGTCAGAAAAAAAGTAGAGCCAAACTTCCCAAACTAGCCCACAGCATGAGTCTGGAAGTCTGGATTGGCTTGTGAACTGCTGTAAAGACCTGAAATTGAGATATTTTAACAGAGAAAGAGAGAGGAAGTTAAAAAAAAAAAAGAGCAGTTTGGTTTATTTGATCAGGTTTGTTTAATTTTTCTTACCTTGTGTCCTCTGTAGGTCTCCAGGTACTGCTCATTATAAGAACAAGAACATTTGTGAATATAACCTTCTTCAGTTCCTGCCATGTAGATATTAGTGTCCTGAAACAAAACCAAATTATTATGGGCCCTTTTCTTTTATTCAACTTGGATGCCTTTGCAGGAAGGTTGTTTTTCTCCTTTCCAGAGAACATTTGAAATTATTAAATTCTAATATAGAGGAATTTTCTAATGTATAAATCAATGAGCTGACCAACCGCATAATCAGATGTTTTACTAAAACAATATAGACCAACCAACCATATTTACAAAGGCAAAAAGGGTGGATGTCAGAAGATAGCAGAGGGTGGGGAGGGACACATCAACATTTCCAGCATTCTTCTGGACATCAGGGCAGCGTAACAACATTGCACAAGTGACAATGAGTAGCTTTCCACTTTGAATGCCATCAGCTTAATCTCTTCTGGCTTTGGGTACCACATTTGAAAACTGCTAATGAATACTAATGAAATATTCCATTTTAGCCTCAGACTTAGTCATGCATGTCTTACTTTATTTCTCTCCCCAGAAAGAGATCCTCTTCTTTCATGAAATACTATTTTTTCACATACTGTATGTGTTATATTCCATGATGTATAAAGAGATTCGTATGTCTCCCAGTTTTCACTTCTTCAGAAGTTACCATATGTAAAGGGGGGGGAAAATCCTGCATGAAAATATACCTAGTTTAGGTATATGGATGAGTTTAAATTCCTGCTTTCTTTCTTTTACTTCTTCTCCTGAAATACGTTGAGCAGAATGTGGTGGTGATTAAAGGAGACACGCCACTCAATTTTCCCAAAAGCACGACTACCCAAGATTTCTGGACTTTCCATCTGATATTAGGTAATAAACAGCCAAAGGTTTTACCGCATTGGATAGAGCATGAAAGCTCTATCGCCTTTGAAAAGATGCCCATTTCTCTGCTTAGTTTGGAGATCTAAAAAGCTGTGCCACACTGCTTGTTCCAAACAGTTGATAGGAACAAGCCATCCCTATCAGGTGGTTCACTATTTGGGGCAATGTTTTTGCTATGACTTACATGAATACTGATGAAATATTTCAGGCCAGGGAGTATGAATTAAGACGTTATAATCAATTAAATACCTTTGGATGAAAATCAAAACATAGTCCTGGAGCCTGTCGAGATATAAGCGCTTCACTTTTTCTTTCTGTTCCTGCTTTTTTCTTTTCAGCTGTGGTTCGCTTTAGCTTCATTAGGTCTGTAATTTAAACAATTGCAAATATCAGGCCTGATTATTATGAGGGCTGTTCAGACTCTTTCTCATATACAAAAGATGCAGGATTATTTGTCCGGAATAAAGGGGGGAATGTCTTTTTAAAACCACATGCAAAAAATGATTGTGCCTCAGATGAACACAAAGGAGAGTTTAAGCTCCCCACCTACTATGCCACCCCAGTACAAAATCTCAATCATGAGCACAATCTCATGCTTATACAATCATTGGGGGGGGGGGGGAGAGCAGTCATGCAATGCAACTGCTCTCTATGTATTTTAAGTTATACACAGTTCTAAAATACCACAGCATCCCTCCAGCATCCAGTCCCAACCTAACAAAATTATCCAACAATTTCCCCAACTTGATGTGATCTGAATGGGTTGGATTATGACTCTTCAAATTTTGAAGAGTCTCAGTCTAACATTTCTGGAAGGCACAGGTTGGGAAGACTGATCAGTACATATGTGGAAGCAGATTTCTGAATAGATGCATTTAGCAGTTTTGTGATTAAAAAACATGCAAGAAGCAAGAATGATAATATTAGCATATTAATTCTTTTTAGATACCCGGATCTTGTCACTCAGTTATCAAGAAGAGAAGTGATAATGTAGATTCAGTGACATTAATGTCAGCTATTCTCCATGTGCTCAGCCTGATCAAATATTTTATGTGAATAAAAACACTTTATTTTTAATTTCAGTTTTTTATTTCACCAGCCTGCCTTATAGCAAAAAGCTGAAGGTAAATGAAAGAATAATGCAGTACTTTATTTCATTTTTGCTAATGCTAGTAGATAGTCCTGAGGATATTTTTGCGAAAATGTGAAAAAAGTTCACATAGACATAAAGATCTGTAATTACAGACCTATTTTTTAAAAAAAATCCATTAAGATAATAAAAAATCCATTAAGATAATAAATCACAAATAAAAATCAACACAAACCACAGTCTTAAAATGCAACCCTCAAATTATTTCAGATATTTGTGTAATGTGAAAATATTTACCTGTGCAGCTCAGTCCTTTCCGAACAAACCATTTCGTTATCCTGCCATCTGCTGAAATGGAGACGAGGATCTCCCCTTTGTCTTCTCCACTTGTTCCCCTGTCTTGCTCCACCCATTTCAGCTGCCAAACAGGCCCTAAATGTTTATCGTGGGATTCGCTGAAACATATTTTCATAAAAACACAACTCTTGGGTTTATACAGCAACTAAAGCACAATGGTACAAAAGAAAAGAAAAAAACTACAGGCGGATAAGCTTACATAAGCAGACATATATGCAGCTTATGAAAATGCGTTATCAACTTGTGACAGTTACCTGACACATAAGCCTAAAGTTGGAGTTCTATACACACCATCAATATATCTCTTACTGCAAAGAAATTAAAAGAAGATAACCTCTGATGGTGAAAGTTTTCGGGGTGTAGACTAGATCCCAACATGTTTCCTTCCAAATACTGTATATTAAATCTATAACTTCAAAAATTTCCTGACATTGAAGAAAGCTTATTTAAACAGAAGGATGAGAAACTTAAAACAGTTTAGAAATTTCCTTAAAGATTTAGCCTTAAGACACTTGAAGAGGAGCATGTTTCCTACCCACAAGCAGCACATTTTAATTAAGTAAAATATACATATTTGAAAGAAAATAAGTCATTCTAACTATTTGCTTGGAAGTGGAAGGAGAACATCTCTCTTAGTAAACAGCATCAAGTGAAATGGTAGTATCTCTCTGGAAAGTTGTTTCTTTCGAAGAAAACTGGCACAGTAACACTGGATTCTTAAAACTGCTTACCATTCAGAGAAACAGGAAGGATAAAATAATATCTGTCATTCCTCCAAATTTTCAAAGGAGCCACAACCGTACAGACAAGGAATTAAATATTAAAATAAATATTACAAAATAAGGCCTTGGCACTGCTTATAAACCTGTAATTTCCCCCCCAAAACAATTCATTATAACAATAAGAAGTTTGAGAAAGAGCTTAGAAGACTTATGATATATACCTGTTGTCTAGAACTGAAGTTTGATTTCGGGACTGGACATTATAAACTTCTATTGTCCCATTGAACAGTCCAACTGCTAGGAGGTTTGGATTGGCTGTAGAGAAATCTAATGCAGTTACCCCATGAACACAGTTGTAGATACGTTCTGGCCACTGAACAGATTGTAAAAATAAAAAAGTGAAATAAAAGAACAGTCACAAAATTCATCATTTTTTTAAAATTACTTTCACATTTCTAATTATGTATATTCCTATTTGAAATGTGTGTGTGTGTTAAATTATTGATAGCCACTGTCCCCCAAAATCCCTTTAGGACAGGCTACAATGACAACTGTTTATTTTTTAGGCTGATTAGTATATAGCTATTAGATACAAAGCCATAATATCAATGCACAGTGGTACACACATTAGTAAAAACAATATAAGCCTTAGTAATTAATTTAAATAACATTTGTTTTGCATCTTAGAAGTTTATGTCCTAAAAATGTAGCTATTTTAATAATGTTAATAAACCATAATACTTTTAAATAATTAATAAAATTAGGAAACAATTTCTAAATGATAACGGTAAGATAGTACCTCTGAGATAATATGAATTGAATTAGGTAGCTTATAAAAACTGCCTATCTTTCAAAAGACAGGCAGGCTGTCAATGAATTGTCTGGATTTTACCAAACGTTTTGTTATGGCTTCAGATATGCATTGGTCTGAGATTATAAATAAACTACCTGATTTGATATTAAGCAAGCATAAAAAATATATTGCTACTAACTCATCAATATCATTTACAATAAAAATGCAACCAATTCAGTTAAAATTTTAATATTTTAAATGTGTGCATTACCATAGGGTTTTTCAGTGACCAGCAGCATGCCAAGCCTTTCTTCTGCTCTTGAAAACGAAACTGCCCATAACCAACAGCTAGAAGATCCTAAGAGCCAAGAATGTGAATTACTACCAGCCAACACAACATTGAAATTGCCATGACTTTCATTTTGAGTTCAGTACAGCAAGCCAACAAATAATAGAGCTGTTCCCACAATGAGATGTCCTCCACATCCATAGAGACTACTACTTACTTCTAAATTTCCAGTCAGTTTGGCCCCAAACTGAGCATTGCATTCTTCAACCTAAAAGGTATCAGGTTGGATAAGTGGTCTTATTGGCACCAAGCAGGCTTGATATTGTCAAGATTTCCCACTAATGCAATCACAATTCTTCAGACCCTTCATTCCTTATTGAACAGTTGTCTGGATTTGACAGATTTCCAGACCCAACTCTGCATATTTAGCATCTTCATTGCAGATAAGAATGAACATAATAGCTCTTCGCAGGAGGCAAAGAGATCAAAGAGAAAAATTCATTCTTCAGGGTTTAAACTTTAGGCATCGCTCCCTGGCCCTTTCCATTTGAGGGCCACCTGATAATCAAGTTGGTTGAGATAGTGTTAAGAACTGCTGCTTCCTGTTTTACCAGCCCTTACAAGTAAGGCCAGCCAAACAACTCAATAATAACTTTACTGCCTAGGGTAGGACAAAAATAATGTTACCAACACTGGCAAAATATATAAAGAATTATTTATATTTATATATAAATATATAGATTTATCCAAGTTATTCTGGCAATGAGTGGAAAAAAATCTCAAATCTTTTTCTTGCTAATAATATAGGTACAATATATATAGTGTCTGCCTTTATGATAAAAAACACTCCTAGATTGGGGCTAAAAGTAATAAGTAGATTGCTTTGTAAATCGGGTGTTCTGATAGACCGGCTTCACCGGAAAACACTTAATTTCTCTTCCCTGGTTCAGCTGACAGAAGTGAGGAGAGCCTGTGGCCTAGAGGATAATACAGCTGCCTAACATGCAAGCATTCCAGGTTCGAATCTCAGAAGGGTATGGCTAGCTGATGAGAGCTAAATAGCTCGAAATAGCTATACTAGTCTCCCTTTAACTCTTTGTCGGCAAAATCCAAACTGAACACAAAATAGTTTGTTGCAGTAGTGTATGCCTGTATGATAAAAAAACACTCCTAGATTGGGGCTCCTATTTCCAAGACTGCTGGTTTTGAAAATTGCTATTATAGTCTGTATTTTGTTTTAGTGACATATGCTGTAGTTAATTTTGATGATGGTGGAGAAACCTCTGCCAGTGAATAGTAGATATATTCTAATTACTATCATAATTAAGGTCTGAAAGCTGGTTTGTAGTTAGGCCAACTCTTCACAGGAAAAGGTTTATTGCCGCCGCCACCACCCCGACAAGCCATAATTCAGGGGAAATTTGATAAGTAAAAAATGATGCAGAGGGGGATTAAATTTAGGAAATATGAGGAAAAAAGAGGAAAATAGGCTAATCAGCAAGCCTGAGAAACATATATCTAGGAAGACCATAGAAGAAATGAAGGTATGGGAAAAGAAGAGAAGGGTATTAGATATTAGATAATTGAAAAAAATATTGATAAATAGGGCTATGGAGAAACTCTGGAATTCAAGAGGACAAAGGAGGCAAAGCTTTATGGAAAGGTGGCAGAGAGACAGAAATAAAGAGTCTGGGCAGTTGATGTCAGAAAGCAATGTAAAGTAAGCAATAAATGGCAATACATTTTAAATCTGATTCAGAGCCAAAAATCCAGCCTGAATACCAGCTGTTCCATAAGCTGAGTCAAATAGGCTTAAGGAGTCAAGATTCAAAAGCCAGCAGTGATTCAAAGTATGTGGGCACCTTCTATAACAACTAAAGCAGCTTTTTTTCCCTGGGATTTTGCAGCTGTGGCCAGATAATTCCAGGAAGATGTCTTTGATTTAAAGAGTTGCAAAAAAATACTGTCTATGTGTACTTGTGTGCCCTGAAGCACTTTTTTCCAAAACACTACAAAGCCCTTGTTAATCCATGAAGTCATTTTTCAGCCTCAACAACTTTAGGATATGTGGACATCAACTGGCTGTGGAATTCTGGGAGTTCAGGTCTGGACAATTTGAAGTTTTTGAGGTTGAGAAAGATTCTTGGCAACTATTCACTCATTCCTTTTCTTTGGCACAAGAGTTTCCAGGCTGTTCCAAACTAGTTTAGAGAAACAATTGCTACTATTATCAAAATATCTTCAAACAACACGTCATGCTACAATTCTCCAGTTCTGGACTAGTAGAATGGGTAATGTGCAGAATCCTTTCCTCTCTATGGTAAATTATTTCCCTAAAGTTAAAAAAAATGGATAAACAAACATTGCATGGCATGGAAATAGAGGTTCCTAAAGCTCTTTTTATTCTGATACACTTAATGTTCCAGATTTAGATATATGCAACTAGAAAAATAGAATCAGGTTCCATATTTAGACATATGTACCTAGAAAAGTAGAATATTTCTCTGTGCTGTATTCTTCTCAACACGGCCTTTTCGTGTCCTTGAAAATGTCAAGAATGTCTACTGAATGTGATAAGGCATAACAGGAAAGCAGATTCCTGAAAATCGTGTAGAAACCTTTGCTCTACACAAATGGAGCTCCTTTGCTCTGATCCTCTGTACCATTTACTGAGGGTTTAAAGGTGGAAAGAAGTGGGGAAGTTCACTTCTGCCAGCCTAATTGCATATCCCTAAACGTAATATACATCATCAGAAATTTAGTGGTCTCTTACAGGGTTTAACTTGTTCCAAGCCATGCAGCTCACGTTGTTGCCTTTCGTCAAATTGCACCCATAGGACCACAAGGCTTCCATAAATGGTGGTGGTAGTTCTTCTTGTCGTTCACCGAACTCTAACAGCAAGGATGATTTCACTGATGACTGTTGTCCCTCCTCCTCTTCCTCCTCCTCCTTTTCCTCCTCCTTTACTGATATAGTATCAAATTCTGATTCACTATATTCAGATTTGACATCTGGCTCTAAGAAAAGCAGAAAAACAAGAAAATGCCAATGTCATTACATTCCCCAACAGGCATTGCTTATACTCACTCAGGTCAGCGATAACCTGACCGGTATCTAGATACTGATGACTGCCATGATGTAAGGTATGGGGGCACCAAGAGCTCTACTTTTCACTCTCTCTTTGAAATAAAAACAGCCAGGATTATTTTCTATCCAAATGGCAATGGGACCTGAAGTTATCTCCATTGAAATTACAAACTAAAAGTGTAGAAACAGTCACACGTATCATGATGATCTATTAAGGAAGGTACAGTATGTATCACCAATACTTGAAAAGTGTTCAGTCCTGCTTAATCTTCCCAGTGTGGGAAAAGCTTTAACAGCAAAGCCAGTTGGATCCAAAGAGTCTTCAGCTTTTTTGGACCTGGGAACTCCTTCCTCCAATCTAGCACAGGGCCTTATTTTCAACATTGCACTATATTGTTGCCTTTTCCTAGATTCTAAGGCTCCAGTTTCAAAAGTGAAAGGAACATTGGCATTTGTAGCTAATCATAAATTTAAAATGAAATCAGCTCCTGGTAAAAATTAAAATTCTAAATCAATGAAGAAAAAGAATATTTTCTCCTTTAGACTCATTATTCATCCCCCTCTTCCTCCTCCTCCCTCCCTCCCCTCCCTCCTTCAAAATGACACTGAACTTTCCATATGTTGGTTATTTCTGAAACAGCCACCTGCCTGCCTTTTGAGATGCCTTAGATTGCAATTCCCTACACTCACAACTACAGACCCACACATCTAAAGAGAAATCATTAGGGTTTATTCATTTATATACAGTATTTTCTCAACTGTTTGAGTATAAGTTCCAAGAGCAAAGGCATGATATAAATGCAACAAAGTGTGCCACAGACACTTAAGGGGCAAGACTTGCTGCCAAGATCCTATTCTTCTATGCAATGTCTGAAATGTTTTCATTTTCTCCTTTAAAAAAAAAAGAGGTTCCCAATGCCCACAGTTTACCTGTCACGATATCTACCATGTTCATATCTCTTCTGAATGAACAAGATAAACATTTTCATGTTTTGAAAAACAAGGACCTAGCATTAAGAAACGCTTTTAATTATTTATTTCCAGCAATGCCTCCAAACTGTATATAGATCCCAGAACCGTTCTTCAAAAAATAAGAATGGTGGTTATCTACAGATCAATAATTTGTTATAAAAGATGCCCAAATAGGAGAATATATATATATATAAAATGGAATAAATGGAATGGTAGAAAATCATTCGTTCATTCATTCATTCATTGATATTTTCCTCTTTCTCTCTGAATCTACCAAACCTCAAGGCAGTTTATAATTAGCAACCACACAATTTTAATAGGAACAGAACTATAAAGTAGGGAGGAGGGAGAAAGAATGTTTTCTTTACATGTCCATGAGGAGATATGTTTCTTTGGTTTTGTGTATGCAATTTTGTTTGGATTTTAGCTGTTGTTTTTTTTTTTTTTTTTTTGAAAAAGTTATCAGTATAGTACTATATGTCATTAAGACATGTTTTGGGAAATGTTGCCTAGATATGCTTCTGGGAGGATTACCAGTTTGCCTTCTGTAAAATGTTTTTCTGGCCACAGAGGGTCATCCGATATCTTCGTTTATACTTATGGTTTTATGGTGAAAGTTACTTTAGTTCCTGTTCTGTGAAATGGATTTGTACCCAAAGTATGAAAATTCACAAATCCTATGTGCACTGCCTTGAGGCTGAGATATTTCCTCTGCCTTTTACTTACATTTCTAAAAAAAAATATTTAAGTCTCTTGAGTTTGCCTTTTAGGGAAAATGTTCTTTGTAACTGACCACATTTATCTTGACAGCTATTTGGAGAAAGGTCAAGCATTGAGGAGCCTTGATTTAATTCTTGAACAACAACAAAAAGGAAATAATGAGAATGACACTGATGTCTTTTTGAGGTGTAACCCACTAACGGAAGACCTTTGCCCTAGATTGTAGGTATCATCAAAACATTCTAACAGCTCATTTGTAAACCCTGCTAACATTTTTTTTCCAGGAAGCAAATTAGGACTTGTATAAATAAAGTTGATTCATAAGCAGTGGGTTTGAGAACTTCTTCCCTACTCTTTCCTCTAAGAGTAAGATTACAGTAACATAAACTAACTTGGATATTCTTTATAATAAGATAAACTATTCCTGAACTCAGGCTGATGAGTAAATACCTGATCACTTATATACCTCTGAGGACAGGAAGTTGCCGATAAGCTGCAAGTTTAGGCTGGAAAATATTCTCCATTAGGACTCTTTCCATATAAAATAGATCTTGATTAAATTTATCAGATTTAAGTATAATTTCTGAGTGGTCTTCTGTTTCTTCCTGAATTCTGGAGAGAATTACACTTTCAAGATCAATAATGGAACTTGAAGTAAAGCTTTCTGAAAGGAAAAAGAAAAAAAACACAGCAAATGTTACAAAGAGAATATCTGAAGTACTAGAAGAAAGAGAAAGTAATGTTCAGTTTTTCATTTTCTGAACTGACTTAGAATTTTAAGGGCAGAATAAACATCTATTAATAAATAATATATTAAATGTAACAATGTGCTATTTTATTATATATTCTTCTACTTTCTAGAGAAGACATTTCAGTCTCCATTTCAATCTACAATTTAGATGCATGTATATGTATGTGTTTCTGTGTGTCTCTGAGTGTTTTGCATGCACACCTTGAAACCATTTCAATATAGCTAGAATTCTAGGCTATAAACTCTATTCCTTTACTGTTTATATATTGTTAATGTAAAAATCAGTATTAATTTAAAGTGTATTTTTCATAAATGCTGAAACACTGTGCACCGGAGAGTAAAATCCATTTTAAAAATGGATTTTCATCTAGATTAACAATTATAGAATTACTCATTAGAATTTATTTGATCCCATATCAGAAAATTGTAAGAAAAATAAAAAGAGAATTCATTACACTGTGATAACCCAAGTCAATAGCAATAACACCTCATCATTTTTAAAGATATAATCTAGTTAAAAGGGTAAAACCATCCCTGGTATACTTTTCTACATATAATCATGATATACAGGTATTATGTAAATCTTGATTTGACTGGGAGAAGATATGGAAATCTAATATAGTGTGTAAAAGTACCTGTTTCCACAGAACCAAGGGACATAGCTTTGTCACGCTCTTTGACTGCAGCTGATTTACCAGCCACTGTAGTTAGTGCTCCACTAATTGTTTCTGCTGTTGCTGCTTCCAAAGCATTAAAAGAATCAAATAAATCCCAAGTAGTGGCCATTATCTCTATGGGGGGAAAAAAAGCCACAATGAGTTCCGCTTTTGTTCTATATGTAAACACCACGTATTTACGTTACAAGGAAATACTGCTGATATATTTTACAAAAACAAACTGATTGGATCTCTTTAACTTGTTTAAGAAGCTAAGATAAATATAACTGGATGTCACAAAATTCTCATGTTTTCTTTGTATAGCTGCACATTCTTCCAGAGGATCATAAAGAATGTGTTTCGATAAAGTATTTCATGTCAGTTTTCTAAACAACTTCTCCACTTTAATTTTTGTATAACTGCTTCCACTCACCTCACAGGGGCAGCATTCTTGCACAAAGATACTCCATACATTTAAAGTATTTTTTAATAAAGTGAAAGCATCCTTGACTACTGGTGGTTTGGTTCATGAAATTTTACTGGCAACATTAAAAAAAATTGGTTTGCCATTGCCTTCTACTGGGATTTTTTCTGCCCTAATTTCCATGGCTATCCAACAACCTTGGCAGTTCCTTTACTCAGATACTAACTAGTGCTGACTGCTTATTTCTGAGCCAAGGTCCATTTGGTTCTGCTGCCACCTACTGAGGTTTTAAAATACATACACCTATATAAAAAAAAGAAGTCACTTATCTTCTTAGTTGAACTGACTAGAAATTACGCTCACTTTGATTTGAAACTGAGCCATGGAGAAAGACAAAAAGAGAAAGCAAAGGAGAATGGTGCTTAGAAAGTGGAAAATTGGGAGCTCCAGTCCTCCCATAGACATGGAAGCCCGTTGTGTGTCTTTGGGTCAGTCACTTTCTCTCAGCACAATCCAGTTCACTTTTTTTTTTTTTGTGGGGAAATTTAGAAGACTATTTTGAGTTAATCAAAGTAAAAAATAGAATATAAGTCTTAATAAAAACAACATCAACAATAATGTCCCACACTAAGCAGAAACTGACGCTAAAAAGATTATTTCAGCAGGACAATAATCAGAAGCATACTCCAAATCAATTATGAAGTACTTCCAGAGAAGAACGACAAAGATTTGGGAATGAACTGCACAGTCCCTAGGCTTGAATATTATTGAAAAATATTTCTCGGCTAGAAAAAAAGAGAACAAGAGCAAGGAAAGCTCTGTGTGTGTGTGGGTGGGTGGGAGGAATCTCAAAACAGATTCTTAGCTGATTTTCAGGGAAAGGGTTATTTTGTCTTGATATAAAAGAGTGTCCAAATTTTTGCACCTACAATATTCACTGTTTTTCTATACTACGTATTTATTATACAGTCTATCTAACATTCAGTTCAAATCATTCTTAGCCATCTACATAGCATGGATGTATATAAAAATGCACATACAAGTAGTCCTCAGGTTACAACTACTTGTTCAGTGACCAAAGTTACAACAGGGGGACTCTGTAACTCTGGTCCTCAGAGTTCCAGCTGCCGCACATCCCCACAATCATGTGATCACCATTTGTGACCTTTCTTGTCAGTTTTCCACAAGCAAGGTCAATAGGGAAGTCGGTAGGGAAGGTCGCAAGTCACTCCTGTAAGTCACTCCAATCACTTTTTCTCCCAAGGATCCCCACATGGAGTATGAAATTCCAGGATCTTGTACTCCATAAATCCCCTGCCTGCACTTTGTAGCACCTGCCCCCAGCCCCCATTAGTTGACCCACAGCCCCTGCTGGCCTGCTTTGGCTCTGAAGTGCCTGCCTATGGCATCCCTACCTCTCACTCATTGACCTGCTTGTTTAGGATTCCAGTCATGTGAGGTCCTCTCCTAACCATGAGATCTTTGAGATATGACAGCAACCGGGATTACTGGGATTGCTATTGCTAAGTAATGCAGTCATGTAATGATGTTGTTTTATGACCCACATTGCTTAACAACAAAAATTCTGGTACCAATTATCGTTAGCCTGTATTTTCACCCTAATCAGCTTGATTCTAATGTCACCATATGATTTTATAGATAGATACATTAAATAACTAAAGGGGCATCAACTCTTACTCCCTGCTCAGTGTGGAAATCATTGTGTAAACATTTGATTTATTCTTTCTTTTTATCTCCATATCCCTTAAATTCTATTGAGTAACCAATCTTTAATTCAATATTCAAGTGTTCTATAATTCAAGTCTATCCTCTTTATTATATACTTTTTAAAAAATCAATATAAAGAGGACACTTTTCTCATACATATCTGTAGAATGCTGAACCGTGCAAACACAACTTTAAAAAATGTATACGTGTAGGTGTAATTTTTATATTAGTCGATACTATCTCATAAGAAATCTTTAGAGGCAATATTCATTATTTCTGCCAAAAGAAAAGAAAAGAAATCACATAAAGCCCAAGCAATTTTCTTGTTTACATATTTGCATAGGAAACTCAAAAAAAAATATTCTGGTGTTGCTTCCAAAGTTGAAACTGTAGATTGTTCCATACAATGTCAATGATCTATAAAAAAAATTCCCCACTAATTTACCTTTGTCAGCCATTACAATTTTGTCACATTGTACTTCCTTTGCCTTTGGTGCTCCATTCAGTGTTTGCATCGTTCTATTGGCATATTGATCATTGCCAATTCTGTTTTTACAGAGTTCCATGTAAGCAATATTCCTTTTCCTTTGGAAAACAAAAAGATATACATTCAGAGTACTTTATGCAAATATTTCAACTTCGATCAGATATCATTTTCTTTTGCAGATATCTTCTTAGAAATAATATGTCCATAAATATTGTACATGGAAATTAGTTCTTAAATGATACTACATCAGATGTGGAATTCTGAAGTTGAAAGCCCTTAGCTAGGAGTAAGTACTCTGTTGGATTTGCTTTTAAGCAGATATGGGTAGAATTGCACTGTGAAATGTTTTGGAATTCTTTTGAAGGAGTTCTGAAGGAATTATGATTGGGTATCCTAACATTTAATGACTTTTTCCTTTTGAAGTAGCTGTTGAAATTGTAGAAAGGAGTTGAGAATCATAATTCAAAACATCTGAAGGGCAATAATTGGGAAATACTGTCCTAAAACATAATATGAAATAACTTGTAAGCTACCCTAGAATACATATAATAGTAAACTACAGTTTGGTGCTACGCACATTCTTTTTTTCCTGTGAAGTCATGACATGATGGAAACTTTCACTTATGGTTTAAATTGCTCAGATTAGATCTCTAAATTAACTGTGGCTTACTAAAATAATCCAGCTTCATATAAGACAGTCTTCAAAACTTGAACTCTACATGAACTCTTCTAATTCTATGACTCTATGTCCATGTAGTCAGCAGGAGTTGAGCTAAACTCAAGGGATATTTGACTTGACTTTTGCAATTTCACCAGGTTCAGATATAAAGCTAAAGTGTAATCAGTTAAACAGGAGATTATCTTTTTCAAGTACCTGTACAAGAGGAAACAAGAAATAGGAATGCACAAGACAAAAGCTGCTTTAGATAATGCTAAACTATAACTCAGTGTAACAGTAAAATACTTTGTTGCTAGGAAACACAGTAGAAGACAACATGTGGCTCTCAAATCTTGTTCCACAATTTCCACAATACTTCAATACTGATTGTGCTGTCTAGAGCTGTTGAGAACTGCAGTTCACTAACCTAGAGTGAACACATACTGTATTGTTCTTCCTTGATACCGCAGAAACAAAATATGTTTTGTTATATTTGTAACATAAGCCATCATAGGAACAAATTCTGAAGTTATAAATCACATTTCATTGCAAAGTTGCTAATGAGAGGCAAGGTTATGTAATAACCATTACACTGTGCTTACCTGACATCTTCGGCTTCTTCAGATTCTGCAGATATCATAGCAGTTGGCATGTTAAATAACCAAATTGTTTCTGTCTCAGTCAGGAATATATCCACAGTCTTTTCTAATTCGTGCTTTGTCAGCTGTTCTAACATCTCTTCTCTTCTAACCTGGACATCTACCACGAGAGAGAGAGAATGAATTCATACTTTGCATTTAGAAAAGAATAGGCGGGTTATTGGGACAATGAACATAAACATTTTTTTTCTTTTATATGAATAGGCTTTTCTTCTAAGGTATAGAGACTTCACAGGCGTATAGACATGCTAGAGAGGGTGAATACCTAAAAGCAATATACACTATGCTCCTCTGCTCTTCATGTTGCTTCAGGAACATTTGGTAAAAGAAGGCTGTGAAGTAGTAAGTATAATTCTATTAATCAATAAATTGTGCTAAGGGCAAGTAATATTAAAACTAGCCAAGACATAATATCAAGCACTTTTTAAAGAACAAGTTACCAGGGAGACATACAAATGAGATGCAGTTCAGTAGCACCCATAGCATAGAGCTAAGATCAGAGAATGTGCAGTATTGGCCAGTTTAGGTTAATCACCAAGACAGTTACTTATTATTTACTGCTATTGATACCTTTGATTTTATTAAACAGCAAAACATTTGTACTATATTTTATTATACTATTATTACTATAATCATTGTTAGATATTTCTCCCATCCTTTTTTTATATATTGTATAAGTCATATTGTACTGCAAACTGACATGAGTCTGGTACAGATCAGCAGCTTATATTTATGGTGCAGAAGAAGAAGGAAAAAATGATTATTCAAATATTTGTTTTTAATGTAGATTTTTACCTGCAAAACTAGAAATGGTGTCTCGTCTAAATCCAGGCTCTACAATCTCTTCTGCCATTGATTCAGTAGAAGCAGTTGATTTTGTAACACTGCCACTCCCATAAGTTCTGTAGTTTCAATAGAACATTTTATAAGTAATGGAAATGAAATAGCAAATGCCAGAGAAGGAATATTACATACCAACTAAAACATAGCCACAGAACTATTGATAGCTTAGTAGTTTTCAGCTGCTCTTAACATTATCTACTGGAGGATGAAACATTTACTCTAATATATTTACACTGATTCTGTTATAGAAAAGGCAAATACATAAGAACTGAGGAGACATCGATTTGAAAATACCACTATTCTTCACGAAATAGTTCACAAAATATTTCTAGTTAGTTCACATACTTATGATTTCTGATTAAGTTATATTTTCAAAATAGCTAAATGCCTGTCCCAAGGGTAAGAAGAATGATACGTAAAAAAAGACTACATTAAACTGCATTATAATAGAATGCAGTTCATATATATATGAACAATTAATTCTTCACTTGATGAAGTCTATGGGTTAGAGTTCAATAAGAATGAACTTAGATAAGCTCCAATTCATGTCTTCTTCCCACCATAATATACATAAGAGAAATTCCATCAGTTTATGTTTATGTTTTCAATCAACTATGCCTTGACAGGTACAAACCAGAACTTATAAACTATTTCTCATTTTAATGATTGTGTTTTTTTTTAAAAAGAATGGTCTTACTTCAATTATAGCAGAGAAAGCTGGCTTACTTTAAGTAATGTAGTTTAAGAGTTAGCCACTATTTGAGCTTCAGGAGTAATTAAATGTGGAGTTAATCTACAGTAGATGGAGAAACTTTCAGTATGTTGTCAGAGGAGGAAATGATGATACCTTTAGTTTTCTGCATCTGCTTCTCATCAACTTTACTGATAGGCTCAAGCTTTCCAATATTTTAATAAAATTATATTTTTCTGGGGGTTTTTTGCTGATTCAATTAACATCTATTATTTGTGAAACTTACAAGAAGTAGCAAATCCTTTGTTACAGTATAGTATTCAGCAGGGTTGCCCACTTTTACCCTTGCTTTTTGACTTAATTCTTGAACTTTTAGCTACTATTGTTAGGCAATCTTCAGATATTATTGTTGTTTCTTTGGCACATTATAAAAATTTAAATTATTGTAAATTTGATATTTTACCTCTCTGCCTAATTTTATACAGATAATACGTGTTTTGGAAAGTATCCTGGTTATAAGATCAATTGGGATAAATCATGTGATAAACAATAGTATTCAAGAACTTTATGTACATGTCACATTAGAGAAAACCAGTATGAGTTTTGCCAAAGTGGTTTTATGGGTTGTCATATCATACCTGGAAAATGGACCTGCTAAACTAATACTAGCTACAGAAGTTTGTTGCATTGATAAAGAAGACAAGAAATCAGGTTGAGTCACCCCAGCAAAATCATGTACTGATAAAATTTTGCTTTGTCTGTGTGCGACATTCAATTCTGGACGATAAAGTGGACGAGGTGTCACATCTTTTCCCTGATCATCAAAAACCTGTAGATGTAATAAAATAACAAAAGTACAGTAAAAGAGCTCTATTCTTCCCTCAGCCCGTGTAGAAACCAATAGGCTTGCAATTGTTACCATTAAGAAGATAATATGATATGGCTTACTTCAAGACTGCAGCTTTGAACTGATATTCTATGCATTTAGATTAGAAGAAAGGAAAACAAGGAATATATTGATTGTAATAGCACATGCTTCCAGATTTCAAATTATAGCATTCTTTTCACAGGATCACTTTATTACGGATGAACATGAAACTTCTTTTTTTCTGATTTTTAAGAAATAACCAGACTTTTTGCTCAGGTTTTAAGCAAATATTTTAAGAGGAGAGCTTTTTAAAAATTGGCTTTGATTGATTGGATAGGCTATTAATGTGAAGTCTTATTTATTCCAGAAACTGTCTCCTTGTGATCCAAATTGTTCTGATGGCATTTTGTAAAACAATTTTCTAAGTCGTTGTAAATAAGCAAAGAAATAGTCAGATACATAATTGTGTAAGAGCATAACTGTGAATGAAAGAAAATGCCTGAATAATATTTTATTTTAACAATATTTAAAATAATGTTTTGCCCATTAATTTGATTTAAAAGATTCAGATCTTGTCTTTAAAGAGTGGATGTTTCCTATTAGTTCAGATCTGCTGCTTTTCTTTATTAAATCTTTCTGGGTACTTTTAAGAGTCCATTAAAATATTAAGGGACAGATTGCATTAAAGTAGCATGGACAATTCATGGAAACTATATAACATTATGGCTGAAAAATTCATAAAGTACATTAACATTCTTATTCTGTTTTACGACTTTTAGGTAATTGTTTGATTTATAAAATGAATAAATTTTTCAGCCAATGTATGAAAAAAGGGACCAACTGAAAAGCCTCAGATTCTGCATTCCACTTTCTTATTGAAGTGAACATTTGCAAACATATGAAGTACATCAAGTTGAAAGATTCTTCCATCTAACTTACTGATAGCTACAGGCCACATATTTTGTATTTAACCCAGCTATTTCCTATCAATTGTATTAAATCTTTTTAAATGGATATTCCCCGAACCTAGAAACATTTGTATGCAAACCATCTTAATACCAGACTATATATTTGTTTATATAGCATTATCAATGTGCAAGAAACTTTATAAAATACAAGATCAGGAGGACTTACATGTTAACAATATGGAATAGCTGGAGGATAACAGAGGAAGAAAAGGAAAATGGACTTCAGAAGAATAGGGAAGAAAGTATTAACTGTTTTACTTCCAAATATCTAGACTGTTTAAAAGACTTAATGAAAATATGGGTTTTAAAAGGAGTAAGCATGATATAGGTGTTTGAGCAACAGAACAAGCACCAGGAATAAAAAACAAACAGATTAATAATTTGTAATTTCTTTTGGAGTCATGAAACCATCATTGTTTCACTGTTAATGTAATAGGAACTGATTTAATATCACCTCATTAATGACTGGGTGACATTGGAAGATACTGTAAATCACTAATTGAAAAACAACCTGTGTCACAAAGAATGGAGATTCATATGTTTTGAGATGGGTGACCATATAAATTGAATAAATAAATAAAAGTTAGTACAGGATACTAAGAATGGCATAAACTTTCATATATACTCAAAATAAACAATCAATTGCTCAGTAAAGATGGCAAGACTAACAAACTCACAAAGAAAAGGCAGAAATATCAAGCTTTTCCTTTTGACCGAGTCTTTTCCAACAACAGACTTGTGTTCTACTAGCCAGTTATGAAGAGTAGTTTGAAGGTATAAGCCCTGCATCTTCAGCTTGATGTGTGGTCAGGGAACACCTATTCATTCTGAATATATTCAAAATTTCAGAGCCAAATCCATTAAAAGTATTTTTAAAAAAATTGTTGATAGCCTGACTGGACATCTAGCTATTCTCTATATTACATAAAGAATATACTTATGAAATTTGTTTTATATAATACAATGCTAATTATTACATAAATGGAAGAAGACAAATGTCTCTTATATTTAAACAGGGTGCGAGGAGGATACAGAAAATTGCAGAGCAGTCAGTTTCTAACTGGGGAGATTCTAAAACAGATTGTAAAGCAATTGTAAGCAGATAATTAAAAGCTGGATGATATTTTTTAGATGACAAACAAAATACAGACCTGGTGGAAGAGGATACAAAATACTTACAGTAGTTCTCAATAGGTCTACAGTGGATGTTGTGCCACATATAAACTCTCATAATTAAATGGCAGACTTATGTTTATACAGGAATGAACTTTTGATTAAAACTAAAATATGTATTAAATCTGTAGCTTAGAAGACAATTAAGCAACAACTATTGGGTTTGATCCGGTATTTTATGGAAGATGTTCCATTGTTTCCAGCTTTAATATTAAAACATATCCAGTTGTATAAAATGAGCAGGGAATAATCTTTTAATTTTTTAGAAATAAATGTAATTCATACATTACATTTATTTCTACAATAGATTTAAATATATTTTTTTCAATCATAATTCCATTTTAAAATTGTTGCCCATTGCTTGAATGCTTACTGTTTTTTCAAATGACCTCTGGTTAATGGTTAGAAAATATAGCTCATTTCATGAGACACAAATATACAGACACATTTACTGTTATGCAGCAAAATGTTATTATTATTAGCATTATTGTTTAAAATAAATTATCATTTCATTTGATGGAGTGATACCAAAGGAAAACAACACTCACTATAAGTTCTCACTTATAGAACATATTCAAGAAGAATGATCTCAAGTTATATGTTATCTGAAATAATAATAACAATGTTTCTATGGAAAAAGAAAGCAAAGGTTATACCAATAGTAATAGGCACCTTGGATGCAATCCTAAAACAACTACAGTATCATTTGAACACCATCAGCATTGATAAATTCATCATTAGCTAATTGCAAAAGGCAGCTTTGCTCAGAACAGCTAACATCCTGCAATGATACCTCTAACACCATCAAACATCAACATCTGCATATCCCAGGTCCTTGGAAGGATTCGGTAGGTGGATAAAAATGCCAAATCCAATCTGAACATCTGGCTGATTTGTGTGATGAATCAATACATTTCTAACATTTTTGCATCTTTAATAGGCTATCTTGGGATTTAGTTGTTAGTTAGATCTACATTGATGTTTCATGTAGTGCCTGATTACCTGGACAAGAGGTTTGCTGCTTGGTAAAGAACCCTTTTCCATTTTTGGTTCTGAAGTGATCACAACACTCCTGCGAGCCATTGAACCAACTTTGCTGGTTTGCATAGCACTAACGATGCTCAATTGTCTTCCAGATGCTGAAGATAATGGTAACTTCTTATATGCATTTTGTTCTTTTCCCATGCTCCTGGTAATAAATAGAGGAGTATACAGAAGATTAGAAGTTACAAGGTTGATTCAAATTAATTTGCCACTTATACTTTTTACACATTTACCGTAACTTATTTCTCAAAACAATATTATAATTTAAACTTTCTTAACCAAGCCAGGTGTTATTGGACTATAACTGTGAATATTTGGTGACAAATATGAAAATATAGTTCAGTACATTTTAAGGACACCAGACTAGTAAAGTATGCTATAGGACTAGGTCTTTATAGTAAATGGTATTTTATGGTAAAAGATGTATTTCACTAAGTTAAGATATGAGGTGCTTTGGTTGACAAGCTGGATGAATACAAATAGTGTAAGATTATATATGAATGTAGCAACTGGGTTTGCTGAACAATCTACAGTTGAACAAAACATGACTTAGAACTATGTGTGAACCCAGATGGTGGAAAAGTTCACACACAGGTTTTTCTTCAGTTTATGATCCTCAGTGGACATCCTTGTAGATGAACTGTCTTACCTGTGAAAATTGGATTCTATATGGTGACAGCTATTTTAAACTTTCAAGTTTTTAAATTTTAACCTCCATTATTTAAAGTATCATGTTATATGAACTCCATGTTTCAAGACTGAGGTGGTTATGGCTGTTTCGATGAGTGCCCTAATTATTTTATAATATTGACAAATATGGGCAAATGGAAGTTTAGATGTTATACCTAACATCTCTTATTACTATAGTATAGTGTTTATACAATTGTATAGCATAAGAAAAAAGGAGAAAGTAGAATTATGGTGGACAATTTGTGTTCCACAGCTTTTCAACATTGTGCATCTGTACTTTAGTGGATACACATGCTCACGAATTCAGTTGATGGCTAATTGCTATAATTTAGTAATAACATTATGAAATGAGAAATATAATGGTACTCATTATTTGCTTGGTACTCAACACACAAGCTAGAACTTGTGGGTGTCAGCTGCCTTGTAACTCACTATATTCTTATTATTGTTTGGTACTCATTGTTTTTGGTACTCATCACACCTCCCAGAACTAATTAACAATGAGTACCAAGGTACCACTATATTTATCATTTAGCCAGCTACATTTTTATTTACTTTAGAATGAAAACTTTTAGAACCACATGAGAAATGGAATCAATTCAAACAAACAAATTAGAATCAGAACGATCTCCTACATTCCAGTTTTTAATTGAGGGGATTCTTACCAAATGCTACAGGAAGACAAACTGCAGAAGGAGAAGTCTATCTCTATAGAGTCCATGCCTTCTCCCCACCCTCATGTCCCACAGCTGAAGTCTCTTGCCTTAATACAGGCAACTTTAGTATTAGGAATACTGCATCTTCAGATTTCAGGAAGAAATACATTTATCCTATAGTCCCACACACCTTTCCTCATTGACTGCTATAGATTGCAATGCTTATAAGCCATAACTACTTGTCCAAACTGATTTGATGTATCTAAAACAGTAGAACAGCAGCACATTAGGAAAAACTGTATTAGCTTGTCACAAAATGACCAGATATAGCTTTCTCTCCATTGAGCCTGGTACAAAACCACCCCTTTGCTACACTAACATTATGCTACTTACGTATTAATAGTGATGTTGTGCTTCTTGCTCTTGCCACCCTGGTTATTACTAGTTTCTGACATGATCAAGGTGTTTAAAGTAAAAAAAAATGTATTCTGAATATACTATCTGTCTCCCAACACAATGGCGAAGAGAACACTGAAGTAAATAAGCAGCAGCTCTTATTGCCAGTATGCCAGCACTCTGAGAAATAAGATTCAGCAAATGTCTAAGTTACTAGATTGCTGCTTTAAAATCCAAATTAGGGACAAAGCCCGACTCCCTCAAAGCTACTGTTGAAATAGGAAACTGTTTATGTGGTAACCATGACAGCCACCTTTTCCGCATGTAGCTATATGATTGGCTGACAATAAGAGAAAGCCTGGATGAAAACAGAGATTGGATAGCCTTTATTTGCATTTCTTACCCTCTTGGGTTATTGCAGGAACTTAGAATCTACTCTGGAAATGTTATGACTATTGCTAGTTTCAGATTTGAAAGTTCTGTCTGCCTTTCATTCCATCTAAATAAAAGGGGAAATTATGCAGCTAAACCTCTTTGTAAATTTGATTTACTCTCATCCACCGATGCTGCATTTTGAACTATATTACTAACACATAAAATAGATAATTTTCCTTAGGAACTCATTAAGAAGTGTAGCTCATAGCAACTTTGGGCTTAATCTGAAATCTCATGTAATATATTAAGAAGAGATAAATTTGATATAGATGTTGCATGGGACTCTTTTTGCATGTAATTTTTTCTGTCATTATTCTATCTATAAGTTTTGATTGATCTATATACTGTTTTATATATTTCGCTTTTATCAATTGTTAAACAATGGTCAAAAATTGGGGCTACCTTAAAGAATATGCAGAAGCTTCAGCTGGTGCAAAATGCAACAGCTCAGGCAGTTCTGGGTGCTGGTTTTTCAGGACATAGGATGCCTCTGCTCCATGGCTCTATTAGCTGTCTTTGTGAAGCTGGGGTGGGCGTGGCCTGCGAGTGACGCATCTGGCCCGCGGGCCACCACTTTGACACCCTTGATCTAGAGTCATGTATACAAGATGGGAGGGCCATATAAATTTATTAGTAAATTAATTCTAATTGCACTATAACTTTGTTCTATGTGGGAAAGGTAGGGTATGCTTTACATATGTTCACTCTCAATCTGAGCCCATGTTATTGTGAAGCTGTATATATTGATCCATGACAAAAAAGAGCTGTTCTTTATTTTTTTCCTGCTGCTTGGCTTTTTGTAACAACGTAAAAATAGTAAAGTTTATGCCATTAAGAAAGTATCCAAAATGAATAAACAGAAAATTAAATTTAGAACTTCTATATTTAAGAATATTTCTTGGAGAATAATACTTTTTCATTTACATCAGTAAGATTCATTTTTATATTACATTGCATTGTTTTACACCTAGAGGACTATATATAATAATATCAAATTTATATTCTAATGGTTACTTTCTAGTTACTTATAAACATGATATATTTCTTAAATGCATTTGAGGCAAATTGTTTATAAGCGCATAAATAAATCCAAAGAAACAAGTTTTATATAACAAACATGTCAGTTCAGAAATCATATCCCAAAATAAGCTTCTTTTGATTATTTCTTGTCATATCTGTATGTGTGTGTGTGTGTGTGTGTGTGTGTGTGTAAAATATATGTAATAGATTTTGCACTACTAGTTTTATTTATTTGATTTTTTAAAAATCCCATCTTTATTACTTTATAAGCAACTCAAGGTCACAAACATACCTAATACTCCTATCTCCTCTTCCTATTTTTCCCACAACAACCCCATGAGGCTTAGAGTAATTGGCTCAAAGTTATCCAGCTGGTTTTTCATGCCTAAGGCAGGACTACAACTCAGAGTTTCCTAGTTTCTCGGTCAACATCTTAAACACTACACCAAGTTGGTTGGCAAATGAGTCTAGTTTCTGAAAATTGTTGTTTCTTTTTTTTTGTTAACGTTTTCTGAAGATGCAACCATTTTTGCCTTTCCAAACTAATATTGGATGTTATATCCATAATATTCCTATGTCTTTTATGTTTATCAGTTTTTAACAGAGGCTATGATACCTAAAGCAATTTCAATGGCAGTTAAGCTGTAGATTTTCATTATATTACTGTATCAAAAATTCAGAATAGCTAAGCAAATGCAATTCTTTCTGCAAATAATTTGCAGTCCGGTTCAACGTATCTTCCAATGGGGCTGGAAGCCATATTATGCTACTATCATAAAAGAGCAATTTATGAATGTACCTATGATACTTAAAGTATTTATACAAGTTTTGCCTTCTGCTGAGAATTCTTTTTTTATTAATATTCTTGTTAAAGACTGATTCATTTCTTTTACATTTTCATTGTGTGTTTGCTAGTTAGCAGTGACATTCAAATAGTCTTTTTATGCAATTCAAGTCTGTGTGTTTATTCAAGAGTCATGACTTTCAAATGAAATAGGGCTAGATCTATTCAATCCATTTCTGATGGCATTTTGGGGAGAATGTTCAATTCAGTGAAACTTACAATGAAGCATGAATTTAATAGTTCGTAACTCTAGACCAGGGGTAGGCAACCTTGGCTCTTTTATGACTCGTGGACTTCAACTCCCAGAATTCTGGGAGTTGAAGTCCACGAGTCATAAAGGAGCCAAGGTTGTCTACCCCTGTTCTAGACTGTACTCCTACAACGACATTCTTACTAAACATTTTACTACCAAGAAGGTATGAATTGGATTGGTTGAGATACTGTTCTCTTGCTCCATATTTGGTTATGGAGACATATGTCAATTATTGAAGGAATGGAATCTATAATTATAATAAACTAGTTTTAAAATGAAACCTCATTAGTCAAGATTACCAGATCTGACCTGTATTAAATCCAGAAAAGCACTAAATATCAGCAGAAAATATTAAAAATTCTTTTTATGCTATTGGTATCTCAAGATGTTTTCAGGCAAAATTTGATAGACTTAGTCAGTAGTTTTAAGTAGGTGCAATGAAAACTATTAATGCACATGGCAGAGGCTAATTTGTGAGCTAGCTTGCTCATAGTGGGCTCAGATTTGGAGTCAGAGAAGAGACTGACAACAAGGAGCCAGACCCAAAGACAGCTTCAGAAATGCTAACAGACAATGAGTAAACAGAAGAGGTAAGGCAAAACAGCAGATACAACTGCCTACTCTCTCTGAAAATGACAGGGCAGAATTATCACACTCTCCCAATGCAGAAACGTAGTAGGGTGGAAAGAGAATGGAGCAAAGGCTATGTTCTCTCAGATTCTGAGTTCCAGCACTTTCTTCCTCTTTTCTCTTTTGTGAAAAACTTATCGAATCAGATTAGGTTATTGTAATTCAAACACATTGAACAAATACAGAGCTCAAATAGACACACCTTTACTACTATTCCTGACCCAATAGTTATCAACTACTGTAGTTTTATGCCTCAGTTAATTGTTTTGCATCCTTACTGCATAGAACACTAGCAGAAAAAAAAAAGGGATGAAAATAATAGAATCCATGATGATGGTTTTTTTTACAAAAATGGGCAATATTTATCTTTCTTAGATATTCAATTGGGCAATTTGTAAAAAATTTTCCCATCTGCGTGCTTTCTGAATTTGTAAAAATCAATTTTACAAATTTTACAATTTGTGAAAGTCTTTTGATAATGTGACCTTCACTAGGCAAAAATCTGGTGCTGGAATTAAGACTATCCTCCTCATTATAATTTAATAGAAGACTTCAGGGACTTTATGCTGCAGGCCTTTTAATGTTTACATATATTATTTTTTTAGTTTTTAGGGGTTTTTTACGGTCCGGTAATCCCTTGGGATAGAGTTGGGGAGGCTAAATGGAACTGAGCATTTACTGGCCAGATGCCCTTCCTGATGCCTATGTGGAGTTCTCATCAGATATTTTTCTTTATGTCCTGAGAAACAACTGCCGCTACTTAGGATTGAACTCTCAACCTTCCGAGTGGGAGGCAAGCATCTTCACCACTAGGCCACCATGCCATTCATATAGTTTTTAGTGTTTATATGATTATACTTAGGCTGCCTAAAATACATTTGTTAAATACATACAGAGAGACTTTATCAATAAATTAAAATTTAGTACTGTATCAAGCCATAGAAGGAGAACCAGTCTGGTCCAGTGGTTAAGGAGACTGTGAGTTCTAGTCCAGTGGTGGCGAACCTATGGCACGCGTGCCAGAGGCGGCACTCAGAGCCCTCTCTGTGGGCACGCATGCCATGCCCCGGAGATGGCGAGGGACTGGCCCCCACCGCCCTGGCCCCGCCCACCCAGTCTGCCATGACCATTGCAGCCACGCCCACCCGGCACCCGGTGATAAATAAGTGGGTTTTGGGTTGCAATTTGGGCACTGGGTCTCTAAAAGGTTCGCCATCACTGTTCTAGTCCCTTCTTAGGCATAAAGCCGACTGGGTGACCTTGGACCAGTCTCTCTCTCTCTCTCTCTCTCTCTCTCTCTCTCTCTCTCCTCCAATGGATCAACTCTCGGTTAGAACATAGGATATAGAATCATAAGGCTGGAAGGGACCTCGGAGGTCTTCTAATCCAACTCCCTGCTCCAGGCAGGAGCTTACATCATCCCAGTTAAATGGTTGTCCAGACTATTTTTGAAAACCTCCAGTGATGAAGCACTCACAACTCTGGGAGGCAAGATATTCCATTGATTAATTGTTCTCCCTGTCAGAAAATTTCTCCTTGCTTCTAGGTTGGATCTCTTTTTAACAAGCTTCCACCCATTACTTCTTGTGCTGACTTTCGGTGCTTTGGAGAATCAAGTCAGTTTCCTCTTCTCTGTGCTATCCCTTCAAGTACCGGAAGACAGTTACCATGTCCCCCCAAACTTTCTCTTTGATAGGCTACCTAGCTCCCTCAACTGTTTATCATATGATTTAGATAATCACCCCCCAAAAAGTAGACCCCACAACTGTGGAAAAATGCTAGGAAGGAAAAAACTTTCCTGTACAGCCGTATGTCTTTTAGTTACGATTTCAAACTATTTCATTCCATTTAAATATTGAATTCTACTTTATTTAAAACCTAAAAAGGTATTTATCACATGAAGTGGTAAATCAAAAATTATACATTTTTATTGTACATCCCAATTCCATGACATGTTTACTTACTTGTGAATTCCTTTTTTGGTTAAAAGTCTACTACTTACAAAAAAGCTCCAATAAATTTCAAAGTAGATGTGCACTGGGTTATAGTTATTCAGTTGATACACAGACTTGCAATATGTTAAAATATATGGCTTTATTGTGTGGCAAAAGCCTTAAAGCACTAAATCAGATACATCAAGCACTATGCTCAGGTATCAAATTTTATATGTGTGTGTACTGTATGAGTACAAATAAAAAATAAATAAAATGGATTCAGAATATTATTAACTTAATATCTGTACAATTACTATATAAATCTGAAACACAAACAAAATCAATCAGCAACTATTCGTAGTAATATTGCTCTGCTAGTTCAACAGAAGGAAAATCTATTCATTGAGTTTAAATGAACAGAATGCTGATAAAGTCTTGTCATTCTCATCACAGTTACTCTTTAGTAAGTTAGCAGCAGAATAAAACATTTCCCTTTAGTTTTTGAATGCTGCTTTTCTATATCATATTTGCATTTATGTATTATTCTCATAAAAAGCCAGTATTGCCATAATTATTGGCCTACTATCATTTACTGCATAGTAAGGATGCCTAAATTAACATAGCTTCCTTTCTAGAATACATTCGGTGGGATTCTTTCTTCCAAATAACAGAAGATTTAAATCTTAATTGTTCTATTGTCAGCTGTAATACAAAGGAAATAGTAAATAAATGAAAGTAATTTAGGTACATCTTTTATTTTAAACATCTAAATTATTACCATACTAGGAACTTATTCAAATGAATATGATTGTACTCTTAGCTGAAATTTCATACACTAGGAAGCCCTTTAACATGAGATGCTGTTACAGAACCAGCACATTCATAAAATAGTAAGTACCAACAACTGACTACTCTAATAAAAAATGACTCAAAAGTAAAAAATAATAACCAATGGTATGCCTAATAAACATATATATAATATGTTGTAATATAAATGGAAAAAACAACAAAACCTTTTATGTACATTTTAATTTACTTTATGCACAGGTAATCCTTGAGTTTACAACTATAATTCAGCCCGGAATTATGATCGCAAGTTGAAGCATCACATGACTGGTGATGCTTCAAATGTATAACCATTTTTTACAACAGTCATTAAGCAAATGCCATAGTCATTAAGTGAATGCCATGGTTGTTAAGCAAATCCATTTTCCACACAAGCATTTTTTTTTGCCAGAAACAGGAAGTAAATGCTGGAAACCAACAAAAAAAGATTGCAAATCCTGGTTATGTGACTGCAGCACCAGTTGCTAAGTGGCCAAAATGGGATGACATGACTGCAGGGAGGGGTGCTGCAATCGTAACTCTGAAAACGGGTCATAAGTAACTCTGGGGAAGTCCATCATAATTTCAAACTGTTGTTAAATGACTGGTTATAAGTCAAAGACTACCTGTACATTTGCCATACTAAACATAAAATTTATTTATTATTATTTATTAAACAAATTCATATAGCCACCCAACTCACACATCAGTGACTCTGGGCAGCTTCAACATTTAAAAATCCTCCCCTACCCACATTTGATAATAGTGATAAAGTAAGAATGGTGCAGACAAAAATACCCTGTATAATTTGTATTTTAATGTTATAAAAATCATATAATTTCAATTAAGAACTACACATACCGTGATCAATTACCTTTTCAGAAATACTTTCTTACTTAACCAGATAAACAAAATGACCGTGGGTGGATTGCTATTGCTTGGATTTTAAAGTTACAGAAGAAAACATCATTTTATTTAAAAAGATGCATAGCAAGACAAATATAAACACTTTTTATTTAACAAAGGATGCTTTTGATGACATTTGTGGTTGATTTACCACGGTTTATAAATATTCTAACTTTTCACATTTTTCTCCTTGACTTAAAGTGACATGCTGCTAACCATGTTGGAATACCAGTTTGTCCAGATAAATTAGCACATTCAGCATGGTTTGCTTTTATGTATAGTTAGAGCAAAGTACAACTATATTGGGAACATCTTCACCTTCTGATAAATTGAGTGTAATTCTTGAAACAATGTCATTTTTGAATGCACAGATGTAATGTTGGATTTGCCCTTGAATAATCACAGGATTCAATCCGTTCCTTGCTGAAGGGACTTTTTGGCATCAAAGGATGACATTTCGGAAGAGGCAGTTATACTGTCTGATGTTCTTCCCGAACTCATTTGCAATATTATTGTTATATAAATTGAGCAGTTCATTAGGTAGAGGTTGCAAATTGCCTATTCTGACCTTCTTCTTCATATAGCAGAAATTGGCATTTTTTCCAGGGAACAAGAACACACAAGGAGGGCAGATTTCGGCCATAGCACCAATATCAGCAGAAATATTACATTGTGCAAGTTATGCATTTTGCTTTTTGTTTTTTCTCTGTTGAGGTCTTGTTGAAAGTGGTATTGTCGTGCTGAGGAACTCTCACAGTAATTAAGGTTTGTCAAATATTTTTAAGTTGATCTTTCCTTTCCTCTTCTATCTTTTCTTGTCTTCTCATTCTGTATCTTGCCTTAGGATTCTGGAGACATGCAGCCCTTTCATCTTCCATTTCTTCATCTCTCCTCCTCCTGCTGCATCCCAATATTTGGTGTCATCTCTTGATTATGACACCAACCATCTCTTTCTTTGTGGCATAATTATGCTGACAATATTTTACTTTATTTTTATTTAATTTGTTTTTAGCCATAATGTTGTATGTTGCTATTGTCAACTCAGAATAGTTTAGAATCTCTGCCAGCTTCT
Organism: Azemiops feae; assembly: GCA_023970755.1. Taxonomy (NCBI): domain Eukaryota; kingdom Metazoa; phylum Chordata; class Lepidosauria; order Squamata; family Viperidae; genus Azemiops; species Azemiops feae. Next base: position 2,083,423 of record JALGBA010000202.1, on the reverse strand, counting down.
CCATTGAGTTGTATGAAGCTGTCAGAGATAGCTTAAAACTGGGAACATGTGACCTCCTGAGGGCTAGGCAGGACAGGTCTATTTTTTTTCTCTGGTAGTTGGAAGAGGGGCCAATCTACATCAGTTTCAGAGTAGGAAGCAGTTGAAAAATGAACCAAGGTGGGCATGTGCAAGTTTGTGTGCAGAGAACAAGCACAAAATCAATAAAAATATCTAGGCCTTTCTTTATGCACCTTAAATCTATTGCTTCTTTAAGAGCCACATCATGAGTTAATTCATCATTACAGAGTAAACGAGGAAGCAAGGGATTGTGAGATTCACTGGGGAACTGCACAGAATATTTAAAATGAAGATCATGTGACTGCAGCAGCAACCCAACAGCAGCCAGTAGCACTGAAGCAGCCACAACTTCCCCAAATTTTATTCATTCAAGAGTCATGGATCCTAGATTTTGAATACATTCTGTATATTAGCCTATGTCAGGTATCTGGTTCAAAAATTGTTGCCCTATGACGCACCATTTCACCCAGGTAAAAGTTATGACAATGAGAGTTTCAGTGGTATATAGATTAAGAATCTCTAGATAATATGCAATCATTTTTTCCCCAAAGAGGACTGAAAATTGTGATAGTACCCCCATAGACTCCTCATTTTTTGCCTGTTATAAAACAAAAAGATACTAATAAACAGAATATATCAATGACCCACTATGATAAACTAGGTGTCAGTTCAATGCCATTTACTTGATAGAGCTAAGAAGTATAGTCAAGTGTCCTTGACAAGCAGCAACTACTACTAAAACAAGCTGAAAATCCTAAAAATGTCTAACCAGTAGTAAGACAAATCCAAACTCAAGACCATGCTAAACACAGGAGGAATTAAGGGCCACAAAGTAGGCAAGGCTGTGTTGTCATTTTAAAGAGTTTTAAGTGTCTGTTTTAGGGATAACACTTTAATTTTAATTTATTCCCTCTCCAAAATTGAAAAAAATTGTATTGTAGTCAGTTTTCAGCAATCATGTAACACTGCTCCAGGGATCACAAGACTCTACCTCTGCTAAAGATGTCCAATATATACAAAAAGTCACATTATATAAAGTCACTTGACAGTGGGATGGGTGACATATAGCATAGATTAAATAAATAAAATAAAATGTTTCATGATTGCTTAAAATAACCTGCCACCCAAATTAGGTTTCAATTGCTACCAAGCTAATCAGTGCAGTCAAATAACTCTTAAATTGAACTGAAAGAACAATTTAGTTGTGGAAGTCTATATTCCAACTAACAAGCAAAACTAAACTAAATATGCAGTGCAAAATTTGAAAATTGTTACTAACAAACAGTGGGTTCAAATCAACTTAATGTACAATATAATCAGACAAGACACTAAATTCTCATATTAAAGATGTATTTATTTAAGCATTTATATAGTTATCCAACTCAAATTATGTGATTCTGGGAGGTATACAAATAAATATGCATATTTATTTGGGAGTAGTTGCAAATTATTATTTCTATGTTTTGTATTTTATCCATGTGTTCCTTTTTACTGAAATATGTGAATGTGCCATACAATCAATTAGTCAGTCAGCAGTTTGGTGGTTGAGAGATCAGGCTAGAAACTGGGAGATGATGAGAGCTAGTCCCACCTTTAGTACACTAAGCCAGAGAGGCAACCTTTGGCCCATCTCTCTCTCTCAGCCCTAGAAAGCAGGTAATGCAAACCACTTCCAATATCTTGCCAAGAAAACTGCATGGATTTTCAGGCAGTCATCAGGAGTCAACACTGACTCAAAGGAACACCACCATCCCAATTGCAAATTAGGGGTAATTGTTTATGGCATATCTATGAAACTCAATGTATCATGACTTGCATACAACAGGATCTAAAGATTTATCTTTTTTAATTTCATACCCAATATCAGCACTGTCTATATTAACATTCTTCAAATGTCCCTTCTACATAGTTGGTAATTCGTAGAATAAGTCTTCAAGAAGACACATTAAGACACAATAAAACCACATCCTGGATTTCAACAGAACAGATTGTACTGCAATGCACTTTTATGATTATATTGAAATTCCACTGCTTTCATCTTCACATTTACAGTGCAACATTTTATGTCCTGTTGGAAATCCTGCTGAGTTCAGCAGTATTCAGTAGAATCTTATGCATATTTATTGGAGTGCAATAGTTGCATGTAACTAGAGACTGTCCCACTGAAATCAGTAGATACAAAACAGGCAGCGCTGGGTTTTTTTTTTCCTAATGGGTTAAAGGGCTGTCTTTACATCCTTAACTATGTTAAACAGCTCTGGAATATTTTCAGCCACTAAATGTCAGAAGACCCAGGTTACTTGGTCGGCACTGTGTCATCAAACTTTGATGGCACAACAGATACAGTTCTAAGAACCCCAAAAAGGAAATCCTTTTGCTTTGGGGGGAGTGGTTGCAAATTGCTGAGTTGTAACCCGAGCCCTCTCCCCACACATACGCAGAATGGCAAACCATAAATCAGTCGCTTCAATCCTTGTCTCCTATGACACTTGCACTCTTGGCTCTTGTTATGAACCTGATGGTGCAGTGGTTAGAATGCAGTACTGCAGGCTACTTTTGCTGCCTGCCAGCTGCCTGCAGTTTGGCAGTTCGATTCTCACTGGCTCAAGATTGACTCAGCCTTCCATTCTTCTAAGGTCGGTAAAATGAGGACCCAGACTGTTGGGGGCAATATGTTGACTCTGTAAACCTCTTAGAGAGGGCTGTAAAGCACTGTGAAGCGGTATATAAGTCTAAGTGCTATTGCTATTTTCTCTACATAGTCTTTTAAATATACAGGTAGTCCTCAATTTATGACAACAATTGAGCCCAAAATTTCCGTTACTAAGCAAGACAGTTGCTGAGTTTTGCCTCTTTTACAAGCTTTCTTGCCATAGTTGTTAAGTGAATCGTTGTAGCTCTTAAATTAGTAACATGGTAGTTAAGTGAATCTGGTTTCAGATTCTGGCTTGACTTTGCTTGTCAGAAGGTCAGATGACTATAATGGGACTATAATGCAACCTCATAAATATGTGCCAGTTGCCAAGCATCCAAGTTTTGATCACATGACCATGGGGATGCTGCAACCTTCTAAGTGTGAAAAAAAAGGTCAAGTCACTATTTCCAGTGCCCTTGTAACTTGGGTCACTAAACAAATGGTTGCAAGTCGAGGACTACCCATATGAGACAGTATAATGTAATAAATAAATACTACAAAACTAAAACAATTACCAGTGTATCCTTTCCCAACTGGAAACGTGAGGCTAGTATTACTACCCTGGCTGACATAATCTTCCCTTTAGGGATAACTTTTTTCAGAAAACAAACGGCAAAGGAGCCATTCAGTTTTGGCAGCAGCGCCAGGCTTCAAGCAAGAAGCTGGTCCTTTTTTCCGGTGCCGCGTTTCCCACCTGTTAGTCCCCGCTCCTGTCTTCGTGACGCGGAAGCTGCCATTCTTAAGACCATGGGCAAACAGGTACGTGAAGAGATTAGCCTGGGGGTGGGGGAAGAGACGGGTGAGCCCTGATCGACTCTTCCCTCGTTTCAGGAAAGATAAAAGGCAGCGCTAGCCTGATCTGGAGTGGAGGGAGTGGATTTAGGTCTTTCCCCGTCATGAGTCTCCCTCTTCTTGCTCTTATCCCTGCTCATTTGCGATACGGGAAGTGGCTATCGCTACTTATTTGACCCAAGTATGGAAAGAATTTGGGCTCCGTTCTTCTACCGTGGGGGAAATGAGCGAAAGGAAACGTGCGAAGAGAGCGCTGGGGGGGGGTAACTTTGGCAAAGCGGAAGCTTTTGACTCACCCCGGCCCGTCTAGGCGGGTGGGTTGAGTCGCGGGCTTGTACGAGATGCTCATTTTTGGCGGCCCCGCGTTACGTGTGGGAACTGTCGTCCGCCCAGAGAAGTCGGGACCTCGCTCTGGGTGGGGACTGCGCGTGCGTAGCCCGTTTAAAACACTTTTTTTTTTTTTTTTTTTTTACAAACGGCCCCCGGAGACGCGGCGAAGTCCCGAAGAGATCGTTTCTCTTCCCGTATTCGGGGGGGGGGGGGGGGGGGGGGAAGAGCCTTCCGCGAGCGCGACGCCGGGAAGCGGACGCCGCCGTCTCGTGACTTGAAGCGCTCGCGCTGGCAGAGAAAGAGAAGGCAGGCAAAAGCGGGCGGGCAGGCGCAAGCGGGCGGACGGGCGGGGGAGCGGAGAGGCGGTGTCGCGGGCGCGCCCACCTCCTTTGCGCGGTGACGTTGGGCCTCTTCCTCCCCCTGGTGGCTTCCCGCTCCCTCCTCCCTGCATCCACTGCTGCCGCTTCCCAGAGCCTGTGAGCCGTCGCCGCCGCCGCCGCTCCCGCAGCCTTCCCGTGCCATTTCCTCCTCTCCGCCGCGGCGGCGATGTGATTCCCTTCTCCAGGCTCGGCCCGCCCCAGCTGAGCGGCGAACATGGCGGAGGTAAGTGAGGGAGAGTCGCGGGTGGCGGCGAGGAGATGGAAGGAAAGGATGGGAAGGAGGGAGGGAGACCGAGGAGAAGGAGGAAGAGGAAGAAGCGGCGGCCGGAGAGGGAAAAGAGATGAGTCGAGTCCGGGGCCAAACCGGGAACTTGTTGCGCGGCCGCTGCCCTCCTTTTCCTTTCGCTTCCCCACAAGTTAGTTACAGAGATGAGAGGAAGGTCCCGAGATGGGCCTGGGTGGCGTCTTGCGCCTAGAACTCGCGCTCCCCCCCCCCGGGCCGGTGAGGACGCCCCGGTCCTGCGGGACCCGGCGTGGCGGGATGGGTTGGGCGAAGGGGGGGACGAGAAACGTTGACATAACCGTTTCGCTTCCTTCTGGGATGAGAGGTGCCTTCCTGCGAAGGAGAAGAGAAAAAAAGGCTGTTGCTTTCTTCCTGTTTGGGACAGTCGGGATTCACCCAAGTTGCCCTCTTGTTTGTCTCCCCCCCCCCGCAGAAGAGTGGGAGGCGGAAAGGGAGATCTGGGGAGACCCGAAAGCTTCATGGGGCGACTTGGGGAGTCAGAGAGGCTTATTTTGCTGAAGCGCCCCCTCCCCTTCCGACGGTTGGGTGTTTTAGTCTTTGAAAGTCTTGGAAGGGGGGAGAGCTCTGTGCTGCTCCAGCACTTACAGTGGCAGGATACTTTCTAACAGGTTAAATTCTTGGCCTGGGAACGCTGGGAAAAGGCCATTCTCAGCTTGGACTGGGATGGGAAGGGGGTTGTAATTCGCCAGAACTGTAATGTTTGTCGCTCCCTCCCCCCCCCCTTGAAATTCAGAAGCTCAAAATGGTGTTTTAGACTCATGGTATGATTGAGCAACTTATCAGACTTGCTCAAGGTGGCTGGGCAGGAGGTGGCGGCACCTGTCCAGCTTTTTGTGGGCGAGTAAGCTAGGCAGGGACTGGCCTGGTGAAGAGTGAGATGGAAGACCACCAAGGGATACCAAATCTATAGGCTAGAGAGGAAACTTGAAAAAACACCCAGAAAGAACAATAGCAAACCAATTCTGTTTTGCTGCCAAGCGAAAAGCATATGGATGTAGATGAGCTTGACTAGGAGAGCTTACTTTAATTCTTTATGCTACCATATAGCCTTTGATTGATTCCTACAAGTAATGGGGTATTGTTTCAAAGTTGATAGTAGTATAGTTTACTGACATTTGGATATTCTTTAAAACATTGATGTGTTTTTTGGTGTAAGGAAAACCTCTTAAAATCTCTTATCCCAGCTTGAAGGAATTAGTTATCTCAAAAATTGATAACGTGTTTTAGCACATCTTTGAAAAGGAGCATCTTTCCCCACTCTGCTTAAAAAGTGTTATAATTATTCCATGTGGAGCCAAACAAATACAGTGCTTTGATGCCTATGCTATCCTCATCTTTGCTCATTTTATAAATAAGATTGTGTCCATGTGACATTTTTGTTTAAAATGATACCAAAAATGAAAAGATGTAAAAGAAATTGGTTTGTATTTGCAGTTATATTAATATGTGAAAAAATAGGTAAGCTCATCTCAGGACAGGCAAGAGAACAGTTTTCAGGAATCCATTAAAAAAGGAAAAGATCAGAGAATATTAATCATTATAGTTGAGATTCAGAAAATGAAACTGATTAGTTTCATGAACATGTGGCTCATGTTCAAACTTGCCTGTTTTCGCAGTTTCCTTTTTGAAAACTTAATGGTTTTTACATCTGTTTGATACAATGAGTTAAAAATGAGTATACTTAACTTTTCTTTGTTTTATTACAATGTTGAAAGTGTCTTCTGTTTTTGTAGTAGCTTTTTGCCTGCTTTTCTAAATAGATAAAGTAGTATTTACCTTAAAGTTTATCATGACATAATTCAATTTTTAATAGTGGGGCTGAAGACTTAATATGAATATGTCCTATTGTTTTCTGGAGTTTTGTATCTACTTGTATATTTGTATTAGTTTTATATTTATTTAGTCAGTTTTATGCTGACTAAATAACTTTTCTATTTTATTCTAACAGAATGGTGAAAGTAAATTCAATCAAAAATTTGACCTCTCTAATTATAGGCTAGAGGAAGAAATATATGCATACTCAGAACCATATTCTACATTGCTTCTGAAACAAGACTGTTTTGAAGTAACGATACTGCTAGATGATCAGGCTATCTAATGATTTTTTTTTCTCTGTTTACTTTTTACCATTCTGTTTTGTTATCAGAGGGATTTGTAAAGTAATTTACAAAGGAGTATATTTTTAAACAAAATCTTTATAATCAAAACCAAAAAAATAGAATAATAAAAATAAAAACAAATTGTAACAATTTCATTAAAACAAGATGGAACTATTGAAGAGTTTTTCCCCTTAGGAGACACATGTTTACTGAACTCATCAAAAATTCTCCAAATCATTACCTGATCCAACTAAAGAGGCACTAAATAAGGCAATCATTCCTGGGGAAAATATTTTTGAGCAGTATTATCATAACAAAAAATATGCATGAGTGAGAGTATTAATAATATTGCTAGCTACTAATTTCGTTTCAATAGTTTTAAAATAATTCAAGTTTCCTTTAATTATCAAAATACTTTAAAGACCAAATAATCTGATCTGATCACCTAGTGGTTTTTATATGTAGAATTAAACTAGTAATTTTTAACTGGGAAAAGGTATTGCATTGTAGAATATGGAAAGACATACATTTTTTGGACCTCCTCATCACACAAATTTTATATATTATATTGGCTTTGCAAAGCAAGCTGTTTCTGTTGTAAGAAAAAAAGCAGGTTTTCTGGTTTCTATAGTTTCCATTTTCACAGACTAATCAATAAACAATAAACTAACCTAATTTGTCCCACTTGAATAAAGTACCAGGAAAATTACATTTGTAAAAGTTTACAAATTTCTAAAAGCTAGTAAAAGTTTTTACATTTTGTAGTAAGTTACATTAACTGCAGAATTTTGATATGCATTCATTATATAGTTGAATCAATAGTATATGGGAAGTTAAAGCTGTAGAAAAAAAGTTTATGGTAAATTACTGTCAGACTCATTGACAACTGCTTAAATGGAAATTTATTCTTAGAGGTATGATTGTCACAAAGATCTTTTTAGCAAAATTAATAGAGATAGACGGGATGGGCTTACTAGAATTTCAGCAATTAGTTATTTTCAATTTAGAATCAGTATATAAATTAAAATTCTCAACAACTTTCAGACATTGATAAGGAAATGGATTTCTGCCTGATAACAAGGAAGCTTACATAGGTTGTTTATATGTTTTTATCAGTTGGGGAACTAATTCTTACTCTACTTTTATTTGCTTATCATTATGTCAATGGTTATTTATTTGCTTATCATTATATCATTAGTTCAAAGTTATGGCGGCCTCTGAAAAAGTGACTTATGACCATAATGGTTCTCAAAATTACAACCAATGCACCACCCCAAGCTCACATGATCATAATTTGGGTGCTTGGCAACTGGCTCACATTTATGATGGTTACAGCATCTTGCAGTCACGGTCATGATTTGTTACCTTCCCATCCGTCTTCCAACAAGCAAAGTCAGTGGAGGAAGTTGGATTACAAACGCTGTTATTCACTTAACAACCACAGTAAAAATGGTAGTACACTCCAGTCCAGTCACCTAATGACTCATTTAATGACCGTATTACTTAATGACCAAAATTGCCATCCCATTTATGGTCATAAGTTGAGGACTACTTGTTGCAATAAAAACATCAATACTTACCATACAATCAAGCAATACAATGCCAACTTTGAGAGAGGTGTTCAATTTAAAAAGCAACATAGCATTGCAGAGTTAAAAGCAGGGGCATACAAACAGCAAAGGCAAGGCCTTTCCCAGTTAAAAATTAATGATTCTACCCACACGAGCTCAGAAATACAAAATATTCCAGTTTCTCCCTTGCTCCATACCTTCAATCTTTCAAAGAAACAAGCCTGGTCTCACAGTGCTCCAGCAAGAGAAGAATGGCATGTGAGGATAGAGCTGCTGCTACTACATCATTCTCCACTGTTGTTCCCAAGTAAGGTGTTGCCTCACCTCCTATTCTTCAGCCAGGAATGGGATGCTTTGCAATGACTAAGAGAGTAAGAGGAGATCCTTGTGAGGCTTAAGCATGTTGTGACAGCAGCAGAGAAGAAGCAGCTCATGATGTCTCTCTTCTCTTTCTCACAATCAGTCTCAATTGCGAGAGAGTCAACAACTTAACTCTCAAATCGCATAGCTCCTTGTGAGAGTTTTGCTTTGAGGCCCAGAGAGCTTCTACATACACTACATGTTCTGACAATGAGAATATTTATTTGTTGAAAGCAGAATGAGAAGGGAGCCAATTTTTTTCTTCTTTGGTAGTAAATTCTGTAATTATGCTATAGAATCTGGTTTCCAGTGATGATAATAAATTATCAATATTTATTTATTGCATTCATATCCTACCACAGTTCAGATAGACTCTTGGCTTTAACATTAATATGGAAATAAATGATACTTCAAATTTCCTGGTCTCACATAGTTTAGAACTTTGTAGATCAACCCGAGTACATTGAATTGCACCTAGAAGCACAATAAAAAGCAATGAAATGTTTGAAGAGCAAAGTAATGTGATTGTGGAACATATGCTTTGCAAAAGTCTCCCTGCTGTCTTCTGCACTAGCTCCAGTTCCTGATCTATAGCTTGTTATATAAAACAGGTTTGTCTAGGATGGTAAAGTTAAAGAGATCTTGAAAATCACCTGGCCCAGCTCACTGTTCATTTTAAGATTTTTTAGTGAAAGGATCCTTTTTTAGTATGCTTGACAGAAGGCTGCCTAGCTTCTGCTTCAATACCTCCAAAGAAGAAGAAACATACAACTACTTGAGGCAATCTGTTTGATTGCCAAACAGCCCTCAAATTTTGAAAGATTTCCTCATTCTATTTATAAATTTGTAAACTATTTCAGTCAAAGTGACACTAAATCAGAGGTCCCCAACCTTTCGGGCACCAGGGACCGGTTCCGTGGAGAGAGGTTTTTCCACGGACCGGAGGGAGCGTGGTTTTGTGTGCTGCCTGCATCCCGCAGATGGGGCTTTGCTTGTTTGTGCGGACCGGTTGCTGGCATGCCACGGCCTGGTATCGGTCCACGGACCGGGGGTTGGGGACCCCTGCTCTAAATTATGATAAAGCAATTGCCAATGCATTGGCAATAAATTGCAACAATAATGAAAGAAAAGCAGAATCTTATTATGTTTTAAAATTATAATATAGCATTCCTACACCAGGTACTCTATAGCAGTCAGAAACCAAAGGTATTCCAGAAAGCCAAGTTTTATGAACTTCTAGAGCATCATGACAGTGGGAGCTACTCTTGCCTTGGAGGGGGGACAACCTTTTCCAGAGGAGAGAAGCCCACAAGGAGAGAAGCCCACTTCAGGGCATTCTGTCATTGAACCTCTTGATTGGCTGAGCCTACAGCTTTTTTTATGTCTTGGGGTAGGAAACTGGCAATATGCTTCAAACTGCTATTTGCAGGGTGACTGATAAGAAGAGATGAAACTCCACCTTGTACTTGCCAATACCTGGACTATCTGGTTGGCTAGTGTGAGGCAGAATGCTAGACTAACATAGATTTTGCCCTAATCGAGCTGGGTGTTCTTTTTTGAAATTATATTTTTTATATTTCTGTAAAATTTAGATTATCCTAAGAATGGTGAAATGTCCCTCTCATATCTTAGTGGTTCCATTTAGGCTTTCAAGCTTTTCTAAGTTCATCTGAGTTTGTTCTCTGACATCATGTTGGTTGGAAATTCTGAGATTTCCATCTTAAAATGTGCAGAGGGCACTAGGATCATGAAGAGTATTAAAGAGATGAGGTCACCCAGTGGGGTTTGTTGTGGGGAAAATAGGAGCTTATCTTGATTGTACAAAATAAAGGTAGAATATGCATCTGGTAATAAATAAGTAAATACTGTTGTCTTTGAAAAAGCTTTTTCTGATACAAACAAAGCAGTATAAATTCCTAATTATAGTGCATGAACTCTATAGTTTGCATAATTACAGGTGAGTATCAACTTGTTACTTAGATTTTTCCATACAGTTAGTGCTATTCATCTTTGGCCAGTGGTAGTCTAGCAGTTAAAGTGTCTGGCTGGGGCTGATCTTGAGCCCCAGAAAACAATGGACTATCAATATAATAATCGTAAAGATATGCCACTATAAATCATTGCAGACCTAGGTAATAGCTTCCTTCATGACTGTGAACTCAATATTCTTTGTCAATCAGTTAAAATAATAGTTTGATTTCTGGTGTTATATCATTACGTTTAAAAGGTAATTGCCAAAAGCTATATCCAATACTTTTTTGTTGTGGTTATTAGACATATATTTGAGAGATAAGAAATAATAGGAAATTATGGCATTCAAAAACTTATAGTTGTTTTTGTATGTTAGGCTTTCAAAATGTGTACTTGTTTTCTTCTGGCTAACAGGAACAGCATGATATTGACTTTAAATAGTTTATTGAAAGGTGTGCAAGTGTGTTCTTTTTATTTGTAATTTCTAGGGCTTCTGGCTTTGTGGCACACTGGAGTTATGGAACTGACAAGTAGACCATACTCGGCTATTTCTCACTGTTACATAAAAAGGACTCTGTTCATCAGCATTTAATATTGAACAGGATAAAACAAAATTTGCTGTTAGGATAGGAGCTGTCAAAAAAAAGATCAAGTTTGAAAATAGGCTGAATAGGGCCAGGGGTTGCAGAGAGAGAAAAAATCCAAGAAAATTTTACCACTATTCCCCTCTGGAGGTGACAGTGCCATGTAATGTGAGCTTTTTTTTTTTTTTTTTACTTTGAGCTCCATTCTTCCTCTCTGCCAGTCACATGACTTAAAGTGGAGCTATTATTAGGGAGTTGGAATGAATTCTGAGTGCCATGCTCTGCAACCCTAGCTTTTAAAAATATGTTTTTGGCAAATTTGTATCCTGCTCTATTGTCTGTACCACAATCAGAACTGATTCTTATTTGATCTGAATCTGATCCGGAACTTTTGGGATATGAGCAAGATGAAATGGAGAATATTTATGTAGTTTTAGAGATACTTTGTATATTTAACAAGGTCTTCATCTATTCTGCTTGATTTTTTTTTCTTCATTAAGGACCAAATATTTATTATTCAAGTAAAAATTAAGCCTGGGAGTTCCAAAGGAGCTTTTTTTCAAGAGGCAACTGGACCTTCTTGTTTTTCTTTGAAGACACTTCTCATCCAAGAAGCTTATTCAGGAGTGCTTTCCACAACACAGTACTTTCAGCAGTCCCAAGAAGGCTCCACACCCATTTGCACTACTCAGGTGACCCTGAGGACACAGACAAACCTCCAAGTGGCCTCAATGACTCTCTAAAAGAATGCAAATGACCAGCTGTCTGCAAGGAATATAAATCCTTCCATACCCCCACCATCCAGTCAGAGTTGAAGAAGCTACTTAGATGAGAAGCGAAATGTCTTCGAAGAAAAACAAAGAAGTCCAGTTGCCTCTCGAAAAAGTATCTTTGGGACAACCATGACCTGGATGACTGAGAATCTCCATAGACATAAACCTGAGAGTAAAAACCCAAGTATAAACTAAGCTTCCAAAGGATATGGTTCCCACTTTTGCAAAATTATTGAGAACATGCTTTTCATTTGTTATGAAACTTTGTGCTTCCTGAAAGGTAAAGGAGGTGGAAACAGATACATTTTGAAGTGACTGACTGTTGAAGCAGCTCTCTATTATCGTACATGGCAGCCTCAATGGCTAGAACATCAACTACATTTATGTGTAGTTGATGAGCAGTGTCTAAGCACCGATACTAAGATAATATCTTAATGTCTTCAGTATAGCTTCCTAGGCACTTTAGTCTTTGAGGAAGATGCTACTGCCAATAATAAAACATTTAAATTCTGTTTTAATATTACATGTACCATATAGCATTTAAATTACTATATCGTTGCTGAATGCCAGATCCATCTGTAATAATATTACTTTTATTCATAAGTTGGTGGTAGATGAACAAAAAGATCTAAGGTATATATTGTTGGGGGGGGGGGGAAAGGGCTATGGTCCTCTTGAAGATTTCTCCTCCTGAGTTTTATGTCTGATAGCAGCAGCAATGCCAGGGCTTGAGGGTGGTTGTGCTCTTAAGAAATAATTTATCTGTGACCAGGGGTCCTACTTTTGAGATGGTGTGGTGTAAATGTCTGTGCATTCAGCTGAACTATATGGACAAGTTAAGGATCTCACTTAGCTGACCCAAGAAGATATGTTCCTCTTGGATTTCCTCACTGGACATATTGGTATTTCCATTACTATTTGTCTTACAAGCTTTCAGTCTCTGTGCCTTGGAGGAGAGTCTAGGAAGGCTCAGTAACTCACGAATATGGGATAAAATACATTAAGTCTACAACATCCAGATAACATTTGCAAGTGGGTCAGACAAACACCTCCCTAATTCATTGAAAAGTAAGGAGGAGGTACAACATAATCAGATGTGCCAGATTTTGTTATAGTTAATTTCAGTAAAAGTAGTTTTAGCCTTCTTGTGGAGTTGATTTCTTGGCTTTTTTAGAAAATCCTTGGCAGCTTCAACAAGTCCCTTTTATAAATCCAATGTAGAAGAATAATCCACAGCATTCTTCCATGTGTATGTCTTTTTCACTTATTAAATCATAATTTAGTTTCATTTGTAAATCCACTATTTCCTTCTTTCTTATAGGCTATCATTTTTGAATGCACCTTCAATTCAATTTCAGTTTTATTCAATGGGCTTGTTCCTCTTCAGTACCATCTTCTAATTCTTCAGTAAAATAAATAGCTTCCTGAAACCCATTCATTGTAGATCTCGCTTAAAGTGTCCAGTAGTATCCAACCTTCAAAGTTATCAGTTGTTTCCAAATATATACAGATATTTTCCCATGGGAAAGGGTTCTTTTAATTAACTTCAAAGTCTTAAATAAGTTTTCCAATTTTTTTTAAATCTCTGAACTTGTAGTTAAAACTTATTTTTTGAAGGATTAAACAGAACTCAGTGATTTCAATAAGACCTGCTGATCTGAAGGTTCCCAATCTTTTAAGCAATAAAATAAAATAAATAAATTCAAAATTATTACGAGGTGAACCTCAATTGAACCTAAAGTCCATATAGACTGCATTAGCAACTATAAGTTCGATGAATTCCTAGTCAGCCATAAGTTGATCATAAAAACACAGTTCCTGCCATCTGCTCACAAAAAGCGAACTGTACGGAGTAAATGTGGGAAATCTTGAGATATCTGCTTTCTCCAGAGAGATTTTGGCAACCTACATCCGGCATCAGTTCATCATGGTGCTCACCAGAAGTGTCTCCTTGTTTTCTGACAGTAGGTCTAATTAAAGAAACTCTGTGTGATTCATGTTTCCCTGGTTGTACTCTGTTATTAAGGATTTGATATTAATTATTGATCTTGGAAACTATAAACTTCTTAATGTATACTTAGGGAGAGGTTGCTTAGGGTTGTCCACATGTAAGAAGGGAAATGGGGTGGGGGTGCAGAAATTTTGTTTTCTTTGGCAGCCTCCTCTTATGGAATATTCCTGTATCAGTGTTCTAGTCAGCACACAATCCAATCTTTCATAGACCTAGGAAGACAGCTTTTCTGGAGGGCCTCTGAAGTCTATTTTTTGCAGTCATTAAGTGGCGTTGGCATCAAGTGTATCTTTGTGTCATTTTATGGCTATATTACAGTGATTTATTTGTTACAATTTTATTTCTAGATTTTATTATATGTTTAGCTTTAATAGTTTGTCAATGGTTTTAAAATACAGTAACTAAATATCATTGAAGCAACCTAGAACTAGGGAGAAACTTCCTGACAGTTAGAACAATTAATCAGTGGAACAACCTGCCTCCAGAAGCTGTGAATGCTCTAACACTGGAAGTCTTTAAGAAGAGATTGGACAGCCATTTGTCTGAAATGGTATAGGGTTTCCTGCCTGAGCAGGGGGTTGGACTAGATGACCTCCAAGGTCCCTTGATGATGATGATGATGATGATGATGAATACAATTGTCCAGGGATTAAATTATATTAAATTGTAGGATATGACCAGGCTGAGCCCAAGGTAGGGGTCAAATGCATCATCCGGCTCAAGTCCCTTCGCGCCCACAACTGATCTTGAATTCCACTGATGCTTATCTACCACCAATTGGCTTTGATCGTTAGTAAGGTCTCCTGCTCAAGCAGGGGGTTGGACTAGAACAGGGCTTTTCAACCTTTTCACCGATTGTACCACTTTTAGGATATGGCAATATTCGAGTACCACCTAGCAAGGTGTCAAAAACGTGATGACCAAAAAAAAACCCTGTTCAAAGTTGCAATTGCACTGAAATGACTTATGACCATTTTTCACACTTATGATCACTGCAGCATGCCCAGGGTCATGTGATTTATATTTGGATACTTGGCAACTGATTCATATTTATGATGGTCGCTGTCCCAGGGTCATGTGATCCCCTTTTGCAGCCTTTTGACAAGCAAAGTCAATGGCAGGGCTGCTGGTGGCCAAGTGCTAAGTTCCCTGCCTCCCTCTTTCTCATGCCCACCTCCTTCTGAAGGAAGAATTTGAACCACCACCACCCATATTTTCTCTCTTCCATATATTCATCAAACAAGGAAAAGCCTCCAGAAACAGAAAAGACAAACTGCTGAGTGAACTAGCTTAAAAAGGCACATTCCCCTTTAAGAATTAGCTACTGGCTAGAAAGGAAAGTAAGGAGCCGGCAGCCGGCACTTAAGGAAGAAAAAAAATGTAATAAGTATTGGCTGCCGGCTAAGGCAGCCTCCCCAAATGGCTCCATTCATAAGTAAAGGAATCTACAGGAAAAATCCATTCAGGAGAAAAATACTTCAAAATCCCTTGCAGCAAAACTTACAGCTAACAATAGCAGAGCAATAGAAGCTAACACGAGACATCAGCCATCAGCCAAATAGAAATTGCCAAACACTCCTTAAGAACACAAAGCCCACATTGCACAAATCCCAGAACTTCAAAGTCACAAAAGCACATAAGAATCCTTCCATTCTCCATCTCCCTCCCTCCCTTCTCCGTGCCTCACCTCCAGCCATTGCTGCTTTTCATTCCTCTTGGAGAGCGACCCCTCCCCCACTGCATTTCTTGCCTGTTTGCTGCTGCCAGCACAGGTGGCTGCCACAGCAGTTGCAAATCAGCTCATGGCCAGCCTGCTTGATTTGATCTCCTCTCCTCTCCTCTCCACCCCCCACCCTCCTCCTCCTCCTTCGGTGCAGCTAGAGCTGACTCCGCCTCCTCCCAAGGCTGCTGCTTTTTTTTGTCTCTCCCTCTCCCGCCCAAACTGCCTCCTTTTATAGGTCTCCACCCCCCTCCTCCTCCTTTCTCATGTGGGAGGGTGAGCCAGAAGTGAGCCTGGGGCCTTTGTCTTGCCCAGCCACTCTGCAGCTCCAGAGGACTCTCTCACTGTAAGTCCTTGCCTGTGCTGGCTCTTTCCCTCCCCCACTACACTTGGCTAGGCAGGGCTGCGTACCACCTGCCACTTGTTAATGTACCACAAGTGGTACGCGTACCACAGGTTGAAAAGCCCTGGACTAGAAGACCTCCAAGGTCCCTTCCAATCCTTCTATGTTCTATGAATGTTCTGTTCTAATTCAGATTCTTGTAGAGAGCATAAGTTTGCAAGAAACCTTTATATTCATTTGAACTGCCTGGACTCCTGATTTCCCATGCTTGACGTAAACAATATTATTCAGAAACTTTGAAATATTATATACATATATCCATTCTATATATATATTGTACTGCTAAGAATAATATATGTTCATTTCATTGCTTTTTCTTAACTTTTTTCATAAATTCTTTAGTTTTTATTGATAGATGATGAATTTATGTGTTTGTGACAGGTATAGGTTTGTTAGATTTTTCATCATGAAAGATGGATAAGGTAAAGGATATCTGCGCGAGTAATACCGAAATAAAATTTGGCAGACCAGACATAAACATAATATTAAATATGAACATGCCAAGGGGTTGTGTTTCACTTAGACAAGTTCAGTTTACCGAAGAGTAATCTTGAGTATTAGAAATCTGAAATATCTGTTAGTTTTCTTAACAATTGTGTGTTTGAGCATTTAGGCTAATAATATTTTAAGAGCTGAGCTACAGCCATTTTGCTGCTAGTTTGCTTGTGATGCAACTGTAAGATTTTTCCCCCCCTTTAATTACATGTAGTCCTTGATTACAGTCTTAAGTTGAGACAGTTGTAAAGCAGGTCATCACATGCCCAACCCAAATTTATGACCTTTTGCAGCAGTTATTAAGCAAATCAGCATGGTCATTAAGTGAATTTGCAGTCATTAAGCAAATGTCTTATTCACTATAGGGCATTTTGCCAAAACCGAAAGTATCATAGGTTTTCAGCAGAACCATCATAAATTGTGGTCACATAATGGCTATAAATGTGAGCCAGTTACTGGGTACCGAGAATGCAGCCATTTGACGACCGGGGGGGGGGGGGAACCTGGCCATTGGAATTTTGTAACTGGCTAATAAGTATGTTTTGGGAGAGTTGTATGACAAGAACTACCTGTATTTTACCTATGGCTAAAAATAATCATTGCAAATATTTACATAATGCGTATATTTTTCTTTTTGTAACAAATCAGACATCTTCTAGACAATTATATGCTTGATTTAAATAAAAGTTTAAAATTATAATTTGTGTTATTACTGATAACATTTTCTTTTTCTCTTTTGGACAGCCATCAGTTGAATCAGCAAGCCCAGGTAATGTTTTATTTTAATATTTACTAAACTGGAGAAGATATAAGTTCTTTATTCAAGTTCATTTTGATTATGTACATATTATAGAATGCACAGTTGTTGCTATAATTAACTACACTGAACTTTATTTAAAAGAATCTGTGTTCCATGCTAAAAGGCAGTTTGATCTCAAGGGATCACTTCTAATGATCATTACATGCTCGACAAATATTAGGGCTGTACAAAGCTTTTGAATGAAGTGCTTCACAATGTGCTTTCTCCTCAGTAAAGCAGCTGTGCATGCAGATAGCTAGGAACAGCTTTGGAATCAGCTATACTACACTTGCAGAAGATTGTTGCTTTAATAATTTTAGGAGAGATGTTTCATTTGAGTGTTTTGCATAGCCCTAACAAATATGCCTGTGTCATGTTGCTCTTACATATTTCTATAAATGTGCCTTTGAACTATCACTAGAATTTTGAAAATATGATGCATGTATGGCATTATCTAACAAATTTGAGATTAATGAAAGAATGCAGTTTTTTAAAAATGGAAGATTTATTATGCCATAACTAAGGTCAAGTGCCAGCATGAATAATGTTATCCACTTGTAACAGAATTGTATTGCAGGTTTATTGATTCTTTATTGATTCTTGGGTAATGCACACATTTTTGATAAAAGATTAACCTTTTCAAGACCTGCTTAATTAACAAAAGAGATCTCACTTGTATTTTGTATATAATTTAGGAGTCTTAAACAGAGGCAGCAACTAGCCTACTCTGACTGATCTCAAAAAGCTAAACAGGTTCAGATCTGGTTAATATTTGGATGGGAGACCACTAGGAAATCCTAAGTCAGGAAATTTAAAAAAAGTCAGGAAATATTTTCTCATAACTTTCTGTATTCAATAAACGCAATCACAAGATTATGTGTTATATTCAGAAATATAACTTTCATAAATAAGTATCCAATAGAGGAGAATATATGTAGCTCAGGGTTGATCTATGTAATCCTTAATAATGTCTACAATGAAATGAAATGTCTGCAAGCAAACAACTGAGCTCAGAGAGCACTAAGGACTCTATAAAGAAGGATATATTTAAATTCTGTCCATAGCAATAATGTATTTGAAATCTTATGTGTTAAGGAATCATAAAGAAATTGACAATTTGGTAAAATCATAATAAAATATTTTGTTGTAATGTAACTTTATAAGACCTTGATTAGGTTATTTTTTTTCTTATATGTGGGGATTAGCTGAGCTGATACTAAAAACAAAGCCATTCACTTGAAATGACTTAAGTCCTATAAAGAATGGTTTTAAATCATTTGGATTGTTTAGCCTTGATAAAACTGGGGGTGGCAGGAATGGATGGGGTAACATTCTTCAAATATGTAACAAGAAGTGACACAGATAACCAAAATACATTCTATATTATTCCCAGGTTCAGAACAACAAAAAAATGGATTCAAAATAAAATAAGACAAATTGATTCGCTATTTAAAAAATTCTAATTATCCAAAGTATGTGTGGGATCACCTTTGCTGGTTGTGTTCAAAGAGGACTTAACAATCATGACTGGACCACTATAGTTTGATATTTGGTACAGAACCTAAATGCTCCTTTCAACTCATATTCAACACCTCTTACATTTCTTTTACATAATCTGAGAAACCTTGAAATAAAGCTGTTACATAAAGTCGGTTCTTATGTTAATATCATAGATTATGATATGGAATACGAGTTTAATTAGAATAAGTACTTGCAGGAAATTTTTCATGTAATTGTCATTATTGTCCATGTAAATGTCACACAAGAGTTTAGGAAGCTGCTATGCTAGCCAATATGCGTAATGAAGGCTTTGAGCTTTTTTAGATGATCAAAATGAGAATATTAGGAAATAGTTTTGATAAAAGAAAAGAGCACAATACAAATGTACTAATATAGTTGGGAAAATGTTAAAACATGGATATGGTATTTTCATGGAGTAAACTATATAGTTGTTGTGTCCAAAGATTTCATTGATTTTTAATAATTGATATATTATTATTACTCTTACCCTGTTCAACAGAAACATTAATTTTTTTATGTGTGTCTGGAAAGGGACTTGCAGAACTCTGGTAAAAGGGTTTGAGAGGTGACAGCAACATTTTGGAAATGCAATTTCAGCTTTATGCCAGGTATGGGTTGTGCAGCCCAGATTTTTGCACTTCAGATAATACAGAAATCTAAGTGAGCAGATTTGTTATATAAATCAATGCAGAGAAAATGTAGAATAAAGTGGATAGGCTTTAAATTTCAAAATTTGAGGAAATGAGGAATTAAAGGTAGTTTCTGAATGTGTAGTATAGAACGGAAGCAAAGCAGGCATGAGAATAAAGAGAATGCTTCAGGAATAGTTAGCATTGAGCAGAGGGTAACAGAATAACAGAGTTGGAAGGGACCTTGGAGATCTTCTAGTCCAACCTGCTGCTCAAGCAGGAGACCCTAAACCAGGGGTCTGCAACCTTGACAACTTTAAGACTTGTGAACTTCAGCTCCCAGAATTCCTCACCCAGGAGTTCTGGGAGCTGAGGTCCACAAGTCTTAAAGTTGTCAAGGTTGCAGACCCCTGCCCTAAACCATTTCAGACAAGTGGCTGCCCACTCTCCATTTAAAAGTCTCCAGTGATTGAGCACCTACAACTTCCGAAGGAAAACCACTGGATAATTGTCCTCACTGTCAGGATTTTTTAAAGATAAGATTAGAATGTAAATGGAAATGTAAAATTAGAATTTTAAGGTAAGATTAGAATGTATGAAATCCTATTGGTTATTTAATGTATTGATGGAGATATAAGAAATGCTTGTGATAATAGAGGTGTTTTGGCTGCAGCAGTAAATGTTAAATGCTTCTTGTATGTGGATGATACCATGTTTTTGGCTGAGAACAGAGATGACTTTCAGTGAATGCTAAATAGACTGTTTAATGCAGATTTGAAAATTGTATGATACCGAAATAATTGTGTCTAAGGGGTAAAATGGTGTACATGATTGAAAATTATAAATGACAAAAATTAGAGCGAATACAGTTTGTGACCTATTTAGAACTCTTTGTAATCCTGCAGTACTGTGAGGGTACAATGTGCTCAGAGCATCATCTAAATTCTGTTAATATACTCTGGTTAAACAAACAAAACATAAAACAGTACATTGTGTCATGTCTCTATCAAACACATTGAGTCAATAATGACTATCTTTTTAAAAAACAACAACTACGTGACTTCCTGGGTCTGTGACCATATATTGTCAAGTTTAACCCTAGGATAACCAGATGTCAAATGTTCCAAGTCTTGAGAGATCAGTTATCTATGAGTTTGAGGGGACCTTTCATGTTAAAAAAGCACATTGATTAAATACCACTGGAGTTTACTTACCATGAAACAGATCTGCGGAAATGAATCCCACTTTGATCAAAAAAGCTCTCTGTGGCCTCAAAAAAGAGTTAGTGCCAATAAGGCAAGGAGGGATGACAAAACCATTGTCAAAGACTTTGATTACCATCAATCCAAGAGCAAGCAGATAATGTACAAATAGAGAAAAAATGTGCTTCAAGAACAAGATGTATAATATCCCAAGGGTGATTCTAAAGGATCTGCAGGCCATTGTAGCATTGTTTGATGTCATAATGTTTATTAGTTCACCGTAAGGAAAACAACAAACAACTGTTCTCCAGAAAGTATATTATTACCCACCCAGGTTTGCCAAAGATGATTTGGATGATCCAGCAGACTACTAGAACAATGTTCTGTGGATAGCTATAACAAAAAAAGAACTTTGAATAATTTCTCTATTAGTGAGAAAATGAAACATTTCATTTCAACAGAAGAACTGAATCATGATTTTGAAGCATGACACATACTTCAGAGTTGGTTTGCAGTCTCACAACTCAGTTGCAATTACTGAAAGAACAATGGATTCTGGGTTGTACTAGAAAATTCTACTGCAGCTTGTCAGGGTTTCCATCCATGAACTAAAGCTTAAACAAATGTGGGTCATACAGTACAACAATAACCCTAAACACACCAGTAAAGCTACAACAGAATGGCTGTTGCATGAAATGAGCAGTTCATGCAAGACAACCCATAAATGTCTGTTAAAGCAGGAATGGTCTATAATAATTTAAGCTGATAAAAAGCTAGGAAGGATCAACACGATGTAAAAAATATGTTGAGACTCTAGAAAGAGTACAAAGAGCAACAAAGACTGGAGGTTAAAACATATAAGGAACGGTTGCTGGAATTGGGTATGTCTAGTTTAATGAAGAGAAGGATGAGGGCTGACATCATAATCTCAGGTTGCCGCAAAGAAGAGGGAGTCAAGCTATTCTCCAAAGCACCTGAAGGCAGGACAAGAAGCAACGGATGGAAAGTAACCAAAGAGAGAGAAAACCTTGAACTAAGGAGAAATTTCCTGACGGAACAATTAATCAGTGGAACAACCTGCCTCCAGAAGCTGTGAATGCTCTAACACTAGAAGTTTTTAAGAAGAGACTGGACAGCCATTTGTCTGAAATGGTATAGGGTTTCCTGCCTGAGCAGGGGGTTGGACTAGATGACCTCCAAGGTCCCTTCCAACTTTATTATTATTATTATTATTATTATTATTATTATTATTATTATTATTATAACATGTGCAGGAAATGTTTAGTTGAGGTCATTGCTAACGAGGTAATACCAGCTATTACATTTAAAACCAAAAAAGAGTATAAATTCTAAAGAGAAATCACTTATATTTCTACCCAAAGTTACTAAATGTTAAAATTCACATTTTCCAATAAAGACCATGAAGATTGGCTTATTGTGTTCAGCAAAAACATGACACAGTACTTTATTTTGGGGCATTGTTCTATCAAAATCACTTTATTATTAGGACTTAGATGAAGTTCTGATCACAGTTTAGGTCACAGAACCACAAGATTACAAATAATTTTAGAAGACTCACCATAGTTTTATCACTATTGCAGTTGAATTTATATAAATAGAATGTTTACTTACACTGGGAAAATAGGTAGATAAATATTAGTATGTGCAAATGCTGGTGAAAACATAATGGGTAGCACAATGTTTGTTGTGAGGAATGAGTGTTGAAAGAAGAAACAACCGCTTGTCTATAAGAACATATTTTTGCCCACTTGGCAATACGGAAATTAGAACTGGGGAAAAATCTTAAATATTTTGCAGAATAAACAAAAAGGGATGGGGGTCAGGAATGAAATGATGTGGAGATGACTAATCAGTAGAACAGCAATATTTTAATCAGATGTACAGAGTGAATGCAGAGTGAAGTGTGTTCTACTTATTCGATTCTTTAAGATGACACTTAGAATGTTGCATCCAGTTTTGGTCACTATAATATAAAAAAGTTGTTGAGACTCTGGAAAGAATGCAGAGAAGAGCAACAAAGATTATTAGGGGGTTGAAGGCTAAAACATATGAAGAATGGTTGCAGGAATTGGGTATGTCTCGTCTAGTGAAAAGAAGAACTACGGGTGACATGATAGCAGTATTCCAATATTTGAGAGGCTGTCACAAAGAAGAGGGGGTCAACCTGTTTTCAAAAGCACTAGAAGGCAGGACAAGAAGCAATGGATGGAAACTAATCAAGGAGAGAACCAACCTAGAACTAAGGAGAAATGTCTTGATATTGAGAACAATTAACCAGTGGAAGAGCTTGTCTTCAGTACTCCATCACTGGAGGTTTTAAAGAAGAGATTGGACAACCATTTGTCCAGAAAGGTATAGGGTCTCCTGCTTGTGCAAGGGGTTTGACTAGAAGACCTCCAAGGTACCTTCCAACTCTGTTATTCTGTTAATTCTATTACTTCATTGCAGGTTGGTTAATGTTTAAATGAAGTTTTTTATAATTCTTTCTCAGCTTCGTCCCAAAGGTGCTTTTTTTTTTTTTTAAAGACAACTGGACTTTTTTGAATTTTTTGTTTGTTTGTTTGTTTTTTCCAGTTCCTGAAAAAGTGAAGAAGCTTCTTGGATGAGAAGCGAAAGTTTTTCAAAGGAAAAAAAAAATCTAAGAAAGTCCAATAGCCTTTTGAAAAAAAAGCACCGTTGGGACAACCATGACCTGGATGATTGAGAATCTCCATAGACTTTCCCAGTTTAGATTCTGTTAATACAGAATTCAGAGTAAATTTAGAATTTTCAGACTGAACAGCAGGATTTTGAGATTTAACCATATGTGGGAACCACTGAATGGCAGGAAACAGACACATGAAATCTGACTCTGTTGCCATTTTGTAGTTGCTGGGAGAGATGAGTCGGGTTGTTAATCTTCACCCAAGTACTCAAAAAAAGTTATTCCTCCCCCAATAAACAAGCTGGCCATATTTTGGGAGAGGTGTTTGGAGGGGTGGATAAATATTTTAGACTAAAAAGGTGGCTATTTTAAAAAATAAGGCAATGGATACGAGAATCTCTTAGCTAACTAAAAGCATCACTCATCACACTACACTGAATTAAATTGAAACTTAAAAAAAATTAAAATAGGATTAGGGCTGAGGAGGCAGACAACCAGGTACTTTACCTTATTATCACTAGCCACCAGCAGAAGCACTAATCCACTGAATGAGTGCAGATTGTAATGATCCCTCAATATATCTTGCTGTCTCGTTTGTCTAGGTTGTTGTCTCCGATAGCAGATAGATCCAGAATATGCTATATGTTCTTTATAGGCCTATATATTCCTCCTCCTGTACTCATCCTGACCTGAGAATTCAAAAGATCAAGATGATAAACATTCCAATAGTAAAAGAAAATGGGGTGTTCAATGAGAGAAACATCTAAGGAATGGCAGACCAAATATATATGTATACATATTTCCATCTAAAGCATTTGAAGCAGATTGTCCCAGATTCCAGATAGAGCAAACCCTAAGATGCTCAACGATTTCTCTCCACATATTGTCCAAATTCTTCATTCGTTGCATGAAATAGTTTGTACATCCCTAACATGGAGTATCTAGTACATGAACAGCATTTTTCTTTTAGCAAGCCTGATGCAATTCAAATAATTAAAAACAATGATTAAGCAGGGCTTCCTGTGCAACAACTTTGACCTTAAAACTCCTATGTTTTAATTTATATTTTAATTAATTATAATTTATTAAATTATATTTTATTTACATTTAAAATGAGAGAAGAATGACAATTCATACAGTCTCTGAAGATTTACTCAATAAGGTTAAAGGGACATACCTGGAAGCTATAGTTTTCAAAATATGTCAATTTATATCACATGATGACTGTAGTAGCATATTTTCCCTAATGGCAAATTAGTGTATTGGGCAAAGAGGGCTAACACGTTATTTGATACAGAAGTTCAGTTCAATGTCGAAGAAAGTGCAGACTGCCATAATTTATATTTGTAAGCATACATATGAGAACCAGCAGCAGCTGGAAGATATTATCATGTGGTTAGTTTTATATATAGGTTTTAGTGGAATAGTGAAAATTGGAATCGTTCTTCACTTATGCTGCAAATAAAAATGAAAGTACTTAACATAAAGGACTTTTCAACTGAGGCTACAACTTTGGCTAGTACAAAGCATAGCTATATAAATATTATAAATAACTTTCCAAGATTATAAAGATTTGAAATATGTTTGTGCAGAATGTCTTCATTATCCTCCCAATCTGGAAATCTGAATTTATATTAAGAGAAAGTAACATTTTGTGATCATAGGTACTAGAATGCTTATAAAGTTTTGTCTATCCTATATATTATTTTTCTATAGAAAATAAAAATCTTTAGAATTTACAACAGAATTTTGTATCCATGTATATGTGGGTAAAATTAAAATATTATCCTCATCTAAAACGTGCTTCTGAGATTGTCCACCTGTATCTAATTTTCCCACAAAACTACACTTGTATCATTTCTTCTGCGATATCCCCGTGATATTTCCTTCATCTCAACCTCAGCCCAAGTCAGACATACTTAAGTGATTCTTAGCGATGTTATTCTGGCACTGTCCAGGAACAGCTTCACAATGTGTAAAATCCATTAGTTTCACAAGCTGTTATCTTGAAGGGAAGTTAAATGCCTTGTAGTGAATCAACTTGCAGTGTTCAGAGGCAATAAAGGCAGGATAGTGATTGACAGGAGAGAAAGCAAATGTCATGTCCATATAGTTTTCTGCTAAGGTGGAGTACATAGCACTATAGTTTGATAGTGGAGAAAAGCCTGTGTAGAATCACTATATGAATGAAGGCAAATACTGTATACATGTCCTGGGATAATGTTGCAGGATCCAATCTGGGTCAGTCACCGAGATCAGAGTTTTTGTCTTCCGAGCTTTCAGATGGATCCCATCTTCGGGGAACTTTGGATTGGATTGGATCCTGCAGAATTACTATAATATCATTGTTCTATGATTTCTTCAAGTACTGTATTATCTTGCCTTAATTGTTAAATTATTCTTGATTTTTGCAGTCATGTAGTAATACTATACTTAAATCTGTGAGATGATCAATGTTGTGGTTATTAATCAAATTCTAGGAGGGTCTGCAACATCAGATGACCATGAATTTGACCCAACAGCAGACATGCTGGTACATGATTTTGATGATGAACGAACACTAGAAGAGGAAGAAATGATGGAAGGTGAAACAAACTTCAGTTCTGAAATAGAAGATCTTACAAGGGTAAATATTTTTTTAAAAAAAAAACTTTAAATATTATACATGCATATTCTTCTCGCAAATGCCTGAAAATAAATAGACATTTTTCAAAATTTCAGTGAAATAGTGGCTTCAGAATAGTGACTTCAGTATTACATTTTTTTGCACATTGCCTGACATATGGTATAATCTGCTTTTATTTGGTAATAGGTTGTATCATGACTGTGCTTGTGCATTATTATGTTAATGTTCCTGAAATGAATATCATCCAAATAAAAACAGAATTATGTAAGTACTTATATATCTGAAACATCCCTGCAGTTATTTTAAATGGCACATTTAAAATGTTGCTTGAAAAATAATGGAAACAAACAAAAATTTAATCTGTATCTTAGTAGAAGGACATATAAAATATTATATAGCCATTGTAGCATGTTCTCCATACTCCTAATTCTTACAGTTTTTCATAGATATTAAACATTATGGAAACTTTAGTCATCTCTTTCTAATAAGATATAAAATTTATACAGGCTTTATTTAGTATAAAGTATTCCCATCTAAGCTATTGATAAAGGTGTTTTAGGTGTATTTATTTTCTAGAAGCCCACTTGGATATAAAAATTCCAATTTTAGGAAGATAAACTTTTAGACCAAAATGCAAAATCTTCAGATTACTTCAGGAAGAAAGATACTCAAAAAAGCAAAAGAACCCCCCCCCCCCCCCGATGATCATAAAACAGTAAACGCTGGCATGCTTATGCGTAAATTGTATCCTGAGCAGTTCCTGGGACAGTTAGGATGAAAAAGCAAGTAAACAATTATTTACCCATTGTGGATTATAAAAATCCAACTGCACTTAAAAATTTCTCTGTTTAAGCAATCACAAATGTTCTTTAGTAAGTGGAATATGATGTCAAAAAGAAATTGACAGTGCTTATATTAACATGTTGAAGATACTAGCTTCTGGCTATGTTTTTTTTAAAAGTCAACTTACATGGAAAACAATACAGCTTACTTTAGACTTGTTCTTTATGTAAGGATGAAAGTAGTTTGATTATTGACTAATTGTATCAGCAGATATGGGATTAGAATTAGGTTGATGGTTATGAATTCTTGGTATATGCACATTTTGGAAAATATACAAATTTTAGTTATAGTAGACTGAAGTGAAAAATATTTAGGTTGTTTTCCCGTCAATGATTTCTGAGATAATTACTTTGTATTCTTGAAATCAAAGAAATAGTGAAGTGAACATTCCTGGAGAATAGCAGTGATTGTGAGATTATGAGAACATTGCAAGTTCCATGTCAGTGTTCCTCATCATTTATGTAGCAAGTGTCACCATGAAAATGTGTGTCCCATCAAATTGGTGCAGCTTCTTAATGGAACAAAGAGCCTGCATGCCAGTCACATGTCAGTTGCTTATAAAATAGATCGCGAAGGTCAGAAGTACTGACTTTTTAAGTGAAAGCCTAGTACAGATAAAATGCTAGTACATATTAAAGATATTGCATATATTCAGTTCTATGGATAGTTTGATCAATATTGAAAATTGCTCATGGGGATATATTATGGCCAGTTACATCAAATTTTTGTATGATTGAATGACATATATTTAGCTTGCACATAATTTTATTAAATACAGAAAACAGATTAGTAGTTGATGAAATCATCATCTAAAAGGTGTTTTTAAAAATCCTTGAACCATATCTGTTAGAATTTCAGAGGCTTGGAATTCATGAGACTTGGAAAATGCAGTTATGTTTTGAATTATCTTATTTATTTCATTTATTAGATTTTTATTACTTTATAGCTAACTCAAGACTGTGAACATACTCCTTCCTCCTTCTGTTTTCCCCACAACAGTAACCCTGTGAAGTGGGTTGGGTTGCGTTGAGAGACAATGACTGGCCCAAAGTCACCCAGCCGGTTTTCATGCCTAAGGCGGGACTAGAATTCACAATCTCCTGGTTTCTTGCCCGATGCTTTAATCACTACACCAAACTGACTTCTCTTTTTGTTTATTTGCTTTATTACTGTTGCTCTTTCTTTTCTATTTTATTTTTTTTATCTCTACTGTTGTGTATGTGCATATGTGTGTTGTGTATTGTGTATAATACTCATGCAAATATTTGTACATAATCTATATACATAGTATATGTATATCTATGTGTTGGCTGGAGCACCCGGTCTACCATGTATAGGATAAATCAGTATATGTATGTACATGTGTGTTATGTGTACAACATGTTAATTGCTGGCCTACATAAATATTTTTCAGGATGAAAAATTACCTATTAGAATGAATACGTTCTTAAGGTACATTTCTGGCACTATAGAACAATTTTGGCATTAATTATATGGCACTAATCAGCCATGTAATTAATGTGTAAAAAAAAGATAAACCTAGCTTTCTGCAAAATACTTATAACTGTAGATGTAAATTTATATGTATACACCTGTTACTCCATTCAAAAGACATTTTCATTTGTGATAATCTGACATCTGTTGTCCTGCCTATCATTAATTTGTTCAAAATCAATATAACATAAACCAATCACTTGTAGCTTTTCTTTCTTGTTACTATTATCAAATTGAGTAGTGTATGTATGTGTGTGTGCGTGTGCATGTGCCTGTATGTGTCCTAGTGTTTCCTGCTCACACAGAGTAGAAATTGCTCCATCCTGCTTTTCCTGTACCTGATTGTTATGTGGTTATCCTATCAGACAGCATCAGTATCCTACCCTGCCTTCTGCTATTAACAAACACATATACACTTGAAGTCTGTCTCTATAGACGTATAAAGTTCAACATTTGCTCACCAAGGAGCAATTGTTGCCACTGTTGATTAGTCATCCCATAATGGTTTATAATTGGTTAAATTCTTATGTCCTGTTTTAATTCTTTTTAGGAAGGTGATATGCCAATTCATGAGCTTCTTAGCCTTTATGGTTATGATGGTTCTGTACCACTACCAGAAGAGGAAGAAGAGGAGGAGGAGGAGGAGGAGGGTGAGGGTGAAGATAATGATAACAACAGTGGGTGCAGTGGAGAAAATAAAGTGAGTTAGACTTATTAATTTAAAACCTTGGTTTGCGCTATTATGTACATATGCCTTTGGTAAGCAAGAATTTAATTACTTGAAATCTGCAATACATAGGGAAGCTCTTGTAGATAAAAGAATGTAAACCTGGTATCTAGTTTTGATTTTCAGATTTAATCTTGTAGATATATGTGCAGGGTCTTAAAGATTGGAAGGCAAGCTGAGATTGACTGCTTCTATAGGATTGCTTTGAAGAAAAACAGTGTTACCATAGCTGTGTTCATGTTAGTGTCTTCTCTGTTTTTTGTTTAAGTAATTCCTGAGAGTTGAGACAAGGTGAATTTCGGGGGGTTTATGAGACTTAATCTGGACTGTGAAGAAAGCTGGGGTTTGTTGTTCCATTCATTTAGTTAACAGTTGAATAGGAAAGAATTTAACCGTGAGGGGAAAAAGTATTTGATCCCCTGCTGATTTTGTACGTTTGCCCACTGACAAATGATCAGTCTGTAATTTTAATGGTAGGTTTATTTTAACAGTGAGAGACAGAATAACAACAAAAACATCCAGAATAACAACAAAAACATCCAGAAAAACACATTTCAAAAAAGTTATAAATTGGTTTGCATTTTAATGAGTGAAATAAGTACTTGACCCCTTCACAAAACATGACTTAGTACTTGGTGGAAAAACCCTTGTTGGCAATCACAGAGGTCAGATGTTTCTTGTAGTTGGCCACCAGATTTGCACACATCTCAGGAGGGATTTTGTCCCACTCCTCTTTGCAGATCCTCTCCAAGTCATTAAGGTTTTGAGGCTGACGTTTGGCAGCTCAAACCTTCAGCTCCCTCCACAGATTTTCTATGGGTTTAAGATCTGGAGACTGGCTAGGCCATTCCAAGACCTTAATGTGCTTCTTCTTGAGCCACTCCTTTGTTGCCTTGGCTGGGTCATTGCCATGCTGAAATACCCATCCACAACCCATTTTCAATGCCCTGGCTGAGAGAAGGAGGTTCTCACCCAAGATTTGATGGTACATGGCCCCGTCCATCGTCCCTTTGATGTGGTGAAGTTGTCCTGTCCCCTTAGCAGAAAAATACCCCCAAAGCATAATGTTTCCATCTCTATGTTTGACGGTGGGGATGGTGTTTTTGGGTTCATAGGCAGCATTCCTCCTCCTCCAAACATGGCGAGTTGAGTTGATGCCAAAGAGCTCGATTTTTGTCTCAGCTGACCACAAAATTTTCACCCAGTTCTTCCCTGAATCATTCAGATGTTCATTGGCAAACTTCAGACGGGCCTGTACATGTGATTTCTTGAGCAGGGGGACCTTGAGGGTACTGCAGGATTTCAGTCCTTCACAGCGTAGTGTGTTACCAATTGTTTTCTTGGTGACTATGGTCCCAGCTGCCTTGAGATCATTGACAAGATCCTCCTGTGTAGAACTGGGCTGATTCCTCACCATTCTCATGATCATTGAAACTCCAAGAGGTGAGATCTTGCATGGAGTCCCAGACCGAGGGAGATTGAAGTTATTTTGTGTTTCTTCCATTTGCAAATAATTGCACCAGCTGTTGTCACCTTCTCACCAAGCTGCTTGGCGTTAGTCTTGTAGCCCATTACAGCCTTTTGTAGGTCTACAATCTTTTCCCTGACATCCTTGGACAGCTCTTTGGTCTTGGCCATGGTGGAGAGTTTGGTATCTGATTGATTGATTACTTCTGTGGACAGGTGTCTTTTATACAGGTAACAAGCTGAGATTAGGAGCACTCCCTTTAAGCGAGTGCTCCTAATCTCAGCTTGTTACCTGTATAAAAGATACCTGGGAGCCAGAAATCTTGCTGATTGATAAGGGATCAAATACTTATTTCACTCATTAAAATGCAAATCAATTTATAACTTTTTTGAAATGAGTTTTTCTGGATTTTTTGTTATTCTGTCTCTCACTGTTAACATAAACCTATCATTAAAATTATACACTGATCACTTCTTTGTCAGTGGGCAAACGTACAAAATCAGCAGGGGATCAAATACTTTCCCCCCCTCACTGTATATTTGTTTAATTAAAGGGGGTTATTCACATAATTATTAGTGACTTTCCCAGTTCAGCCTCTGCCATTATCATTACTTGGGAGTAAAATAAATGGGCAAGCATGCAGATTTGCAAGGCCCCTGCCCGCTTTAACTTTAAATACAGTCTGAGATCCAAGAAATAAGTAACTGATTTCATAGAAAATTGAGTAGTGCTATTGAGATTGCTAATAATAGTTTTAATCTTGGAGTAGAGGTATTGGATTATCATATTAGAAAGGTTCATCTTTTCATCCCCTTATCTTAGGAGTATTTATTGTTCACTTCTGACCTGCCCAATATATGGCATGTTTTATAATTATTGTAGTGTATTACAATAAAGGAAATGTTAATTAATTTTAGAGTACTACCAGAAATGTTGCCATGTTGCATGATTAATCAAGAGAATAATATGGAACAGTGCAGAGCACGAAAAACAATGCAAGAAATCTAAGACGCACCAATAAATAATGGAAAATGTACATCCAATGAAGTACTATTTGTTGCTGAAAATCTTATTAATCTTTGGTCAATACATTTAATCTACTAAAAATATTTCCTTGTTTACATTGCTCCATTTCCCATAATAAAAATGCTATTTTGCTGTTTGTTATTAGAATAAAAACTGGGTAAAAAATCCTATTAGGTTTCTCAAAGTGCTATAATAGAGCATTTGGTAAATATAGTCCGTGTTAAGATTATATAACATCTGCTATTGTTCCAGGCTTATTCTTTTGTTCTTGTTTTCTTTTTTCAAGTGAAACAAAATTTCCCCAATGCAAACAATATAAAGGATTACCATAAAACATTTAGAAATCAGTTTTAGAATTGCAACCAGTTTGAAAGCATTGCAGAAATTTGGAATACTTCAGATCCATAACTTTTCTCCCTAACATTGTCCTTTTTTTCCTACTTGGGACTTTGTCCTTGTTAGAAACACCAAACTGTGGAAGCTGACAGGGAAATACAAAAAGGGGAAAGGTGTTGAATTTTTCTCTTTAAGGCCAAGTCCTTTCTCCAGATTTCAACCTAAGATATTAAAATGTCAAGCCAATTTATTAAAAATCATTTCTGTAATATTTAATTAGGACATTTCATCTCAGGGTTTTTTCCTAAATTGCATTGAATTGGCTTTATTTGTCCTGATTAATAACTTAATTTAAGAGAGTCACAGGAGATGTGCAACTTTGATACTTCTTATTGGTTTCTTGGTACCTTAAAGCTACTTGACGAAACTGGGGCCTGAAAACATGTGCATGCATGCACATACACATACACAGAGAGAAAAACTTTCCATTCGCAGTGGAATATAGTGAAACAGAACAATACAGGTGTGTGACCAGAATGTAATGATAATAATTGTGTGGAATGTTTACACATATGCACGCACACTCTTAAGGAAAGGTAGCTTGTCCACAGTAATCATACTGTGATGACTTCTCAGATAGACCCAGGTTAGGTTCACCTTGAAAATGGTTCAGAGATGGTTGCTTATGCAAAATGCAATCAGGATTTGGTGACATAGATCAATGTTTCTCAATCTTAGCAACTGTTAAGATGTATGGGCTTTAACTTCCAGAATTCCTCAGACAGCATGCTTAAAGTTATGAAGGGTTCAGAAACACTGACATAGATAAAATCTTTAAGTGAACTCATCTTTTGATAATTTTCTGGTCATATTATGGCTACCTTTCATAACTATGAAAGTGCTTTTTCCTCTTCCTTTTTCTCGGATGTTCTTGTTTTTACTTCCCTATCTAGCATTCCCTATCTTTTTTTTTGGGCAGTCTCTACCTAATCTGGACATTTCTTATCTAATCTGGACATTTTGAAATCAGTCAAGGTTGGTTAGCTGCTGCCAATATTTGGGCTACATTACATAATAGCAATAGCACTTACTTATATACCACTTCACAGTGCTTTAAAGCCCTCTCTAGGCAGTTTACAGAGTCAGCATATTGCCCCCAACAATCTGGGTCCTCATTTTACCAACCTCGGAAGGCTGAGTCAACCTTGAGCTGGTGAGAATCGAACTGCTGGCAGTCTGCAGAATTAGCCTACAATACTGCATTCTAACCACTCGCTGTAATTCTGTTTGATCACTTGATCACGAATAAATACCTAAATTCCCTAGACTGGAATTACCTGAAGAAGTAACTTTCCTTGCTTTATTCTGCCATAGTTAGATATTTGCCAGGAAAACGTTTTGGAGCACATCCTGAATAAAATAGGGAGTTTCAGTATTGATTTCAGTGGAATTGTCTGTAGATGTTGAATATGTTCTCCCAAGAGAAAATTCATGTTCGTTAGTCTCTTCTGCCAATGGAAGCAAATTTTTTTCATCAGGTTTTGATTGGTCGTTGGACCGATGATTTCGAAACAGATAATTGAAAGCAACTTTTTAATATATGAACACTTTGTATATTGAAGTGTTTGTGTATGCAGTGGCTACTTTGGCATTATTATATTTTGAACAATATGTATGTGTGTGTGTATATACATATGCACAAACACACACACACAAAATGATAATTATACTGAGTATAAACTGAATTTTCTAGAAAATGTATTTTTGTTGCTGTGTTGCTTATGTCATTTTCTTTTGTTCAAGAGGGTCTTCAGATTAAAATGCTCTTTCTGCCAATTTTCTTTTGCACTTATTAGGAGTTGCAGAATTTTTTGACAAATTGATATATCAGTACTTCTAATCAGAAAGGTGAATTAAATAAATCTTTGTTTCTGGCTGTGCTGCTAAGAACTTTATTTTTTTCTTATTTTGAGAGACCTTATTTTAGGTAAAACCTCCTCAGTTATTTTTTTATAGATAGATAGGAAATAGCCCACTGATTGGCTCCACTGAAAGATATCACACAGCAAATTTATAATTAACTTTATTTATTTAATCAATCACAAAGGCACCTTAACAAGCTGCATCCAAACTAAAGTTTGTTACTAAGTATGACAAAGTCTTACTGTAATGAATGTGAAATAATGTCTGTGAGGCATTGAGACTTCTAAATTTCTCTGTATTTTTAAAAAAGATTAAATCATGATACAGATTATGGGAGTAGAGGACTTTATAACCTGGAGGCATATTTTGAATGTGGTATGTGCATTTGCAAAGTAGCTGTCATAATTGGTATTCCCAGTCACATAACAAAGTTTTTTTCACAGTGCTCTCTACCAACCTTTTTGTGGAGACCAAAGGCATTCCTGCAATAAAATATATTTATTATAATTTATTACCTGTATTTGTGCACTGCCTGTTTCTTCTTAGTTGATGCTAAAGACTGGCCTTTTATTTTATAGCATAGTAACAATATATTTTATTATCATATTTTGTTTCATAATCTCAGGTGAGGCAGGATTTAAACTTTAAATTTAACACTTAAAATGCCTGTTCATAAGAGTTTACAAGCAGAATGTTGTTTATCTCTAGTTCATAAATTTGTTAGGAAATAAGAAGATTAAAATAGATGGACCATTAGTCTTTCTTTTCACCCCACAGATTGTGGAAGATTTGATGTATATCCATTCTACACAAACTAGAATCAAAGTTAGAAAGGAAATGATTGTGGTGAAGTAATCTTTTTTCTTTGCGTCTGCAAAGAAATTGATGTAAGCAGCCCATCTGAGCACTGAAGAATTAAATAGGAATATCTGGCCTGTGATTCAGAAATTTCTTAAATGTATACATTTAAGGTTGTTCTTGCTTGATGTTATAGACAGGCTACAAACCAGTTTGTGGGCTACCAATTGCATGTTTTATATTTTCTCATAGAATCTTGTTAGGCAATTCTTTTTTAAACTGCAGAGTTAAGAGTACATTTTGTGATAATGAGAACGTCTTGAATAAATGAAACCAGTACCTAGAAAAGATTGAAAATCACTCTTAGTAAATCTGGGCAAAGTAAATCCAGCTATATAGAAACAGTCTACATGATCCTTCCTTCCTTCCTTCCTTCCTTCCTTCCTTCCTTCCTTCCTTCCTTCCTTCCTTCCTTCCTTCCTTCCTTCCTTCCTATTTAATGAAACTGGGATACATTACTAAAGGTATTGTCCAAAATAGATAAGGGTTTGGAAAATTCTGTTTCTAAAATCAGATCCCAAGGAGGCAGATGAAATCATGTTTATATTTAAATATTTTTAAAAATAGTATTAGTATATTAAATTGCTGAAGGGAGGCATGAATGAATGAAACTTTATCCCATATATAAACTGGAGGTATTTAAAAAAACATGATACAGATAATAAACTCCTGTGAGGAGTGTTTACTGCTTTTCTTCATTTCATGCCATTTTTAGATATTCTGGTGGTGGCTGTGGCTAAGAGTGCTTCTAACAAGCATCAGCTCTTTCATCCTCTCCAGTCTTTTAATGAAGAAGGCGTATCGGCCTCAGTTATCCATATAGTCATTTCTAGGTTGTAATATATTGTAATATTTGGGTATTTTCAGCTTTCTTTGAATATCCTATAAAGAACTATTCACAGTTGGTCTATAAGAAGATGATCCCCCCCTCCCACACTAAATAATTATTTGTGGATGGGGACCTTACGTTCCCTGTAATTCTTAAAAGATTAGAAAATGTTGCTGAAAGTAAAAGTGGGCAGGAAATACAACAAATTGCAGACTTTACTGCTGGAAAGCATTGGTGCCTTTGAAGATTAGCCATTTGGAAGAGCCTGTTTTCATGCTGAAATTTTAATATTCCTGACGAAAGCTATATTTTATTTCCTTTCCTTTGATCTCTTTCCCTGCCTACATTTATATCTAGTTTTGTTTCCCTCTTTCTCTTTACTTCCCAGAGCTGCTATTGCTGACCCTATCTCCACCCTGTGATTACTTTATCTTCTTTTTCCTCTTTCTTCTGGCATTACTTATAAAAGCTAATGCAGAATAGTAAGCTCCTGTGCTGATCTTCTCTTCACATACATTGATTGCTCTGTCCAATTGCTCAGAGACTGCTATTATTGTATTACAGTGCCAATCTTTAAGAAAAGTAAAAAAAAAAGCCTATTAATTTTTGTCCAGTCTCTTAAGTGTTGTTAATAAATTATATAGCAAACATGTGGGGACCACATTGCTTGGCTAGAAGAAAAGTAGGTCTTGGTTGGTAAAGATTCAGGACAGAACATTCCAAATAGTCAATTGTAGACTAATCAATTATCCTAAACCAGGGGTGGGCCACCTGAAACATTGAACGAGCCGCATGGACCCGTTTCCCTAAAAAAAAAAAAACCCTGGGAGCCGCACCCGTCCGTGCATGTGCACCCGTCCGCGCATGCACACGCGCACCCATATGCGCACCCGCATGCGCACGTGCACCCGTCCGCGCATGCGCTCCCCCCAAATGGCGGAGGAGGCTCCGGAGCCGCAGGTGATGGCTCAAAGAGCCGCATGCGGCTCCGGAGCCGCGGGTTGCCGACCCGTGCCCTAAACCATGTGGCAGAAATTTTAGATCTCTAAAAATTATAATGGAAATCATCAAACAATCTATGGATTGCAATCTTACTAGATTATTGCATTCTATAAAAATATATACATACAAGTCAAATGTACAGTGAACAGAAGCGTTTCAGCCCAAATTCCCATTGTAAGAAGGTTTAAACAAGCCTCTTTTTAATTTAATATGTATATCAAGTTCCTAACAAGTATCTAACTTCTCACAAAATGTTCATCATCAAAAATGTCATCCCCCTATGCTAGCAAACAACCCATTATCTGTTTTTCTTTATGCAGATAATGTGATCATCCTCTTCCTGATACATGCTGACTACAAAGTTAATGTTTACAGGTAGTCCTCAACTTACAACCATTTGTTAATGACCGCTCAAACTTACAATGGCACTGACAAAGTGACTTGTGCCTGTTTTTCACACTTAATGATTGTTGCAGCATCCCCATGGTCATTTGACCAAAGTCAGGTGCTTGCAACTGGCTCATATTTTTGATGGGGTCATGTGATCTCCTTTTGCGACTATTGGCAAGCAAAGTCAGTAGAGAAGTAGATTCATTTTAACAACCATTTTACTAATTTTACAACTGCATTGATTCACTTAACAGTTGTGGCAAAAAAAGGTCATAAACTGGGACAAAACTCACTTAACTGTCTCAATAATGGAAATTTTGGGCTCGATTATGGTTGTATATTGAGGAGTACCTATATTGTAAGGAAGAAAAAATAGAAAATAATTGTAGTAAAACAAAAGTAGTTACATTAACAAAACAATGCATAAAAATGTGTCATAAATAGAAAATCAAATGCAGTCAGTTTGGACAGATATTTACAGGTATTAAGAGAGCTGAACTACAATTCCTCAGTATTGAAAAATGTAAAATAATTAGGAATTACGTTTCATTCCTCTGCTAGAAAGAGCAAAAGAAAACTATTTCATCTTTGCACAAAAACCTAATCATTAAATTTGCCAAGCACTATGAAAATAATCACATTCCTTGTGGAATCACACTTTTCAGGGCCAAAGAGCTGAGTTCAATGCACTTTGGCACACAAATTTATGTCTGTAAAGATGACATAATTCAGTACAAGTTCTTAAGAGCAATTCTTCACTCACTGCGTTTCAGTGCAAGCTGAGGCCGGAGCTGGATTTCATTACAGTGAAAGCCCACGTGAGGATTTACTGATTGAAATACTAGTTAAAATTAATTTTGAGGGAGAAAAGTATCTATCCCAATTAGTATACATTGAATCTAAGCTTGACTAATTAAAAAAAACACACATAAGTTCAGCCTGCTGTGGAATCTCGGTTCACTGGGGTCTGGGTGGCTCTTATAAGAAATCACACTATGTATTCTGGATCTAGGTTTTACAGTAGGAGCAGAATTTCATGTAACACTGGCCTGTGGAACAGGATTTGTCTACTCTTTTAAATATTTATATATTTTCTCTGTCCCTCACAGAAGAACATATACTCTTGCCAGCTTTTGGCCTTTCCATCAAGGTTGTAGAAGGGAGGTAGACATGGCACTTTGTATTAATATCACTCCTGTTTATTAATTGTATGAGATTGGTTGATTATGCAGATAGGAATCAGTTGCTTTCACTGGAAATTTTACCCAGTAGTATTTTATGCTTTTGTTTTGCTTTGTTTTTGTCTTGACCCTCTTTTTGGGAGTGTAACTTTTAGCAGGTATATATGCACACATATGTCTGTGCAAATCTGTCACATTTTGGCAAATATGTTACATGTATACAGGTATGTTTTGCAGCTAGACTTAGCAACTCTAAATTAATGAGGGAAGCATTCAACAATATATTTGTCTACACACAAACACACATGAGTGTGCATGAATGTGCGTATAAATATGTGCATGTACATTCAATATATTGTCTCTTCATTTGGGGGAAATCATAATTTTTTAGGGAAATTATTTCTGTCCTTTAATTATTGGTTAAAGTTTTTTTAATATCTTGGGAGCAGGTAATCTCAAGAACTGTTCAAGTTCATAAATAATACTAGAGCTAGCCAATTAAGCTGAACATAAAATCAGTGAACCTTTTCTTGGTCTCATCCTTTAGGATGAGTAGATGAAACAAAAAAATTTCCAGTGATAGTATTGAAACTGAAATATTTCCTGTGAATATTTACTAGGCTGCTTCTGTTTTTAGTTTTAAGATGCTTCTTAAGATATATTGCTTTTTTGTGTTTTAATGTGTAGCTTTGATCTGTTTTATTTGCTGCATTCATCATTTAATTGGACTTTGCTTTAAGATCTCTGTTATATTTGCTGCATTATGTTTGTTAGAAGTCAAGTAGAGTTAATAAAAATAATTGCTTTAAATCTTTGTTACATTGTTTCTAAGGAGGAGACTATAAAGGATTCATCAGGTCAAGAGGATGAGACACAGTCCTCAAATGGTGATCCAGTTTCATCTGTTGTACCAGAAATAATTCGCCCACGTCGTTGTAAATACTTTGATACAAGTATGTATTTTTTAAATCAGTTTTCAAACATTTTAGAAATGCATGGAAGTTGTACAAATATTTGGGCATTTCCATATGCAGTAAATGAACATCATGACAGCTAGAACCATCGCAATGATGAAATCTGGAATTTTGAAACAGGTTGACCAGCGCCTACTTTTATGTGAGAAATTTACACAAAAAGGCAATGATTTTTTTCTCTATAGTTGAAATCTTCTGAAATATGGAAAGAGTCTCTTCTCAGTTCTCTAATATTTTAAAAGTATCTGCAAGGAGAAAATGTTTTCTTGTGGAAAGAGAATGTTTATGAACTTCAGAGCTCTTATCAACTGCTGGTTGGAGACAGTAAGAACTTTCTGTACAAATAAAAGATTGCCTTTTCCTTTCTTATAGAGAAAGACAATAGTTGCTGTTTGTCTTTACAGTGAAGGTACTTATCAAGGATAAATGGTCTGGGAGTGGGAGAATGATCTTTTCTAAAGTCTTGTCTCTTGATATCATTGGATCTACTGAGGAACATACTAGAAGGCATTTTCTCTGTAAAGCGAATGCTGGTTGGTATTCAAACTTCTGAATTCTGTATTTGAATCTCAAGATCTACTGCCCTACTTTCTAATACATTTCTGAGAAGAGTATAACCTGCACAACTATGTGTAAAAACATAATCCAGGTATATATAGCACACATGATGCTATTACTGCATTCAAGTGAGAAAATCCTCTGTGCTCCGAAAGCATTTCTAAGTGCTGGATAACTTTTTTCTTGTTTGCTAGTGAGATAGGCTCTGAGCACTGTCACACTGAATATTGAAGGGAGGGAAAAGTGGCTGGCAGATTTGTTAAACCAGAGATTCTCCATTTTTGATATTCACAGCTAATATTTGGAAATAGAGGCTTAGCTGATGTTATCTGAGACCTAATCATTGCTCTAATATTTATATTTGTCTAATGCTAAGAATTTTAACTAGCTTTTCTTCCATTACTGCCTGTTTTTTTGCCTAGCTTATATTTGTACTTATATATACGTATGTATGAGCAGAAATGCTGTTAACATAAAGTTAGTGAGTCCACAAAATGCAGCAAAATAATTTGGTATGGTACCAAAACTAATATATGACATGGTAATTTTTAATCTACAAATCTCTGCTTTAAAATGTCATTTGTACTTGCCCTTTGTGTATGGAATTTGTGGGATGATGAAATGATTACATAAAATTATTTTACAATGAATTGCTTAGCTAATATATTCTGAAACATTTGTATACATCCTTCTAATGTATATCCCTGAAAAAATATAGTTAACCTTTGGCTGTGTGAACAAATTCTCCCCATTCTTGATAGGAAGAAGCATTTCTATTTTTTAAAGTATTCGCCTCTGACAAAAGCTTGTTTTATATTTTAATGCTGCTTTTTGTGACTTTCAAGATATAGATGTTCTTAAGCAACATCTTGTTGAATGTATCAGCTCTTTAGCAATGCCATTTACCTAAATAAATATATTAGAATGTACATTTTAAAATATTTTTCAAAATTGGAAACCTCCTAGCTAACTGTAGTTCAGAGTATTATGAGTCAGGACATACCAACCACAATTAGTCACACAGAGTTGGTTGTGACATCACAGTTCAATATTTAATTAACCAACCAGATATGGGATTTGAAAAATCTGTCTGTAGAAAATAGTTTGTTTGAAGAAATGTAAATTCAGGATAGCTATCCCTATGTAAGTGAAAGTTGTTAATTTTTTTTTTATATAGATAGTGAAATAGAAGAGGAATCTGAAGAAGACGAAGACTATATTCCTTCAGAAGACTGGAAAAAAGTAAATATGAGCTTTATGATAAACTATCAACATAATACGACTATTATACAAATTAATTTGTGGGGAAAAATCATTCCTAACATTATGAGTATTCAAAGCTCCTTATGAAGCTAGTCTCAGCTAGTTGGGGCTCAAGGAGCCTTTACAATTAAGCTATTCGAAGATTATATTTGAATGATCTCACAGACTGGGTGCTTTGCCCGAAGATCTGAAGCATGCAGCTATAGTTTATTTTAAAAATTCTAACTCTTGACTTAAATAAAAGCATTGTTGAAGTCTTGTTATTTAAAATGTATTGAACATTTAAGAGGACTCGGTTCAAACAGCAAGGTTTTGGGAGGGGAGGGTTGGAAAAAATGTTATTAGTTACATCTGCAATTTTATTATGTTTCATTGGAATTTCCTCCCCCCTTCTTTATCCAAATGATTGCAGCTGGGAAAAAAATATTTCATTGTTGTGTCTGCCTGATAACTAGTGGCCAGGTTGAAAAGCTTGTTCTGACTCAGTGCAGATTTTTGTTTTTAATCTGACATTCAAGGGTAACAGTTTGGTTTTGCAGATAAACTGGATCATTTATTACTTAAGTGTACTTGCTTCATACAACAAGTCAGAATTCCAGAATCTTGTCTTATTCATGAGCAATGAAAGCAAAGGAAACCTTAATTTTATATGCAGGTAATCTGCTTTGCCACTTTCTAGACACCATCTGAAGTTGTGGTTTATAGTTGTTGCAAACTCTTTGCATTTGGCAGCAGCAAGTCCAGAATTTGGATCGAAACTTAGCTTGTTCTTTGTTTCTGAGTTCCTGATTTATTTAGCCATTCAAGTTGGGAGCTACTTGGCAGTTTTTGAAAAAAGGCTATAGAATCTGGAATTTTTATTGGCAAATTTGGTTATTATTAAGCCCATGTAATAGTTTACATTGCATAAAGAAGTCAATATATGAACAAATATACTTATTTCATACTTTTAAAATGTTTTTTATTCCAATTGGTATTTGACTGTCTTTCTAGTTATTGAACAGTATGATCTATGATTACAGATGATTTATATTTTTTCCCAAACAGGAAATCATGGTGGGCTCCATGTATCAAGCTGAAATTCCAGTTGGTATAGCTAAATATAAAGAGAATGAGAAAGGTAAAGTAATTGGCAATTCGTTTTAATTAAGGTTGCAATTAAGATTTTAGGTGAGTTCTTGAGGAGTTCACTTTAGTAAGGTTTATGTATAAAATTCTTGCAATTCATAAAGAATTCATAAGAATAAGGTATAAGATATAAAAAATATGCAGGGAAGCTTAATATTTATTCGTACAGCGGAAATTATATGTAGAAAATAGAAGCTGGCTTTGAACATCATTTTAAACAAATTGGTTTGTTTGCCTTGTGTTTCTAATGCTTTTAAATTAGTATTATATGTGAACTGAAACCACTTTGATTTATTTAAAAATATGGTTAAACAAACTGGCTCAGATATACAGACACACATAAACACACACAAGAGCAAGGAATGATACAAACACTTGTGCATGGTTTCCTTACCAGTTACAAAGCTGGATTTCCCATTACCAGGTGCAGGCCTTTCTATTGCATCTCCCATTATGTAACTTCAAAATTCCTAATATCCCACGAGTTACTGATTAATAATATCTCAAGCCGCCAGTTCAACAGCACAATCCTATGTATTATAATTGAATGGAATGGAGCTTACGTAGAAACCAGCCTGAATTATAGCAGCCATAATAGTGAAACAATTTTTTTAGAAATTGTAGCTGTGGTGCTTTGGTGGTTGCAGAAACTCTAAGAACAAATTGGTTGAGCAACTCCAACACTTCCTGGCAGTTGGAAAGTTGGTATAATCTGCAAATGTAATGTCATTAGAAATTGAGTTTGCACCTGGAACTGGGTGAAATAAGTAAAAAATAAATAAACAGGATGAGGCATTTTCCTGAATCTCTCTGCTAGAGAAAATGCTTTTCTCTTCTTTAATTCAGGTCTCCTATTTTTCAGTAATATTTTAAAAAATCGGAAATTTATGAGCCGTCTTAGAGGCAAGATAAAATGCAAAGAATTATCTGACCTCTAAGTATTGTTAGGAAATATGTAATTATCTGTCTCTAATTTTAGTGTATGAAAACGATGATCAATTGCTATGGAATCCAGATTACTTGACTGAAGATAAAGTGATTGAATTCCTTAATGAAGCCTCCAGACGGACAGGCGATGAGAGAGGAATTGATGCAATTCCTGAAGGATCCCATATTAAAGATAATGAACAGGTATATCAAATATATGGAAATCTTCATTTGCCAACAGAGCTTTTCCACTGACTATAAAGAGAGTGGTTTTCAGCAGTATCCCCCAATCCTCCTGCTTATTTTGTTACCTACATTTTTGTTAAAATTTGCCCTGGAGGGTTGTGAGCTGTCCAGAACAGTAGAAGAAGATTGTGTGGTTGATGAAAAGAGACAGAAAATCGGGAAAAATTTGATCATTTTTTCCATCAGCAGAGGCATTTTAAGCAGGCCGCTCCTTCAGGATGTTCCTGTCAAAGGAATAATATTCTATATCCAATCCCTAACATTTTAGAACATCTTGAAGAGATGATTTGGAATTTTTATATTAGCTATAGAAAAACCTGGAAGTCATAGTTCATATTGCTTGAGCTCTGTCATTTTTAACATTAGAATTTTAAAACACAAGTCTAAGAAGACAATTTGGACTTCTTCTTTTGCAGGCTTTGTATGAATTAGTGAAATGTAGTTTTGATACAGATGAAGCATTAAGAAGATTGAGATTTAATGTAAAAGCAGCCCGAGGTATGTATGATTTATTTATTTTTAATGTGTTTCACTACATCATTTTTTAAATTTGTTTGTTACATTTATACACACACAAACACACATATAGACCCAGTGATTTTCATACTTTAGTTGAATATTTTATTCTCTTAAACGTCAGCTCTGGTGTACACATATATTGCAGTAACCATATTTTCCTTCTGGTAGATATGGAGAAAGAGAGTTCATCTGAAGATTCCATGTAATTGGGGTGGTGGAGGAGGTGGGACGGGAAGAGGACAGGGAGGACCTAATTCATAGCACATCTTTTGCTGTGGAGGTATTTCCATGCTACTTTGGTTATCTTGAAAACTAGTATAGCATAAAAAAGATAATGATGGCAAATCATGGCATTGTATTTTCACAGTGCAATGATTTCTGTAAGTCTGTATGAATGTGAAGAGCTTCTGTGCAGAAAAGATTTTGTCTGCTCTGAAAATGAAAAAAGGACAGAAAGGAAGGAGTGGTCCCTTTCTAGATTCTGCTTTCTAAACCAATTAACCCCCAACCCTACCCTAGGAAATAAATTAGGCAG
The DNA here is from genome assembly GCA_023970755.1 of Azemiops feae. Classification (NCBI taxonomy): domain Eukaryota; kingdom Metazoa; phylum Chordata; class Lepidosauria; order Squamata; family Viperidae; genus Azemiops; species Azemiops feae. Next base: position 2,039,206 of record JALGBA010000202.1, on the reverse strand, counting down.
GAAGATGCTTACAATACAAAGCATTGCTCACTTTCTCCATGTACTCTTTTAAATTCACTATAAGGAGCTTCCCCGTTTCCAAAATACCTTTATCTAAATAAAATGTCACATCTGTATCAAAGATGAGACATGTTATCATTTTTAATACTTAAGAATTCATACATAGACTAAGAATTCATACATAGACTTCCTTCTTTGACTTGAAGTTCTTATTTATGTATTGTATTATTTTAATTCAGAGGAGCTGTCTGTCTGGACAGAAGAAGAATGTAGAAATTTTGAACAAGGTTTGAAAGCTTATGGAAAGGATTTTCACTTAATCCAAGCAAACAAGGTTAGTAACTTATGTAATGATGAAAGCCTCATAAGGCGGCGAATTTCAATTTGCTTTCTCTCAACACAGAGTTAGAAGAGGCTCAGTAGCTCATGGCCATAATGGTAATCACAGAGATGATCCATGTTACTGAAGGCCTGAGTAGCCTGAATATAAAATACTTATTTTGTCTCTGACCTGCAAGCCTAAAATTGCCTTTCCAGCTGTTCCAGTTTGGAAAGTTAATTTGAATGAAGTCACATTTTTATTGTAATGAAGGCAATACCTCGACTTACAACCATTCGTTTAGTAAGTTTGAATGTCTATGGAGGTTCTCAGTCATCCAGGTTGTCCCAAAGGTGCTTTTTTCAGGAGGCAACTGGACTTTCTTGTGTTTCTTTTGAAGACGTTTCGCTTCTCATCCAAGAAACTTCTTCAGCTCCGACTAGATGGTGGGGAGTGGAAGGATTTATGTTGCTTGCAGAGAGATGGTCATTTGTATTCCTTTAGAGAGTCATTGAAACCATCTGGAGGTTTACCTGTGTCCTCAGGGTCACCTGAGTAGTGCAAATGTGTGTGGAGCCTAATAAGTTCGAAGTTGCAACAGCACTGAAAAAAGTGACTTCCAACCGTTTTTCACAACGACCGTTGCAGCATTCCGGTGGTTATATGATCAAAATTTGGACAGTTGGCAATTGGTATATATTTATGACGGTTGCAATGTCCCAGAGTCATGTGATTACCTTTTGCAAATTTCTGACAAGCAAAGTCAGTGGAGAAGCCAGATTCACTTAACAATCATGTTATTAACTTAACAAGTGCAGTGATTCACCTAACAACTGTGGCAAGAAAAGTCGTAAAATGGGGGCAAAACTCACTTAACAATTGTCTTGCTTAGCAATGGAAATTTTGGGCTCAATTTTGGTCGTAAGTCAAGGACTACTTGTGTTATTGCTTAGTTTTATTCTAACGTGGCACTTAAAGAGTGCTTTTAGCTTTGACCTCATGAGGCCTCAGTATGACAAATGCAGTTATTCTCAGTTATAGAATGTTATGATCCTTTAACAGATTGAATTTTCCTTGCCCATATTAACAGTGATTATCACTGATCACCAGTGGCTATCACTTAACCGTCATTAAGATTGAGGTTGACCAAGTTGCCACATAATCACTTTCCATCCATCTTAAACAGAGAATCTTGTTAACTTTAACCATGCTTAAGTTTAGGGCTAAGTTAGAGCCCTGGCATTACCATGTGCCAATCTTAGAAAAGCTGTTAAATCCCATTTCACCCATAGCATCCTACACTGCTGATGCATGTCCTACTCCCCTTATGTTACCCAGTTGGATCTTCAAGCAATCATTATTTAATATTTAGCAGTACCTTGAAATTGAATTATTTAAAGCAGACAGAGGCATTATGGAGAAATTACTATGGCTCTTTAATTTTTGAAGTGCTGCTGTCAAATCACTGGCTCTAATATGGTCAATGTATCAGGACATTTAATATTGATTGCATCTCTCAAACCCTTTTGTTTATATTCTGCAAAAGATACTACACTATTTGATTGCAGTTGTAGTGGCTTTATGCAATTATGGCACTAATTCTATTGGGCTATACAGTAGTTTTATTGAGATTCAGTTTCTTTGATTGTACAGAATTCTGTTTGTCTCTTTAAAAGCCTTTGCACCCCAGAAAGACAATTCAGTGTTTTCTAAGGCTGTTAAGACTTTTGATTTGCCTCCTGCTTACAATCCATTGTTGTTGTCAATTAGCTAAAATATTGAGTTCTTCTTTTTTCCCATCCCTTTCTTAGCAAGAGTTCAGTTGCTAAAAAAAAATCATGATTTTCTGTGTTATTTCAAATAATTCTTCATCACATCTACTCATGACAGTGGAATTCCTTTCCGGCAAACTCAACAGAATTTTATTCTTTCACAGAAGCAGTGGTTTTTTGTTCCCTGATTAAAAAACTGATTTGCCTGAGACTTGACTTACAGAGGTCTATTTTTGATTATTGTTTGTATTATATAGTCCTACTATCTTATTCTAGCATTATTTAAGCAAATGAATATGTAGGCAAGATTAGAGTACCAGCACAATCATCATGATGATGTTGGTGGTGATATGCAGTTGTCAAGCGTTACAAAGTCAAAAGGGGGTGTTGCATGATGTTTGAGAGGGGGGGAAAAATAAGAGCAATTTGTTATCTGCTGGCTTGTCTATATTGAATATTCCCTTTCCTATAGATATGTCCTTTAATGTGAATTTTATATTAAAGTAGATTATATTCTTGGTGTGTAATAAACACAGGTACGAACAAGATCTGTCGGAGAGTGTGTAGCATTTTACTACATGTGGAAAAAATCAGAGCGATATGACTTTTTTGCTCAGCAGACAAGATTTGGTAAAAAGAAGTACAATCTCCATCCCGGTGTAACGTAAGTCTTGTTGATTATTTTGTTTGTTTCCTCACCTTGCACTATACTAAAATAATTTGTTTTTTTTTAAATGACAGCTTTTTTAATTAATTAGAAATGAAAGTGTTTCTTTCTAGTCATCAATCTGAATACCACTTTTGTATTACATTAGAATATTGTGTTGTCTTCTCAAAAGTACAGATGCTATTATTGAAACTGCAACTTTATTCTTTATACCGAAGGTCCAGATTATATGTCTCATTTTCCCACAAATGTGACCTATATTATAACTGATAGGAATATCAGTTTGGAAAAGTATAAGAAAAGTAGTTGAATGGGAATTTTAACTGAAATTCCTCTGATCTGAATCTAGAATTACACTCACCTTCTCTCTTTTGTAAAAACATTATACAAAGGGAGGAGCTTGCTAAGTATGCCAGTTACCTCAAGAATTTCTGTGCACATTTCAACAATAAATAACCCCAAGTCACCTAGGAATAAAACAGAAAAGAAATGTAGACAATAGACAACAAATAAAAGGATGATAGAAATAGTTTAAAAACTTTAGTAGCTTGGCATAGAAATGTTACGTTAGGCAAGCCTTTGTAGTCTTGTTTACTGTATAATAAATTCCATTCAAAATTTAAAATGGATTATTCTTTGAATGTCTTAAATGGACATTTTCTACTAAGGTGTATCAGATTAGAATGATACCTTAGGGCAGGGGTGTCAAACTGTCGGCCTGCGGTCCAGATGCATCATGCCGAAACCGCACCCACCCCATTGCCAGCAATGGGAAAAAAAGTCACGATACGTCGCGACACGTCACATGACATTGCGAGTTTGACACCCCTGCCTTAAGGTTACTGGTCATTTAACAACCACAGTTGGGACTGGCAACCCCATCACTAAGTGACATGGTTGTTAAGAAAGATATCACATGATCATAATAGGTCTATAATATCACTTCCTCTATGGTTATTAAGGGACTCATGTAGGCAAGACTTCATATGACCACAACTTGCAATTTTATAGCTGGCTTTCTCCATTGACTTTATTTGTCAGAAGTCAACTGTGAGACATACAGATGGAGATCATGTGACTGCAAGACACTGCAACAGTCATAAATGTGAAGACCGATTATAAAGTTATTTTTTTAGCGCCACCATAATTTTGAACAATGACTAAATAGGGCAGCCATTAAGTGAGGGCTACCTGTATTCTCTAGTACTTTCAGCAAGAAATAGAAATCATAAGCAAATCATATGTCAAGTTGTAAACAAATTGTTGAATTTCTAGGGTTTTACTCTATTATTTTTTATCTTAATACATATTCATTGAATTTGAGCTTTTTATCTTAAGTCCGATAATAGAACTTGACTAGATCATATATATCACCATGCCATTTCTCTGGTTTTGCTTTAGCATAATATGATTTAATATATGTGCAAACCAGGCAAATTTGTCTTCTTCAATAAGAACTATGGTTTTAAAATCTTGGCTTAGCATTAGGTGAATGCAGATTGTTCAGTGTAGGACTTCAAGTGAAGCATATTTGAAGAGCAAATTTCTTGATCATTTTTTTTAAAGGGACTACATGGATCGTCTTTTAGATGAAAGTGAAAGTGCGGCATCCAGCAGAGCTCCTAGCCCTCCTCCTACAACTTCCAATAGTAGCACCAGCCATTCAGAAAGAGAGGACAGCACAACCAGCAATAGTAATCAAAATGGTAGGTAAAATACCTTCTTCCATCTAAATTCCCTAATGGTGCATTCTTTAAGCCAACAAAGTACATTTTTGCAAGTATTCATCTAATTTTAATTTTTTCTTCTGTACCTTTTCCCGTTTTTGTCATTTGTTAAGATGGAAGCTACAATACTCAATTCTGCAAAAATGTATTTGGGGTCAGAAAAATACATGGCTCATGTACAGAGTGCTTGCAGCCTCTTAATGACAGGACTATCTTAAATATTTTATTTATTTGTCTGTTAGATTCATATCTTACCTTTCTCAAAGAACTCAGTGTTGGTGCTCCTTCTATATCTTGTTTTCACCTCCACTCGTCTACTGTGGAAAAGATTGGCCAAACCTACCCTTGAAATTTCCATCACTAAGGGTAAATTTAAAACTGCATTTTCCCAGCCCCTAGCCTAGTGTAACATCTCAATGCTGTTCCAGAAATAATAATATTAAGTAGAAGCAGGGGAAAATACATACCAGATGATATGCCTTATTTAAATGCAAAGAAAATGAAATCAAATTTAGTATGGGTTATGATGTCATCAACCACTTTTGTAGTGTGTCACTCAAACTATTTAAAAGCTAAATAGTTACAAATTGGGCAAGTATGCATTCTGTATATATGACAACATATCCATGTTTTATGGTTTCTTTTTGTGACTTGTTTTTTTAAGATGGTAGTTCTTTCTTTACTGTTTTATATTCTCTTTTCTTTCTAGGTGTATCTACTAATGGGCCAAGTGAGTTATCAAATAAAGATGACATGAAAATTGAAGGAATGCACATAAATGGACCAACTGGCAAAAAAACGCAACTTGTAGATTTTGATACAAATGGTTACGAACCCGAAAATCTTTCCAATCATTCTAAACTTCCTCATTCAAATACAAGGCATGATCTTGAAGATACAAATGAAAGGCCTATGAAAAGGAGAAGAGTCAACAGCAGTGACAAAGAGTGCACAGCTTCCTCTGAAATTTTCCAAGAAACAGTGGCCCATGGGAATTTTGAAGACCAGGACACTGTGGGTGACTGAACACATTTCATTCAAATAATTTTATGGGATGTCTGCATTTTCAGGGTTAATAGGATCTCTTTACAGATTCAAATCCCATAAAATAATTTATGGAGATTTTGAAATATATTTTAATTGCTTCCTAATCCTAGCTAAGGTTACAGTATACCTTTTAAAATCCTGAAATGCAGATATAGCAGGTGGGAGAATTTTCTATCGGAGAGCCGGTTGCTATAGAATTGATTTGAGAGTTGTGGGTTTTTTAGGCAAATTTCTTTAGATGACTTCAGGGCACTAACCTGTTATGTAAATTATACTTTGAAAAATAGCTTAAAATTCCCAAGCAGAATTGATAAAATGGAAGTGAAGAAAGAAGCAATATTGAACAGTTTAAGGAATGCCGGTAAATCCTGAAAGTTGCATGAGAATTCATTGGTGTGTGTATATGTATATGTGTGTCAACGTGTGGGCATATGTATATATGTGTGTGTGTTTATCTGTGTATATACATATACATATATATATATACACATTTATATGAATGAATTATATTTTAAAAATAAACCAAGAGGTTTGTATGTAAAATTATTGACATCAGTGATGTCTTTCCATATTCTTATCTGGAAATAAGAAATACTTTCTGTATTTTTCCAGATTTTGTAGCCTTTGAAAGATTTTTGCAATACTAAAAAGTGTGTAATTTTCATAACTTGTACAGTATGGTAAACTTTGATCTTCTGAGAGTTGATCTTCTGAGGATTTGTCAGCTTCACTTTATTTTGCTAAAGCTTTTTTTATTAATAAAAGTCATGTTTCAGAAAGCAGTAGAAATTTTAAATATTTAAATTGCTTACCCAAATTAAGAATATCAGAATTTTCAAACTTTTATCTTGGGACAAATGGTGACTTAAAAGTTTTTAGATTAGCATGATGCTATGATTGCACAAGTGTTCTTGTTTTTATAATTGTTTTTTCAGATTTCTTTTTATGAGATAAGAGTCTAAAAACATCAGCTAAAGGCTTTAATGTTGCTAACTCTTGTTAGTCAAGGTCATCCATTACCTTATTTATCAGTTTATATGTACATTTTGGTGAGCACAGTAGAATTAGGAATTGAATTAATTAAATCTGGCTACCTTGATGAGGAACAAATGCTTAGCCTGCATGTTGTGGGTCTTTATGCTGCATCCAACAAATCCATGGATTAACTGCTTCTAAGGAAGTAGAAAAGTATGGGTAGTAGTTATTATGGTGTGTATGTGTACTAATATGCATGGATTTGAGGTACTGTAAGGGTTGTTAACCTTCTTTACGTTTGAAACAAATCCTTTTCAGTCTGGGAATAGTTTCAGTTAGTGTCAGTTCCCATATATAAAAGGATTTGGATTATGGCCATAATGAAGGTTTACAGAATCAATCACTCAATGACATATAAAGTCTCATTTTTTGGTTGCCACTTTGGCTATATAAAACAAAGTTAACCATGTGCTTGTCTTGGGGCTTACTTGAAATGTTATAATTATAGCTTCAAGTTGATCTGCTCATTTAATGATTTGGCAAAATAGAGTTTGATTTTAATTATTTAGTCCACTAGTCTTTTAGATTGTCCCAACACAATTTTGTTGTAGTTCCTGGAAATATCTTTATCCTTCTGCTTTCTCATGAAACGTTTTTGATGAATTCCATGCTTTAACATTATAGGACTAGTATTTATTGTCTGTTGCTTACAAGCAGTATAACATGCATAGATGAAATATTTAATCTTTTAAATTTTACTGCTTTAGGGAAAGTGCCATGGCTGACCAAACCCAGTTTTGTTAATATGAAAATCCAAAGTTTTTGTAGCCTCGTATCAAAGATTATGTTTTAAAAAGTATATCAAAGCAAGGAAGTGCAATGCTTTTAGAAATCTTATTGCAACTTTGAAGGCCTATTTTCTGTTCCTTGTCTGTATTTTTGCAGGTTGGAAATGCTTGCAAGACTGTTCATAGGAAAGTTTATAAATATATTGTTCTCAGGCTTGTAAGTAAAATATAGCACTGTGTACATTTTTTAGAAACTTTACTTTGGTCTTTAATCTTACCTTTAATGGTATGCCTAAGAAAATCCTGACATTCCATACTCAATATGTAATGCTCAGCTGTTTTTAAGTATTTAATTGTAATGTGCATCTCATTTATGCAGGTGTTTATACAATATTTTATTCATGTTCTTTAAAATGCAGCCACTATAACTTGATAAAGACATTGCACTAGTAGTACTATTTAAAAATCTTGTAATTTAGCAACCAGTTCAAACAGCTTTTAGTGCAGTTTGGAAAAGATGAAACCCATTGCTTCCAAATTGGTCTGAAAAGTCAGTACAGCTTTGTATAGTGATTGTAATGTATATTTTAAGCACTATTGTGTCCTGATCCATAAAGTGCATTGTATGCAGTCTGAATCAAACCTTCAACTCAACAGGCCTGACTGTTGGCTTTATAAAGGGTTTAAAGTGATATTTTGAAAGAAATCAAAAAAAAATTGCAAAGTAATTTTTATAAATTTTTCACATAGTAATTTTGCACTGTTGGTAATACCTGTGTCTCTTACCTAGCTCCCTGTCTGCAATTCTGGAAAAGCTTATTAAAGTATTTTTTTAAACATATTGCTTATATAAATACAAATATTGAGTACTTAAGAGTGGAATTTGTTTCTTTTAAGAGAATGTGAAAATGCTGCTTAATATGGGAGAGAATACTTGAATTGTTCAATAATAGTTTTAGCAAACCTATGCACTTCGAAATAAAATTCTGTGCTTCACACTAGTTTCAAACTAAACTCCAGATATTTAATAACAATAGGGTTTTTTAAAAAAAACAAAAAACAATTAGGGATAAACTGAGATGTATATATTCTTGCTGTGAAATTAGAACTGTAATATCTAAGTCTGAATATTTTTGTTGAGGGTATTTACCAATAAAATATAATCATTTCTTGACATACCACAGAATATAGAGCTCAATTAATTGTTGTAATAAAAAAGATCGCTATTAGAAGTATTGAGAAATTACTAGCCCAGATAGAATTTCTTAGATTATAAATTATTTTTAGATACATTCATATCTTCAGTAAAGAAAAATGAAAAGTTGTAACAATGATTTAATAAACAAGGAAGAGTTTGGTAAATCCAGGATCTTATAAGGCTATATTCATATAAGTACAAATTTAAAAATTATAGTGCCTGGAGTTAATATGATGTTAGGAAATTATAAAAGAAAATCAAACAATTTTTATTTTATGCTCATTTGCATGGAAAAACAGTAAAATGCTAAACTATGTCATGGTTCTATTTTATATAAATTATATATGTTTATATAAAATAGAAACAGGAAATAAACAATTTTAAAGAATGACCTGTAATCTTCCCATTTTGATGTCCTCCAATTATTTTGAACTACACCACCAAATTGGCTGGACATGGTGCAATTATAGTACAGTACAATAGGGTTTCATGCAAGGTTGGATAAATTGGAGAAAACAAATTATTTTAGGTAGAATGTAGTACTTTCCACTCTCAAAAGTACTCTTTAGTTTATTCTCAAGAGTTGTCACAGGTACCTACAAATCTAAGCATTCAATAAAGATGGAATAATGGAATATGATTGTGATTAAGACACTTAGATATATCCTTTTCAGATAGTCATATGATATAAATGAGGAGTCAAAATTACCTACCCTGTGATGGTTAATAATTAAAAACATTAATACCATACATGTGAATGGGAGAACCAATATAGTAATTTTGACCAAAGAAACTTCATCTTGGTTAAGAGAAGAAATAATACTCAGATATAAGGGGAGGCGGGAATCATCTTTATTCCTTTTTTCATTTCCGATTATAATTAGATGATGCAATCAAGACTCCTCCATTGTTCAAGCTTGTTGTCTTGAGATATTTATGAGTTAGCTAAATATTTTTGCTGGTGTGTAAAGAAACAATAATATAGACCTGGAAAAGTTTAAATCATTAAAGTATTAAAAATTTCCACATACATACGGAAATAGGGACATTATTTTTCAAATAACTATTATATATCACCAGTGAGTCAATCCTGAGTTCATGGAGACATCTATAGTTTTCTTGGCAACAGTACAGAAAGAGTTTGGCCTTTTTAAATGTATTTATTCATTTGTTAAATGTATAGCCTCATTTTTTCCCCAGAAGTTTAAGGTAGTAAATTTACACTGAGTGATGTTTTATTGAAACAACAGTCTTATGAGGTAGGTTGGACTGAATGATTGTTTAATAACACGCTGAAGGTCAGCCTGAACAGATTTCTTTGGGCCAGCTCAACCACTGCATCATAATTGCTAATATGTGATGAAGAGATGCTTTTATTCACATATCCTAGCAATATTTTCTCAATATTAAAAACATATCTACTTTTTTGAGGAGTAGAGAGATAACAAAGTCCTTGAAGTGGCAAATACCAACTTAGTATGGGGAATATATATGTATCGGGAAGACAACTCCAAGTTTTCTCACATATTGTTCCATCATATTTCAGTGCATCCAACTTGCCTCTCTCAGCCCAACTCACCTCACAGGGTTGTTGTTGTTGTTGTGGAGAAAATAGGAGGAAGATGTGCTGAATATGTTTGCCACCTTGAGTTATTTGTAAAAAAATACTAAATACAGATGACTGGTTTTACAAAGGAGGCAACTAATATTGAATTTGTTACACCGTTAGAGTTCACTAAAAAGTGGTGCCAAAGCCTAAGATAATTAACAGTATATTTAAAGAATAATTATTATTAATAATAATAATAATAAAGTTGGAAGAGACCTTGGAGGTCATCTAGTCCAACCTCCTGCTCAGGCAGGAAACCCTATACCATTTCTGACAAATGGCTGTCCAGTCTCTTCTTAAAAACTTCCAGTGTTGGAGCATTCACCGCTTCTGGAGGCAGGTTGTTCCACTGGTTAATTGTTCTGTCAGGAAGTTTCTCCTTACTTCTAGGTTGCTTCTCTCCTTGATTAGTTTCCATCCGTTGCTTCTTGTCCTGCCTTCAGGCGCTTTGAAAAATAGCTTGACTCCCTCTTCTTTGTGGCAGCCCCTGAGATATTGGAACACTGCTATCATGTACTATAGCTACATCTATTGTCACTAAAATATTGAAGTCTTATAAAAGCCAGAACAAAAAAAATGTAAATGGAGACATTCTTGATTTATTTAAGCCAGTACAAAAATACATAGCACATAAAAGTTATACAATAAAGATGTTTATTCCTAATGCTGGATTGCTCTATATAGGAAAAATAGTAACAGGAAGTTTTAACAGTGTAGAAAATAAAACTATTAAGACTTGCTTACCTAGGCAGTATATATATATTCTAAAACCTGGCACTAAAAATGTGTATATTACAAAAAAGCAAATCAACTGAGAACTATTTTATATGGCAGTAAATCTATCCAGTAGATTAACATTTTCTCTAACAAGTACCTGAGAGCAACTGCCTCAGTAGAGCAAGTTAACAAACAATAATTTGACTGAATTATGAGAATTTCAGTTTAACAGCATCCCTTATTCTACATGTTTATTTGCATAAATTGTCCATAAGCATTTTATGAGAATTTTGGTGCACAGTATAATTAAGGTAACAGTAGACCAAGGCAGCTGTGTGCTAAGTAATCCATTTTTTCGCCTGCATTACCTAAATGCTACCATTATCTACTTAACAAGCCAGCATAAGTAGACAAGAAAATATATTCTACTGTAATAGATCCCTTTAATCTACTTTCAAAGTCAAGACAATTCATTCTTCTAAATAGCTGGCAGGTGCGAAATCTAGAGTTAATATTTTGATTAAAATATTGGTTCTGATAATTGATTTACAGCAGTTGGAGAAACTACACATCTCTTTATGTAGAACTGACTCTTCTGTGAACTCCAGAACCACCTACAATCATAGTGTTTAAATTCAGTGGCAAAGCAATAATAAATGAAGGAATAATCTTCCATGGTTTAGAATTGAAAACAAAAAAAATGTAAAGGCAAAGGATGATTTAACACATTTTAGGCAAAGAAAAAAAAAATCTGCACACCCAAATTCCACTATTTTCTCCCCCCCCCCCCCCCATTGTTGCTGGCTAAGACATCATTTACCCAAAAGAAAAACTTGGAGTCTGCGACATTTAAAAAGTTGCTGCTTCTTGCTTGAATCAATTTACTCTCCTAAATGGACAATATTCTAGTGACCGAAGTTTTCAAGGCTATTAGCTATTGCTAATGGCTGGAAGGGGTTTCTCATTATGGGGAGAACAGGGTTTCAAATCACAGTAAACCTATTGTAAGATTTGCACATGTAGTTCGTACCTCAAAACAGCAATAAATCTGCAAAGGGCTCAAGACCATCATGTGGCTGTGAAGCTCCAGGATTCTCTTCTCTGCTTTATGTTAGGCTAGACTATTCCAGCAAAACTATTAAGAGTTACCCACTCTGCATACTGCAAGTACGCACTCTGAAATTCTGTGTTTACTTTCAACAGTTTAAGGCTAAAAGAATGTATTTTAAGTGCGCCAAACAATGTGCGATCTCAGAGAGCAACTTACTGCTGCAATAGGATTTCTTGTTAGTGTTGTTGCAATGTCCAGCATAGTTCTTTGTCCCTCCTCTAACAAAGTAATAAATATGCAAAACAGTAATAATTGCATGCTAAATAATGTCTCCAGTACACATAATTTGGATTTTTGGTGCCAGATCGGAAATGACTGCATATTTATATTTAACACAGAATAAATAAGATTTACCTGTTTCACAGACTCATTTTAGAGGTAAATTTAACTCACAAAGCAATTAAGGGCATAACTATCTTACATGCAAGATCATGGAGATAGGGGAAAACAGGCAGGACAATCCGAGGCCAACTGAGTGGGGCAGATTAAAATTACTTCATTTTTGTTAGTGTCGTATGATAATTTTGGTCCCCACACTTCCTCAGGCTTGACAATCATGAATCAGGATTTGTCCTGACAACAGAACAATAGGGTAGAAAGGAAGAAATTCACTTACAATCTCAGCTTCTTGGATGAGAAATCTTTTACATTCTGATAATTTTAAGATTTAACTTTATTTCCTTTTAAAATACAGAAAAATTGTAATGCTTTAGAACTTTTTAATAATTAAAAGGTGTGCAAGTTTTATTAAAAGGCATAAGCTTTTATGAATTGTAGCTCACTTCATTGGATGCATGAAGTGGATAAACAGATGAAGCATTTGAAAAGAAAATGCAGCAAGTGGAGGAGAAAAGAGTAGTTATGCACATGCAGGTTACATGTGGGACATTATCAATTAGTAATAGCAATGTATTAAAATCACTTGTGTTTGTTAAACCTTAGATAGTTGAAGATTTTTTATGTGAGATGATCCTGGTGTAGTTTTGTTTTAAAATTGCAAAATGAGCTACAATTCATGAAAGCTTGTGCCTTTTAATAAAGTCATGTTAGTCAAAAAAAAAAGTCCTACCAACTACTATAGATTTTTGACTGCCAAACTCACAGAGTTCTCCTTTACAGTGTCTTTAATGTTTAAAAGATTATTATATTTTGCAGTCTCACTATGTACAAGGCCAGGAATTTGTGTGGTTCACTGAGTCAAATAAACTGAAGCTAGGTTTTCTTTAGAGAAAAGCAAACTGGATTTCATTCAGCAGAATATTTTGCTTTGAGCCATTTTTCAACATGGTCTGAATTTGACAGATAGCTCCTTAAAATTCAGAATTTTCTGGATAAACACTATCTAGATATTACAGTTCTCATGTTTCAGTGTAAGTAGGTGAGGCATACAATAGGGCAACTGATAATAGAATATACTATCATTTATTTTAAAGACTTCTGTTGGAGACATTGTAAATCTGATTTGCTTTGCAACAATATGAAGACCTCAAACAGATAGAAAAGCTTCATTTGCAAGTCTGGTGAGGCTCCTTTGAAACAGCTTCTACCACATCAATGTAAACACCCAGGACTTCACTTTCCTCAAAATGGAAGGGGCCTGTTGAATGATTTAGCATAATATGTGAACCCATTTCAAAAAGCAAGCTAGAGTTGATAGACTGGGGGTACAAGAAAGAATAACTTCCAGTAGCATGCTTTTCTATGTCCAAAAAGCTTCAATAAAAGTTTGCAAAAATATTTTTTTCCAGAAATAAATGTGCATTTCAAAACACTTAAATCACAGAAGGGCAAACTCTCATTTATAACAGTCTTTTAAAAAGCTATAACCTTATTAAAAAAAACAAGTGATGAGATTTTTCTTTAAAAAAAGCACACTGATTGCATAGAAAAAAGCTAAGTAAATAAAAGAAAACCTTTTACTGGGGAAAAAAATTCCACATTTTAGCACTGTAGTTTGCTTTTCTCATTTCTTCAGGAGAAACCGCATTTAAAACCTTACTCTTTAGAACATTTATCTATTTCTTATCTATAACAGGTACTCATAAAGTCTATAAAAGTTTAAAAACAATTCCAGCCAAGATACCCAAACATTGTGTAACACACACTTAAAAGTGCTTCACTAGGTTCAGGAAAAAAATTAGATGGGACATTGAGAAGTCCCAAATTTGTATGGGTAACATTTCTGTTGATTGTGAATATAAATCTACCTTCCCCACAAACTGCAGCTCAGAATATCTTATCATCATCATTTATACACAGGTTCATGCAGCGAGATGTAGGAAATACATTTCATTCATACAGATTGCATGACTTCAAGGAAAATGCAGTTAAAAGTTGGGAGAGTTCAAGCCAAAGCCATGAGAGTTTGAGCAGTAGGCTTGTTTGATTTCAGTGATGCATTTTCTTGCTGCGCCCGATCCTGACCAGCCACACTTCTGCTGCATTTGATATTATTAATCCTGCTTCACTACATATATAATTCCTTGCAGACTAAATGCAATCTATACATCGTATGTGCAGTCCAGTACAAATAAAGGATTCCAAAGTTGGCAATCTTCAGACTGTGCAAATACAAAGTAGCCATTTCTATTCAGAGACTGCACACTACACTGATTTGTCAACACACCTTGTTAAAAAGTGAGAGTTACTCTGGTAAGTATGCCTTTTGTCATACAGAGCTTTTCCCTTTAATGTCCATCTTGATGCTAGCTTCAGACTGTTTACTTATTTGCTCTTCTGTAAAAGCGATGTAGGAATATACGAGGCTTCCAGCAATACTGCAAAACATTAGCATTTAGAATTAATAAAAAACTTCTTCATGAAATATTAAATTGGTGGTCAGTACTGTCGCAGCCATGGACACCCACAAGGCCCTCGCTAAATTCTTTGTGTCCCCCAGCCTCTCTTCACCCACACTCCATCCACAGTTCAGTTTGCATTTCTTCCTACACAGAAACTGCACATATGTACCATGTTTCATTTCAGCCCTGGTAACAAAGGTGGAATTATTTTAATTCCTCCTGTATTGTGGATATGGTGAAGGATAGAAAGTTTTGAATGTGAGGACATGTTGTGAGTATGTGTGAGAGGTACGTTGGGAGGTTACTTGTTTGCTCAAGGATCTGCTGCTGGATACTTGACAGCTGAAAATAGCTGGATTTTAAACCCAAAGGTCTCTTCCTATATTAAATACTCTTACCTCGAATCATTGGCATCTTCAGGGTTAGACAACATGTACATGACGATATGATAGGTCGTCCTCTACTTACCACAATTGAGCCAAAAAAATTTGTTGCTAAGTGAGACAGTTGCTAAGTGAGTTTTGCCCCATTTTACAACCTTTCTTGCCACATTTGTTAAGTGAATCCCTGTGATTGTTAAGTTAGTAACACAGTTGTAAATCTGGCTTCGCCATTGACTGCTTGCCAGAAGGTGGCAAAAGGTGTTCACGTTACCCCAAGACGCTTAAAACGTCATAAATATGGGTCAGCTGCAAACATCTGAATTTTGATCACATGACCATGGGGATACTGCAACAGTCCTAAATGCGACAAAATGGTCAAAGTCACTTTTTTCAGTGCCATTATAACTTCCAACGGTCACTAAATGAACTGTTGTAAGTCGAGGACTGCCTGTATATGTTTTGGGCAGAAGCTGTGATGCAAGTATATAATTGCGTCATTTGCCTAACAATGTCCTGATACATGTAATATTTTTTTACCCTTTCATAGCTTGTTATGTATACTTATGCCTTAACTTTGCTTTATTCCTACCAGTACTCTTATAGAAGTGGCTCCCATTTAAGGCCCTAGTGAATACTAGAAGGAAATGGTAACAGCCATCTATAAATAGCCAATGGGAAAAAAAATAAAAACTCCATATTTTAATACTTGCACTTGTGATTACATAGAAAATACAATTTTATCAGAATTGTTGATTTAAAGTTAACCTTCCTAAATCCAGTCTTCCAATTTCTATTGTAATATATTTTAATTTCTTACTCATGTTTTGATACAGAAATAATTTAGTAAATAGGCTGATCTTATAAGGCTTTCATTCTAAGCAACATAAGGCAAGACTGAGTAATTTAAACAATGTCAATGATAGTACTCAAGTGAGGTATGTAATTTTTTTCACTATTTATTAAATTTATTTGCCACCTATTGCATCACAAGGAGTCTACATCCTTGAATTATATCATTTATAAACAGATACCCTTCTTGAGATAAGAAAAATCCATAGCAGAAAAAACAAGACTGCCATGTGAACAAACTTAAATCTCATATACCAATAAAAAAACAGTTAACTAGCAGTCCATATGATTAAATAATCCCTGAAGTCAAGCAAAGCCTACAACTGTCATTCAGACACAGTTCTCCAACATATTCTGTAGTACAGGGCTTTTCAACCAGTGGTACGGGTACCACCTGTGGTACATTGGCACCTGGCAGGTGGTACGCAACCATCCTAGAAAAGTGGTAGCTGGGGAGAGGAATGAGCTGAACCGGTGGCAGCACCGCACAAGCCTGAGCGAGAGATGGCTGGAGCTGCAGGGCTGTCAGGGCTCAGCAGAAGCGCCAGGATCAGTGCCGCTTTCCAGCTGATCGGCGCTTCTTCGGGGCTGTCAGGGCTCAGCGGAAGCGCCAGGATGAGCGCCAGGCTCCAGCTGGAGCTCGGCGCTGATCCTGGCGCTTCTGCTGAGCCCAGAAGAAGCGCCGATTACCTGGAATGTTGCAGCATCTCCAGGGTCTTGTGATTTACATTCAGATGCTTGGCAACTGATTCATATTTATGACGGTCACAGTGTCCCAGGGTCATGTGAATTGACCAAAACCTGCTGCAACCACCCAGCAGACAGGGGGAATAAAAACCAAACACCCCCCACCCCACCCCCGTTGCCAATCCTCAACAGAAATGCTCACAACAATGAAAACCTCGGACAGGAGGAAGAGTGCCACCGGGTGGGCAGGCAGGTGTCTTGCTCGGCTGTGGCTTGGGCACTTTTTTCAGTGCCACTGTAACTTCAAACAGTCACTAAACGAACTGTTGTAAGTCGAGGACTACCTGTACTTTATCACTTTTTTCCTTTTTTTTTGGTCATCAAGTTTTTTACACCTTGCTAGGTGACTGGTGGTACTCGGATATTGCCATATCCTAAAAGTGGTGCAATGGGTGAAAAGGTTGAAAAGCCCTGCTGTACTACTATGCAGCACAGTAGTATATTAGAATGCATTTCATTTTTTTGTTATGTAAATGTTATTTCTTTAATTTTCCCTACCTTTTCATCTGCAGCTCCCAAAATGTGTACCAATTTATGAAAAGTACCATAATATTAATCTTAACAGTTCCTTAAATGTAATATATTTCCAAGTTCTATAGAACTTATTTCCAGGCTAGCTGATACAACAAAGCTACTATAAGCACCTTTTCATAAACTCCATAATTAACTTGCATAATTTGCCCTTTTATTTCTTTAAAAGGTAGATACTTTACTCTACTTACCTAATATTTAATCCTACAAAATTTGTCCATGTGAAAATATAATCTCCTCCAAAGAACATTCCTATGTAAGTTATTAGTATATTCTGGAAGTAAAGAAATAAACGGAATTTAAGCTTTTAAACAGAGGGTTTAAGTAGACTTCTCAGAAAGAAGGATATTATGTTCATAAATTGCCATAATACTTTAAAATATTTATAAAAGAATGAAAAAAAATCACAGATGCTGCTCCAGCATTAAAAAACATGCAATCTGATTACCTTAAAGATTAGATTTAAGTAATTAGAATTTCTGTAAGAAACTGCATGGAATCCCACAGCTTTACCACATCACCTCCATCTGTCAGGCTTAGCTTTTCCCACACATACTGCATTTGCTAAACAAAAATTACCATTTCTCTCTCACATAAATAAAAGCCAATTCAAGTCACAATCTTTTCTATATCAGGCTAATACAATATTCTCCATTATTTTCTTTTCAATCCAAGAAGTAGAATATGTACAAATATATATATATGTGAAGTATTGTTGAATTGTGTCTTTTTCCAAGAAAATTTGCAAGCTGGGAGAATACAATTATTTATTGGTTCTACAAATTTAAAGAGCTTACCTTTATACAACCAACGATTGTAGTTGTAAGGGCAGAGTTATACTGAGTGCAAAGTACTGTTGAATACATCAGAATAAACCTATATAAAATAGACAACATTTTGACAATCAATTTAATATAATTCAGACACGGACCAAAGACAGATGAATAGTCAGTTTCTGGGAAACCAGAAACTGACTACCTAATTCCTGAACTTTTGGCAAGAATGTTTAACAATACTGGGTTAGTCTCTCTTTTGAGGTGCCTTAGACACCCCAAAATCATTAGATGTGATTTGATGCAGGAGCAAAACTCCCAATTGTGATTATCCATACTTTTATTATGAAATAAGATCCAAACAGAGTCTTTGAGTCCTAACATATCCATTTTGCTTTTGAGTCTGTTCCTAAACTTTTAACCACTGTCCCCACCCTGCAACATATATCATTTCTGTCTCTCAATGATGTCCCTGGAGAAACAGTTGTGTTCCTGAAGGCACTATTCAAAGAGAGAGGGGGGGGGGGGGAAATTATCCACTTTTGAATTTGAGGAAGCAAGTCATTTAGATTTGTAAAATAGCAGGCATACTTAGTTCATGGAACACAAATTCATTGAGGAGGAGGAGGAGGAGGAGGAAGGAAGGAAGGAATTTTCAGCTTTAAAATCTCTCTATATATTTAGTCCAGAAGTATTATAATAAAAACAATCCAGAATATATTCCAAAGGATATACTGGAATCAGGCATTGCCCCTTTTTGCCACTATAAAAGCGTTTTGGAGGTTAAAGCTACTGAAATGTGCATAAGATACTGTATATCAACAACAACTGTTTTCTGATGCTGTACCTATCTGCTGTATTTGATTATATCAGAAAACCCTATATATTAAAATAAAGTTGCCAGAAAGGCTTTAATGCACTGGGGAAGCCAAAAATAAAATATTCTTACCCCATCACACAGGAGAGTATAAATTGTGCAAGGAAAAGGGTATCTGCCCAACCTTTATATTCCATTGCCTGAAAACAAATTGTATATATATTAAGAGAAAGATAAATAATCAGAAATATTTTTCATACTAGTTCATCCAAGTAAGATTAAAAAAAATGACAGTGTCAGAATTCATAGACCAAAACCTAAATGCCTTTTGTACGGAATCTTATACAGTGAAAAATTGTTCATCTCAACAGGAACTAATATTTAAAATGAAATCCAATCCTACATTACTCTGTTAAGTAGAAGTACCTGATAAGAGAGACAATAGCAATTATAAATTATAGCAGATTTGTTTAATAATGTGTATCATAATACCATATGGTCTGGCAAACATTTTGCCTAACATATAGTACAGCCAATCAATCTTTTTTTAATATTGTACCATTATTAAGCTTAAGGAAAAATATAAATAGATAAAATTTATTTACTTATTAAATTTGTATGTCATCCATCTCCCTATAAGGTAATTATTGGTGGTTAAAATGAAAAAAAAAATCAAAATATATTTTATCATAGTCCTTTTTAGTTTACCTAGCCATCTCTATTACACAATATTCAAGTTTCCTTTTTTTTCCCAGCTGCCTCTGTTTTAGAGCTCTATGGTGAACATGCCAAATCGCAGCAAAGATCAAAACAAATTATCCAAAGATCTGTGAATTTCACTGGTCTATAATGAAACTATGACAGGAGGTCCTACCCATAAATTAAAATGTTTGCAAAAGATTTCCTTAGATGTTAGAAGTAATTTCTGGATAAGCTTTTGAGGAGTAGCTGGACTTTGAATAGTCTCTTTTATTAAAGTCATAGAACTACAAGCAGCGATGACTGAAAAGTGACGATGGACTGATACAATCTGCAGCAGGAGCTAGTTCAGAGCACCTGGGATTTTGCACAAAAGTGCAAAGGGAACGCATACCTTAGGATACACAAAGAAAGCTTTAATACAGAAAGCGGATTGTGTCTAAGGAATGCATGTCAATAAAGTCCCACAGTTCTACTCAATACACCTTGGCAAATTTTACTCACAAAACAAGATTAATCTCCTCCTATTCATGAATGCAAGTTCTGATTAGGGAAGTAAATACCTTTTTATTGATGTATATCTCCCCAATAGGGAAGAAACTTTACGCTTCTTCTAACAAGGGTCTTATTTCAAGTGAACAATTACTTTTGAGTTTCTGTTATGTCTTTTAAAATCTTCCCTTTCACATTCCATTGCAATACAGCCTAATACCTTCCTATTGAAAGATAATGGAACAGAGCCTGACTGGCAGAGACTTGTTTATGTCGAACAATGTAGTATAATGCAGTGTTGATTTATTTACTTAAATTTATTTATGTATTAAATTTGTTTGCTGCCCATCTCGCCGCAAGGCAAGGCAACCCTGCACATATCTTGGGCCAGTCAGGAGGAAGAAGGTATGTTGGATATGTTTGCCGGCTTGAGTTATTTGTAAAAAAAATAAATAGAAAAATAAAAAAGGTGGGATATAAATAAAATGACAGCAGTTTGGATTTCCTCCCTAAAATCCCACTCCAAAAGACACTTTTCAAGTCATAATCAAGGTCACACTATGTAAACTGCTTCTCACAAACTTTTTCAAATCTAGCCTAAATCTAAATGCATAACCTAAATGCCTTGCACATAAAAGCTTTGTGTCTACTGATCTGCCGATAGTTTTACTTACAAATAAAACGGTTCAAAAATGGAGTACAGATTCCTGCCTTTGCTCCCTTTATATTTGGGGGAAGAGGGATGTTTTCTCCACTTGCTTTCTATGTGCAGCATTCATTCACAGAGAGCAGAATGGAGAACTGAATCCCACCCTAATCCATATTTAGGAAACTTCATGAAGTAACATGAAAAGCTCATTATAGGAGCAATTCTAACCCAAACATTTGCTTGCGGTGTAGGTTTCTTCTTGCAGATATTATCGCAGAAAAGATGAACTTACAGTCTGAAAAGGCTCAATTTAATTAGCATTTTGCTTTGCCACGTCTACCATCATAAGAGGCAGGCAGAAGAAAGATTCAAAGAGTGCTTTAGAATGGAAAATTTATTCCACAAGTTCAAGTTTATTACAGTCATTGATCCAATATTTTACACAAATCCAGAATTATAAAGTATCAAGAAAATTAGGACCCACAGAAAAAGATAAAATAGATATGTAAAGTGTGTAAAGAGTTGAAGTGTAATTACTAAGGTAGTAGAATGAGAATAAAATAATATTAAAAAGAAATAATAAAAACCTATCAATAAAATATATGTACTTGGGTATTAAGCACTACATTTATAAAAAAGGCAAACCTTAAGACTGTTAAGAAAAACTTTAAGCAATTTCCCAGTGAGCTTCAGTAAAATCAAAAGAAACACTTAATTGGGGGGGGGGGGAAATAAATGCTATAATGCTTTTACAATCTAAACATTCACACAGAAGAACACTGGAGAGAAAATTAAATATAAATAATATGCCATAATTTATTTGCAACATGCATAGAAATAGCCAGTGAAACATAGTTATGGCAGAGACTTTATTTTATTTTATTAATAAAATCTGTTTTATTAGCATTTTTTTTAAAGTGTGAAAGCTACTAAAAATCAAGAGTATCAAGATCTATTTATTAATTTAAAAAAACGTGTTTTCAGAAAATCATAAAAGCTTTTAATAGATTCTTTGACCCACCAGAGTTTCTACTTTTAGAAAATCTTTTGAACATTTTAGAAATTGTAACCTGGTATGTTGCAAAGACAAGCTTTGGCATTGTCTTTATTTCCAATAAGGAAGGAATTTCCAATTTGGGATGCCAGTACATCCCAAATACTGTAGATCTCAGAAGCTTTCTTAGAAAATGAAAATAAAAATGACTTCTGTCCAATGCTAAATATGCCTAAAAAAATACAGATAAAAGGGGCTAACAGGAGGCCCCCTACAGGATAGAGTATCAGGTAATATTCTGATATCTCGAAAGTTTGTACCTGGTTATAGCTCAGGAGTGGGCAATTAATTTTCCCAAGGGGTTACATGAGAAACTGTGGCTCTGTTGTGGAGGGATGAACTAATAGAGTTGTAAATGTGCATAGGCACGTATGCATATATGTAAATTGAAAAAAAATAGCTGCCTTCAAAATAAAAGCAATGCGGTTATATTGCATGCATGACTTATTTACATTTGATTTCTAATTTCCAATTGATCTCACGCGGGCCAGACAGGAACAGCCAAAGGGCTGGATGTGGCCCAAGGGCTCTAAAATGCCCAAGTCTGTTATAGCCCATGCTGATCATATTTGTGAATGAACAAAATCTTCTAGTAACCATTTGGGGAGAATGATGATCCTAAAATTTCACCAGCCTAAAAAAAAAAAGGTGTTCCCACAAGAGAATATGCCTTCTCTCTTCATCTTAGTTGACAATCACTTAAATATGAGCCAGCAGTGTGCTGCAGCTGCCAAAAAAGCCAACACAGTGCTAGGCTGCATTAACAGAGGGATAGAATCAAGATCATGTGAAGTGTTAATACCACTTTACAATGCCTTGGTAAGGCCACACTTGGAATACTGCATCCAGTTTTGGTCACCACGATGTAAAAAAGATGTTGAGACTCTAGAAAGAGTACAGAGAAGAGCAACAAAGAGGCTAAAACATATAAGGAACAGTTGCTGGAATTGGGTATGTCTAGTTTAATGAAGAGAAGGATGAGGGGGGACATGATAGCAGTGTTCTAATATCGCAGGGGTTGCCAGAAAGAAGAGGGAGTCAAGCTATTCTCCAAAGCACCTGAGGGCAGGACAAGAAGCAATGGATGGAAACTAACCAAAGAGAGAAGCAACCTAGAACTAAGGAGGAATTTCCTGACAGTTAGAACAATTAATCAGTGGAACCACCTGCCTCCAGAAGCTGTGAATGCTACAAC
Source organism: Azemiops feae (assembly GCA_023970755.1). NCBI lineage: Eukaryota > Metazoa > Chordata > Lepidosauria > Squamata > Viperidae > Azemiops > Azemiops feae. The sequence goes on along the minus strand of JALGBA010000202.1, from coordinate 2,016,286 downwards.
ACTGGAAGTTTTTAAGAAGAGACTGGACAGCCATTTGTCTGAAATGGTATAGGGTTTCCTGCCTGATGACCTCCAAGGTCCCTTCCAACTATATTATTATTATTATTATTATTATTATTATTATTATTATTATTATTATTATTATTATTATTATTATTATTATTATTATTATTATTATTATTATTATTTGCTTAGTATCAAAAGAAAAAGCAATAGAAAAACTTTTGACCCATAACCACAGATGAGCTGGGAAATAGGATTTTTAAAAAGTATAACAGAAACATACCTATCATCAATTTTATAATCACAGCAATAATTAGATTTTATGCCACAAAATATTTTCAGTTCACTGGAACCATTGATATAACTAATGTATCCCACAATTGTTCATGGCTGACACATAGCCTGCTAATTTCACTGACAAATATTTTTCCTCTTGTTAAAACTTCACCAACAAAAAATACAACAATCCACTCTTTTCACAGGTTATAATTTGCACTTACATATCAGTGCATAATAAGCTAACACATAAAGGGAGAGAGGCTCAGCCCTAAATATAATTTTATTATGAACCACCCTGTGATTTCCCAGGCCTCTGAATATGTACTTGATTAAAACAAATTCTAGAATACAGCACAATACTCGCATTCTTCTCTTTTAATATACAAATCTCCCAACACAAACAGCAAGAATGTAAAAAAGTGGATCCTATGTGCAACATTTAAGTCACTGAAAACAAATTCACTATTTTTTCTTGAAAAACACAATGTTTTATAATATGCTTTTTACCAGATAGTACCATCAACATCTTAATTTCCATTTTCAAACAAATGATTAATAATCAATGCTCATTTAAATCCTAAAAAGTCTTAGTTATGGAGTTGTTATTAGGACTTGTATGTCTGTTCTGCACCCCCTTCCTCACTCTATGGCTTTTCCTCTACTCTCTCACTAGCCAAAGCCAATGATATTAGCAGTAGTGTGTTTGTGTGGAACACAGAACTGAATTATCCCTCCATTTATGGTGAGAGAGGAACCTTGAGTTTAATTTGGATTGTCCTTTTAACCCTAATACTTAGCCTTTGAAATCCCATTTCTATGTAGCAAAGGATATGATCCTGGGATTCTTTATTGACAGTTGCCTGACTACTGTTTTATCCACCAGATTGTTTTCTAGCAGCCTCAGGAGTCATAGATAGGAGCCCCATTGAAACAACTCTAGGATTGGAAACTGGCCTGTTGAAAAAAAAATATCCCACAAATGCCGTAGGAAACCATTTCCACAATGCTGCCAAGAAAACGGCAGGAAGGCAGTCCCAGAGATCAAGCTCAATGTATGTTTTACCGTTAGTTGTTGAATATTGATTTATTTATCCTAAAACCTCTTTTGAAAGGGTGACTTCTGTCAGCCCCATAGATAGACCAGACCATGAAATCAACCTTACAGAAAGACTACAATTACTTTTATTGAGATTGGTTCTCAATATCTTGCAAGTCTGACTGTATTGTATCTCTACCTCTTTCAATGAATTAGGGAAGAATTTGAGCCATTTCCAAACGTTATCTGGCCATTCTAGACTAAAAACGCTTGAACTCTTTTTCCCTCAGAAATGATTTGTGCATATCTCAATCAAAACCATCTTCCTTATTCTCTATTACTTCCGGCTGAGCTTTTACACACACAAATTCGTGAGGCAGACACATTTATTCATTTGGGGAGGAGGAATCTCGAGGACTGGATTCTGCTAGAACTGAGAAGGGTTGCCAAGATTGGGAAGCTGGCAATCTGTGAGAATTATATGTGTATTTTTTTTCTATCTACTATTCCTTTGAGAGTCAAAATTCAGGATTATCTTCATTTTGGGTAAATACACTACCTGCAACACTTCCCTTAGATTTCTTCAATGAAAAACAACTATAAACAATTAGGCATTGTCTGTATTCTGGCTGGCTGCCATTCAGAACTTGCTAGGCCTTGCTAGCGCTAAGTGTCTTGCTGCTTCTCTTGGAGCAGAAAAGATTCTTTAACTAGGATGAGGAAAGCCAAATTATACATATTCATTTACAAAAGGCCGCTTTGGTTAAACTTCTACATAACACTACACTCTTTATTTTGTTGTTTGACAAAGTGAGTGCAAATCCAGTTGGAAAAACATGCCAAGATTTAATATTTCATGTAATGTTTTATTTTTAAAAAATAAACCTAACTCAAAGCTACTAAAGTGAAGAATAATGTATTTGAGTTATATTCTAGGGCACACCTAGAGAGACAAAGTAAGCCCTGCAGTTGGAGTAGTTACATACATACAGTCACATCCTTTTCTCCTAAAATGATGAAGACAAAGAAATATTTGGGGAGGAATATAAATGCAGGGAACTGGAGAGACGAACTGAAATTCTAACAACAAAGGAAATATATTCCTGCAATCCTAAGAAATGCAGGCAGTTAATAAAGTATTTGCTGTAAGATGTGTATTGACAAAATTAGAGACACTACTTCACAATAACCTAAAAATAATTTACTTGTTATACAGAAATTCATGTTTTGTATCTTTGTAGGAAGTGTGAGATACCAAAAATAAATATGCGCATTAGCATAAGGACAAGCTTATTTATCATACTGACATAGGCAAAGCCACCATTGAAGTATCATTGTACCAATATGCTCTATGTTAATTTCCCTAACCTGGTGTCCACCAAAGCTGTGCAACAATCCCATCATTCTCAACCAGCATGGTCTCATAATTCTCCAACCACTAAGCTGGAGAAGCTGCACTGCAAGACCCAGTAGATGCAAGCATTGCTCTTTTCGGGTGCATGTACAATATAACAAAAACAGCAGTTATTTTACTTCTCTCATTTGTATATTAGTTGCATCTGATACCTATTACTCTATTCATTCTTAATGTTATTAGTATTTATTATTTATTTTTAATGTTATTTATTCTTAATGTCATTAGTGGTCAGCTACTTCCCAAGTTCAGGATTTTATATAATTTCTTTCTTATGTGCCATCTGTATTGTGCTTCTTTAACTGCAACCATGATAAATAGTTGGTAAATACTTTCTTTCCTTCTATTTTGATATATTCATTTTTTTAAATGTAAGCCACTTTGGAAGGAGGCACATAAGTAAAAAAAAAAAAACTAGGACCCCAAAGGAAGAGAATCAAAGTCTGCCACATTTAGACATATTGGCAAGCAATACTGACAAGCTGTATTCTATGTCCTAAATTTCCAAATGATATGTAGAAGTATATTTCATAAAATGGAATTATTTATATAGTTTTGGTGTAAAACTTGCATTCTGGATTTTTTTTTTTTTAAAGTTACCTTTTGTGCATCTCCTGTAAAGTAGGCAATGCCCAAAGTAGGAAGAATCATGAATAGTGCATTGTAATAAAGGAGACCATATTTTCCCAGCTCCTGGGAATGGAAAAAAAAAAAACCAGAAATGTATCTTAAATGAAAAATACGTCACATAGAAAGCTACACAAACAAGACTGTAGGTATCCCATCCAAATAATGTAATTTTTTTTATCATATCCTTAAACACACACCAGGTTCATACTCATGGCACAAAGAATATAACAGAAAATGTTGTGCAGCAACATAATAGATATCTTCTGCAGATTGGTGCCTACTTAAAAAATACATTAAATGGACATTTAAGTGAAATACACATCACATTTTATTCTTCATTCTGCCAATCTCTAACAGGGATAAATATTCAGAGGAAACTGTACTTTTTACCCACAGAAATTCAGCCTGTAAACTGGATGAGTTTTTACCTAGTAGTTTTCTGATAAATATGGATACTGAATTTAAATCTGCCCTTAGACTACATGTTTGCCTGAAATAACTTGCATCCTCTCTGCAAGAAATCTATCCCAATTAACCACAGCAAGTTGTTAACTCAGTTAATGCACAATTTGAAAGCATATGATCTAATTCTAATCGACCCTTACCCACTTTCACAGCTAGCAAGCTAGCTCTCAATTCACTCTGCTTAGAAAGTAACCAGTTACACTGGTTACTTAAACTGGTGATAGTCACTAAGCCATCTTATAATTATATAACAGTTCCTTAAATATATGTGAATAACCAACTAATCTTATAATAGCTAGGTAACACTAGTATACCACTGCATTTTAAGAACATCATCTTAGTTGCTTATCCTGTAAGTTACCCAATACTGTTTCACCTAACCTTAAAAACCACAGGTTTTCAAGATTTTCTGCAGCTAAATATGCAGTCTACTGTGAATAATGTCCCAGTAAAAATAGTTGGGTACTATTGTGCCGCAGAATGTGTTAATGCTTCTGGTGTTATAACTATGGTATTGAACCCAAGGACACCAACAATATTGTAGTTGTCCTTTGATAGAAACAGAGTGCTGATTGAGAGCAGCAGTGAGGAAGATATTACTCTCCAGATATAGCTAAATTACATCTCCCTCAACAAGGAACTGAAGAATGCTTTGACAAATTATAAATGGAAGCCTTTAAAATGTTTCAAGCATCAAATTTCACAAGATGCCCCATCTCAAGCCTGACGTGCAAAAAAATCTGTTTCAAGGTTGATAAAAAATGTTTCAAGCTTGAGATGCTTCCAAAATATTAGACCAAACCATTTGAATGTTGGGGCAGGGTGTTTCATGAAATTTTGTGCTTGCAATATTTCAAAATGAAACATTTTGCACATCACTAGACACAGAACAGATCAACCTGTGGAATAGTTTACCCCACAGCAACAAAAAAAAAATACATTTTTATTTATCTTTTACTGATCAGCATAGCAACCTGAAGCAGTGAGGGGAACCCTACCTTTGAATCTAGCTTCTGTTTCACATAAGCACCATTTGCAGCTGTCAAGACATCATTGATCAAGATAAAAATGTAACCTTCTAGATCAAATGCCAAATCAGAACTATGGAGAAGAGATAACATTTAAATTGCAGAAAATTCGTAACATTTACAAATACAGAACTAACATAATTTACAACAATCCTGCAAGTTTGTCAACAGTATTCCAGAAAAGGCTAGGCATCTGATGAACCCTGATATACATGCTCTAACTTAATATAAATATGATCAATGCTGCACTTGAATATATAATTGATTTCCTGTAAGAGATTAGAGGAAGGAAGGGTATAGCCACACTTTTTTCTGTGTACAGTCTGTTCTTCCTTAATGGGTGAGTCACACCACTCAACTAAATGTAAATATATCTAACTGAGCACTGCTCTAAGTTTAAAATAATTCAAAGTGGATTTAAAGATTTCTATTAATTCCACCTGCAAGTTAAAATAAATAGAATGAGACAATCACAGATTTGTTATGGAACATGAAAACTATAACAGTGGCTGAAAGCAGCAGAAGAAAATGGCCAACTTCCTTAGCCAACATAAGTGGCTATTAACCCTTGAGATGTTAAAGAACTACAATTTTCTGCTTGTCTTGATAACTCATCCTGCTGATGAAATATCCAACAAAATACAAAAAGCTACAAAAAGCCCTACCGCTAGACCAGTGGTGGCGAACCTATGGCACGGGTGCCAGAGGCGGCACTCAGAGCCCTCTCTGTGGGCACGCACGCCGTCGCCCCAGTCCTAGGCCTTCAGCTGGGTTTTATAAAACCTTTTCGCTTTAGGCCTCCACCGCCGTGTGCAAAAAAAAAAAAAGGTTCAATCAGTCAATTTCAACTTCTTGCGGGGAAAAAAAGATCTTGCAAAGTTGGAATTGATTGAACTTTTTAGTCCCACCCAGTCTGCCGTTACCACCGCAGCCACGCCCACCCAATGGGCGATGCCCAGCCAATGGGCCACACCCAGCCAATGGGCCACACCCAGCCAATGGGCCACACCCACCTGGCACTCGACGATGCATAAGTGGGTTTTGGGTTGCAGTTTGGGCACTCAGTCTCTAAAAGGTTCGCCATCACTGCGCTAGACTATAGAGAATTTTTAAAAAAATATTTCAGACAATACACTCCTTCAATACTTTCTAACTCTATTGCTTATTCTTTGTATGAGAATTTATATATTAGAGAAATAAACTTTCCATTTTTGTTTTAATTCAGCAGTACACCTGCTTTATTATTTTAGTTCTACAATAACAGGACATAACTTACATTTGCACTCTCTTTTCACCATTCAACAGAATCTAAGTGATAGGAAACTACTTAACATTTTGGTATGAAAATAGGAAAAAAGCATTAGCAAAAAATCAAACCATACCTTGCAGCTACAAATGCACCAATGATCATTGCAAATACTGTCATCCGAATTCCCCAAGAAAATTTTTTCCTAAAAAGAAAGCTTAATCATTACTGCAGCAAATTTTCAGAAATTCTCAATACTCTTCTGATTGAAAACAGTTAACTTTCAAGAAATCAAGATACAGTAATGCTGTTGATGTGCTTTCCACCAGGTCCTGTGTATGTTACTATAGCAACAACAGGGAAGATTACTATCTGCTTCCCTAGGTTCTTTGCACTTCTTAGCCCAAAGATGATCCAGACTTTGCAAGCAACCTAACCATGTTTAGAAACAGCACATTCAAGTTTTTAACCTCTCAACTACACACAAAAAAGTATGGTTATCTACAAAGAACAAACAAAATTATGCACTAAAATTCAACAGAATTAAAGAATTTGCTGGGCTTTCAAATGTGAAAAATACACTACACATCCATGCTGCTCATTGAAAAGACAGAAATAATAGATGGCTCGCCATGGCGTTACAGTTCTCTTGCTTCCTACAATATGACCATGAAGCATAATAAATTTGGCAGAACTGTGCCCAACACAGACACATGAAACAATATATATGTAGTATTTTTTAACTCACTTGAGTAAGATTCCTTCTGCAAACATTGTAAACAGAATGGAAAACCGTCTCAGGACTGTAAACATTGGCAGACTAAGAAAGAAAATAAAAAAGAATGTTTTGAATAAGCTAATCATTTTGAGATGCCCTAAATCAGTATTCTCATACCAAGCTAATCTAGATAAACCATTATAAGCACTAAATAAGAAAAGTATAAGCGGGAAAGGTTGCCTCCAACACTGCCAGAAAGAATAAGAAGAAAAAAGACCATCTGCCAAGTCTGCATTAGCATAACCCCAAAAGTGAAAAAAAAGTTTTATAAATAAATACGAAGCTCAAAAACATAGACGAAGTAGCACATTTCTACTAAACTGTATATAGACAGATTATTAAGGAATACATGTATTTGCTCCAAATCTTATTCCTTTGAAATGAGATAAAACTCCAAAGTTCTGAGTTTACACTTATATTTAACAATATTCCATAACCATTTGATAAAGGTCACATGTCCCATTATCTTTCTGTACACAGCAGCGTATTGTATCTCTGAGATAAGATAGTAGAACAGCAGCTTGTCAACTGGGTAAAAAGTAACTTCTCAGAACCGAATACTTTTAAATGCTTCTTTTAAAGGCTTCATTAATATATATAATTAAATACAGGAATATGGTATGAGACTTTAAGGTATCTTTAACAAAGTAGTCCAATTAAATACTACATAGTATTTCAAGAACTTTACAAATGTCCCCTAACAATATTATTATTTTCTGCTTTAGGCCTTTTGTCAGTACCATCCTAAATTTTGTTTTCTACCTAGTAAATGTCTCTAACAAGGCATTCAGACGGAGTATAGGCAGGAATGGCTGTGTCATGGAAACAACAGCCACAGTTATGCCCATGTGCTGGGGAAGCTATAGTAGTGGCCAAAATTGTGGAAGCCTTTTGGGAAAAGTGTACGGTAGAAATGCCACCTTTGGTTAAGTTTCCACCAATTTTTCTTCTAATTTCTTTATAACTGTAGCCTTGTTCACTTAATACTATTTTACATCACTTTCTGGGCAACCAGTCAACTCTTTGCACCATTATTTTAATTTTATTACGTTTTTCAAGCTCACTAAATGAAAGAACACAAAAAAACCCAACCAACTTGATAGCGATCACATAACACACTGACAAATGTCCTCCTCTCAGCTTCAAAACATGACATCAATAACTGAATCCTACTGTGATCTGATTGGCTCATTGCCAAAACAAGATGACACCTGATTGGCTCTCTAAACACTCATGCTCATTGGCTAAAATCAGATGAAGGAAAGCTACCTGATATCAACCTAAGCAAGTTGTGCTTCCTTTTTCTGGTTATTTGGCTATAGCTTTTCATAAATACAGTACAGATAATTGAACAAACTTTGTTACATTCCATTCTTGATTAAATTATCTTTCCATTGATATATAATTTTATGGTACTACTCCCCCCAAAAAGTGGTGCTTTTAGCCATCAAACCTCAAAAATACACTTTTCCCAAAAGGTTTCCACAATTTTGGCCACTACTGTATAGTCAAACTTACTTTTGTTGCACATAGAACTGGACTACTCTAACACTCATTGTGTGCTTTTGAAGTATGTCATGCACTTCAATTACACCCTAAAAAACAGACTCAGAAAAGTAGGAAGAAACTGCAGATCAGTACTCCACTATGAAGCTTACCCAGAAAATAAAAAGGTAAACTGGAGGATGAAATATCTAAGTTAAGGTAGTAGTAAAAAGCGACACTTTGCTATCATGTATTTATTTTATCTATTTTTTTTAATCCTGGCTTACAATGTTGGGAGATGTACAACAAAAACAATGAAAAAAAACACAAATATTAAAAAATAAACAATGTAAAACAGTGATATGAGTGCAAAGAGGGGTGCCCATAACAACCAACTGGAGTCAGTGTCTTGTTGGAATGGCTGCAAGCTTGAGTGCTGCTCTCCTATTATTACTGACTTGGACCAGCTACTGGGTAAAATTAAACTCACCATAAAACAGTACTCCCAATTTGAAACCCTTATAAGTGGTCTAGCAAGATGCCATGGTCAATGGAATCAATCCCCACCAAAAGATTTAAAAGCACCAAAGGAATCTTCCCCTTATCAAAGTCACAGCTGATCATCAATCATCATGATCAATGTCTATGACTGGGCATGAAATCTAACTGATATTTATCCAGGTAAAGTATTCTTCTAGGATCCTCTATAACTGAACATCCACCACCTTTTTTTTTTTTTTTTGCCAAAGGTAGTCAGATCTATGGCTAGTCTCATCAAGAAAGGGCACGTTATACCTCCCTCAACGCAGGCATTCCTCTTTACCTCAGAAAGGCATTGACAGTGTCCCAGTTCCAGTCACTCACAATTGACCAGAGAAGTTCAAGTGAACTGGGAAAGAGACAGAACATACAGATGGTAGGGCTCAAATAGCACAGTGTTACCTTTTATTTGTAATAATGCCTCAGCAGGCAGCAGTGCCTAAGCAGGATGACTTAGTCCCCTACGTCAAGACTTAGGTAGGGGATTTCAGTGGCAAAGTAACGCCAACTGATACCCTAAAAACAACTCAACAATGGTGGTCTTCATGCCCTCCATTGCCCAACTGACAAGCTATGAAGACTCGGTAAGGATTGATAACTAAAGTCAAGTATGGCAGTGAAAAAATTAAAGGCACAATAGGATAAGGGGAAAACTCTGTGTTGCCTCCCTTAATTCCAGGATGGCTAGCTAGGCATAGATGTAAAAAATATATAACTTGGAAGAAGCACTGGCAAACCACTTTCAGTAACATTGCTAAGCTAACGGCATGGATGCAGTCACAGATGGCTGACTTGAGAAAGTATTTATTACTTAAGAATATGAATTTTCTATTGTAATTTTTCCACTTTTATGTTCCTGACTACACATACAAGATTGCAGAGTAATATGTGTGTCTTGCCAGACAAACACTCCTACACATTCTTACTTGAAAATCCTAGTAAACATTAACAGGATTTATTCTGAGTTCAATAACTACATGATTGAGATGCAAGAGAATATAATCTATATAGAAATCTAGCTGATATCACCCCTTTCATTATTCTTCAGGTTTATCAAGCACTCTTCCACTCGTTAAAAACACACTCTACCTTAATATTCCAAGAGCAACTAGTATTTTGAACTAATCAGAAGAAATATCTTTAGAGCTGAGCTCCTGCTGTACAGATAAGTTTTAATAAAAGCATAATAAAATTATAACCTCACAAATGTATAAAAGTTATCCATACTTCAATTTCTTTGTGCTGAACAGTCCTGTGATTTGGTTCCCAAAATAGAGAAGAGGTAGTGGAAAAGTCTAGAAAATTATAAAAAGGGATAAAATAGCACTCAATGAACAGATAACGTCATCTTAAGACCTAGCATTCTAAACAATGACAGTTTTGTAATGAACAGCTTTCATCAGGCCACCACAAGGGAAGCCTTAGAGAGGAAAAAAAAGCCCAATGCTGTTTAAGTGTGGCTTAACGGCTTTAGCACGTCAGATAAATATAATTTTGAAATCCAATTTACAACACAAGCACATACATCCTTCTTTTCTTCAAGTCTTTGTTCATTTATGAAGCCATTAACAGAACATCTATTATTTCAACTTATGTTGGGCATGTAAAGGCAAAGTATTCATAAACTGAGGTCACGTTTAAATCAAGTCACTTCTTCATATGTGTACGTTAGTAGCACACTAAGAATCTATGGCATGACATCAGTATAAATACAGAAAACAGCCACTCTTAATACTGTTCCATGGTCTGCTAAACAAGTTCTTTTAATACATAAATTATGTAAACGGCCTCAAGATTCATAACTGGGGAGTTCTGACACAAATAAATTTCAGTTATGTGAAACAAAATCTTATCAAAGTTTACTCAGAAATAGGATCATTCATTTATTCCAGCATACAGAGGATTGTATTTTAAGAGAATATTAATTGAAATAAGTCCTTTTACATTTAAGTGATTATATTTCTAAAGGAAAAATTTTACATCACTTCAGGAAGAGGCAATAGGAGGAGCCTGTGTGGAAACTTCCTTGACCCTCTTTTAAAAGAGAAAAAAGAATTTAAAAACACACACAGGGAAGCAGTATATACTGCAAAGCATTTCTTTTCAAAGGATATTTCTACTCCTCCACAAGCTCCATAGGCTTTTTTAGAAGTATAGAAAATGGATCGCTGAGGCTTAGGAAGGTTGCCAAAATATACATTTAGTATTTATCCATCTATTAGGAAAATAATCCTATACAAAATAAAGGCTAGAATTCTGCATATTTAACAGCACTTTTTATGCATTTTAAAGTGTGTTCTGTCAAATACAATATTTATCTTAATGAAAGGATTATTCATTACTTCCATCCCAATAATTATTAGTTTTAGGAGAGAGGAAGGAGAGAGACAAGAAACATGCCGTACCTTTCGAGGTATATGTCTATCAAAATCTGGAAACTTGACTACCCTGAGTGCCTTTCCCACCCAAAGGACAACTACGGTAGCCAGCATCTGTAAGAGAAGGAAGAGAAATCACTAGGGTGTCTCCAATTCTCCCTGCCCACCCTATTAGAGAATTTCTGAAATGCAGACTTCAACGAACCTGGCCTAATCCCACACAGAGCGAGGAAGGAAATCTGTAACAAACCACAAACATGTTAAACTGTACTAGACAGTTGAAACTTTGACAAATCATGCACAACGGAGAATGCTAGCCGGTGGCAAGAGAAATGGCCTGCCTCTACCTTTACCCTCATTTAAAACAATTCTATAAGGGATGCACTTCATGTTCTTTGCCCTTGCAACCAACGGCCTTGCAAACATAGCCCTGACATGTTCAGCACAAATGCACTTCCTATAGTACACCTATTCCAGAAGCACGTCAAGATGCAAGGACACAGAACAATTAACAAGGTAAACTTACAGGGCATCTATGGAGGTAAATTAAAACCATGTAACGTCAAGGAAGATTTCCAAAGAATCTTTAAAGCAAGGAGGGGAATGGAAGGGCAAGTGCAACCCCAAACTACTCCAGTCAGTCAGTTGGTCAGTCAGTTCTCTGGCAAAGTATGGCGCTGCGGACCGCAAGCAGTCCCTCCGAATTCAACCCGCAGAAATCAGCGAAACTCATTTCAGCCCCAGAGGTCCTAATACAGGTAATCCTCGACTTACAATCACAATTGTGCCCAACATTTCAGTTAAGCGAGACATCTGTTAAGTGAGTTTTGCCCCATTTTACAACCTTTCTTGCCCCAATTGTTAAGTGAATCATTGCAGTTGTTAGCACAGTAACACTGTTGTTAAGCGAGTCTGGCTTCCCCATTGACTTTGCTTGTCAGAAGGGACGCAAAAGGTGATCACACACGACACTGCACCAATCGTAAGTATGAACCAGTTGCCAAGCATCTGAATTTTGATCACATGATCCTGGGGGGGGGGAATGCTGCAAAGGTCGTAACTGGGGGGAAAATGGTCATAAGTCACTTTTTCCAGTGCCGTTGTAACTTTGAACGGTCACTAACTGAACTGTTGTAAGTCGAGGATTACCTGTATGACAGGAGATTCCTGTCCTCGAGAAGAAAAGGCAACGGGAAACTTCTCAGCGGAGAGACCTACAAGTGGTTTTATTTGAGGAGAGGCTAAAGGCGACGGCAAAACCTCCTGCCGGGCATCCACACTAGAGATGAGCGGGCGTCTCTGCCCTTCCCCGTTAACAGGGAGGCGGCTTTCTCCCAGAGCAACGGTCCGGGGCTTTGCAGAAGCCTCCGAGGCGGGTGAAAGCAGCTTCCCCGCTCAGCGGTTCAAGCAAGGAACCGTCACCAGCTTCACCGGTCTCCCTCCCGGTTGCCGCACGCGTCGTTCTGCAACCCACCCACCCTCCCGCCGCCACCGCCACCGCCACCGCCCCCTCCACCGCCCCCTCCAGCCCCTAAAACTTCCACCGGGGCCAAGCGCCGACGAACTTCGCCCGGGCTCGCCTCCTTACCCGTAGCTGGTGAGGACGCTCTTGTTCACCACCACGATGAGGAAAGAGCTGAAGCCGTAGAAGGCAGCGGCCAGCAGCTTGAGACAGGCGGAGAGGCTCGAGGCCGCCGCCATGCCCAGCTCCTCATCTCCGCGAGCTGGGGCAGCTACTACGGCGACCGAGGGAGCTGGTTCTCCTTTCACGCCAGCTGCTTGACGTCTGCGCACGCCCGCTGACATGGTTGCAAGCGGGACGTCAGAAGGGGGCGGAGCCACGGAGGAGAAAGCCCGGGAGAGCGCGAGCTCGGAGCGAGTTTGCAGCCGGAGAGGGAAGGGCGGGGGCGAGGCCTGGCCTGGATTTTCGGGGGTAAAACTGCTGACTCCTGTTACTTTTAGGACGGCTTTCCTCGGTGTAGTATCTTCCAGAAAGGCTGGAGAAATCACGTCATCTTCATTTGTAGAGCAGAACATACTTAAGTTAGCGGGCGAACCAAATCAATGTGCAGGCAGTCCTCGACTTACAACAGTTCATTTAGTGACTGTTCAAAGTTACAGTCGTACTGAAAAAAGTGACTTTCACACTTATGACTTTTGTAGCATCCCCAGGATCATCTGATAAAAATTCAAATGCTTGGCAGCTGGTTCATACTTATAACCATTGCTGTGTCTTGGGGTCATGTGATCACCTATTGCAACCTTCTGACAAGCAAAATCAATGGGGAAGCCAGATTCACTTAACTGTGTTACTAACTTATCAACTGCAGTGATTCACTTAACTGTGGCAAATAAGGTGGTAAAACAGGGCAAAACGTTATTTAACAAATGTCTCACTTAGCAACATAAATTCTGGGCTCAATTGTAAGTCAAGGACTACCTGTACCTTTCCCCCATCATCCTCTTGAGGTTCCTAAGAATATTTAAGCAATACACAATGGTGACCCAATCTTTAATTAAATTGAGAACTATGGTAGCGTCTGTGTAAGCAAGATTTAGATTCACAGCAGCATAAAAAGTTGGTTTGGAAGATGATGTATAAAAACAATCCTTTGACCCAGATTTTTTGTTTTAATCCAGTCAATTGAAGAACGCAAATCACTTTACAAGGAAAAGTGAATTCAGGCAGGCAGCTAGAAGATCAAAAGTGCAAAGGAAAAGAAAAATAACCTGCACACCTAAACTTTCTTTGAGTTGAAATTTCTCTGATCCAGCTCAGAGCAGACCCAACTCTCATTGCACAACAGAGGTGAGAACAATGATGTATGCAGAGCACTATACATTAAAAGCCCAGATATATTTTTAATTGAATGAGCCATTCTAAAACCCCAGATGTGGAGAAAAAACAGTGAGTCAAATATTCATAAGGCCTGGAGTGCAATGTTCTGTGCTGGCAAAACAGAAACATTTACACCTCTCAGCAAACAATCCACTGAATGTCTGGAGATTCTCAATCATCCAGGTCATAGTTGTCACAAAGGTGCTTTTTTCTTCAAAAGGCAGCCGGACTGTTTTTTTCTTGAAGAAGAAAATGTTTCGCTTCTCATCCAAGAAGCTTCTTAGTTGAGATGCAAAACATTTTCTTCTTCCTCAATGAAAAAAAACAGTCCAGCTGCCTTTTGAAGAAAAAAGCACCTTTGAAAGAATCCACTGAATGGAAATTTTCTCTATCCCATCATCCAGCTGCCAGAAAAATTAAAATGGATAAAGGGAAGGAAACGCAATGCAGAAGATTAATCCTTTGGAGCCACATTCTTCTGCAAAATACAATACACATTTTTTTCTTGTTTGTTATTCTCAACATATCTTGATTTTCTCTCTGAAAGGTACTACATTCCAGTGCCCTACCTGTATTTCAATTATTGCAGCAAATGACAGGATAGATAACATGGCAATAAATCTAATCAACCATGTGGTGTGTACACATTTATTGTCAGTCCCGAAAACTTTTCACACAACAAAAGGTCACTTTCAGAGGTCGAGGCTATGTTGTTTTGCCACTGTAGCTGTTCCTTGTCTCAGGCCTTGAAAGGCATGGAGATTGTGACGTATCAGATGGTGCTATAGGTATACTTATCACAGTAGAAGACGAGTCTTCAGTGCTCTCATCTTTTGAATATACGGCTGCATTTTCTGATTTCTCAGACTCCGGCCTTTCGTTCATTAAGTCTAGCAGGAAGTAGGAACTGGTCATCCTGCCTGATGTCTCTCCACTTTTTCTCATGGAAGACTCCAGATGCTGGGCTCTGAGTTCCATGTCAGTTGTTGTAGTTTCATTTAAGAAAGGATCCTGGTCAGAGCTGCTTCTATCAGCTGATAGCTTGTCACTGGGCTTTCTCGAGGAACAATCCACTAAAAGGGGCAGTTTATAGCCAACCAAGCCATCTGGAGCCTCACGAACTGGACTTGGTTTTGGGAAGGGTATATAATCCACAAATGCATTACTATTTTTGAGTCTTTCTTTACTTTTAGTCAGTGGTTTTTTCAAAAACCCTGCAAGTGAGGATTTTATTCTTGAGACAGTTGAGAGAGAGGGTTCCATATTACTTATAGGGTTTTTTTCGTCTGCCATAAGAATGTCTTTGTTACGCTGGGACATATTTTGAAGAATATTTTTCTCGGTTACAACATGCCTGGTAATTGTTTTGGTGAAATGACCATGGGTTTTCTGAACCAAAGATGCCCCTTTCTGAGAATTTAGAGAAAGGTTGCTTAGCTGCCTTTCCAAAGATAAAATCTGAATGGTGATGCGCTTTGGTTTCCTAGTAAAAGTGGGGGTTTTCTTCCTCTTTGCTCTTAGATTAGAATGAGGACATTTTCTACTTTGGGATATTGCAATGGAATCATCATAATTATTTTGTAGAACTGGATTTAGGTCCATACATGCTTCATTATCCTGATTCAAATAATCAAGTGTCTTCTTTCCATATAACAAAAGCCATTGATTCCAAGCAAACTTCCACCTGCTTCTTTCATGACAAAAGATGGGAAATGACTCACTCATTTTCTACAAAAGAAAGAGATAGTGAAACTTTTATACCAACTGGTGGGACACAACTGTAACACATACTTAGGGAGAGCTCATACTGATACCTGGATCTGTTGAAATTATTTGAAACTATCCTTTGCCTATTTCTTAAATTTGCGAAACCACATTCATATAACTTTCAAGAAGTTCAAATTTATATCCAGGCTCAACAGCGCATACTTGAATTTTTCGCATGTAAATCCAGAAAAGCCCTAGTACTGTATTAGTTGGATGTTTTGAATATTTTCTTTTCAAAAGCAAAGTAAGTTAGTCATTTGTGGTAAAAAAAACAAAAAACCAGTATGTAGCTGATTTATAATCTTACTTAATTACAGTATCTGGAAAGTAGGGAAAAAAGCAAAATCTGATTTAAAGACAAATATTCATTACTAGGATGTGCAAATTTTCAGTGGAGCTTGGCAAGAAGAAGACTTGAGAAAGATCCTCCCCCCTTGAAGTTGTTTTGCAAAGGCCTGCTATCTCTCACTGTGTATGAGGACAAAGTGATAATGCTTCACTATGCCTCTTATGTAAAACCACTTTGGTACAAAGCCTTTTCCAGCTATGGAAATTGCCACTTGATGCTCAGAAACAATGTGAATTTCAAGAATTCCATTGTCTCCATCGTGGGCAGTGCCAGGCTGATGCAAAGCCAAGCCACCACAAGCCTATTTATCACCTTTTTTCAACTGTAAATACCTTCTAATACTCTCAGGTAAATTTGCTCCCGAGGTTGGGTTTACCAATCATAAATTGGTAGAAATTCTCATACATATTTATTCTGAATCTGACATCCAATTGATTTCTGGGCAGGGTTTAAAGTGACCCCATTAATTCATTTTCTAGTCAATTTAATGCTGTAATTTTACCAAACATTTCCAATCATATAACTTTCATAATGCCAACCCACAATCTCCAACTTGATTTCTTGCGCTAATATAAGTAACATGCATCTTTCAGTAGTAGTATAACACAAATAAAACCGATCAGGCTTTAGGTTTGAGACACATGTTCTGTATTAGATTCCTGAAAGTTATTCCCCCCCCAAAAGAAAGATCCATCATAAATTCAAGGAAATTTGGATTTTTGTGATGTTATCAGCTTACAAAATCTTAACAAGAACAATAATGGTTAAAGAGCAAAAGGTAAGAAAATAACACGTACCATTTGATTTTGTGATTCTTCTTTTACACGACCAGCACTGATAATTTTGGCATTTGGATTTTTTAGTTCATCCATAATGTCCAGAGGCAGAGGTATTGCCTTCTTTTTTAAACCACTTTTGTTGTCATAGATAAAGCCAACCTGAATGCTTTGTCCATCATTAATTAAATAATCTTTGGGAAGATTAGCTTTCCTTTAAAACAAGAAGATTAATAATCACTAGACAATCAATATTTAAATGAATAATACTGTATTACTAGTAGTTGATTCTTAGTTCCTGCTTAGATAGCAGGTGAAAACTGCAGCCAGGAGAGCCTTTACTTATCTCCAGCTAGGGTTTCAGTTGCAACCCTATTCAGGCTAATATGCTATGGTCACCACTCAGTTGGGTTATTGGAATATACTATACATGGGTTGGAGACAAACCAAATTCTATAGCTAGCAGAAAACATAGTGGAAGACTCTGTTAACTCATCAAGGTAGAATAAGAACCTATTTTAAGTAACTAATTGTTACCTGTTGGCTTTTGCGCCCAATACAGAAAAATAAAGCTTTAAATCCCTAGTGTGAAAAAACATCTGGATATATTACACAACACCTTGCACGTTCCTAATCTGTTGGCCTCGCCAGTTACCAAGGGAGGACCTGTTTCAACTTCCTTGACCATAGGACAGTTTCTGAACTATACTGTATCCTCAATCAGCAAGGAGTAGGTCAGGATGCTGAAGATACATCCATTTTCTTCTCAGTTTTTCTTTTCTCTTCAAAAGAAGTTTGCCACATTGAATTCATTATGGCATACGTAGGGAGCATGACATCTATAAAAAAAATTAATCAAAAGGAACTTTTGTGTGCATGTTTAATAGACCGCTTCCACTGTACAAATAATGTGAGAAACAGGAATACTTTGTCATGTTTGTACAAATCAGGAGAAAAGCGTACAATTAAATAAGATCTTGGGGTTTCAAGTTGACAGCTCATTAGAGAGACAATGGAGTTGTTTCAGTGAGATACTGTTTCAGATTTCTCCTTTCCAGACTATAGGAAAAAAATGTTTTTAATCACCAATAATTTTCAAGAATCTGGCAAAACAGCAATTTTCCTTCCATAAAGGTGAATCCAGAAAACTATACAATCTTCAAGTATTTTCTGAAAGCCCTCTACAGTTTTGTGGTGGATGGTGAGCAAGGTGCATTTCAGGTTTTAATTAAAGTGTCCATTTATTTTTTTCTTTCATTATATCTCATTTGAACTTCTCTCTTTGATTTTTGAGATTTATGAGTGTATGTTTTCTGTGATCTCAAAACTGTAATTAACTTTTCAAGCTGACTCTTTAGGTTTATTTTTTCCTTCTGACTGTTCAATTGTTTAAACAGATTTGTGTAACAGCTTTAGAAGTACATTTCCTTATAAGAGGGATTAGGACTGTTGTGAGTTACATAAGGGTTTTTATGAGAGAAAGGTAGTATTCTTTAGTTTTGTTTTACTAGTTTTCCTGTGAGAAAGCCAGAGAGACATGGATTGATTAAAAAAAACAAACCTACATCTATACACTATTAAAACTGTCATGGGGGTTTATCTGTGTCTTTTTGTACCTTCAAATTAGCCCAAATGGTACATTACAGTGTAATAAAGAATGTATAAAAAATTGAGGACCTTTAACTTCTGTGGAATTAAAATTTCCATGATATTCAGACCAATTTTATACATGAAGCTGATGGCTGTTGCTCTTCCAATATTCCCTGTCAATTTCCCACAAGCAAAGTCAACGGGAAAACCATCAGGAAATAGGAAATCGTTCCCACATACACTGGTTGTTCTGTTTAAGTAAGTAAATATTGACATTATTGACATTACATTATTTTTATTTATGATATATGCTCTTCTTAAATGATCTTAGATCTTCTTAGATGATTATGGGACCACCCAGCATTGAGATAAAAATATATATAATCAACCTAAATGTTAATGTATATTCCGATCACATCCTATTGCTTTTCTCTCAGCGGGTCACGTGGTTATCTAGGATTCCCTACCATTATACCAATGAGAATTTTACCAATTTATATTTTGGTTATGATTTTCTTTGCCTTATTTGGATTTACTTTCCTCCAACCATCAGCCCTGCTGCTGTCTGTCTGCTGACAGCCTCTTTGTCTTTCTTTTTTTAACTGCAAGAGGGAGCTCCAACATAAAGAATGTCTACTTCTGATTTTCAACATTGAACCAAATTTTGATGTAAAGAATGACAGTATTTTAATGTAAAGAATGACAGTATTTTAAAAGTTTCTTTTAAGAGTTTAATGGGTATAGCTAGGGTGTAGCCTTAAGACCTGAAATTCCTTCAAGGGTTTTCTTTTTGCTTCCAAGGTCCCTTCCAAACCTATTATTCTATATTCTATTACAGTATCTAGATGTTATATAGAACCTATACCTCAGTCCTAACTGGATAATTTGTTCCGGTCTTTCATAATGAAAAGATTTGGGTAGAAAATGACACACTAAGAAGAAAACAACATAATGAGAAAAGTCCAAACACAATCATTAATTGATTTCTCTGCTGGTTTACCACAAATTAAAGATCTTCTTAAAGGTAGATTATGTATAGTAGAAGGTAATGTAATTAAATTAATTCAATAAAAACTGAAATCTGAAAAATTAACAAACAATTCCAAATTAGAACATCAAGATAAAGAAATTAAAGATTTGCAAACAGTACCCAAGGAGCTGTTTTCAGTTCAGAGAAGCATGAGATACAAACTCATGCATACATCATAAACTACTCCTGAATTCAGGGTGCAGCTAATTAGTCCCAGAGCTATTGCTTGCTCAGATTATGAAGCTAAATCTGGCATTGTAGCTTTCTGCTGTAAGAAAGCTGATGTTTAAAGTATGAGAGTTTTAGGATTTATTTATATATTATGAGATGCCGGGCCTAAAGGTGATTCTAGGCGGCTTACAATCCTAAACTTACATTTACATGTGTAAGTAAATTGGGGGCTTGCAAGGTTGTTGTTGTTTTTTTTCTGGAAAAGGGAAATTTAAAGGAACTCTCATTTTAGGGAATGTGTCTCACTGACTTTATATCATATCCTTGCCAATTCCATCCCTCTGATGTGGGATAAGGAGCAACAATCAAATATTTCCACCAGTAAATATATAAAAATGAAAAAAATGATCCACAACTGTCATGTTAAAGAAAGAAAATAACTTTTCTAATTATGATTAATTACCTTTCATCCTGGCCAGTTGATGGCAAATGATCACTTGTACCAACTATGAATTTATTTTCCATTATCGGATCTTGAGTAGGTTCCCTTCTGGCCTCAGCACAAATAGCAGATTGATTTATTATGTCATCTGAAATAGCAGAGGGTTTTATTTAAAAAATGCAGTGCTATCAACAAATAGAAGCCATTTGTCTCTCTCACACACACAAAAAAAATGCCTACTGTAATCATTTCAGTTAGACATTCTCATCCTGGTGCCTTTTAGATATTTTGGACTAAATTTGCAGCCAGCACAACTCTTGGTTGAGAATTAAAGGGCCTGAATTCTAGTCTACCCAGATGGAAACTAGGTTAGGGAAAATTGGCTTATAGTTGGATGGACTTGGAAAAAAAGAAAAGATATAACTAAAGGGAAGCATAACTATAATTAAGAGATTGACCTGGGAGTTGATTCACATGCTAGAGCAATGTCCAAACTACAAGTTGCTTACCCTGTGGAGCTGATGAGTCACAAAGACAGTTTCAGGCCTTTGGTGCATTTGTTTGCACTTTAAGATTAGGCTAATTCACACCTGTGCTTGTTCACACATGTTATCATCCAGAATTAAACCTGTCACTTTGGGGGAATGTGTTTGGACTGGCATCTTGTTTACTCTAATGTTTGAATTAGTCACTAGGAAATATTCAACATTATCAGTAACATTTGAACTGAAGAAAATCTCCAGCGTTAGCCTTAATCTATCTCTATTTGTTCGTTCATTCGTTCATTCATTCATTCATTCTCTTCTCTGGTCCACTTCTTGTGACTGGCTCCTTCACTTCCAAACTTTGCAGCCTATTATTGCTTATTCTTGTAACAAAGTTACAAGCAACAAACTTATTTGCATCCATCATGCATATTGAAATAGATGATTGTAACAAAATAGTATGTCTTTACATTTATTTTAAATGCATCAGTCATAGAAAATAAAGTATGTTTAAATAAATCGATCTTAATCCAAATGCTATTTGTTCAGGAATCCAAGCTAATTTTTTTGAGCCTTTGAAGTTCAGTCTTAAGATATACAACGCTAAAACAATGTTTTCAACTGTATTTAATATCTGAACCAGTTCTCCTATTCCTGAAATCTATGTGTTATTTAAATGCATTTATTGTGGTTCATAATGAGTATTTATTTTCTCCAACCTTTTCTCTCTCTGATAGATGTCTCTCCATCCCAATTAATACAGGTTCTTGCAGGCAACAAATTCAGCTGGAAAAGATGCGCAACATAAGTTCAAAACATCACTAGAGGTAGAAATGGTGCCTGATGTAAAGTTATTTAGGCAAAGGTGCTTTCACACATCATGAATGACCATTGTTGTTCATTTATGATCATCTTGCTTGGTGTTACGGATAGGAAAGCCATATCTTTGTGATCCATTGTGATGAACCATTTATGTGATCCAACTCGTGACCCACTGTTGGGCTATCTGTAATTCCCTTCCTTCAACTTCCTTTCATGATTGATAGTGGATTTCACTGAAGTCTAGAGGCATAGATTTTCATTACAACTATTATCAAAACAAAACTATTATGCAAAACAAGGCATCGCTTTTTGATGTTCCACTTTTCTTAACGTGGCAAAAATTCTCCAAAAATCTTTTCTAAATAGTTCTGATATCATTGTCGTCATCAGCCATTCAGTCGTGTCTGACCTTCAGCCACTCTATGGATCTGACAGAGCAGATTCTTATTTGCACGGATCCGATGCAAATCTGCTATGGGTAGCAGATTCTTATTTGCAGGAGCATTTTAAAATGGCATTTTTCCAGATACAAACTTGAATGTACTCTCTTACATAATTGCATAAACCCGCACTGAAATGACAGTATTAGAACAGAGGCCCTATACACTGTTGTTTTCTGTTTGCCTACAGGGACTTGCTGTCTCCAACTAATCTGACCGTAGCAAAATTAATGAAAGTTTAACTGCTGGAATTTAAATCAGATTGTGATCATGTCTTTTTTTTAATGTTAATTACTCCAGAGTTAAATGGGTAATTTCATCTTAGTTGCTTTCTTATGATAATACACTGTCTATGTATTAATTTCAATTAACAGATACATTTGTTTGCATGAGCTATCTATGCAGGGGCGTCCATTGGGCATGCTCAAAAAAGTTAAGATGGCAACCATAACTGAGAGCTTTGATCATACCATTACAGCCACCAGCTTGACTTTTTTGACCATACTTTCCCCGAAACTGCATTATCCAATCTTCTATGCCCAAGATATATTTGAATCAAGATTTAATTTGATGTTATGCTTTTTTCTTGGAAGGAATAGACAGATGCTGAGTAGGATCTCTAGCAAAAATGTCAACCATTTCCTTGTACTTAAGAAAGATGATGAAAAGGGAGAAATCTTACAGTTATTGCTAATCTGTCATAAGGGGAAAAAATCTCTCTGCCCTTTTGAACATAAATACTTTCTACCATTTTCTCTTGGGAAAGACATCCAAAATGTGTCCTTTTTACCTCACAGTGTAATACAGGAAAGCCAATTTTGTGTGGTATCATAGTTAAAGGTTAGAAAACAGGAAATGGTGAGTTTTAGTCCCATCTTAGGCACAAAGCCAGCTGGGTAACTTTGGGCCAGCCACTTTCTCTCAGCCCTACAAAGCAGGCAATAGCATCCACTTCCAAAATTGTTGCCAAGAAAATTGTATGACCAGGAATTAAGACCGATATAAAGGTACAAAAAAGAAGAATGGGGTAATCAGAGGCAATATTATAGCATTTCAGCAAACAACTAAGTGTAAAACAAAACATTCAAAGGAGAGTAAAGGAATAATTCATATTACCTTTGTGTATACATGCTTTATAACTAATTCTAAAGTGCATTGATTAGAAATATGCTACTGTCGATAATACAAGCTTGAATACTGCAACTACAGTATGTGAAGATTTGATAGGGAGTTTCAGTTCAAAGGCAGTTTGATTAACTCTTTGAATCAAATTAATTTTTTGAATTGGATCATTGATCCAGATCAAATTATTGAATTAAACTTCTTGTCCCTGCATTGATTTCAAGGGTGATAGCCTTCACACATATGTTGAAAGGCTTTTTCCCCTTAAAATAGATTGTCTGAATCAACAATCTAATATAGAGATTTGAATCAAATCAATAGAGATCCAAATCAAATCAATAGTTTACATTGGATTGCTTTGATAATTCAAGTCTAAATAATGTGAATCACCTCTGAGTTTAAGGGGTTTTTTTCTGCCTGAGAATTTTATTTGGGGGGGGGGGGGTTCTGCTGTTCTGCATTTAAGGCTCCCTCAACTATTATCCCTGTTAGTGCAATACTCCCTTTGAACCACTTTCAGCTGCTAGGTGCCACAATTTTGGGATTCAGTCTATTGTATTTACCTTTTGGTTGTTAGCATGTGAATAACATTATGTTGGCTTGCAAGTACTTGCTAGATTAGAGATGCCAATTTATATATACACAATAGTATGATAATACTTGGAGTAAAACTAAGGTTTTGGATTAATTTGAGGCAACCTAGCCCAAACTGACTGGTACTGACCTCAGCATTAGTATGGATAACCTAGGCTATATCTTCTTTATCTTATTATGAATCTTTATGTGGAAGCTTTGATTGAATGAAGCTATGGTGGATGATATTACTTTATATATATCTGGGAGAAGAGTGACATATGGAAAATTACGGTTTGGAATGGAAGAAGCAGAAATGGTAGAATTTAAGTGAAATAAAAAAAAAGATGAAAAACAACTGAGATCATCATATGCTCCTTTAGGTGACTGGCTATGAAAAAAAAAATGTTTAAAAAGGAATTTTGTTGAATATTCTCCTAAATTGTAGTGGCATCAGATTTCATTTCTTCTTTTATCATTTTTGAGATTGTGTTTTGTAGGTTGATTTGAATGTTTCAAGATTTTCTAAAACATAAAACAAAAATTAAATCTCAACATACTAGAGTAAGGGCCATATATATATATTGGCACTGTGTGATAAATTCTCTGGTTTTCAAGAAAAAAGGTATGAAATTCTCAACAGTACAACTTACATCTGACAATGTTTCTGGTACGTTCTGGACGTCTGAAGTGAAATAAGCGTTTTTTTGCTTTGACTTTTGTTTCATGATTAAGAAGTTTCCATCTGCAGTCTTCAGGTTAGCTTTTAGAAATACATTATGAAAACAAAAGCCAGAATAAAACAGGAATAAAAGTCACACAGCGTAAGTGCAGAGGCCTATTAGGGAAAAAACAAGGCTGGGCTTGCCTTAAAGAGGGCATCTCTATGTGACCTTGGCATCAATCTGGAATGCTTAAATGGATTGTCCAAACAATATACTTAAATGGCTTTAGAGAAATCAGGTATTCTCCAGCAGGACGATGGAGAATCCACCAATGGGTTAGGACTATCTTCCTGCCCAATAAGAGACTAAGTTTGCCAGAGTTAACACGCCTCCTGCTGGGCTGATATCCCAGACACGACTTAGTCTTCAGCCCAGCTAGGACGTTGTGTTGGCTCTGGACAGGTCGTATTTCTTATTATTATTGGTGGATTCTCCCTCATCTGGACTGGAAAGCAATTCGGACCCCTATCTAAATTTTAAACTTCCCCGGCTACAAACAGCTGAGCGTCGGCCTCCGGGTCGCTCAGCAACGTTGATTCGGCGATCGGCCGGATCGGGCCGATTCGCGGAGCCAGCCCTTAGAGGGATCTTACCGACAGACAGCTGATTGTCGGGCCGGAGCTAAGCAGCCCCACAGCTGACTGTCGGCCTCCGGACCTCAGCTCTCGCGTCCGCCCTCGGCATCAGGAATTTCGGAGGACGATCAGCTGATCATCGGGCCGGGGCGGACCACGCGCAGATGACTGTCGGCCTCCGGGCTCGCTGAGCGAAAGCGGGAGCCGCGGAGCTTTAGCGCGGCTGGAGGCTTGCATTTTGAATTTTGCGGAGAGTCGGAGCTTGCCGCTCTCGCGGCATCGCAAAAGCCCAGCCTTCGGGTAGACGGCCCGGCCGTTCCTCTCCACGGCCCTGCAGCCTCCAGCAAGGATCGGTTGCTCCCTTTCGGGGCGCAACGCGCACTTGAAGCCGCTGGCTCCCAGATACTGGGCAGCCAAGAATTTAGTCTGAGGGCCTCTTTCTACAGTGGGTGATTTGAGGCCTCAGATTTTGGCGCGCAAATCGCGGACGCCATTTTGGAAGCCAAGGCCTAGTAGGCCTGACAGGGACGGCCCCAACAGGCAGCAGCCACGGCACAAAGCCTACAGACTGCTTACTGCTTACTGCTACTGAGGCCATTGGTGTAGGCGCCGGCCCTCCCTTCTCCATCCTTGCAGGAGATTGACTCAGGTCTAGGCCCCAGGCCTAACAAGTCGCCTCGCCATTGCAGCGGCAGCCATTTTGCGGACTGATTACAGCCGCCATTTTGCAGCTTCAAAACTGCCATTGACACCCTGCTCAGATTCTGATCTGGCACAACCAACCCCAGGGCAAAACTTGGCAAGGATTTCACCTTTAGCGTGAGCTGGCACGCCTTCGGGCCCCGCCGCCACCACCTAGGCTTTGTGTGCAGGCACATATCACTCAGGTGATTGCCGCCACCAACAAGGAGAGGAGTGCGCAGGCACATATCACCAAGGTGATTGCCGCCACTGATCGGTCAACGTGTGTGCCGGCACTTGCCGATTGCGACTCACCCATCGGGTCTCGTCGCCACAAGACGCCTAAATAATCCGTCTCAGTGCATCACTGGGCATTTTCCAGCCTCTCAGAGCTCTGCCTAGGGCAATCCACTCCGGCTCCTGAGTTGCAACAGGCTTCAGGCCTTCCTTGCAATGGCTGACGACGCAGCTAATCAATCTGCGCAGGGCGCTTCCGGCACTCCTGTCTCAGGGAAGCGCAAGTCCTCTAAACTAGAGGCAGCAGGCAGGATAAAGGCCAAGGCCAGGTCCAAGGCCATAGCTGGCGAAAAGGCCTCAAGGGCCGCAGAAAAGGCTGCCGAGAGGCGAAACACGGCTCTAGAGAAGCAGTTCTCCAGGGCACAGCGTATGTCTGCGGGAGACCAACCCCTGGTTCCCCTTGCCCCTCAGGAGAGCTCACTCTTCAATCCCCAACCGGCCCTGCCAGGTCCCTCTGACTCACGGGCCCTTTTCCATCAGGGCCCCATGCCACAGAGTACTACTCTGTCCCCTGACTAGGGATTGAACCCCCCAATGGGGGCTTCACCGGCTAGATTCCGCCCCCCGCCCGAAGCCACGTTCACGCCCACAGCGGCTGGACTTCGCCCCCCTGAACACCAAGGGGTCGGGCCTGAGCAACTTGAAGCACTAATTGCCCAGGCGTATGCTCAGGGCAGGGCCTCCTCATTCTATGAGACCAGGCCAGAATATGTCAGGCCCGTGGTACCAGCTCAGGCACAGGCAGAGAGGCCGGATTACCCAGAGTCCGTTTATTCGGACCATTCCTCCCGAACGCGGGACTCTGATCCTGAGGGTTATGGGTCAACTGACTTCCAGCTGTCAGAGGATGAGGAGTCGGGCCCAGACCCGTCGCCTTTCATAGGCCTATTTGACCCGGGCCTATTTAGGTCTCTCCTGCTAAAGGCCACCACGTCGGCCAACATTGAACCAGAGCAGGAAAAGCAGCCGACTGCCTCAACCAGTCAGGACCCCAAGCCACTCTTCTCCGAGCCTACGGTGATGGAGCGCTATATCCCTTGCCCTCCCTTTTTCCTGGAAACTATCAGGAAACAATGGGGAAATCCGGGCACTCTTCCAACGCCAGGGGGAACGGATAAGAGACTCATGGCCGTCTCCCCGGCCTTGTCAGGTCTCCTGGAGGTTCCCAGGGTGGACGAACCACTAACCTCTCTTTTTTCTTCCTCCACCATGTCAGGTGACACGTCTGAGGTCTTGAGGGCAGAGGACAGGAAGTCCGAGCTCTCTCTCCGTAGGTCTCACCTGGCATCGGCATGGGCGTGCGTCCACCTCTACTTCCTTCTTTGCCAGAACGTCAATTCTCTGGCTCAGGGAACTCCAAGCGTTGCTTCCCCTGGATCAGGTTCGTGCCCATCAGAATCTGGGTAAGTTGGTGGCATCGGCAGAATACATGGCGGATACTTCCCTCCATGCCGCCAGATTCTCAGCGCGCTCCATGGCCGCTAATACTGCAGCCCGCAGGCTCCTATGGCTGAAACAGTGGCGAGCGGACTTGAAGTCCAAGTGGCACCTGGCTTCCGCTCCCTGCAGGGATGGACACCTCTTTGGGGAGGCGCTAGACCCTTACCTTATTGAAAATAGGGATAAGCGTAAGGTGTTGGCCCACCTTACTAGGAGGCCGGATAGGCGAGCTACTCCGTACCAACGGGGACCGCCCTTCCGCCAGGGACCAGGATCGGTGTGGGGCCCTCCGCCTCGTCCCTCCTTCCCCAGGCCCGGCCGTCAGCCTGACCGCCCGGCTCCCAGAACCAGGCAGCAATATCACGGCAAGAGGCCCTTTCGGGGCAGGGGAGGCCGTCCTTTCAGAGGTCACAAATGACTCAAGGACGGACCTCCCCATTGGCGGCAGACTCACTATGTTTTTACACGAATGGGAGGCCACCGTCACAGACACCTGGGTGCTCAACACCATCAGGCACGGCCTCACCTTGGAATTTCTGTCGCAGCCACGGGATCGATTCATTGCCTGCTCCGCCCCAAGAAGCCCGACAAAGATAGGTCTCATGTCCGAGGCCATTCAGCATCTGTTGCAGCTCAAGGCCATCGAGCCGGTGCCCGCTGGCCAAACCCATCGAGGATTCTACTCCATTCTCTTTGTGGTCCCAAAGGCCTCGGGAGGGTGGAGAGCAATCCTCGATCTGCAGGGATTGAACTCTCATCTTGTCTACAAGAGATTCAAGATGCAGACGTTGCAGTCCATCCTGGCCAGCATAAGGAGGCACGACTTCCTCGCCTCCATCGACCTTACGGAAGCATACCTTCATATTCCCATATCTCCCGACCATCGGAGGTTCCTCCGGTTCTGTTACGGGTCCCACCACTTTCAGTACAGGGCCCTGCCATTCGGTCTCTCGTCCGCTCCCAGGGTATTTACCAAGGTCCTGGCTGCACTGGTAGCCCACCTAAGATTGATTCCTGTCCGGGTCCAATGCTACCTGGACGACATCCTTATTCTGTCCTCCTCCCTACAGCAGGCCCGGTCGGACCTGGAATTAGCTGTCCGGCTCCTTCAGACTCACGGCTTTTCGATCAATTTCCAAAAGAGCCTGCTAGAGCCCTCCAATCGCATCCTACACCTAGGAGCGATCATAGATACAGACCTTTTAAGGGTCTGTCTATCCCCGGAACGCCGGAACAGCATTCGCTCCCTGATCAGACAGATACGGAGGGAGCGGAGGATCACTCTGGCCTCACTCTCCCGACTATTGGGCAAGATGGTCTCTTGCATGGGAATAGTGCCATGGGCCAGACTGCACTTCAGAACCCTACAATGGTTCCTACTCCCATACCAGAGGCAGGGCACCAGTGCATCCAGCCAGAGGGTCGGGGTCACACCCCGAGTTCTGGATTCCCTTCGGTGGTGGCTCTCCCCTGCTGTAGACAGGGGCTCCCTATTCAAAGAACCAAACAGACTCACCCTAACGACGGATGGGGTGTTCGGATGGGGTGCGCACCTGGGTTGTCACTTAGCACAGGGACGATGGTCACCCATGGACCTCAGTCACAACATAAATTGGCTGGAGCTCAGGGCCATTCATCTGGCACTGCTTCACTTCAGCGACGAGGTGGTGGGTCGACACGTCCTAGTGCTCACAGACAACGTGGCTGCAAAGGCCCACGTGAACCGGCAGGGCGGCACTCGCTCCAGGACTTTGATGTCCGAAGCACGGTCACTAGGTTCCTGGGCGGAAACCAATCTCTCCTCCTTAAAGGCGGAGCACATTTCAGGGCAGGCCAACCTTCAGGCGGACTCGTTGAGCCGGTCGACAGTGGACCACTCCGAGTGGCGCCTGCATCCCAATTTATTCAGGGAGATCTCGGTGAGGTTCGGGCCTCCGGTGGTGGATCTATTCGCCTCGCCGGCAAATGCCCAACTCCCGAGATTCTTCTCCAGGTTTCCGTCCCGGGGGGCGGAGCGGACGGACGCGCTCCGCAGCCCCTGGCCCACAGGTCTCCTCTATGCCTTTCCCCCTCTTCCTCTGCTTCCGGCTCTCATCCGGAAAATTCTGCAGGAACGGGCGGAGATCATAGTGGTTGCCCCACATTGGCCGAGACGGCCGTGGTTTGCCGACCTAGTGGACCTTTCCGTCTCCCCTCGGTGGAGGATTCCCCCGGATCAGGTCGCTCTCAGTCAGGGGGTTCTACAACACCCAGAACCTCAGGGCCTGCAACTAGCCGTCTGGCACTTGAGAGGCGGCTCTTAACACGAGACTCTTTTTCAGAAGGGGTGATCTCCATGATTCAGGCCTCCAGGCGTCCTTCCACCAATAGGATCTATGATTCCTCGTGGAGGAGTTTTTGTGCCTGGTGTTCCGGGAATCACCTGGACATCTCGGCTGTCACTATCTCACACATCCTTGAGTACTTGCTGGAGGGATTTAACAAGGGCTTGTCGCCCAATACCATCCGTAGGCAACTGGCGGCTCTCTCCACAGTACTCATGTGCCAGGATTCCATTCCTTTGGCCCAGCATCCACTGGTACGGTCCTTCCTCAGGGGTGCTACCAACACCAGACCTCCCGTGGTTCACCGTTATCCCTCTTGGGATCTCCCACGGGTGCTACAGGCCCTTACCTTGCCGCCGTTTGAGTCGGTCAAGACCTGTTCACTACAGTTCTTGTCCATGAAGGTGGCTTTTCTTGTGGCGATCACATCCGCTAGACGCATCTCGGAGCTCGCTGCTCTCTCAGTCAGGGAGGACCTATGCGTCTTCCACAGCGATAGGGTAGTCCTCCGACTGGACCCGGCCTTTGTGCCAAAGGTGAACTCGTTGTTTCATAGGGCACAAGAGGTGGTCCTACCGGACTTTTGTCCCCAGCCTGCTCACAATTTAGAACGCCAGTGGCACACCTTGGACGTTCGTAGGGCGTTACGCCACTATATTAAGAGGACTTCTGCCTTCCGCAAATCGGAAGCGCTTTTTATCTCCTTCCAGCCTTCTTCGATGGGGAAGAAAGTCTCCTCATCCACGGTTGGCAGGTGGATCAGATCCTGCATCGCAAGAGCCTACCAGGCACGGTCCCTGCCACTGCCAGGCCGTATCACTGCTCACTCTACCCGCAGTGCCGCTACTTCAGCAGCGTGGGCTACGCAGGCACCCATCGGGGATATTTGCAGGGCGGCGACTTGGTCTTCGCCTTCCCCCTTTGTGAGGCATTACAGGCTGGACAAATTCTCCTCCGCGGAGGCATCATTTGGCCGGAGGGTGCTACAGCAAGTGGCATCTTCAAGTGGGACACAGGCCCTGACTGATTCCCTCCCATAGGGACAGCTCGGCTTTGGTATGTCCCATTGGTGGATTCTCCATCGTCCTGCTGGAGAAGGGGCGTTGTCTTACCTGAACGCCTTTTCTCAGCAGGACGATGGAGAATCCACGCCCATCCCCTTTGGACCGTCAGGTCCTGTGTTAGGGGCACAGTGAGCCAACACATCAGTCCATTGTCAGCAGCTTCGCCTTCGTCGTGTCTGGGATATCAGCCCAGCAGGAGGCGTGTTAACTCTGGCAAACTTAGTCTCTTATTGGGCAGGAAGATAGTCCTAACCCATTGGTGGATTCTCCATCGTCCTGCTGAGAAAAGGCGTTCAGGTAAGACAACGCCCCTTTACTCTAGATGGACATTATGGAAAATGAAATCCTATATTTGAAGCTCATAAGTTGGAGAAAGTTGTTCTACAATTAGAAAAGGTATTACTGAAATTAGGGAACATTCTAAATGTTAATGCCAGTTACATATTCAAAAGAACTTGGTGTTTCGTTGTATGTATCTGAAAGGATTATGTTACACATTGCAAAGATTTTATCAGCATTGTTTAAAAAATACTATCACACATCAAAAGAAATGCTGATGTCAGACGATCGTAAAAAGAAATACATAGAATTAAAGAGTGAAAATTTTATAACCAGAAATGTAAATGAGATGGCACTTTATTTCAACCACAACCTCCAAATTATATAAAATTTGAATATATTTCTCATACAGCAAACTACTCTTTCCCCAGATACCAACACCAACATTGGCGTAGGCTTAATAAAGGAAAGACAAAAGTTATATGAGACAGGAGTGGAAGAAATGAGTTAAAAATTGGGGAAGATAGGTAGGTAAGTAGGTAGAACACAGAGAAGGGGAAGGGGAGGGGAGAGAGGAGTGAGAGAAATTTAAAATTTAGAATCCTTAATTATAAAATAATGGTCTTAGTACATTACAATCTAGATTTATACTTCATGGTAAACTATTGCTTTGTGGCTTAGTGCTCAAACTGTGATTTTATTACTGGGGTCACATAGTTTTTCCTTTTTTTAACCAAATCAATTTTGCACATAAAGACTAGAAGTGCAGTCACAACTTTGCTGGGCTTTGCTTCTTGCTTTGCACAAACTCCCATGATAGGTGCCTTTTAAAAATTAAACTGTATGGCATATTATTTATTTCTTGCCCAAGCCTAATCCCAAAATGCAATTCACTTCCTTTGGGATATGGGAGCTCGTACAAATTCATTTATTATTTTAGGAACTGCAAAGCTTGAGAATCTCCTGCTTAATGTGTTGTGTGAACCCAGCTACCCTGGTTAGAAAAATATTATTTAAGTTTTAGTGCAGAGGTTCTTAATCGGGTTCATGGATCCTCTTGGGGTCTATAAGCAGATTTCAGGGGAGTCACAAACTCAGATGAGGAAAAAATTGCAACTTGATTTTCACTAATTTATTTTAAGCATTTAAATACGTTTTTCTGAAAAGGGGTCCATAGTTTTACCAGATTCTTAAAGGGGTCCATGACCCAAAAAGATTAAGAACCCTTGACTGAGTGGATTATGTGATCCCAGGCAACTGTGATTTATTGCATAAATGTTGGTTAAGTAAATTGTCGCTGACAATGATTAAAAAGCCAGCCACAGATTCCCAGTTGAAAACTTACTAAATAAATATAATGAATACGTCTTTCAGATCACTTGCCTTACATTTCAGATAGCTTGGAGCACTAGATGGCCTTACAGCAGGTTTGCCAGAATAATTATTCCTAGAGAAGTGTGTTGATAACTCAGACCTTGAAGCACTAGAAATATCACAGCTATAAAATACAAGATTGGCTTAACATAAATATCCTGCAACAGTTCAAGAAAAAAAAAACTTTAATAATTTGTGAACGTTTACGGTAGATATATACACACGTGCATAGAATTACTTTCTAAAGTGCTCGCAGGACTCTGTAAATAAATATTTATTTTTTTATTTATTATATTAGAAACTGAAGGAGCACAGATAGTGCTCTCTCCTCCTCTTCGCCCCTCCCCCAAACTACAATTCTGTGAGGAAGGTTGGATGCAGAAAGTATGAGTGACCCAAAGTCATCTGGTGAGCTTTCTCGGCTAAGGTTGTTCTATGTGGATGAATACCTCAAGATTCTTTCTCCTACGTTTGCAATGGACTGCTTACATTGTCCATTATTGTACATCATTGCCTTATATTGTACTGGTTCCTCGGTGAAACCTGTCTGTGTTTACAAATACATCAAATCTGTCAGCTTTCCAGGCCTGCCAACTCCAATCAACCCAAGTTCTCCAAGATCTGTACTGACTTATCTTCAGGACACATTCAGAGTACTGATACTGCCTGAGACTTGATCAGAACCACCTTCCCTCTGTGAACTTGCCTGATGAATTAACTCAGCAGAGAAGGGGTTTTTTGGGGGCCCAGAAGATAGGATGAGTCATTTCATTACTTAAGCTCCCTAACTGTGGGAGATGCTCCCTAAGTAGATGTGCCTGGGACCTCATCCCAGAACTTAGGAAGATGGTGAAAAACATCATTGCTTCCAAACTCTTAAGGGTTAATATACTTCTATCAGATTTAAATGTAATAATATTTAATTTAATTGTAATGTTTAATTTAAATTAATGTCATTTTAAATAAATAAATAAATAAATGTTTTAATCATGGAAAGCTGTTGATGGTTGAAGAAAGAGGTAGGTAGGGTTCAACTTTAATCAATCAATCAATAACTCTGGTTGGTTTAATCTTCTTTTGTTTGTATTACTGAAGAAGAGCTGCCAAGCCATCAAGTTAGTGTTTCCCTGATAAGGAGAAAGGGCTAAAGCAGGGGTCTTCAAACGTGGCCCTTTTATGACTTGTGGACTTCAACTCCCAGAATTCCTCAGCCAGGCACACTGGCTGAGGAATTCTGGGAGTTGAAGTCCACAAGTCATAAAAGGGCCACGTTTGAAGACCTCTGGGCTAAAGCATGAGTTCCCTCCAATGAGGAAACAGCCATAAATTGTTTTTTCCTTCACTAAAAAACTTCCTAACTTCACAGTGACTACAATTTTTTTTCTACTTAGTAAATTTACACCCCACTTTTCTGCACTGAATGAGCAATATATTGCAGAAATATATCCACTCAGCTCTCCAGTACAGGTAATCCTCGACTTACGACTACAATTGAGCCCAATTTTTTTTTTTTGCTAAGCAAGGTAATTGCTATGTGAGCTTTGCCTCATTTTATAACCTTTTTTGCCACAGTCGTTAAAGTGAATATATGCAGCTGTTAAGTAAATCTGGCTTCCCATATTGACTTTGCTTGTGGGAAGTCAGCTGGGAAGGTTACAAATGATCACATGACCCCAGGACAGTGCAAATGTGTTAAATACATCCCAGCTGCCTACTCCCAAATTTTGAGCACGTGACCATGGGATTGCTGCTGTGAAAAAACAGTCGTCGCTCAAACAGTCACTAAATGAATGGTTGTAAGTCGAGGATTAACTGAACTGTTAATATCCTGGAAATGCTGAAAAGTAAATTGCTCTTTACAATACTGTGGGATTCTTGTCAGATCCTAGGCTTTAGGCTCTCCAGCAGGTCTCTCAAGGAGAAACAACTTTGCAGTTACCTTCATAAGAGCCATTCAGATGTTAAATTTTATTTACATGTGATCAAGAACACGCACATACTACAAACTGAATAAGTGTACGAGGTGTATGTGCAGAAGCAGTTTGGTTTATATCACTGTTTCATGGAGCGGCAATAAAAGAATCTTTGTTTCTTCTTCAGCAGGGTTGAGTGAAGTGGTGATTCTTGGTTCCTTTTATTCAGCTTTGTGATGCTGATGGTAATGAAGCTGAAAATATGGAGTGGAATTACGGAATTACCCTAAGCCAGGGGTCTTCAAACTTGGCCCTTTTATGACTTGTGGACTTCAACTCCCAAAATTCCTCAGCCAGCGTGCCTGGCTGAGGAATTCTGGGAGTTGAAGTCCACAAGTCATAAAGTGGCCAAGGTTGGGGACCCCTGCCCTAAGCTGTATAAATGTGTGTGTATGTTGGAAATGTGGGTGACTTGCAGATGTTTAGGGCGTCCCTTTACACCCTTTAAACTCTGGAAAATTTTCCATAAAACCTTCCACTACTTTTGAAATGTGGCTCTTGACATGCCACTCAACACTCATTGTGGTCTTGACAGAAGTGGACAATACATGGCAAAACTGAAATACCTGCTCAGATCAGACCAAAGAAGTCTCACCTTTCAGGCAGCACAACTGAACTCTGCTTCTTTTCTGTAATGTATGAATTATGTATAGATGGAATTGCTGGAATATTTGATTTCTTAGTTGTAGGTTCATAAAACAATTTAAAATCAAATGTCAGTGGAGTTCTCTGATAGGGTTTTAATTGTAGTTTCCCAATATTATGACACTGGTTTAAAAAAACACACATATATGGAAATCATTAGTATCTAGCTTGTAAACTACTCATTTTTCACTACTATGTAAAGCACCAGGGTAGTTTTAAATATACTAATATTTACACAGATTGTGTGAGTAATTAGCTACAGTATCATGTAAGTCCTTTTTAAATAGCCCTATCAGGAAAGAGGCAGCCTGGCATTCAAAAGGTTCGTTTTGGGATGATATCTAAAGGCATAAAGACATACAAATGAAGGTAACATTTTAGAGAACACACAGGTAAACAGCAAATTCAGATCATCCAAAGTTGAAATTGCATTCCAATCAGAATGGGGCAAAAGATTCATCCTCTGCTCTGCATTCCCAAATATTCCAGAACAGATTTTGTGGGATGGATGAAGAACGACAAGGAATGAAGACAGGAGTGTCCACAGGGTGTGATGAAAAAAATCAAGATGGTGGCCATGACAGTCTGACTGAAACTCTATCCATTTTTTATGTGATGCACATAAAACAGAGTTTCAGTTGCACAGCTGTAGTAGCCACCATCTTGGCGTTTTTGATCTCGTGGATCCCAGGGAGGAGGAGACTCACTCCTTTCAGTTCTGCTGATAGAAGTGGTGCCATTGTTCAAATGGGAAACCACTTATGAAACATTAATTGTCCTCAATAAAACTGAAAAGTACTTATGCTTCACTCCGCATTTTATTTGTGCACAGGAAGTTCGAATCAGTTCTTAGAATCCTAATGAATCCAAGTTCCTGTGGTTTTCTTGAAGCTCATAGGAAAAAACATAGTGTATGTTCTAAAACCTGAATAACAACCATTTCTGCTGTATATTATCTCAAAAGTTACCTCAATCATGTCATATTTGCTCAGTTTTTTCTTCTCATATCGCTTCAATACATCTAGTTTTACTAGTACTCTCTGAGCCATATTTACTTTTCATTTTTTTATAGAGAGGTCAGTCCTTTAATTCTGAAAGAAAAAAAAACAGATAAAACTCAGAATATTGAATAAGAATCTGATGTGCTAAGGAACAAAAACATTCCCCTTTTAGGGATTATTTTATGAAGCTGATCTAGCTGATGCCCGAACCATGAAACTATGTAAGCAAAGTTGCTAATCCATAATGCTAAACTATGCAATCAAAGTTTAACAGAAAGATTAGTAGCTAAAAGGATGTCACTTCTTTAAAAAAACAAAAGTCACTGGACATGCAGAATGTATCTCTTACATCTTCAATCAGAAGGCAGAGGCCAGATTCTGACTCTTAATTGTCATTTACTGTCCTCTTACCTGAGGGTGGATACTGTCAGATAATTAAGTCTTATTGAATGAGTTCCTTTATAAGGAAATTACCGGCATATGCCTTTCTCCACATAAAGTGTTAAAAGGGGACAAGGATCAGGCAACTCCTGTCATTAAACAACATTTACTGATCTAGGCAGAGCTTCTACACTGCCGATGGAGCAGTGCATAAGGGACCTTCTAAAACCTGCTTCGTACCTCACAAAGAGCCTTTCCCCTGGCAATTGAAGCACCCTCCCTTCAGTGGGGCTGGAGGAGAAATATCAGAACAATCCCTTATCCAGAACAGCAGTGCCCGTCAGGATGGAGAGACAGGAGCAGCATGTGCTACTTGCTAAGAATTTTATAACCCTGTCCGAAGTTTCTCTATTGGTGGGCTCCCCAGGTCATTTCTGCACATCTTTCTTATGCTCAGGCAACAGCTCCATCATAAAGTAATCTAGGTACATTTGGGGGGGGGGGCATGTAAGATCAGGAAGACGTTGGTTCCTCCAAAATATCATCAATAACTTTCCCCCCCCCCCTTAGACAGTTTTTTGTTCCTCTCCTCCTAAGCATCCTTGTAATAACTTTTGTGGAATAATGTTTTTCTTACATGCATGCTTTTGTATTGGGTCAGGACTTTTAGAATCACTTTTTTATGAACTGATAGTCTCCTGTTGTATGCATTGCTTGGAATATTTTATGAGGTAATTTTTAGTGCTTCACGTTTTACCCAGATAGTATCCATTTTGGCTTCATCCGGGATTAAGCTCCCAATTATATATTCTTATAGCTCTGAATTTATACCATTATACTACTTACTATACTACCCCCAAATAGTATAAAGGTTTAACTATATCCTGACTCCACCCATTTTATCATGTGACATTTTTTAAAAAGTGTGACGTTCTATGTTGGTTGCGGATCATAATAAAGTTTAAGTTTCAATAAACCAAGATGTATATGTTGTCTCCACTGCACCTTAACATGTGTTCTCTTAACCAGCATCTCATTAAGACATTTCATCTAACTTATCAAAAATCACCCCATGTAAAGTATGGCTAGACCAGTCCAAACCACAGCTCCTTCAATCCTGAAATCTTCTAGCATCAGAGAAGCCTAAGAAGCAACTTGATCCAAAGGGCTCCCACGTTCTTTCTTTGTAACAAACATCCTGGGACCCTCATCCTCAAGAGAGGATCCCAGGTTCAACATCTGTCTGTATCAGCTAGGATACAATTCTTGTTTAACTTTTCATTTGGTATATTTTCTTGCAATCTCTCCATTTCGTTATCTCTGCTACAAGAGACAGGACCTTCATCTGCATTCTAAGGTATCTCCAAATTGAAAGTCTTCAGACTGCATGCTATAAATAATACATTTATTTTCGATTAGAAGAAAATATTATGGAACGATGTGTCAGTGCTGTCTGATTTGTGACATCCCAAATTTCAGAACTATATTTTCGCAAGATCAGAATAACAACACTGGTACTATCACGTGTGCCTTCCCATAAACAATTATGTGCTTACATCCTAATCATTGCAGAGATCATTTTGAAAGCAAATTGTAATTTTCTGTAACTGTTCCTAGAAACATCACGTATAGCACATCCCAGATAATGATCTCGCACACAGTATATCACGTATTTTGCTTGATTTACTGGCTTATTGTATAGTTTAGACAGTTTCAGAATCCAGCATATAGTTAATATTGTGCAAGAAGAAAATTGTGTACAGTTCAACACACTAATATCACATTAGGCTAAATAAAGATCTTATTAGGATAAATACAGGTCCTCGACTTACAACAGCTCACTTAGTGACAGTTCAAAGTTACAATGGCACTGAAAAATGACATGACCATTTTTCACACTTATGACCGCTGCATCATCCTCATGGTCACATGATTTTCCTTTTGCTGCTTGACAGCTGTCTCACATTTATGACAATTGCAGTATCCCAGGGTCATGTGATCACCTTTTGAGAAGCAAAATCAATGGGGAAACTAGATTCATTTAACAACCGTGTTACTAATTCAACAACTGATTTGATTCACTTAAGAGGTGTAGCAAGAAAAGTCATCAAACGGGGCAAAACTCACCTAACAAATTTCTCACTTAGCAACATAAATTTGGGCTTAATTGTGGTCGTAAGTTGAGGACTACCTGTAATGAATGATTATTCTTTATTCAAATATTTGATTGCCTTAATTGTGAGAATATGGCAAAATGGCTCATTATAACATGGCGACATTATTGCATGACAATTTACCAGTATAATGCACCACTGTTTTTCACCCTGAGGAGGTCTATCTTCATCTTCCAGTGTTATACTGCATGTCTTTACTGTATCTTCATATTCAAAAGAAAAGAGATTGGCAAGTACCAAATTTCAAGCCACAAGAAGCAACATGGAGATTTTTCAATACCTACATCATTAGACAGTAGAAAGATTTCAAGAAAGATTTTTCTCCAGTCATTGTTCAGGGTTATGAGATTTGCAATGCAGATAATCCACTGATTTCAGTTTTAGATATGTTTCTGAAAAGCAAAGATGATTAAAAAGTATTTAATCATACGTACAATAGCAGGTGTACCATGTCCTGTGAAACAGCCTAGAAACAGCCTTCCAGAAACTCAAGCTGTTCTGAACTATAGCCTTTGGGAAGGCTAAAATGTCAAGGACTTGCTCTTGAAAGCAAGTTAAAGAGTTAGAAAAGAAAGAACTTGAAGCAAATTGGAGGAGAGATGTGTGACAGAATCACCAGAGAATCTTTCATCTGTAATTCATCTGCTTCTGTGACATAGCTTTAGGTGTTCTCTGAAGGTCACAGTCTGATAGAACCTCATTACTTTTATTGTGTCATCATTATTGTCTAAAACTATGGTGACTAGCTTACTATAATTTGCCAGTCTTAAGACTGCCTTGCTAGAATTCTCCAGTGTTGTGCGGAGACCGTGCATAAAGGGATCATCTTTGTGACATAGGTTGGGCACATGTCTGTGCAAGCAAGAAAAAAAGTTCATGAGATGAAATTTTAATTCGTTATAATTTATTGAGGTATGAGTATAAATACAGTGTCAGAGAAGAGGAAAAAGCTTATCTAACATGAAGTGGTCATCATGTAGGGGTGTTTTGTTCAATTCTCAGTGGGGGAAAAAATACAGCCTTCAGTTGTAAACCTGAGCAGGGATTTGGACTAGACTAGAAGATCTCCAAGGTCCCTTCCAATTCTGTTATTCTGTTATTCTGCATCAAGCAACCTTGAGCATACACACATGCACAGAATTATGCTCATATAAAAAATATCTCTATATCTCCTCACACATGATAAAAGTTCAAAGGCATATGCATCTAATAATACCACAATGGTAAAATATAAGAGTACTTCTTGTTACGTACCATTTATAGCTCACATAAGTATTAAATGTTTTGATAATCAAGGTTTTCTTTTCAGCTCCCTATTTCACAATCACAATTGTGCTTCTGCTATTCTCTTTATGTGTCAGCTCTTCAAGGAAACTGAATCCACAAGTTTAAAGACTGGAACTATGTTTAATGATACAAGCTATGGTGAAAGAATCCTGAAAGCCTGGCTGTGCTTTCCTTCCTGCCCTCTTATATCCCAGGGAAGCCATTCTAGCTTCCTCCCAAAGTTTTCTGTGTTCCCTGAGCTTAAAGCATGCCTTTGTATATGTTGTTGTAACCCTTTCTGCATAGTTTTTCCAAGGTAACCTCTGAGACTATATTATGCAGTGGATTTTGCCGCATTGACTGTATTTTCTAATAGCAATAACATTTAGACTTATATACCGCTTCACAGTGCTTTACAGCCCTCTCTAAGCGGTTTACAGAGTCAGCATGTTGCCCCCAACAATCTGGATCCTCATTTTACTGACCATGGAAGCATGGAAGGCTGAGTCAACCTTGAGCAGGTGAGAATCGAACTGCTGAACTGCTGGCAGCCGGCAGTCGGCAGAAGCAGTCTGCAGTGCTGCATTCTAACCACTGCACCACCACAGCTCATTAGGTAATAAGTCACATGTATTCCACATAGATCTGGCCTGCAAATGTGCATGATCGTTCTCCATGTGGATCAGCTATTGCCGCCTAGTCCATGTTTAGGCTAAAACATGCATGTTTGATTTCAGGCATGGAGCAAAACATGCATGTTCCACTGAGCTGTTTTGGAGAGGAGCAGGAAAAAAAATCCAAGGACACTGGCAATGGCAGGAGTAAGCAGAGACAGGAAAAGAAAATGCTGGAGAGATTGGAGAACAAACTGGCAGAGAAGAATGAGAAAGAGGTAAAAAGTACACCAGCTTGCTGACTCTATAAGAATCTTCTAGATCAGTGTTTCCCAACCTTGGGCACTTGAAAACCTGTGGACTTCAACTCCCAGAATTCCCCAGCCAGCATTGTTGGCTGGGGAACTCTGGGAGGTGAAGTCCACATATTTTGGGAAACATTGGTTGGGAAACATTGCTCTAGATTTTGGGCAAAACCTGGAATAACCAAAATATACTAGAATTTGGTTTGGCTGAACTGTGTCCCACCTGCATGGTAGAATTTTTAGAATATAGTGTGTATATTTCAGTTTTGAAAGAAAATATTTTTTCATGTTACGCA
Source organism: Azemiops feae (assembly GCA_023970755.1). NCBI lineage: Eukaryota > Metazoa > Chordata > Lepidosauria > Squamata > Viperidae > Azemiops > Azemiops feae. The sequence continues at coordinate 1,975,184 of JALGBA010000202.1, read as the reverse complement.
CAGGTCTAATTTCCTTCCTTCCTTCCTTCCTTCCTTCCTTCCTTCCTTCCTTCCTTCCTTCCTTCCTTCCTTCCTTCCTTCCTTCTTTCCTTCCTTCCTTCCTACCTACCTACCTACCTACCTACCTACCTACTTACCTGGCTGAAGATAATTTTAACCTGGAATTTCATAGACTGAGTTCAGCATTGTAAGAACTACAATTAGGTATCACTTTTGTGCATTATAAATCCTGCCACCAACCAAATCTTAAACACTCAAGCAATGGGTTAATTCATTCCCTGTTGAACTTAACAAGTTCTTTTAAGTCAAAACAACCATCCAGCCTCAGAAAATAAATCAATAAAGCACGGAGTCACTATCATCATGACACCCTATGATCCTTTGAGAAATTCTATGTAACTCTGAAGTATATAAAACAACCTCTTATATATCCATAAAATATCATATGGCAGTGTTTCCACGCTAAACATTTACTGTGGAGTTGCTGTTCCTCTTGTGTATGCAAATTTGTCATGTCCAGTATTTTTTTCCCGCTCTAAGATATCAACAGAAGTGCTCTGAAGTTAATATTCCACATTCCATAGAATATAGCACAGCTTTTAGTGGCTTTGCTGTTCCTCAAGATGCAAGAGAAAAATAATGATATATCCTTTGATATACTTATTTAAAATAGTTAAAGTCACAGAATTGTTTTTATATATAACAACTAAAGTGAGACTATTATATGCTCAAAAATAGAAAGGCTTGACCTAACCTACAACAGAGGAATGATTGATGAAGATGATGGAACTTGCAGAGATGGCTAAATTAACCTCTTCGAGAAAAAAAATCTACATTTATGTTTGACTAGAAAATCTTTTATAGATCTTTTGTGTGAAGCAAAAAGGTGGTTTTGATGATTAGAAAAAAGTTAGATAATAAAAAAGTGAGGTAGGTTTTTTTCTATAATCATAGAGTAAGAGAGAACTTTGTAAATGTACTTACTTTTGCTGCAAAGGAAATAGCTTATGCTTTCTATTTTTCTTTTAGATTCTTTCTATACATTTGCTTATATTTTTTCCTTTCTTTACTGCTTCTGCTCTGTTAGCTTATGTTCATTTTTATATATTTTGTAATATATATATATATACACTATGCAAAAAGCTGGCCTTTCTTATTGCTGTTTGGAAGTAGCCTTGACAATAGTTTTGTGCCAATGTTGGCTATTTTGCTACTAACAAAAATTGCAAAGAAAAAGATACTATACCGTAATTCTGATCAAACAAATTGACCAAATCCTTGTTTTCAAGTTCTCAGAAATGAATTTTTAGCTCTATACTATAAGTACAGAACTAACTTTATTTAGAGTGAACTGATAGGATCTGGAGGACAGGAGAGGAGTGGGGAGAAAGCAGTAGAACTTTGAGAATTGTGGGTTTCCCCACAGGGTGACTCACAAAATGAACATTTCTTAAGCAAGAAACACTACATTCTTAAAAGGTTCTTACTCAAGTAGGTCATGACTAAGAAGCTGCTTTTTTCTCCTCTGTTTCTATTGGTGCCTCTAGTAGTGAATTCTAAAGGACATGCAGTAAGAAATAAGACTTTCATTCGGCACCTGTTAGCAGTGAAATCAAGTTCAAACACAGAAATGAGACACGTGGCCGGATAAAGAAAAAGGTAAAAATATGTTCAAATAATTGATGCAATGAAGCTATGAATTCTTCTTTGAGAGAGAGAGAGAGAGAGAGAGAGAGAGAGAGAGAGAGAGAGAGAGAGAGAGAGAGAGAGAGAGAGAGATCTGCAAATCTTCTACAGCAAATTGTGTTTGATTATTTTTAAAATTTGAGACAAATTAATAGTAAATGAGAAGAGGTGAAGGTTTAATTTACATTAAGTTAATGTAAGTCTTCTGTTTTCCACATTTAACTAGTATATTACTTTTTCCAAAATACAGGTTTGGTTTTGTTCATTTATTCTTTTGTGTTGAAAATATTTTTATGAAGCATTTTGAGCATGATTGCAGCCTTTTTCTTCCTAGTTAACTGTGTTGATTCTCTAGCAAATGTACATGGCCTGCAAATGTACCTAGATGCAAAGTCTACTTTTTCAGATTGCAGATACTGCTGAATCTATTTGAATTGTGCCAGTTCTTGGACCTTATGTTATGCTACTCAATATAAATGAAGTATATTTATAATAAAATTGGTTTTATTCCTATATATACTAAGAACTAGAATAAATACAACCAGGTTTAAACCGTTTCTTCCCAGTAAATACAAGAATAAAAAAGGATTTTATATATTGAGCTATAAAAGAAAAGTCAATATCTATAGCAGTCAATCCCTTCTCCTCTCTCTTTCCCCTTTCCCCTTTCCCCTTTCCCCTTTCCCCTTTCCTTTCCGAGTCACTGTTGACCCTTAGCAATTTCTGGGAGACGTCACTGCAGTTTTATTGGTAAGGTTTTTCAGAAATGGTTGTCATTGCCTTCTTCCTGAATCTGAGAGAGAGTGGCTAGCTAGCCCAAGGTCACCTACCTGGCTTTATACCTAAGGCAGAACCAGAACTCATGGTCTCCCAGTTTCTAGCCTGGCCCCTTAACCATTATAGCAGACTATAGTGTTAGTATATAGTTTAATTGTTTTTGCGATAAACAAGTCCATTGCCATTAGTATTACTACAATGCTGAGAGGAGGAGGAACATATAGTTTTGCTGCACTGCGCTGTGGTGATATGAAATTTATGTCTTTGTCATAAAAAGCAATTGTTATCATAGAAAAATCTGCTAAGAAATCAACTAAAGGGAACAGATCCTTATCTAAATCCTAGTTGCTTTCATCTTCTACCATGAAGTAAATGCTACTGAGTCAGTTGCCAAAAGTGATACATTTAGGAAATTGCCAGTGATATTTGTTTTCCAAAATGGAAAACTGAAAAAAAAACCTGACTATTGATAAAAAGAAAGCTAAAAGGGGAAGTCAAAGCATTCAGATCTCTCAAGAAATATTAAACTAATAGACCTTCAACTAGAGCAGTGATGGCGAACCTTTTAGAGACCGAGTGCCCAAACTGCAACCCAAAACCCACTTATATATCGTCAGGTGCCAGGTGGGCGTGGCCCATTGGGTGGGTGTAGCCCATTGGGTGGGCATGGCCCATTGGGTGGGCGTAGCTGCGGTGGTCACGGCAGACTGGGTGGGTGTGGCTGGGGTGGGCGTGGCCATCTCAATGTTGCTCGTGGGGAGGGATGCCTGTGGGGGCCAGGCAGGATTGGGGGAGGTCCAGGGGGTCTCTGGTGGGTGGGACGGTGGGCAGGAGGCTCGTCCTGCGGGGTCAGGCAAGGCGAGGTAGGAGGCAGGACAGGGGTGCCATTGCCGCAGGGCAAGGCAAGGCGAGGCAGGGGCCGGGCGGCTGCTGCCTGACACCATCAGCCCCCGCACACAGCGAGTGAATGGGGGCCAACTGTGTCCATCAGCAGCCACAGCCTGCCGGCCCCTTGGTTTCAGCGCAACGTGGCTGTTTGCCTCCAGCCATGGCCATTTGCCACCTCGTGCGTCGCACCCAATGCGGCTGCCATGAGGCCGCAGAACAAGCCGGGTGGAGGTAAGGAACCAGTATACCGGTTTCTTACTGCCACCCAGCTTGTTCTGCGGCCTCATGGCAGTGGCACTGGGCAGGAGGCAGCAAATGGCTGGTTTTGCCTCCAGCCACAGCCACTTGCCCCCTTGCGCGTCGCACCCACCCCCGTCGCGAATCTTTCCAGAAACTCACCGCAAAGGACGCCTGGCACGAAGGACGCCAGCACAACTCCCAGGAGCCAGAGGGGCACGATCTTTCATGAGAAGTTGGAATTGATTGATTGACCTTTATTTTCCCCAAAAAAACTTCCTTTGTTTCCTTGCACGCAGCGGCGGCGGCGGATTGCAAAGGAGAAATGGCACGGGGCTGGAAGTCATGTAAGGAAAGAAAGGCAATTTCTGGGGGAAGCGAGGATTTCTTTCCTTACCTGCCCCACTTGTTCCGAGGCTGCTTTCCGCTCAGACGCGTTGCTCTTGTCAATGGCCCGACCGCCCACTTCAGCGCCCTCCCTCCCTGAGCCTCCGGCGCTCCACCTGCTGCTTTGGTCGGCCTTCCGGCCCCCACCTCAACACCTTGCCCACCGCCACCCAGCACTGCTTCCCCGGGGCTGCAGGGGCTGGCCTGGCATGGGAAGGGCACACACCCCACCCTCCTGCCATCACGCAGGGTAAGGTTGCCGCGCCCGCCCCCACCCAGATGCCCTTGCCTTCCCCAAGCATTTTTTTACTAACCTGCCTTTCAGCTGCATTCCGTTTCTCCGTTCGCTTCTCAGCCTTCGCCGCGTGTTTGTGGGACTATGGGTAAAAAAAGAAAATTCCATCAGACTTTCTAACTTCTTGAGATCTCGCAAGAAGTTAGAAAGTCTGATGGAACTTTTTTTTTTTACCCATAGTCCCACAAACACGCGGCGAAGGCTGAGAAGCGAACGGAGAAACGGAATGCAGCTGAAAGGCAGGTTAGTAAAAAAATGCTTGGGGAAGCGGGGGCGGGGGCGGCAACCTTACCCTGCGCGGGTATTGATGCAGGTTGCTCATGGACGGGACTAAAGGCCTAGGACTGGGGCGACGGCATGCGTGCCCACAGAGAGGGCTCTGTGTGCTGCCTGTAGCACACGTGCCATAGGTTCACCACCGCGGAGCTAGAGTCTAACATACAGAAATGGAAAGCTATCATGTTCAGGAATTCTTCAGCATGATTTCCAAGCCAAGTGAACAAATGAATTAGAGAAAACGGTTCCTTCAGAAAAAGGAAATCTTGCATTAACAAGGAGAACAAAAGAACTCAAAGCCTTTCCTCCCTAGAAATTTACAATATAAGTAAAGCAGCCTGGCAACTCCAACTTTACTCCTTGTTTAGGTGACATTGACCTTCTTATCTCTGTGATTTAAATAATCTTTATCCCACTGTTTTGTGTATCACCAAGCACCCAATCCTTTCTCCTTAAATTGTAACAGCTCTAGGATAATACAACAAAAATGAAGTAATCTTCACCTGTTTGGGGGAGTAGTATTCATGTAATCAGCTCAGTTTTGACTTTCATTGCAAATTTCCCTCTCTAGATAACATCTGGGAAGATCTCTGTACTTTGGGACACAGGGCAATTTCAAATATATGCTCATCTTCTATGACAAAATGTCTAACATAGTAATGAGGACACAGTGCATGGCAGGGCAAGGATTGGGATCCATTAAGATTGGCTAGTAAGCAAGTACACAAAAAATGTAAGGAGAAATGCAAAAATGATAATCATTAAAGTTATTTAGCTATCTAGCCATTAATGGGGGATGGGGTTCCAGCATGTTTAACAAAAACGTATTAAAAGAGAATAAGAAAATTGCAAAGAAGCTGAACTCTTTGCATTGGTCTTCACTGCAGAAAATGTTGGACGGTGCTTAAACTTTTGTCAAAAAGATAAACCATGTGGATGGTTATCCCGACAACAGATTCATTCTACTTGATAAAGAGGGGGGGGGACAAATCTATCGGGTCCAGATAATATCAAGCTATAAACCTGCTTCAATTATTCCAGTGTGAAAAGGAGTTAATGTTCTAATCAAAAGATGAAGCAACTTCCAAAGATTGGTTTTGTACCAGTAGACTGTAAAGCAGCCAAAATCTAACAAGATTTTTAAAATCAGACTGTGGCAGGGAAGGGAGAGGATCTTGCAATTTACATTCAGTTTTGCTGTATACCTTTTTGGATAAATTAAGAAAAATCATAAAGATAAAATTATTGAGGATATATACAGGTAGCCCTCGACTTATAAAAGTTCATTTAGTGACCTTTCGAAGTTACAACAGCATTGAAAAAAAGTAATGACCATTTTTCACCCTCATGACCATTGCAGCATCCTCATGGTCACATGATCAAAATTCAGACATTTGGCAATTGACTCATATTTATGACAGTTGCAGTGTCCTGGGGTCACGTGATCATCTTTTGTAACCTTCTACAAGCAAAATCAGGGGGGAACCAAATTCACTTAATAACCGTGTTACTGACTTATCACTGCAGTGATTCATTTAACAACTGGGGCACGAAAGGTCATAAAATGGAGCAAAACTCAATTAACAAATGTTTTGCTTAACAACAGAAATTACTGTTACTGGTGGAAAAACAAGATATAAATGAAGCAAAAAAGGAGTTGATTGTAAATTTGATAATGGCTGCTAGATTAGTGATGGTTAAATATTGGAGATGGAATTGGGTTATTCAAAGAAATGAGTGGTATAATGAAATATGGAATATGGCAATAAATGATAAATTAACAACAGAAATTAAATTTAAAAAAGGGATGATTAAAGTAAAGTAAATAATTATAATGAAATATGGGATGATTTTATAAAAACAGTTTTGGTGGAAGGCAAAGGGAATAAACCTGCTCAAGAATATATGCTGTTTTGGAGGGGATAAGGGCACAATTGAAATATATTGTATATTGTTAGTTGTTATATGAAATGAAATATAGGTAATAAAAATGGTCTCCAGGGGCGTGGGTGCACTATAGTATTTGTATTTTTTATATTGTTTTTTATTTAGATCTATATGTGTTATGTTTGTATTATTTATATTTGAATAAAATAAAATTTAAAAAAACACAACAGAAATTTTGGGCTCAATTGAGGTCGTAAGTCGAGGACTACCTGTATGAGGTTTTGCTGAAGGGAAACCCAGTATATGCCACCACATCAGATTAGGTTGGGGGCAAGAGGTTCAAGTGTTCTCTAAACTATGAAGCACTCTGAGTCATTTGGGGCCAGTCACAATTTTCTATCGAAGGTATCTAAAGATGTTAGTGATGTAAGATTAGAGGGCAAGAAAGAAAGTCATATTTTGCTCCTGGAGAGAAAAAGGTGAAGAAAAATGAAATAAATAAGAAAAGGATCATCTTACCAATAAAAGAGAATATTTGTAGTTCAGAATTGAAATGAGGGACATTGGTGCTCTCTGAGCTTAGTTGTTTGTTTTTTTTACAGATATTTCAGTACCCAAACTAGGTAATATCATCAGTGCATTGTTTGGGTAATGAAACATCTGCAAGAAAACAACCAAGCTCAGAAAGTACCAATGACCCCCTCAGAATCGTCTTAGGCTTATAAAATAAACGTCTATCAAAAATCAGTAAACATGTTGGCAAAAGTAAATTTTTAAGTTTGTTTTCCTTCAAAGAGATATTAACAAAAGTTGCTGTCTGATAAGCATAGTTTGGGTGGTTATGTGCTCAGGCCAGCCATTTTTGTTCTGATGATGGTCTTATAAGTACTTAAAAATGTTCTGTTTTATGATCCACACTTTCCAGAACAAACCTGTGTGGCCATATTGGTTCAATATAGGTTCAGATAATCCAAATCAAATATTCTGATACTTTCAAGAGATTCTGATTTTGAAGAACCTTAACAATTCACTTCTTAATCTTTTTTTTAAAAAAATGGTGCAACTTTTTATTTGTGAAATTTGTGTATACTCAAGAACGTCATTCTTCCTTTTTTTGTCTTTCTTTGGGATGATGTTAGCAGCTTTGTAAGATCTGTAAATCAACCTGGAAAATTGCCTAATTTTCTAGCCTTGCCTAGAAACTCTTAATCTCATAGCATTTTTGATACTTATCTTAAAATTAAAAAATATCTGCTTAACTTAAAATAGTAATATCTTTCTATAGCTGCTGACAAGCAGAATAAAATGTTTGAAATAATATTTGCTGTCCTTAAAAGTTGTTCAAAAATATCTTAGTAGTAAAACCAACACTGTAATATTGATTTTTGTTAAGGAGAAATATGGGAAACTAAATAGAGAGTTTAAAAAAGAATGAAGAAATTTATTTCCAAAGCTGAATTTGTCCTTCCAGTTGTTTCATCTTCCCCATTCAACAATTTGGTAGCATTGTGTTAAATATTTTTTAAAGCAATATTGGTAGAGAAAATCATATTGTTGTTTTTTCTTTTAGACAATGTCTTTTGACAAAGGTCCAACTTCTTCCAGATCATGGGAATATCTAAAGTATTGTTGGTTTTAAACTTACTTTTCTGTAAGATCCCCCAAAGCCTTCTTTCTCATCGGTGCTTACCTAAAGGGCCAGGTAAGTATTATATCCTGTAGGAATTGGGAGAAACTAAATGCAGGTAGTCTCGATTTATAACCACCACTGAGCCTATTTTACAACCTTGTTTGCCCAGTGTTATTAAGTGAATCACTGCAGTTGTTAAGTCAGTAACATGGTTGTTAAGTCAATCTGGCTTCCCCCCCTGACTTTGCTTGCAGAAGGTCACAAGAGATGATCACATAACCCTGGGACACTGCAACTATCATAAATATGAACCAGTCGCCAAGCATTCAAATTTTGATCACATGACTATGGGGATGTTGCAACAGTTGTAAGTTGAAAAACTGTTGTAAGTCACTTTTTCCATGCCGTTGTAACTTCAAAGAATCATTAAATGAATGGTTATAAGTCAAGGACTACCTATAATCAGGTGGGGAGAGAGGGAGAATTAGTAGGGAGTCCTAACACCCTATTCAACATCTGGATATAATGTGGCTTGCAGACAGGAGGATTTAGCTTACAAGCAAATAAAACAATACAAAAGTAAACATAAATAAATATGAACATCCAATACATTTAACTATTAAACAGTGATGCATTTGATGGGGTTCTGTAGCAAAACCATAGATGGGTAAGGATGAGTTGGAAGTATCCCTTGGGCTGCACAAAGAATAAATTATGGTATCAAGAGGGTGTGACTGAGCTGAAGATTCAATCCAGCTAACAAGAATTCTTGATTACAATCATCTTTTATATTGGAACTAGGCTTAATTTGATAATCAGATGAACTTAAGGAGACATGAATTTTAACTTTTCAAAAACAATATGTCTTCTTGGCTAAATGTCAAGGGGCACCAATTTAGTAATATTAAAGCATTTTATTCTCACACGCTTCACTTAATAGAAATTTTTTAAAAATCATGTATTCAGAGAGAAGCAATCTAATATCCTTTAGAGCAGAGGTCCCCAACCTTTTGGGCACCAGGGACCGATTATGTGGAGACAGGTTTTTCTGCGGACCAGAGGGGGCGTGGTTTTGTGTGCTGCCTGTATCCCACAGATGGGGCTTTGCTTGTTTGTGCAGCCCGGTTGCTGGCATGCCACGGCCCGGTATTAATCCATGGACTGGGGGTTGGGGACCCCTGCTTTAGAGGTTTTGGGTTACAGTTCTATCAGTCCAAATTGATGTGACCAATTAAAAAGGTTTATTGGAATTGTTATGGGTAAATACATTTAGCTAAAGGAAACTATGATTTCTTTCTTCCTCTTTTGGAATCAACTCTAGTTATATGACAAACCATACATTCCCCTTCAAAATTGCTATGGGTTTTTGCCTTCCTGCTTATGAAATATTCAAAAAACCAGAAGTTCATTATTATATTTGAACGTGGCACTATTTTAGGCAGGAATATGAAAATAAATTGCAGATTGTTGTAAAAAAAAGCATAGTTTAGTAGTAAAATGTATGCTTTACAGCAAGAAGTCAGTCTCTTTAAATACAGCTGAAATCCCAGAAAACTACTGGGCTCAATAAGTCAATGGTTTGACTCAATGTAATGTATCTTCCATCACAGGCTGTGGAAGGACCCATACTGATGTCCCACACATCAAGACATAATTGTGCAAAACCCACAAAGTATGTAGTTTGCATCAGCCCTGCATACATTTGCTGTGCAGTATAACACTGATGCTATGTCATGCTGCACATTACATTATTTGCCTTTCCTGTGTATAGCCATGCCTCTCATGTTCCTAATCCAGCCAATCAGTATTTTACTAGCTAGATTCTGCTAGACTCACCTTGGTCCCAAGGATGCATTGTACTCTCAAGTTATTTCCTTCATGTGCACTGGTTCCCTGCTCCATCTCACTCTTACATTTAAATATTTGTTTATTTGTTTGTTTAAAAAGGAGCCAGCCTTTTGTCAAGCAAAATGCCAACCTCCAATATTATTTAATTCCTAGGATGTCTCTGGGATTAGGTAAATACTTTTGAAATATTATTTATTCATGTTTATTTATCAGATTTTAAAACTGCCCCTCTCCCTCACAGAGGGATTCTGGGCAGTGCACAAATAAAATATTTTAAAAAAACATAAAACTTTATATAAAATTTGAAAGAGGCAAGCAATGTTAACAATTCAGTGAAAGTCAGGGAAGGGCTTTCAGGACAATAACTAGCCCCATAGCTGTGTGCTCTTTGCGCATGCCCAGCAAGATTAGGCTACACAAAACATGGAGAATTTACCTCTAATGAATTGCTAAAGTATTCATAGTAATCCTCCCTCCCCATGTTCCTCTTCTTCTTTTCAGGTATCATAAAGTGTTCTGGGCATGTATGGATAGAACCAGCCTCAATCATTGAAATGGGCCATAATGTTTCGATAAATTGTCATTGCATGGAAAACAACTGTCAGAAAGGGGTACTATCTCTGAGCTTAAATAACGCCAATGTCGAGGACACACTCCTGTCTGTTATAAATCAAACTACAGTTCAGTTCAACCTTCAGAATTATAATGAGCCCTTTTCTATAGTTTCATGCTATCTCAAAAATTCCGGAAGCCGACTGATATGTGGAACACAGTTTTGCATGGGATGTAAGTATCATGGCTATGCGGCATGAGCTATGCAGTTCTAGAACATCTTAATTAATTTGGGATAATCAAATAGATTTAAAGGTAAGCTTTTGAGGTGATACATGGTTGTTGTTGTTTTTTTTTAAAAAATAGCTCATTTTCAGGAGAGCTTGTAGCTTGGTTTGTAGTCTAAGCATTATCTAAACTAAGGGAGTAAGCTGTGTGGAACAAAATGAATGGGACTTAATTCTGAGTAAATATGCACATTTTGCATTCTTAATTACACCTTCTTTGAAGTAAACATCTTCAATGTCGGTAAGACAAAAACACCAATCTGAAACATGCATAGTCCAAATAGCTTACATTGTATGCTTCCGGGCAGGCATGTTAAGGATTCCAGGTTTATTTCCAAAGAAATGATAAACAAGCATTGCCAACAATAATTTTAGCCCATGTAGCTAATTTTACAATAGGTAGAAATGGTATTGACAGCAGTTTCACATTAATTGGAACTGATTGTATGTATCTTCTAGAATCTAGATATAAACATTGGAGAAGTAGTGGGAAATCCTAATTAAAGATAGTTAAGACAAATAGTTAAGAGCCAGAAAGAGAATTCTCCACTTTTACTTGAAATCCAACACACACGTCCCAATTCAGTCATGAAGCTGATGAAAAACGACCGAACTTATAGCCATTTCTTTCTGGATCATTTATAGTGTTTCATTGCATCATCAAACTATTACTATGCCAATAGTAGAATCATGGGGACATCCTTTATATTGTCAGAATGATAGGGGGGAGGTGACATTCAATCCTGGAAACCAGTTACTAGGAAATGTTTTTTTGACACTTTCTGAAGAGACCAGTATTGATACAATTTCAGAGACTAAATAACAAAAAATGTTAGCTCCAAAGTAACTAAATGTTTTTACGACAATGAATTGCTAGACTAGGAAGTATTTTGTGACAAATACAAAGCATTGTAAAATCATCCAGGGGTAGGCAACCTTGGCTCTTTTAAGACTCGTGGACTTCAACTCCCAGAATTCCTGAGCCAGCTATGCTGGCTCAGGAATTCTGGGAGTTGAAGTCCACGAGTCATAAAAGAGCCAAGGTTGCCTACCCCTGATTTAGACTATCAATTATATTTACAGAGGAAAATTGAAGGTCTCCAAATAAATCTTATTCAAATTGAAGCAAATGTGTCCATAGGCACATCTTCTTAGAGGAAAAAGGGACTTGAAGCTACTTGGAATAAATTCATTTTAAATGCAAAGGAGACAGCGAGGAAATGTTTATTCAGTAGAGAGTCATGATTACATATTTTTCTGGGTATGTTTTTAAATCAGCATAATCTTACAAACTCTGTGATTTGCAGATTTGCCTGACAAACCAGCCAATTTAACCTGCATTAAACCTGAGCAATCAAATAATGTGGTCTGCACCTGGAACCCAGGAAAGACAACACACTTAAACACTAGCTACATTCTGTATGTGAAAAGGTAAGAAAAGCCTTTATCCCGAGCCAGACATTTTATATCAAGTATCAACAACCTTTAGAGATGACTGGTATCATCACACAATTTTGTACAATGTTGTGGGTGCTCCAAAATAAAAATGAAATATCTGAAGTTTCACTAGAGCTTGCATATTCTTGCCTGAGACCCTATGAGATCTCCTGCAAGAAACAGAGAATTTGCAAGATTTGGCAGACTCCCAAGATTTTGATCTCTTTTCATTTCTTTTTAAAATATAATTTAAAACTTTTTTACTTTTAAAGCGACTCTTGATAAATCATAAAAACAAGAATGAAATAATACCAAAAATGGACTCAGACGCCCTTCTTTCTGTTTTTAAGGGAAGTTTTGAGATCTTTCACTTCAGTCGTGTCCTTTTATTTTTAATTACTTACTTAATTAGCATTCTTATTAGATCTTAAAATGTTTTTATTTTCAATTATCAGCTGCCTAAGTGTCCTTTGGATAAAAAGGTCTCTCTCTCTCTCTCTCTCTCTCTCTCTCTCTCTCTCTCTCTCTCTCTCTCTCTCTCTCTCCCTCTCTCCCTCCCTCCCTCCCTCCCTCCCTCCACAAACACACAGGGATACACACACACACATACGCACACATGTAATACTAATAATTATTATCTTCTTCTGAATATTTTAGAATACAAATCTAATTAAAACATAAATAGTCGGAATATTATTTAAAGTGTGTGGTTTCAGTTATCAATTCTTTTCATTCATTTATGGATGATTTTTCGAGATAGTTTTTTTTTTAAAAAAAAGCATTGATGTTCAGTGGATATCATCCAGGGATCCTCTGTGCTCTGGAAATTTACATCAATTTAGGAGAAGGTAGGAGAAGCAGCAGCAATTAACAAATTTCATTAGTTTATCTCTCATTTATTGTGATCTAGGTTTTGAGCTTCACCATTCATGTTAACTATACTGAGGATGAGATGCGAGATGTGATTTTTTCTGTAAAGATCAACATCATAATAGACCACGGGTGTCAAACTCACTGCGTCACATGATGTGTCACGACGTATCATGACTTTTTTCGCATTGCCAGAGCTGGGGTGGGCGCACCCTCCGCCTGATGCAACCGGCCTGCAGGCTGGCAGTTTGTCACCCCTGTCATAGACCATCCTTTTGACCAACAGAGCAATGGGAAGGAAGGGAATTGCTTAATCACCAGGCATTTTACTATATGCCCACCAGCTAGCTGGTTTCTGATGTAAACATAAGTACAAACATAAATTTGTACCAGGAATCTTTGGAAGAGTGGATTGGGATAGAATTTTATGGGCAAAATCAACTGCAGGGATATCATTAAGCATACTGTCGCTCCTCCGCTGACAAATGTAGCCAGTCAAATCCAGTTTTTATTAAAACAAGCAAATAGAACTCAACCAACAGCATGGCTGGGACTTTGTGATATGTATTTGCCTGCCATGTAAAGTCTACTCCTAAAACTAGGTTAGCTACAATTTCAAATCAAACGTTTAAGATATGACAGAATGGTAACTGTGCTGTGGTTTCCCAGCTCAGAGCCACAAACCAAGGTCAAACGTACTAATGCCAAACTTCTGATGAGTGAAAAAGAAAAACGTGACCCACTTACATTTTCTGCAAAAAAAGAGGTCACAAAGCCTATTTTTAATTCAAGTTTATGGTAATAACAAAATAAGTGCCTTTGACTTGATATACAATACACACTTTTATGCAAGTCTGGCAGCACTCGTGAGATACAGCACCTCCCAAGTTTATGTTTTTTTTTAATTTCCTGAGAACAAGGCAATGTATAGCAGCAGCCTCTCCCAGTCAGTTGTCTTCATATGTATTTGACTAAGAGTCCTCATCATGGTTGCAATATGGCCACCGGCTAGGCTAACTGGGGTAGCTGTTGTGTGCCGTGGCCATGAAACCTGTTCCAGGTTTGGAAGTTCTTTGGGCAAGTTATCCTTCATGGATCACTGACTACGGATCTAATCCCACTATTGGGCAGAGTAAGATAGCCACTGCAGACACCTGGTTTGGTGCCTAGAAAAAGGCAGCAACAGTGCGAGGTTGTCTCTCTCAGAGGGCAAAATAACTTGATTGGCTTGTATATTGTGCAAGCTGACTTTTTTTCTGCTTTTATTAACCGTATACAAAAAAGAATATCCAAAATGATGGTGGCACAGTGGTTAAAGTGCAGTATTGCATACAAACTCTGCCCACAGCCTGGAGTTCGATCCTGACGGGCCTCAAGGTTGGCTCAGCTTTCCATCCTTCCGAGGTCAGTAAAATGAGAATCCAGATTGTTAGGGGGCAATATGCAAATAATGCTGACATTGTAAACCACCCAGAGAGTGCTGTAAAGTGCTATGGGGAGGTATATAAGCCTAAATTCTATTGTTATTGCTATTGCTATAAAGAAAGGGGGGGAAACTAAAATAAAAAACAACAGAGACAGAATATATTCATAGATGCACATACTGTACATGCATAAAAGTTGTCAAATAAACATTTCAGTTAATGGAAATCATTTATTATAATCAACCTTACCTAATCTATGTAGAATGCAGTATTGCAGGATAATTCTGTTGACTGCCAGGGGTTTGATCCTCACCAGCTCAAGGTTGACTTAGCCTTCCATTCTTCTGAGGTTAGTAAAATGAGGACCCAGATTGTTGGGGGCAATATGCTGACTCTGTAAACTGCATAGAGAGAGCTATAAAGCTCCGTGAAGAGGTATATAAGTCAAAGTGCTATTGCTATTGATTCATACATTGCTGGTAACACTATTTTTGTAGTATATTTGATAGCTGGGACCATATGTTTATCTTTCTAATGCTGAATAGCATGCCTTCTATAGTTGTTGCAAGTAGGGGAGTGATAATCCACTTTATCTGGCCAGATGTTAAATTCCATGTGATAGGAATAAATGTCAAAAGAATTTTAAAAAGATGTTAACCTAACTTCAACAGGTTCTTAGATTGCATCTTTTTCAACAACAAAAAATATTTTAGATTTATAGGAGCTCTGTTATGAAAATAATTATGTTGTTGGAAAAACAATGAAATGAATATTTCATTGAAACGTGTTTCTGCAGTATCCATCAAGTGTTCCATTTGATATAGGAGTTATTACATACAGTATATTCATCCAATTTTGAGATTCAATATTTTGAGATTTTGTAGTTTTTGAAATTTAGTTCTGTCCCATAAAAGTTGCCATCTGGACAAATAAATTGGTTAAAAGGGTCATTATATACAGAACATTAATTCAGTTTTGAGAATCAATATTTTTTAATTCATATTTTCATATTTTTGAAGTTTATTCCTACCGCATGAAAGCTGACATCTGGACAAATAAAGTGAATATTTGTATAAAAATTAGAAGCCAAAATAAAGGGTATTGCTTAAGTTGAATGGGATTTTCACTGCCTTCTTATGGTTTAAGAAATATGGTGAGAATGAGAGAGATGGAAAGAGCTGGCCTTTTAAATCAGTATTTGCTTACCTAGAAAGAACATACAAGGAAATGACATCGAAAAGGAGGTGGCTATTCCTTTGATTGACAGTCAGAAAGATTTCCAGTGCTGCCATCTCCTTAATGCTGGCTGTACATGGTCAAGAAGGAAAGAGGTCATCATGCACGTCAGATATTCCCATTCCAGCAGAAACTATACTGTATCTCACTATGTTCTTGCTATTGCTACATTTGAAGGCAGTTCTGGCTTTCACAATGGAGACCTCTCTATATAGTAGAAATTGTAAGGTTGCTTCAGCAGTATCTTTAATTTTATAGTATTCATTCTTTTACCTTTCCACCCAGGCTTTATTTTCAGCTTTTCAAGCAGCTCTGAGCCTCTATGTCAGGGGTCTTCAAACTTGGCCCTTTTATGACTTGTGGACTTCAACTCCCAGATTGGGAGTTGAAGTCCACAAGTCATAAAAGGGCCAAGTTTGAAGACCCCTGCTCTATGTCCCATATTATCATACCCTCATGCTGACTGGGCAGTGAAATTGGAGGAAGGGGGCAAGCTGTCTACTGCCAGTGCTGAAACTGACTAGAGCTTCTGACGTTTCTTTTTATTATTACCATTAGTGGCAACTGTTTCTTCAGTCAGTTTCCCTGAATGCCAACCAACATTGCATCCTATTCACAAGCTCTTAAAGGGGAAAGGTGGCATGATGGCTTGAAGGAACATGATGTTTCTGAACTATTATCAGATAAATGCATTTTGTCTGAAGCTCCCAGTTCAGGCTAATTTGATTGTTTATGGCCCTAGCAATTATTATTTGATGCACAATAACCTAGATATGAGAAGCTGAAATTAGCAAGTATCCTTTCTTCCTTTCTCCTCAGAGTGCATATTATGCAAACAACCAGACAAATGTACACTTTATGTAATCTAAATTTTGATGAAGGTATTAACAATACCTATTTTCATGGAGTACCGAGTAAGGGAATTGCTTCACCAAAGTTTAGGAGTCAGGACATTGAGAATATTATATTTTTGCAATCTGCTGTTGGTCTTTTGAAGTGAAAACATAGGTTGACTCATCCTATTCTTTGACTATTTTAATTTCTAGGTTAATAGAAGTGAGAAAAATTGCAGGGCTTCCAACTGTTTTCTGTGGGTTTGAGAGGTAGAAAAGGTGATAAACAGCAATGTAGAATGATTTTAACTCAAAGGTGACAAAGTAAACAATCCTAATTTGTTTAGTCAACTCTCAGGAATATCCCTAAAATAAGTTATTTGCCCCTTTCTACATTTATAATTCTGGTTTGAATTTTAGGCAGAGAAATGAACAGTTGTTTTAAGTTCCATGTATTTCAGCAGGGGAAAAAATATCTTTAGTAGCCAAAGGGAAAAAAAATAATGGAAAAACTATCTGGCAGGAGGATAAGAATTAAGTATCTTTCTGCTATTTTTTTATTACAGATTGTTCTCTCTTTTTGAACAATAACATGGCCTTGGAAATGATGACTTTTGTTGCGCTGACATTTTATAGGACTGTATTGTATTCCAAAGCTAGACTCCCTTTGAAAGCAGTAGAATTTAAACAAAATTACCAGTGGCTGGATTATGCTTAACACGTGGGGGGAGGGGGAAGAAAAGTCTACTACAACATGCTGACCCCTAATAACAATGACTTTTCTAGAACAATATTTACAGATCTTGTAAATAGTTACACATTCAAATATTTAACTAGCTACATTTTTATTTCAACTCTTCTTTGATCTTTGTAGTTTATTCACAGAAGAGAACAAAGGATTTGTCTCAAACAGAAGCTCGGTTATTATTCCATTGAATCAACTACAGAAAAATGAAACTTTTTCCATCTCAGTCCATGCTGAAAATTACTTGGGTGGAATTCGTTCAGAGGAACTTCATGTTGATCTCAACAGTATAGGTAATATATGATTCAGGGTTGTTTTTTTTAAAGAAAAACTATTTCCTCCTCCCCCAGAAAGACGTGTTGCAGTTTCCATGAAATTTGTCACTAGTATTTTTATACTAAAAACCTTCAAAGGAATTTTAGAAGTGACAGCTTAAAACTTGGAAAGTAAATTCTTGGATACCCTGATCCTTCATCTGAAGAAAACTAAACAATGTGTATCATAAGCAGACAAATCCAATCTTTTTATATATTTAATTTTTACGTTTTACTGATTTTATTATTTCTTTGTTCAGTTGTGAATTGCTCAGAGTTGTTGAGAGTTCTGCGGCATACAAATTTAATAAATTATGACCATGATGATTTTGAGAGCCAGACATTATACATATCATGAGATAATCTCACTCTGATTTTTTTTTTTAGTTTATAAAATACGTAGAATTAAAAGGCCAAATGTCGCATGAGGATGTTTAAGTATTTAAACCTGAGTCAAATGGGAAAGCCCAAAAGACATTGGAAGCTAAAAATATAAAACATAAAAGCTTTATTGTTGTAGAGCAACCTTCCTCTACACCAATGTTACTCTACCTTGGCAATTCTAGAATGTAGGGACTTCAATTTTCAGAATTCCCCAGCCAGTATGAGTTCTCCACCAAGAATTCTGGGAGTTAAAGTCAATTCAGTTTGAGCTCCACCTTGGGAAAGATGTCCATGCTCTTACTTACATTTTTGCATGCCTGGCAAAACCCATGACAAGGTCATAATAAAGGACTTCCTTGGTCTCAAATCCATGTTACAAGTTTCAGAGAGCAATGTTCTGTCCCTTACCCAAACACATATTTCCCAAAACAGTCATAAGTGCCAGACTGCAGGATCTGAGTATTCATATTTCTTCTACTTTGGTAGTTGCAGCAAAAAAAGGTTTGATGGGGGATTAAATGTCTGTCCTGCTCTGTGCAATCACACTGCAATCCTGTTATAAGACACAAAAGCTCACAAGACAACAATGGCAAAGACTGAAGGAAAATGCCTACTTTTGTGAATTAGTGCCTCTACTGGACACATTTTTTTTTCTGTTGAGAGTTGGAAACATGATTCACCCAAGGCAAAATTAGGCATTTCCATATGGTAAACAAATGAAGGGGGAACAATCACAGACGTTACACTATGTGCTCACCCTTACACGTGTCTATGTGTGTTCTATAAATTGTTGAGTTGAATAGGGTTTAGGTCGCTTGTGTCTCAAATCCACGAGTATTGTTAAGGTTGTCACCAGTAAGTCATATGTTGCAGTGCCATGTATGATGTGAACTGGAGTGATTTTTGAAAAGTATTGATGAAAAACAATTCTATCTTCTTCTGTTTCTAAGTATGTGAGGCTGAAGAAAGATAGGTCATTTCCGTACTAGTGATTTTCAGTGTTTTCGACAAGCGTTCAATGACCGTTTTGCTAAAATAACAGGGATGAGGTCAGGCTTTGTATTATTTCAGCAATGTCTGGGTAATGGAGTGAAAATGCTATAAATCTCTAGTGGTGAAACTAGAGATTAAATTTGAGTGTCCTTTTTTTTTTTTTTTTTTAAAGTCTCACTGTACTTAGTGAAAATTCTTGAATTAGTTTCATCGATAGCTATTAAGTGAACTCTCAAAATAAGAATAACGTTCAGGGTAGTGACAGCATTTGGAAAGCACAGTGGGACTCGATCTATAAGCATTAACAAAACAATGTATTTTGTGGAAAGTAACTGTAGAGCAAAAGATCTAAGATAGGGGTGTCAAACTCGCCACGTCATGTGACGTATCACGACATATCACGACTTTTTTCCCCTTGCCGTAGCTGGGGTGAGTGCAGCTTCCGCCTGATGCATCCGGCCCGCAGGCCGGCCGTTTGACACCTCTCACCTAAGAAATGAACTGATGTAGAAACTATAGCAGTTGTTATTGTACTTCTTTTGAACTAGAAGAACAATCTTCTAAAATAGGCATGTTGGGAAAATGTTAATAATGCTATTGTTGTAAATTAGTTGTGCCATTCTTGTGTTTCTTTTAGTAACACCAGCTGTACCTGTTGTTGTTCAAAATAAAACAATAGAGTCTCCAGCATTCAAGACTATAATACATTGGAAAAGGCAAACAGCAATCAAGGAGACGTATTGTGAGGAGCGATATAAAGAGACAATAAGTGACACTTGGCATGTGAGACATTGGTTTTCTTCCTTCTTCCAATTAGCAGTGAAGTTTTTATTGATCTCAGTTACATTCCATTTCATAATTCAGTTGGATGATGATAACTTTGTAGACTCAATGTTTTGGTTTTGTGGCAAAACATTTCCTCTAGACCAGGGGTAGGCAACCTTGGCTATGCTGGCTCAGGAATTCTGGGAATTGAAGTCCATGAGTCATAAAAGAGCCAAGGTTGCCTACCCCTGCTCTAGACACACAGTTTACATTGTACATGTCTGTATTTCTCCAAAACGGATTTAAACTTTATTATATATGCAGTAGGAGCTTTTATCCAAATATTCCCTTCACAGGAATTACAGAAATCTTCAGATTTAGGGAAATTGGGAAAACAACAGATCCTAGCAGTTAATAGCAGCAGTGCTTAGTATGGTTCATTTTGTAAAATGGTTAATAAGTTGTGTGTGTGTGTATGTGTGTACTTTATGTGTGTGTGTGTGTGTGTGTATGAAATGCTTATATATACTATTTGAAACTAAATATGTATGTGTGCATATGTGTGTGTGCATGGGTGAGTGGTTGTATGAACACCTTAAATATTTAGAAGCACCACAGTATACAAATGTATAGGAAAAGATATAGGAATATATCTTTCCTATATTCCAGAAAGAGCAATAGGCAAAACAACACATAATTGAATTTGTTTTCATATGCATATAATCCGGATTTATAGCTTTTCTCTCTTTGATGCTACAAAGATAAATTTACTTTTTTAAAATAACAACAAAATCATCAAACAATTCAGTTTCACATTAGACCCATCCATATTCAGTTTGTCTAAAACAGCATTCCTCATCTATCCATTGTTTTAGGATTTCAAATTCCATAATCCTTTTAATTGCTAAATTTTTTATTTTTTTTTGGCAGGATATAAATACAAGAATCATATCCTTTGCCATGATGAATGGAGTTTCTAGAAACTGTAATCCATCATGCTTGAAAGATTATCAGGAGGGCAAAGTTGATAAGAATACTTGACCTGTGACCCATTCAGTGAATTACAAGTGATTATTTGATATAGTTCTGGCTATACAGTTTGAAAAGGTTTTATTTTATAAGAAAGATAAATCCAGACAGTGTCTCCCATGTTTTAATAAATATATAATTGAAGAATGCATTTGTTAATACAACTGAAAGAATGCCACACCTATATATTCTTATATCCTCAGTACAGTATGCAATTCTTAGACTGGTTGAGTTGAATGCATGGCTATTGTATGAATGAACAGGCTGATATACAGTAGAAAGGTGATAGTGCTGGAATGCAGTGGACTTTCCTTTACCCAGCCTGTGATGACTCTTCTTTCTCCACTATATCAGAGGTCCCCAACCTTTTGGGCACCAGGGACCAGTTACGTGGAGAGAGGTTTTTCCGCAGACTGGAGAGTGTGTGGTTTTGTGTGCTGACTGCATCCCATGGATGGGGCTTTGCTTGTTTGTGCAGACTGGTTGCTGGCATGCCACGGCCCAGTACCGGCCCACGGACCGGTGGTTGGGGACCCCTGCCCTATATCATCTCCAGAGTAGCAAGCCAGCAGACACAGAAAGACGTGGGAGTCCATAGGTGGAAGCAAGGGGGCAAGTGACTAATCAAGTTTCATATCATGACATAAAACACACAACTAACACACTCAGACTTTGGGGCAAATGTACAAAAAAAGAGTTTGTATGACATTGTCGCTTTTGATGCAATCTCAGTTTGTTATAGATAAGTATGTTTTCCTCCCTCCCTTTAGCACGAGCAAAATGTTGCTAACCACAGAGTAGGAAGGAGATATTTATTATCTTTGCATTTGCTTTTTAGAAAATTAAATATATACACAGCTGTAAATGTGATGGAAAGATTGTTTTAAGCCTTTCCTTTAGCACTACTTCAACTTAAATTCTTTCTCAGATAATCCCAAAACAGACTGAGAAAGCATCATTGCTCCAATTAAATTCAGGTACATTATCTTAGCAGAAATGCTGAGAGATCCAATGATGAACATATAGTTTGGGATTGAACTCCAGAAACTTCTGAGTTTCTATTGCTATCCAAAGATGACTTTGAGGCAAAAGTACATCTCATTAAGTAAAATAGGAATATTCCCAAATGCAGCCAAAATAATTTTTATTGCCATCTAAGTCATATTCATCTAGAATCTAACATTATTACCTATATTGCTGTTTTTAATGTCCCTACTTTGAGGATGCTAGCCCTGAGAATGCTCTATTTCTGTTTGATTTATTCAATTATCACTGATTTTTTAAAAAAGGAGAAGTTGACTGTTAGGAAAAGAAACTACAACAGTAAATCATATTTGAAAACAGAATTAATTTCCACTATAGATGGAGACTTTGGGGTTCACACCAAGCTGTGTAGGAACCAAAGTTTTAAGCTGAGTACAAAATTGGATTTTACTGTTTCTCCATTTTAGGTGAGAGACTGGGATGCTAATTTAAGAAACGAACTTTACACCGAGTACAACTTAGATGCAAATACAAAGTATGAGTTTCAAATTAGATGCAAACTAACTCACCCCAAAAGCTTGTGGAGCAGATGGAGTGAGTCTACGGTATATCTTACTCCAGAGAAAGGTGAGTTTCACTGTTTTTTTCTTGAACATCTTTTTCAAGTCAAAGAAAAAAGATTCCACAGAGAATGGTTAAAGAATTGAAGCCACCATAAATCAACTAATTAGAGGTTTCTGAGTATTTTCAGCAAATATATACTAGAAAATATATACAGCAAAAGGAAGCTGTCACTCAGGAACTGGAATACTAGATTATATCTTTTTGCTCTTGTTTCCTGTATCATTTTCATCAATTATATATAACCGTAGCACTGCAGACTACACTTTTATGAATTTGAGATGTTTGTGGAAAATGCATATATGGAAGATTAAACCCTATCATTTGCCAGCCATGTGAGCTAGAAATTGATTAAAATATTTGCAATCAAAAGGATTGGCTAGTACTGCTCCTCAGGTAGTAGCAGATCTCTCAGTAGCACTTTTTTTTTTACTTCTTTCAGCCTTTATACGTGGTCCTCGACTTATTGATCATAATGAAGTTGGAATTTCCATTGTAAGTCATAATGGTCATGAGTTGAGGCACCCACATAACTGACCTCATTTTACAACCTTTTTTGAGACAGTTAACTGAACATGGCGGTCATTAAGCAAATGTTACCGTTATTAAGCAAATGCCTTGGCTGTTAAGCAAGTAAATGCATTACGTTGCGGGTTTTTTTTTTTGCCAGAAATTGGCTCCAAAGGCTGGTTTCCAGCAAAATAAGTCATAAATTTCATCGGATGACAGTGGAAGTCTGTAACCAAACATATAGGCCAGCCTGTTGCCAAGGGCTTGAAATGCGGCCATGTGACTTGGGGGGAGGCATCAGGTGCCACTGTCCGAAATCTGTAACTGGGTCACAAATGCCTTTTGGGGGCCACATTGTAACTTTGAATGGTCGCTAAACAATCGTTCATTGAGTGAGGACTACCTGTATATGCAGCTAATGTGGCAGCCTTAAACTGCTTTTTCCCATACTGAAAGTGGCTAGAAATGAAGCCCATTGAAGACATTACTGTCAATCCATTTTTCAGCATTGGCATCCATGCTGGTCAGGGTCTTCATTCCAGATGGCAGATACCACCTCTCCTTTATTCCTTCTAACTTGCTGGGGAAAGCAAGTATCAATCACTTCATTTTACGCAGGCAGTCTTTGCGGATATGAATTTTCCATTGATAGTTCTTTTGCGTAAGGCACCTCCTGTTGCTCTCCCCCCCCCCAATGCTTTTCCATTCCCCCTATCTGCCAGTGGACAGGTGGGTGTGGTGGCAAGTACTCTTCTACCCTGCTTTTTGCTACAGTACTTAGGCAAGAGGAAATTAGCAGAGCCCTCATCCATTTCATCTGGTTAAAAAAAAAAGAAAGGACAGACCATGCTTTCACAGATTAATTTGTAAAAGAAAAAGTGTACTTTTTCACCAGTCCTCCACCAAACCTTTTAAAAACAAGTGGAGGGCAAAAGTCCAGAGCTTTACTGGTCCACAGTGGGAGTATCCTTTCAGAAGGAGCAGGAACAGTGGTGGGAGTCAGCCAGTTTGCACCAGTTTGGCAGAAACGGTAGCTAATTTTTTGTTGCCCAGGCCCAGAATGGACTTCCGGAAGTTGCATCCACACAGAGAACCGGTTGTTCACATATTTGAATCCCACCACTGAGCAGGAAGCCTTCCATGAGAAGGCCATGGAAGATAGCAACCAATGACCAGAGAGATGGGGTTTTCTTACCATGTTTTCCATGGGCAAGCTGAAAGAGAGATATTTGGGTAGAAAGAAAGGAAGCTCAACTATACAACATTTCTTGACCTGAGGGAAGTTGTAAAACATTATTTTTGAAATGGAGCAAAAAAGAAAGGGTGGAGGTTGCCTTTATGTGGGATGGGGACAGATTGAAGACAACATATGCTCCTGTGTTCGAGCAACCAACCTCAAACTGGGAAAAGCAAGACATGGGAACCAGTCCTTGGGCATTTAATGGAAATAATATGTCTAGTATAATCCATATCAAATTGCAGAAGTTCAAGATAAGAAACCCTACTCTTTATTTGGTCCTTGCCAGTTCTACTACTGTCAAATTTAGGGATAACCCAGTCTGCTTTTTGCTATCTCATTTCACCTGAGTATTTTTAAAATAATAGCGACTGAGGATAAGAAAGCAATTTTAAAAAGTGAGTTGACCTAACCAGCCAAATACTCTACAAAAGAAGGAATATTATTGCCACTGGGTAATCACTCAGGAACAGGAGAGATCTATGTAGGCTTAGCAGTAAAATACCTCCAAGCTTTTTTTCTCTTTCCCTTTGATAGTTACCACAAGCCACATGCTCTAAGGAGAAACTTTCTAACCTCAGTAAGAAATACAACATATTGAGATACAACTCTGGTTAGCCAACAGTTTCATCTTTTTTGTCAACATCATGTAAAAGTTTAGCAGTTATATTACAGGAAGCCATATTATCAGAGAATTAGTGACCCCTGCTGACAGAACTGGGTTCTAAGTAAATATATACATATACATATGTGTATATATATTACAGGAAGCCATATTATCAGAGAATTAGTGACCCCTGCTGACAGAACTGGGTTCTAAGTATATATACATATACATATACATATACATATACATATACATATACATATACATATACATATACATATACATATGTCATGGTGAGGCAGTGGTTACAGTACTGCAGGCTAACTCACTGCTCACTCCAGGAGTTCAATCTTGAACAGCTCAAGGTTGACTCAGCTTTCCGAGGTCAATAAAATGAGGAGACAGGTTATAGGGGGCAATATGCTGACTCTGTAAACCACTTAGAGAGAGCTGAAAAGCACTATGAAGGGGTATATAAGTCTAACTCAGGGGTGTCAAACTGCCAGCCCACGGGCCGGACGCGTCACGAGGAAACTGCGCCCACCCCATTGCCGGCAATGGGGAAAAAGCTCTGATACGTCGCGCAACGTCACATGACGTCGCGAGTTTGACATGTCTGGTTTAAGTGCTATTGCTATTTCTACATTCTGATTTGAAATTCATCAGGTGAACCTTTTCCCATAATTTCCTATTAAAACTGTCATTTCAGTGAATGTATTAGCTATTGGAAGCCCTTATTTGGCAAAGTCAGGCAGCTTTGTGATACTTTTATCTTGAATCTGTTGTATCTTATGCAGTTGTTATTCTGTTCTCATTATCAGGGAGAGGGGAGAAATGGTGATATGTTCAATACTTAAAAAGTTTCCCAGTACAGTACTAACATAACATACTTATATAAAGTTAACTTAGTTTACACCATTGCCCCAATTTTCTCTGAATAACACATTGAACCAGAAACTGATAACAGTAACCAAGTTCACATAACACACTAAACTTAAATATGATTTGACTAGATTGTGATTCAGTATGTCTTGTGAATAAGGCCTGCCTTTTATGTTTCAACTGAAAGCCTGAACTTGGGTTGATAAAGTAACAGCTAATAGCTACTTACTGATCTATTACATAATGTATTAGTAATTACTGGGTATCAGTAATAAGTACTGTCTTACTTATGGTAGGTGCAAACTCAGTTATAGGTAGTTTTCCTCTCCAGCAACTGGCAGAGAAGCTGTCACCCTCCATATGTAATTACAGCTCTGAGCCAAATCAAACAATACAGGTTCAGTGAGTGATATTGTAGGTTATGATTCAGCAATAGTTCTAGAAAGAAATGAAGGAAGCATCAGTCAGTTTACCATTGATTGAAAAATGGAAATGTGGCCATCCCATAGATTACTAGTATGTGATTGGATCTTCCGCAGCTCTTGAAGTTAAAGCTATTTGCTATAATATAGTAGCTTCCTATATATAGTGTAGTAGTAGCCTCCTACACTATCTTTCCAAAATCAACACGCTCTCATTTTCCATGCTTGCATATTATCTTTTAAAATCTATTTTAAAAAAATAGTTCATTTGCTCCATTATTATAATTATTCCTCAGTGTAAGAGCAATACTATAATAGAAGAAGTCATTCTCCTATATATTTTTGTCATATGTTTCTGTTATTACATGTTTCTCCCCTCTTTTTAAATACAGAACCAGCTGCGGTACTTGATGTATGGAGGAAATTTGGGCCAGTTAATCCCAATGGTACCCAAGAGGTGACTGTCTTGATCAAGGTGATAATAAACATTTAAAAAAACAATAAAGATTATCACTTTAGAAAATAATTTAGAACTGAGAAAGGAAATAAAATCCAAGTGCCACTGTGAGAGTGTGGGTCAAAAAGTCAGAGAGGGCAGATGTGACCACACAGTCAACCCCGCCCTTTTAAATGTTTGTTGACCATGCAATGTACATTAAAATGGGATGAATACTGTTGTCAAGGTTCCGACTAATGGAACAGTTGCTTTGACAACTGCTTTATGCGTTACACTTTGCAGCAAACCTGGTCTGTTTACCTCAGTGGTTCCAAAGGATTGTGAGAGAAGGGCCAGATTAATAATCTAAACCAGGGGTGTCAAACTGCCAGCCTGTGGGCTGGGTGCATCATAGCAAAACCGTGCCCACCCCATTGCCAGCAATGGCAAAAAAGTTGCGATACATCGTGACACGTCACATGACGTTGCGAGTTTGACACCCCTGATTTAAACTGGCTGTGGGAAGGGGCAATGGGTAAGGCTGTAATTTCTTCTGCTTCTGTGAAAAACAGTGGAAAACATATCTGGGCCAATGGGCTAGATGAGGGTATAGCTGGTTTTTCTCCTGGTCCATTACCTGAGAGAAGGGTAGTTGGAAGATGATGTATGGGGTGGAGTTGGATGTCCAGTGTCGTATGGGCAGATATCCCAAATAGCGGGTACTGGATGCTAGGCAGAAGTACCATTATGTAGGGGGTGTTTGTCATATCCTATATTGCACTATATATGTGAGAGTGTGGTGATGTAAGCCTTTCACCTGGAGATGGGAGCACATCAGCTGGAGGAACTGGATGTAGTGCTGGAGGAGAGGGCAAGCAAAGATATCATATCAGGAAAGTGACGGAGGGTGATACAGCAGAAGACAGGCGTGGGCTGTTCTTAGGGAGAGCACCTACCTATTCTGCATACTGAAATCTAATTGGATCCAAAGCTGCAGATTTCCCTACCCAGAAATTTGTCCTCCAGGGTTTTGGAGAAGAAAAGAAGAGGAGGTGTGGCTGTTGTCATCCAGGAATCTTTGCTAGTTTTCAAGGATGCTGCATTGGATGTGGTATACTGTGAGACCTTGTTTATGAAACTGGGCCAGAGGGATCAATTGGGATTGCTACTTCTGTACTTTCTTCTTGTGTATCAGCTTCCCTGTCTGTGCTTCTCAGCTCTGTGGTCAGGTGGAGTTTCCTAGGCTCATGATTTTGAGAGATTTCAACCTGCTTTCTGTGGGCCCAGAGTCAGAGGCAGCTTGGAAGTTCATGGCAACCATGGACCTGATCTAGATTATTAAGGGCCCTATTCAGAGGTCTACGTCATTAGATCTGGCCTTCATCTGAGAATTGTGGTGTGCTTTGGTGTTGAGGAGTATTGACATCAACCTCTTATGAAGGAGAGATCATGCCCTCCTAGCCATTCTCTGCAGCTAACTTCCACTGCAGGGAGAAAGGACCAATTCAGTGGTCTGCCCCAGACAATTGATGAAGCCAGTTGGATTCCATAGAGACCTTAGGTTTGTTCCTAAGTTCTGTTGCATGATTAATCCAAAGCCTTAGCTTGGAATGAGCAGGCAACGACAGCCTTGGATCAGATCATTTCTGTTCTTTCTGCATTTGTGGATTCTTGAATTCTTCCAGTTTTCAGAAGGATTCCCTGAGATGAAGCAATGCAAGAGATGCCTGGAGCACCAATTGGTGAAGACAAAGAATGAATCTGACAGAGCCTAGCTAAGAACCTTTATTAGGGCTCAGTTAGCACTGAAACAGGAGCTATTATTGTGTGAACAGATAGCTGGCTGGCATCTTCATTTTGAGTAACCAGATGCCTCCTTGGGAAGGAGGGGGCAAAGGAACATCTCCAAAGCCATTATGAAGACTATTCTGTGCATCTAATGGATAAAGTCTCCCAGATTTGGTTGGACTTGGACTTTGATTGGGAGGGTTCTGTGAAATAGAGGAATATAAATATAAATGTATAGAAATAAAATATGGTGCACAGTCTTGCTTGGTTATCTGGGGAGAGTTCCAAACCATGCTGGCTCAGGAATTCTGGGAGTTGAAGTCTACGAGTCATAAAAGAGCCAAGGTTGCCTACCCCTGAGATGTGGCCACCTGTGTTTTAGATCCATGTCCCTCCTTGCAGGTAAAGGCCTCCCTAGTAGTGGTGAGGTTGGATATGGTGAAGGCTTTTTTGTAAAAGGAAACGTTTCCACCTTCTTTCAAACAGGTGAACTAATCCATCTTAAGAAGTTTTTTTTCCCTCACTTGATTTTGAGAACATTTCAAACATTTCCAAAAAAAAATCGTATTAAAATGCTGCTTGGGGGTACAAGTTGAAGAGGTGAAATGGCAGACAGAAAAATACTTAAATGGCTCCCTACGTTTTTCCCCCCCCACTTCTGATTAATTCTCCATGACTCCCTTCAAAGGCTACTGTTACCTGGATGGCATTTCAGGTGTAATTGGGCCCTCCTGAGAAGCTGTTGGTTCAATCACTTTTTCCTTTGGATTTCACATTTCTGCAACTTTTAAAACATATGTACAAATAATAAAAGATTAGTTTTTTGCTGTTCTCTAAAGGCAATTCTGCATTTCTCTAGCCACTGTCTCCAAAGGAAAGCAGAGGAAAAATTCTGAATTATAGAATATTTTATGAAAAACAAGGAGAGAATGTGGATTTATGTAAAACAACAGAAATACATTGCAAAGTGATGGTGCCCCCAGCAGTGACCATTATGTATGTGACAGCACGCAATTCCAAAGGAAGTTCCGAACCTGCGAATATTATAGTGAAACAACCACCTCACAATTATCAAGGTAAGATGTCACCAAGCAGGCAAACCTTTCAGAAATTGGTGCTGCATTATATATTATGTTAGATAATAAGCCACCCAGAGTCCTCTGGAGTGGGTGGCCATAATAAATTAAATAAATAAATAAAATGGAATGGAATAAAATATCCTACTGGGGGCCCCCTAACGTTATTTCCACACTTATTTATGTCACTATTGTAATATATTACTATTTAAAATATTGGAGACAGAATTTCCATTGCTAAACAAGGCAATGTGTTAAATGAATTGCACACAATTTTACAATCTTTTTTTTTTTTTGCCACAGTTGTTAAACAGATCGCTGCAGTTAAGCGAATCATGTGGTCATTAAGCGAATCAGGTTTTCCCCCGTTGACTTTGCTGATTGGGAAGGTCACAAACGGTGACCACGTGACCCTGGGACACTGCAACTGTCATAAATTCAAACCTGTTGCCAAGTGACCACATTCTGATCACATGACCATGGGGATGGTGGGACGATCATAAGTGCAAGTCCCTTTTTTTCAGTGCCATTGTAACTGAAAATGGTCGCTAAATGAATAGTTGTAAATCAAGGAGTACCTGTAAAAATAATTATACTTTTTGAATTCTGCCGTTTGCAGATTGAAGCTATTAACAAGCTAACTCAGCCAGATTACTTCCTTCCACTATGACTATATCTGCAATGTTCAGGTATAAATATGCAATTCTAAATTTCAGAGATACCCAGTTGAAAAACATGCCATTCCAATGCAGGCATAAATACTATATAGCAAGAACTTGGGATCTAAAAATATCTTTTAAAGATTAACTTCCCGTCATTTCGATTATATAAATATTATATATATAAAAGCGTGTCTGCTAAATTTCAGGTCACAAGTGAGTTAATAATCATGATACTGCCTTAGAAATACGCTTTTACAGTGCAGCCTATAGTACTTAGAATAATAAGACTAGTATTTTTATCATTTCCGCATTCTTAAGAATTACATTAGCAGAGCACAGGTCTGTCTTGTTTGTCGACTAGTTTTCCTACAGTGCCCTCTACAGGTTCAATCTAAATATTTTATTCCATTCTTAGAAATATTTCAAAGAACAATTCTTTATTAAAGAGTACCCCAACAAACTTTTTTTTTTAAGTTCACCTCTTTATACTGTACAAAGTTCTATCTGTTTGCCTCATTAATTTAGTTTATAGACATTGGGGACATAAATATTTCTACAAAAATGTACTCTTTCAAACTAATTATTCAGCTCCCACAGCTTCTTAAAATACAGAAAACTCATAAAATCCCATCCCAATGGATGATTTGCATTGAAATGTATGAAGCCCTTTGCCACACCTTGCTGTTTTAGGAAGAACGTGTACTGAAATGTTGCCACAGAGGATAACACCATGGGAAAGAGTTTCACCAGACCTACTTCACCTTCTGCATTACAACAGAGAATGAGCAGGCCGTCAAGCTGAACCATAATTTCTTGGAGCCATGGCTAGTTGAATATAGTCTTGCATATTATACACGTTTATCTATGTCAATGAAGGCAGAAGTGTTGTGATGGACTACAGTAATGCAGCAAATTCCCAGGAAGGAGGGAGCAGATTCCAAAGAGTGGGGCAAGATAAGAGATGGCAGAGCTGCAATATGGGAAGAGGAAGAAATTGAGGATAGCCACTCCCTACAATTTCCCAGTGTACATTCGTTAGGTTAGGGTAGTATAGATTTAGTCTGGCAAAATTCTGTCTATATGGTAATGCAACTAAAGATCTGAACTTTGGTTGAATGATGTTACGTCATTTTTGGGGTAGACCTGACGCACACTTTTCATTTATCTTGGGTCACAATGATATCTCAGCATGTACAAAGAAATATCATAGTAGCTACTAAAATGGGGAAATTCTCCAGTCTTCCATAATGTCTGAGATGGAGATAGAAATCAATATATATGGAGGGCACCACATTACTGAGACTAATCTATATATGTTCACTTATTTCAAGAGCATTTTTAGCTATATCAATGCAATCCTTTTGAATGATGTCATTCTAGTTATGGAAATATGCAGTAACAAAAATGATACGTTGACATATAACCCCATCTGTTTTTCCCCATAGCTTTCCCACCGCCTACTAATGTCAGAATATTCACTGATAAACTGAAAGGAATTTCTGTTCAATGGGAACCCCCTGAATCTATTGGAAAAACACTTTTATGGTACATAGTGGAATGGATTTCAGCAGACTTCAGTCATTTTCAGCATAGCATTGCATGGAAGAAAGTCCCTTTCCAAAATACATCAACTTCTATTGAAGGTAAGTTACAAGTCAATACTTTTGGTGTCTTCATAATAAATATGAAACATGGATACGTATGTTAGTAAGTACAGGTAGTCCTCAACTTACAACATTTCATTTAGTGACCGAAGTTACAATGGCACTGAAAAAAGTGACATGACCATTTTTCACACTTACAATCATGGTCATGTGATCAAAATTCAGAAGCTTGGCAACTGACTCATATTTACGACGAGCACAGTGTCCCAGGGTAATGTGAACTCCTTTTGCGAACTTCTGACAAACAAAGACAATGGGGAAGCCAGATTCACTTAACAACCATGTTACTAACTTAACAACTGCAGTGATTCACTTAGCAGCTGTGCCAAGAAAGGTCATAAAATGGGGCAAAACTCACTTAACAAATGTCTGTTCCTTTAGCAACCAAACATTTGGGCTCAACTGTGGTTGTAAGTTAAAGGCTGCCTGTATACTATCTGGGTAACACAAGATTACTTCTAATAAAATATATTTTAAATCTTTTCAAAGGCATGATCTGCTTTAAATCCAAGCAAGCCCTGATATATAAATGATTGATTAAAAAAATGCTACTAAAATCATAAGAACATCACAGGAATTAGGCTGGGTGAGACTGAAAGTCGTCATTTGTTTCACACCGCAAGTAATCAAATGGAGGACATGTACAATTGGGTCTTTCCATTCAAGACTCTCAGCAACTGGTATTCATAGACATCTGGAGTTAACAGATGGCTATTATCATCAATTGTCTTATCCTCCATGAATTTGTCTCCTTGTCTTTTATAGCTACCCAAGTAGTTCACATGGATGAACACAACTATTATGAGAACATAGTGAAAGAGACACATTTAGATCCCTCTTGGATAGGATGTAAATGTGATAAAAGCATTTCCAGAATGGATGTTCCTGTTGTTATGCTCGTTGCTATTATTGCTCACGTAAAACAGTTAAACCCTGATTTCCTTCTTAGAAAAGGGTTTTGTTGATGATAATGATTCTTTTTAAGAGTGTGCATTAAAACTGAAATTCCATAAAAATTATGTGCTGTTTTAAACTTCACCTTTACAGAAAGCATCAGAATGGGAAAGAGCTCCACCATTTCAGTATATGCTGTGTATCAGAATGGCATCAGCCGAGCCAGCTCTATCCAGAGTAAGTAGAATTCAAGCAGACAGATTGTAAAAGATGAATGATAGTTACTGATATAGAAACTTTCCAGAGTACATGTCCTCCAATGCAAACCATAGGTTTCTTTCATCTGGATGTGTACTCTACAGATTGTGTATGTATATGAGTTCCTTTCAGTCAATCTTATCTCCAGATGATTGCCTAGACAAGTCCCTGCAGTTTTCTTAGCAAAATATTTGGAAGTGGCTTGACACTGACTCCCTCCTAAGGATGAGACTGAGTTACTATCCCACCCACTGGGCTTGGTACCTAAGGGAGCACTAGAACTCACAGTCACCCAGTTTCTAGCCTGCCATAAATAGCTACACCAACTGGTTCTCTACAGATGGAACAAAAAACAACGCTCATCCAAAATAGTATTTTATTTCTAAGAATTGTTCTAGAACAGTGGCTTACCCCCAAAAGTATTTTTCATTCAAAACCTTAATGTTTCACTATTCCCAAGCAACAATCATGAAAGCATGTGAAACTAAATTCAGGTCAGGTGTTTTTTTTATGTCATCCAGAAAGCAGGTTTTTTTTGTGTGTGAAACATGTGTTTTCAGCTTCTCAATATTCCATGCTGGATTCATGACGTAAAGGGATGTATAGATATTGTCAAGAAAGGCTAAAGAGTTAAAACAAAATCCCTGCACATCACTGAACATATCATCCAATCATGCAACCTAATGAAATGCAAATTAATGGACGCAGACCTGATCTTTCAATTTCTTGCCCTTTGCTGAGAAGGTGCCAAGTAGGCAGCCTGCTTCCAGACAATGAAATAGAAAAGAAGAAAAAAGAATGAAATAGAAATAAAGAAGAAGAAGAAATGCATAGGAATGTGCAAAATAATAAAAAGTTAAAACAGCCATTCAGAAGCCATTCATATCACAGCTCTGGTCATGAAAAGAAACTGATTCTTATAAATAAAGTTGGCAGTTCTGATAAATATCATACATTTACAGTATTTTGGTACGTCATTTGAAGATTCTGAAGATTGAGTGAAGATTCGTTCTCTAGCTCTGCCCACAGAAAAATCATACTGATACTGAAAACTTTGTAAAAAAACTGAAAAAAAGGGTTATGATTCAGAACTCAAATCTAGGGGACATTGTTGGCCTTTGGTCTGCAATATCTCTGTATTGATTGACGATAGAATTCTTTTTTTAATAAAAATGTTATCTTATTTCCAAAGTTAAAATACAAACTCCAAAAAAGAAAAGGAAAAAAAATCAAAAACAAAACAGTACAAACCCCCCCCCCAAAATGTGAATAAAGGCAAAATAACAAAGATATACATAGATTGCCCCTCCCGGTTGAATACTAATAAATTATATTTCAACAATAATAGTTTTCCCTCCTTGCAAAACAGGTCCACAACATAAACTTCTACATCTTTGTTTGCTAAATTACTACATGGCATTAAAAATATTACAAATATGAAACTCTATTACCAATCAACCAAATTGCCCTAGCATCTACCTACTGTAAAAGAAAGCAGTTAACAGGTAATCCCAACAACAAGCTAAATTTCAAAGCCCTCTGTTAACAATCTATTCATGTATTTAACTTGCAGAAAGTCCACAAATGGCTTTTAGACTACCATAAACACACTGCAATCATTATCTCTGATCCATCCAGGATCAAATATCCTCAATTGTTTCTTGATAATAAACTTTTCCTTGACATGATAACTGGGATCTTCCAGATAGTTACATTTCACTCCCCAAAGTCATACGTCTCCGTTGAGAGTATCTCTGCAGCCCTTGTTGTTCAGTAGGTTTTCCCATGAACCGAATCACAGCATCCGCCAAGAGTTGTCTTCTAGCTATATATAATAAGTCTATTCTCCAAGCTCCTTCAGCTTTCCTAAGAAGATCCAGTCCATCACCCATCCACTGTGTCATCTCCACTATAATTAAATCTTTTAAACTGATGCCCCATTTAGCCTCCTCTAAGAAGTTATCAATCTCAAATAAAACTCCTTCTTTTTCATACCTGTTAATAACAAATTAAATTCCAGTCCATCCAATTGCAGGTCTGATTTAACTGCTGTCACCTGTATCTGGGTGTCATCTTTAGATTGATTTAGAACTGTTGCTAATCCATCAAAACTTTTGTCTAGATTTTTATCTAGAGCTTGAAAAGTATTGTGGTTTTTTTTTTCAAAAAAGGGGTTAACATTAAAGTTATCCAGCTTCTGCCTCTCTTTTATATCTCTTTTTGGTGGGCATTGTAAAGGGTGTATAATATATAATGTTCAGGGTCTTTAGTTTTGTTATTGCTTTAATTTTAATATGATCCCAGTCCCTCTTATGGCTGAACTTCCACAGCAAAATGTAAGCAATTTCTTCTCAGGGACCAGAGTAAAATATTCCATAACAAAGTAAGTACAGAAGATTCCCACAGTGGAGAGTAAATAGAAAATAAAGGGGGAAATTCCTATCTCTTTAAAAGGGGGGGGGGGAGATGAGAGATACAGTATCTACAAAAATAGTGTAAAACAACAAAGTTTCTTTTAAGAACAAGTGAGATACCAAATCCTTGCAGTAGAAAAACGATGTACTTCAAATCCAATCACTTTTCACTACAGAAGGGAAAGTCCTCATGCCATGTACTTCCATGTGGCAAAGGAGAAAATGTTTTTTAACTCCAAAATGAAACAATGAAAAATTCAGTTTTGCAATCCGACAAGGGGTTGTAAGATAAATCAGCATTCAGCCAGATGTTTAACAGTTAAAAATGTAGGCCAAAACAAAAGAAAATTTCAAAACGTAATGTTAAAGTAGAGGTGCGCCTAAAAAAAGAAACAATGACTGGAAAAGATGGAAACCGGACCCTCTAGCTGTGCTTACTGAGAATCATGATCCACTGAATTCTTTTTCCAGGCAAGTATACACAGTCATCCATGGATTATATCAAATCATTCTCATTCAAAACCCAGGGATTATGCTGCCAAAGAGCCAGCTTTGGCGGTAAAGTCAGCTGTTTGTCAGTAGGAGGGGGGGAAATCACCTCACTGCTCACACGCCATTTTCTGGAGACTTCTGATTGACCATAGAGATCTGAGGGTTCAAAGGAAAAAAGAAACATTGGGAAAAATTACAGAGAAGTTGTGTATTCATTTAACGCAACTAGCAGCAAAATATGAAGCAAAGATTTTTGCCTTGAGCCACCCGTGTTTTTCTGATGGGATTTCATTACTATTATTGGAGAAAAAGGAGCCCAAGTAATGGACTGTTCAAGGAAGAGACACTTCATGTTATAATGAAAGAATGAAAAAGATCTTCAAATATCCTCAATAATCACATGTATCATATACAGGAGATCCTCACTTAACAACTACAGTTGAGCCCAGAATTTTCATTGTAAGTTATTGCGGTTGTTATGTGTGTTATTCGAAGATAAGTGCTAAATACTTCTTTAGTGAAGGCTGAACTTTCATTGTACAAGAGCAATTGATGTGCCCTTAAATTCTCCTTTCCGATAGGTTTCACTGATGAATGAAGAAATTCTTCTATCCTCTATCACATAGGTCCCCAACCTTTTGGGCACCAGGGACCGGTTCCGTGGAGAGAGGTTTTTCCACGGACTAGAGGGTGCATGGTTTTGTGTGCTGCCTGCATCTTGCAGATGGGGCTTTGCTTGTTTGTGCGGCCCACTTGCTGGCATACCGTGGCCCGGTACTGGTCCGCAGACTGGGGGTTGGGGACCCCTGCTCTATCATGCTGGATTCTTACACTAAAATCTTATACTTGGACTTCTTAAATTAAGCTCTTGTAGCAAGCTGAAACTAATATTGTAGCAGACATTTTTCCCAAAGTGAAAATATGGTATCTCCATAGGTGCTTTAAGACCAATCAAGGATGGTGAATATTTTACACAGATAAAATCTTGCAAGACATGCTTGTTAATATTGTTTGTTTGTTCTTGTTAAGCTTTTCTGTGACATTTAAAACCTGGTGGCAGGTTTCACTTTTAAAAATCTGGCAATTTTATTTTCACCCCAGCACAGCTCTGGACAAAATTGTATTTCAAATTTAGGACATTTTAGTCCATTCATGTGAAAATGGAGAGAACTGATTATGTTCTTTATAAGGAGTATTTAGAACTTCTTTTTGCCGCTTGTTAGAAGAAATGAAAAAAGTCAAAAGGATGGTCTCCTTTCTGGATAGGATAATGCTTGTTGTTGTTGTATACAGGTAGGCCTCAACTTACAACTAGTTTAGTTACAACAGAGCTTGAAAATGGAACTTACAACCTGGATTCGAAGTTGTGACATCTGCCCCCTCCCATGGTCATGTGACTGCATTTTGGACAGTTGGCAACCAGCCTGCATTTATGGCTATTTGCAACATGCTGCAGTCACGTGATTGCGATGTTAATGTTTTTGCCAGAAACTGGCATTTGTCTGTCAAAATTGTGTGTTGAATTACAGTCGTAAATCAAGAACTAGCTGTGCATACTACGAAAATTATTGAGCTGCACCGTGACAAAGTTTGTGGAATAACCCAACATCAGTGCTACCTCTAAAGTTCTCCAGCTTTTCTCCAGAAACACATGATCACTAGGGAGTGTCACTGATCAACCTTACAGTTGATGAGCTTACAGTTGGGCTGTAGGTCTCACAAGGGAGAGATTACAGGTAGTCCTCGATTTATGACCACAATTAGGTCATGCCCTAATGGTTGGCCGCTTAATTGCCAATGCCACATGGTGAGTCTTTAATGCCACACTAGAGCGGAATTATGTCAACTTAATGGGGCAGAAATCAAAGAAAAAAGAACAGTACGAACAACTTTCCCAGGCATAGCCAGATGTAAATGTCATTTAGTTATACTCCATTTTGTGTGTAAGTGTGTGCAGGTGTGTGTGCCTATGAATCAGTTTTTGAGTCCTGGAGATCGCCTGGATTAGTCCTTTCAGTTTTCCTGATAAGGTTTGCCATTACCTCCTTCCTAGGGCTGAGAAAAAGTGACTGGCCCAAGGTCAACCATCTGGCTTTGTGCCTAAGGTGGAACTAGAACTCATCACCTTCTGGTTTGTTGCCTGATACTTTAACCTTTGCACCAAACTGGCTCCCATATACTACATTACTACAGGTAGTTCTCAACTTATGGTCACAATGGAGCCCAACATTTTTGTTGCTGAGTGAGACAAGTAAATTTTGCCCCATTTTTACAATCTTTCTTGCCAAACTTGTTAAGTGAATCACTGCAGTTGTTAATTTAGTAACACAGT
The DNA here is from genome assembly GCA_023970755.1 of Azemiops feae. NCBI lineage: Eukaryota > Metazoa > Chordata > Lepidosauria > Squamata > Viperidae > Azemiops > Azemiops feae. Next base: position 1,937,125 of record JALGBA010000202.1, on the reverse strand, counting down.
TGTTAAGTGAATCTGGCTTCCCCATTGACTTTGCTTGTCAGAAGGTCGCAAAAGGAGATCACATGACCTCCCCCCCGGGACACTGCAACCATCATAAATGTGAGTCAGTTGTCCAAACGTCTGAATTTTGATCACATGACCATGGGGAGGCTGCAACGGTCATAAGTGTGAAAAAGTATCATAAGACACTTTGAACGGTCACTAAACAAACTGTTATAAGTTGAGGACTACCTGCATAACGTAGCGATGGAGTAGATAATTTGCCAGCAAAGTCAATATAATATTTACAAGGCACTTTAAAAGAATCCTACTTGTTCTCACGTTACAATGGAATTCATTCATTCTCACTTTCTTATTTTTCTCTCTTACATTTTCTGGGTAGCACTGAGGAAAGAAAAGAAAGAACAACTTAACATTTCCCGAGTAAGGACCCTTGCAGTCACCAGAGGTAGGAAAAAAACTCTAATAATGGGGGGGGGGAGAGGGAGACGTGTTCTTTCTGACCAGAAATCAAGATCACGTGAAATGTTAGTACCACTTTATAATGCTTTGGTAAGGCCACACTTGGAATACTGCATCCAGTTTTGGTCACCACAATGTAAAAAAGATGTTGAGACTCTAGAAAGAGTGCAGAGAAGAGCAACAAAGATGATCAGGGGACTGGAGGCTTAAATATATAAAGAATGGTTGCTGGAATTGGGAATGTCTAGTTTAATGAAGAGAAGGACGAGGGGGGACATGATAACAGTGTTCCAATATCTCAGGGGTTGCCACAAAGAAGAGGGAGTCAAGCTATTCTCCAAAGCACCCGAAGGCAGGACAAGAAGCAACGGATGGAAACTAACCAAAGAGGGAAGCAACCTAGAACTAAGGAGAAATTTCCTGATAGTTAGAACAATTAATCAGTGGAACAACCTGCCTCCAGAAGTTGTGAATGCTCCAAACACTGGAAGTTTTTAAGAAGAGACTGGACAGCCATTTGTCTGAAATGGTATAGGGCCATGGTGGCGAACCTATGGCACGGGTGCCACAGGTGGCACGCAGAGCCCTCTCTGTAGGCACACGGGCCGTCGCCCCAGCCCTAGGCCTTCAGCTGGGTTTTATAAAACCTTTTCGCTTTAGGCCTCCGCCGCCATGTGCAAAAAAAAAAAAAAGGTTCAATCACTCAATTTCAACTTCTTGCAGGGAAAAAAAAGGATCTCGCAAAGTTGGAATTGATTGATTGAACTTTTTAGTCCCACCCAGTCTGCCGTTACCACAGCAGCCACGCCCACCCAATGGGCCACACCCACCCGGCACCCGACAATACATAAGTGGGTTTTGGGTTGCAGTTTGGGCACTCGGTCTCTAAAAGGTTCGCCATCACTGATATAGGTTTTCCTGCCTGAGCGGGGGTTGGACTAGAAGACCTCCAAGGTCCCTTCCAACTCTATTATTATTATTATTATTATTATTATTATTATTATTATTATTATTATTATTATTATTATTATTATTATTATTATTATTATTATTGTTGTTGTTGTTGTTGTTGTTGTTGTTGTTGTTGTTGTTGTTGTTGTTGTTGTAAAGCTTATGCAACTTACGGCATTTTAAAGTGGCAGGAAATGTTTACAGCGTACACTGACATGATTCCAAGAAAATAAAACTTCAGATTGCTTACACACGTTAAAAATTTAAAGATGTAACCCATGACTACTCGCAACTTGGAACCATCTGGATTTCATACATACAGACACACAAACATACATCTATAGGTACCCCCACTTTTAAATTGTCAGTCATTGACTTAACGCTTGTATAGAAAATGAGTTCTTAGCTTGGTTTACTCTACAGCAGGGGTATCCGACCATGGCAACTCTTAAGACCTGTGGACTTCAACTCCCAGAATTCCCCAGGCAGCATGGCTGGCTGGGGAATTCTGGGAGTTGAAATCCACAGGTCTTAAGAGTTGCCAAGGTCGGACACCTCTGCCCTACAGGAAATCAGAAAGCTGTATCATTTTTCAATAATTCACAACATACCATAAAATCAGCACCAAAGTCCTCCACACAGCCATCGCTACCTGAAGAGCTGAAGCCCTTTCAGAAAGTTATTAGCTTGCATGTCTGGAATTCAAAGAGAGCCTCTTCAGCCCATCATTCCTTATGTTTAGCCTTTTTGATTTAGCCATTCACTGAGCCAAACAGTTCTGACTCTGCTTCAGGCTGGCCAATCATTACACGCGCACTACCTCCACCTCCCGCCCAAGCTGATGGTGCTCTGTGAATTGGCAAGGGCCCCTTCACAAAGTAAAGGGAATCAAGATTGTAGCATTCCCCCTGCCCACCCAGCTCTTCCACATAGACACACACTCTATGTACATTTGCCTGGCAATTTGCAAACTATCCATCCTCCATAACCTTCCATATGAACAGTTGCACAGGAACCTTGAGGGATAAAAACTGGACATGAGATGGTCAGCATAAGTAAGGGCTATGAAGTATTTCTCAAGACTAGGAAAACCCAGACCGTTGGAAGGCACCTTTGCCTATCTTTTTTTACCATAATGTTCCACGTGTTCTGTCCCAGCCTACGTGAGTCCTTGTTAAGCTCACAAGGAGAAACCCCTCTTCCAACAAGCAGGCTGGAACCGCAGGAAAAAACCAATTCCCTTTTATTATTCACAGACCTGAGTCAATGTCCAAGGCAAACAAAACACAGTTCACAGAAACTCGATTCCTTAACACGAATGGTTGCCTTCAGCAACCAGCACCTCCCACACCTTCCCTTTTATTATGCAGCCAAGGCGTGGCTTCCTAATGCCTTCTCCTTTGCCTTTGGAGCCACCCCATTGCATTCCTCTGTCCGACTCTCTTTTCTTGTCGGCGTTAATGTGCATCCTGGATATCTTCCAGCTGTGAGTCATCACTGTCCAACTCAGACTCCCAGCACAGCTGTGTCTCAGCCTGAGCGCGAGTAGAGGGGCCAGGCTCCTCGTCAGACTGTAAGTCTTGGAGCTCCTCAGAGCCTTCCTCTGACTCTGATGTCACTCCAGGCCCCTCCTCCTCCTCCTCTGATTCCCCAGACTCAACTGCCGGGTCCACTGGCTGGCGAGGAATCACAACACCATGTACAGATAATCCTCAAATTACAGCCATTTGTTTAATGAACGTTCGAAGTTACAACGGCACTTAAAAAAATGACTTATGACCGTTTTTCACACTTATGGCCATTGCAGCATCTCCATGGTCACGTGATCAAAATTCAGAGGCTTGTCAACTGGCATGTATTTATGACGGCTGCAATGTTCCAGGGTCATGGGATCACCTTTTCCGTGTTCACATCCTTGGATGGAGGAAATCATAAAAAGCACGAACTTCTAGCACTGAATGTAATTTAATAAATAACTACTATAGTACAGTATAACTACCCTTGGAAATCAATTATTGAACCAAGACCAGAAACTCATGAAAGAGAACAAGACAACTTAGTTTATTCAAACATTTCACTTGCCTTGTTCCAAGTGACTGTCTAGATTCCCTCCTTGCAGAGATCACATTCACAACGGTACTCTCTATCATAAAATATTATTGCAAAATTTCAAAAAAAGACAATCAAAACCATCAAGGAAAGTAAGCATCTTTTATTTTTAATAAGTTCTAATAACTACAATAAGTACACGTAACTTCTTGGGAGTTAACTCCGCTGATATCCATAATGTGTACTTTGACTAATATTGTTTCAACTTACATAGAACCATAGAAATAAATGGGATGTAACAATTTGAATGAATCTATCCTTAAGGCACTACCAGAAATGACAAATCCAACATGAGAAACAATTTAAACCACCTCCTGATCATTTGATAGCACCGCTGAGCTCGTCACCAAAAAAATCACTATTACAGCAAAAGGAAGCCAGAAGCTGGCATGGCAGAAAAAAAATCCACTAACTTTATCTACTGATCTACAGTGGGCTGTAGATTGCCCAAGCAGATTTGAAGCCACGTCTCATTATGCTTTCTGTTCTGTGCATAAATCTGGGTACAACTCACTGAGTTTTATTCTTTGTTCAACTGAAAAAATTGTTCAGCTGAAAACATCGTCTTTTAATTAGAAATGCAGGCAGCATTGCGTTGAATGGTTTACTGTTTAAAAAGTGAACTCTGTCAAAGAAAATAAAACATGTATCCAGCTGCTCTTTACTTCCAGCATTTTCCCTATTCTCCTGTTTCTTATCTGCCAGAAACAGTAGTAAAACTGCTGTAAAGCAAAAGGCCTTGCTAGGGTCTTATTTATCAGAGCAAGGAGAATGTGGCAATTATCCTGTTCTCTAGCAGATGATATCACTTATCCAGTTGCTTAAAAAAAACCCAAGAGTTTCACTTTCCTGCCTATGTTATTCTGAAAAACCAGCATGTTCATCCTTCCCTTTCCCCCCCTATTTCTCTCTCTCTCAGGCAATGATGATTACGATACTGGGATTCTGTTGGGAACTGGTGTCGGAGTGGCTTTCTTATCAATCTCTGTTTTCACTTTGATTGCAATTAAATCATGCAGGAAAAGGTACCAGTTGCTATTTTTCCCAGGCTTTGGTTAATGAATTTTTAGTTTTTATTTATTAATCAAATTTATGTAACCACCCATTTCTTGAGAGCATAATTTGGGAATGTACAGGCCCAACACAGGTAGTCCTCAAGTTATGGCCGTAACAGAGTCTGCCCATTACAGTTACAAATCATGACAATCATTAAGGGAGGCACTCACATGATCAACTCAACAATTCCTACCTGCTCTCCCAGATACAGATGTTAAGCAGAGCTTAGGGTGCCTCAGGAGAGGGAGAAGTCCTGGGAGGTCTAGCGCAGGGGTCAGAGAGTGCAGGAGGCCTTGGGAGGCACCTCATCCTTTGCTTTCCATTCTTCGGGCTCCCCTAAGGCATTGGGCCTACTTCTCTCTCCACCACAGCTGTAACTTCAAAACTGGTCATAAGTGGCTTTGGCAGAGTCCATAATAATTTCAGTCGGTTGCTAAGTGACCAGTCTGAAGTCGAGGACTACTCGTATCAGTCTTGATTTCATTTATTAAAGCAGGACAAGGATTATTTTTATACAGGTAATCCTCGGGTTTCAGTTGCAATGGAGCCTGCCAATTACATTCGTAACTCGAGGATTCATAGGAGTGAACATGATCACTCCATGCTTTCACCCACGCATTCACTAATCACATATCAAATGTGCGGGTCGTTAAGTGCACGAGGTATCTCAGAGTGGGGAAGGCCATGGGGAGGCCTAGTGCTTCCACCCACCTAAGGCCTTCCCCGATCCACTGAGATATCGCATGCTTCCCCCTCCCCTACATCCTGCCTGACTGGGTCACTTACCTTATGTAGATCTCAATGATCAAGGAACTGTCTCCTGTCCAGCCTCTCTGTCCCAGTTTCGCCTTGAGCAAAGGCTTGCCGAGGCCTACAGGGACAAAAGATTGTGGCCCTATAGGCTCCGATCATCTTTGCAAAAAGCCTTTGCTGCCGAGAACGGAGGCTGGCAGGGGCGCACGCATGCTCCCCTCCCAGCCTCCGTTCTTGATGGCAAAGGCTTTTTGCAAAGATGGCAAAAGGCTTTGCAAACGAAAGGAAAGCTTTGGTGCTTCACACCTTCCCTCCGTTTGCAAAGCCTTTTGCCACAGATCTCTCATCTGGGCCTCCGTTTGCAGAGAACGGAGGCCTAAAGTACCATGAGATCACGTGAGATCAGTAGCATGAGATCCAGCGCTACTGATCTCGTGTGATCTTGTGGTACCTTAGGCCTCCATTCTCTATGAATGCATCGAAGGCCTGAAGCACCGAACCAGGCCAAGAAACCAAATGCTCGCTAGAACTTCGCAAGGTGAGTATCCACAGGCCCTGTGCCTGTGGAGACCTGGCACGGGGGTGAATAGGCAGAGCAAATGTTGCAGTGCCTCTGCGGTCACTTGTAAGGGTTAACGACTGCTATGGTGCTGCAACATTTGTAACTTTGGGACTATGTCGCAACTACTTGGGGGAGGGATTATGTTGTAACTTTGAAAGGTCGCTAAGTGAAACTGCCATAACTGAAGGATTACCAGTAATAGATTTTGGCACTTGGTTTTAATGGGACCTCCTTCATCTGTAAATTGTTGATGAAAGGGTTAGCACCTGAGTGCTGTTAAGTTGAACTTAATTACAGATCTTTGTCTGCACTTGTGAGTCACCACTCAATGTCTTGAAAGCAGCTTGCAAAACAAGTTGATGTAGAAAAGCAATTGAGCTGAAGAATGCTACTTCAAAAATAAACCTTTTGCCTCCTGGCACTTCCTCTCATTCCCTTCATATTCTTCCCATCATCTCTGAAGACAAAAAAAAAAGGTAAATGGAGAAAAAGGCATGAAAAGAGGACATTCTAAGACAGGGGTCTTTTATGACTTGTGGACTTCAACTCCCAGAATTCCTCAGCCAGGCACGCTGGCTGAGGAACTCTGGGAGTTGAAGTCCACAAGTCGTAAAAGGGCCAAGTTTGAAGACTCCTGTTCTAGGATAAAGTTAGTGCCAGAAGAAGCATTCGTTTAATAGCTGCTCAGTAGCTCTTTCCTGCTAACTTTCCCAATTCCAATTTAGATCTGTGTGATAATGATCCATATTTGAAGACAAAGAGTCTGCAGCCAAAATAGGTGTTGAAAATTACTTTGATATGTCTCTCAGTTAAGAATGTGAATTTTAATCTATCATTTAAAAATGCAAGTGACATGTTGTGCTTTTGTTTCAAGGGTTAACAAAATGGTTACTTCGGTAGCACCAAAATGGCTTTTTGAAGAATATCCGAGGATGCAAAACAGTAAAGTGATCAAATATTTCCAGGTAATTCTCCAGGTTAAAATGTTTTTATGTTTAAGAAAACCAGAGAGCAGGAAGTACTTAGATATCCATTCTCCCCTTTCTTATCTGAGGAGAGCATTATTCAAATCCTTTGATTTACAATCATTCATTTAACGATGACTCAAAGTTACAAAGGCCTTGGAGAAAGTGACTTATGGTCTGTCATTGCACTTATGACAGTTGTATCACCACTGCGGACTCCTAATCGCATTTTGTTGCTTGGCAACCAGTTCGCATTTACGGGTGGTTGTAGCATCCTGAGGTCACATAATCACAATTTGCAACATTGTTTGCTTATTTATGGCCAAAAAAGACGCTTTGAGGAAGCAGGATTCACTGATCAACCACTGTAAAAACTCCCATAAAATTGTGTCCAACTCAACTTATGACTACAACAACTCCCAATTGTGGTCGTACGTCAGAAGCTATCTATACTCAGAATCCTGTGGTGCTGCTATTACCTGAACAGGTGTTTGCTACCTCCGTGTTCCAACCTTTATGATATGCCTACAAGAGTGCTAGAATATTCAACTTTTCCTATGTTATTTTTCTGCTTAGGAAAACGATGCTGTGACAGACAATTTTTCCGAGCCATTTTTGGATGTTGTGGTAACCGAAGTTGAAGAAGTATTGATGCGGAACCACTATAGGGCTGTGGAGAAAAAAAAGGCGGGAAGCAAAACAGTTTCTGAGAAAGTTAGTATTTCAGAAGATGTACCGTCCGCCAGCAGTTCAGATGTGACTGCGAGAAATGGGTACAAACCTCAGACTTCTAATAAGGCTCAATTAGGAACCACTTTCAGCATCACCGGTGAAACGCCTTTTCAAAACTGGGACACCAACTCAAGTTCAATAGCTTCGCCCATAAACAATTTAAGGAAAGATTATACCAGTCCTGTGGCCCCCGCATGGCCTATTGTTGACCCCAGTGAAAATAAGTCGTTATTTGATAAAATCAGTCTTATTCTCAGGAATAGTGGAAGTGGGCAGAGCAGGGTTGGCTCAAAAGATGAAGACCCAAGTACCCAAAAGGCAAACCAGTTGAAGTTCCTGCTTTCAGACGAAGATATTCAAGAACAGACTTTAATACCAGATAGTCTACTCTCTTGCTTAAAAACAATAAGTGAAGACCCCACCAACATGTCTTATTTCCCTCAAAACACTTGTTTACTATGAGGAGTGAAGAGAAGAAGAAAAAAAGGATACACGTTTTGCACAAGCTCTGCATTTTCAAGCGGCGTAACTCAAGGTTCTCCATTCATTGTTTGAACAAAAATGAAAAAAGTAAAGTCGCAGCCGCAATCTCAGCTTTCATCTCAGGTTAATTCATGTTTATATTGTAATTAATTTGTACATTGAATTAGGGGAGATCCATAAGTCAGGGGTAGGCAACCTTGGCTCTTTTATGACTCGTGGACTTCAACTCCCAGAATTCCTGAGCCAGCCATGCTGGCTCAGGAATTCTGGGAGTTGAAGTCCACGAGTCATAAAAGAGCCAAGGTTGCCTACCCCTGCCATAAGTCAACTGAATAATCTTCTCAGAAGGCAAAATGATTTATCATAAAGTTGCTTTACAATTCAAGACTATAAAAATAAAACTGCAGTACATGAAGCCCAACTTTTTGCAGAACAAGGAGGTATACAAATGAGCCACAGCAACAGGATGCATGTACAAGATATACCTCAGGGTCACAATCAACCATGAAGGGAAAAATCCCAGTTATGAGGAGCAGCTAGAAGAATCTGACCAAATCCAGATATGTTATTTCAGTACATACAGTACATACATTCAGTACATACAGTTCATACAGTAACTTCTTGGCTCTGAAGTCATCAAAGACCATGCCAAATATCTATCATTTGTAATGGGTTGCAGGAAGGCTCCTCAAATTTAAACCTCTGAGGGTCAAAGAAGTCATTTACCGCTATTGATTATGATGTTTCCTTACCCATCTAGGTAACATCAGCAGTTCTGATATTACCTACTTGGGTAATAAAACATCTGCAAGCAAATAACCAGCTTGGAGAGCACCTATAACTTCACAGTTCAAACCTGAGCTACAGATATTCACTTTTATTGGAACTATTCATTAGCAGTGGGAAATGAACCGCTATATATCCTTTCATTCTTATCTGTAATAAGGACTCTAGTCAAGCTGAACTGCATCCTGCTAAGGCAATCCAAGGAGTCAAGCTTAGTCTTGAAGTTTCAGGAGATGACACATGTCGCTCCTCTGGGCCAATCTGGCCTTGCTTGAAAAGCTACTGAGAATTGCTTAAGTGGCTATTCCTTCACTGTGGATGAAAGAGCAAACTGCTCTTATTGTCATCTTAGGAGTTCTCCTAACCTCAGTGACATGGATCACATTCTTCCAACCATCATTGCACTCCCTCAAAGGATGAGGAGGTGCAAATTGTTTCTGGTAACATTGGTGCAACAATAAGGAAGCATGTTTGCACCATGTCAAAGAAATCTACAGTGTGACCATGTGTGGAATAGTGTATGTAACTCTGGATGCCCAGTTGCAAACATTGTGCTGAACATCCCAAAAGGTTGGAGGAAAGGAGACTGGAAAAACTCACTGTCCAAATTAGAAAAAAATAATGGTTGATATTTTAGAATTATAGACAATTATGAAGTAGAGAAAATGGACAGAGATGTTGTTGTTTTCTCTTATAATACAAAAAGCCAGGGATACTGGAAAAGGGATATGGAATAGCAAAACAGCATAGTTGAACTATGAATTAGCTTTTTCAGAATATCTTGATGGCTACCAACCTAGAGGGCTTTAAAAGGAAATTAAGCAGATTGATGGAGGACATATTGGTGGAGTGTCTGCTAGACACAATTGCTATTTCTAGAATTTGAGGTTAAGAGCACTGAATACCAGTTCTTGGATACATCAGTGGAAATACTTCTATGTGATGGCTTCCTTTTGGAACTTAATCATTTGGAAAAGCAACATGTTAGACTACATGGGCATTTATATGATCCAGGGGAGCTCTTTTCTATACATGGTGTAGTAATATCTGATGGTCTTTTAAAAGAAAGCTAGGTATTGATTAAGGAGCTCATTTTAAAATTTGTTAAATGCTACTTTAACATTAATCTGGAAATATTCCCATCGGCACATGTCACCTTCGAAAATTCTGAAAAATATGAATGGCTTACTAGAAATGGAAATACCTAAATACCTCTCTAGAACCTAAAATTAGTAGCTGCTGATGCAGGGAGGAAATAGTAAGAAAACCGCAGCAGCCAGGCGTTAACAGGGAGAAAATGAAAGTAATAGAATATCTTTTTTGTCATTCTTTTCTTTTTGAAACTTTAAATCCATAAAATAAGAAGGCATGTCAGTCTTCTTACAATCTGGGAATGATTTTTTTCTGTTAAAAGAAATTGTTAATGCTACTTACCTTTAGGGAATTTAAAAAACCCTTATATACCTATCTCAGACTAGATAAATTCTCCTTATATCACAAGAAAAAGAGGGTATTTTTATGATTTAATAAAGACTTAAAAGCACAAGTTTCGTATGATCACTCAAAAGTAAGTCCCATTGCTTGGATTCACACATCATGTACACATAAGGCACAGTCTTAACAATGTTTTACGGAACAAAACATATTGGTTCACACATAATACATAAACCATGCTTTAGAAACCACCATGGCAGACATATCACACATCACACATTACACAAAGCTGAAAACAGGCCCCAGGTTTAATATGAGGTAGGAACCTTGTATTAATTGATACTGTTGTTTACTATGTATATTTAGATATATAATCCTCCCTGTGAAAGCTTTGTGAATTAAACTCCACCTTCAAGTTTCAATTTTATCCTCAACTTCAACTAAGACTCTGATGAAGAGAGTCTATTACAGAAACACAGACACACAAATGCTACAGTCCATTAGTTTTTAACATTCTACAAACTAGCTTTTTATTTCTCTTGTATCAAACTAATATAGCTACTCCTCTGGAATTTGTTAGAGTTGCCTGTTATATATGGGTTGTGCAAATCCCCACAATCAATAGATGTGGCAGCAAAAAAATTAGTGCTCTGACTCATCTTTTGATCATCCAGAATTTTATCTTATATCTTGATCATCCAGATTTGGCAATTCTAAAATTTATTCTTCTATAAGCATCTGGATACCTGGCAGGGAGAGTACTGAATAGACTAGTTTATGTTTAAAATGCTCAACTTCACCCAATTGTCCCAAGTCTACACCAATTTAAGGGATTACAGAGTCATAAAAAGGGAGGGAGGTTTTTTTAGGCATTGGGATGGTGGAACCAAAATCTGTTTTTTGAGAATTTAGGGTAATAGGTTGCTTTGTTCATAAATACATCAGAGTCTAATCAAGTTACAGGAAAACAATACAGAAAGTGCCGTCTTCTGAGAATACTGAATTCATATATTGCGGTGTAGCAAAAAAAATTGTCGTGTGAGCGTATTTTATGGGAATAGATTGTTCACTTCTTATTAGTGTCACTTTTCAAGAAAATGAAATTGGCAATGCAAAACTAAAGATCAAGAAAGTTGGAAAAAGAAAACCAAAAGGGAATGGAACTATTTATACAACCACGCTTTCACACCATTTCCACTACGTTTGCTAATACAGGCCGAAATCTTCAGCAGTCACTTCATCCTGAGGTCAATACCAGCAAAACCTGGGAAGCAGATACATCAGTGCTTAAGCAGGCTGACCCTCTGTATTGTACAGATAGTCCTCAGCTTACAACAGTTCATTTAGTGACCGTTCAAAGTTACAACAGCACTGAAATAAGTGACTTATGACCATTTTTCACACTTACAACCGTTGCAGCATTCCCACGGTCACAGAATCAAAATTCAGATGCTTGGCAACTGGTTCAGACTTACGACCGATGCTGTGTCCCAAGGTCATGTGATCATCTTTTGCGACCTTTTGACAAGCAAAATCAATGGACAAGCCAGATTCACTTAACAACCATGTTACTAACTTATCCACTATAGTGATTCACTTAATAACTGTGGCAAGAAAGGTCGTAAAATGGGGCAAAACGCACTTTACAAATGTTTCACAACAGCAGAAATGTTGGGCTCAATTGTGGTCGTATGTTGAGGACTGCCTATATATAACTTGCTGTCTACGTAGGCTAATAACAGACTATATGTTTTCAGCAACTTTTTAAAAACAGAGGAAAATTACATGTAACAAACCCTCTTTTGTTATAGATGTAAGAAACAGAGTTTATTCTTTCATTCTCTCCATATCCAGTCAAAATACATAATATAGTTTGCTTGCTTGTTTTTCACAATACACCAATTTTTCTTTATGGTGACATCTTCCAAAGAAAAATATTGTTATAGAATAGAAATTTCCTAGGTGATTTTTGCCTCTAGGATAAGGATAAGATTCATTCACCCACCATAATAGCATTCCCATCCTTCTTTTTCTGATGTGCCTAAATTGGTGAGAGGGGTGTAGGGGAGGGTGGAAAAATGAAATATCTTTTTGTCTTAGTGATCAGCATCTATCAGGAAGAAATATACCATTTAACCAGTCCAGAAAATCTGTAGACAATAGAAAAGAGATAACAGGACATTTATTAGGAGCAAATAATATAAATGAAGATAGTTTTGTTTGCTTTGCAACAGAATGCAACAATTTCCAGCTTCAGATTTTTAACCAATATACAAAGTGAAAATCAGTTATCCCTCAACATTTGCAAACTGTCAATCAAAAATAATAAAATTCTGCACCCAGTATGTTATATTGCATTGCATTGCTTATGGATGACTGCAAAGACTGTACTTAGGGATTTTTTTTTGTACAATATGCTTGGGAAAATGTGCAGAAAAATACAAATTTTAGCCAATATTAAGTTAAGAAAACAAGAGAATTAAGAATTTTAATCAACAGTTACCAAAATAAGAGAATTAAGATTAACAATAAATGGGAAACTCATTTTTGACCATTTCACTCCTCTCTAGAAGCAAAAACTAACCTGCTAAAAATAAATGTGTCGTGATTAAAGTATTGGACTAAGGTCAAGAGAGAGCCAATCCCAACTCCACCCTCAGCCAAGGAAAATCACTGTGTGGCCTTAAGGTTGTCATTCTCTCAGCTCAGAAGGGAAGGGGTGCCTATATATGCCAGTTTTTGCTCCTAGACCTAGAGCAGTGATGGCGAACCTTTTAGAGACTGAGTGCCCAAACTGCAACCCCAAACCCACTTATGCATCGTCGAGTGCCGGGTGGGTGTGGCCCATTGGGTGGGCGTGGCTGCGGTGGTAACGGCAGACTGGGTGGGACTAAAAAGTTCAATCAATCAATTCCAACTTTGCAAGATCTTTTTTTTCCCTGCGAGAAGTTGAAATTGACTGATTGAACCTTTTTTTTTTTTGCACACGGTGGCGGAGGCCTAAAGCGAAAAGGTTTTATAAAACCCAGCTGAAGGCCTAGGACTGGGGCGACGGCGCGCGTGCCCACAGAGAGGGCTCTGAGTGCCGCCTCTGGCACCCGTGCCATAGGTTCACCACCACTGACCTAGAGAAAAGCCAAGATATCAATTTAACCAATATAAATAAATAACCAGGGTGCCCACATATTTGCTGAGGTTAAACATATTTCCTTGATTGCAAGGTTCCTTTTCACAGGCATCTGGCAGTCTTTGGTTGAGGAATAATTACGGATTAATTTAAATCTTGATCAGTTTTTGCAAGGAATTTCTTATATTAAGTTGGCCCAACAGTCCTTTGGTTTTTGACTGTTTCTTTACTCACCCATGGGGTGGATTGCATTGGTATAAGACTCTTCCCAATGCTGAAATGCATGAAAATATTCATATTTCAGTGCCTCAAAGTAAAATAGTACGTAGCTGACTTTCTCTAGGGTCTCTAGGGTCTCTAGTGGAGGGTGGTTGAATGGAAATCCAGGGAATGGCAGAGCTCTAAAGTGGGAAAACATCCTGGAAAAAGCCAAGGACAAAACACTTCTGTATTGTTGTCAACAAAACCCCCTGTGTGGATGCGTAAGTAGAAGTTAAGCTCCACCTAAAATCCCTGTGCTGTAAAATTTTTATTCCCACTTTATTTTATGAATCAAATCAGGGTTAAGTGTGAAGAGACTTGTGAAATGTATACATGTGAGTATGTGGTAAGCTGATGAAACTGGCAAATCATGTGACTTATTAATGTTACCTAAATTAAACTCGGTGGCACCAAATTCAGAAAGTAGTTTTACCACGGGCGATCCCACGAACTGTCCACCCTCCACAAGATGTAGAGAGTATTTTTGTTCAACCTGTGACACAGCTTCTTCCTTTCTGTTTGCCCCCTCCAACTGCACGCGTTACAAATGACTAAACATCCAGCTGTATGACAAGTGCACAGCTGATGCCACCTTCTCCCTAAATATTCTATGCCTTAACTTTTGTTTTGCTTAGAATTTTGTTTTGATTTGTCTTGTTGAGGGCTGCATTCCCCTGGAGAATACCCCTGGGGGAAGAGGGGGGAATTGTGTGTCAGAGGGTGGAAAAGGAACAATCAGCCTGTGGAGTTACCCCACTCTCATCATAGCTGGCATAAAGTAAATGGTTCTTCAGTGAAAAACAAGAAAGCAAAGCTAGGAATTGAGAACTGTTAAACAGGTTGCTGCTTTCTATTTTTTTTTTTTTTTTTGCAATCACATCTGTGCTTTTATTAAGTGTTAAATATTTCCAACCAGCATCTCTCCTCTATACTACTTACAGCTTTTATTCATTACTAAGCAAGTATCCATAAAGTTCCCCCAGTTTTACCAATATTCCTAAATTGATAGCTTTTAAATTTAGTCTCTCAATTTATTATTCCTGTTTTTTTAAAAAAATAATTTTTATTACCATTTTCCTTTATACAACTCTAATACATATTCAGCAGACTGTGTCATTTTTATATACTTCGGATCAGCATTCTATACAATATATACACTATATACATTCAATATCTAACCACACAGTAGCCTTATGTATATTTCCAATTTTTGTTTCTATTATCTATCCAAGTACAGTATACCATTTTTCCCAAACCGCGTAAAATTCCGAATCGTCTTTTTCTTTTAGTTCGCTGCTTTCTAAATTCCTTTCTAGTCTGTGATGTTTCTTCATTTCAATTCTGGAAACATGGGGAGGAGGGGGAGGAGGAGGGGGGAGGAGGAGAGGGAGAAGGGGAAGAAGAGGAAGGGGAAGGGGGAGGACGAGGACGAGAAGGAGAACAGCTACTCTGGAGCAACCTTGGGGGAAGAGGGAATCGGGGATCCTTTCAGCTCCGGGAAATAACCCCCAAGGATCGAAGTTTCAGCCAGTATCTATCGCCCTGGGCAGAAACTCACCCAATATTTAGGTCCCGATTTGGGCCGTGCTTTCTTCTGCAGGCTGCTTACCCAAATACCAGTTTTGGATACTTATTTTTTTAATCATAAGCTGGTAGGCGATATGTACTCTACTACATCACAGACATTTCTTTAATTTTTAAATGTGTCATGACTGGGATAGTTAACGCATTAGCCCGCTAATAGACACGGGAAGGTAAACAATATTTTGTACTTTGTCTTTTATATATGCCGTATCCATTTCATTCAAAACGTCATTTTAAATTTGCTGGCCATTGACCAGCTAAAGAACCAATGCTGAACTCGCCGGTAGTTCTTCAACCTCCGCAATAAGAACGGAGGGGCGGAGTGAAGAAGGTGCTTTGATGCTTCCCTCCCTCCCCTCTTTTTCTGTTTCTCTCTGCTGCAAAGCAGCAGAGAAGACGCCAGCGGCGAGATGAGCGAAGCGCTGCCTGCCTTGTGTGTCCTGCAGCGGGTGAGTTGCCCTCCGGAGCTGGAATAGGGAAGGAAAGGGAGAAAGGGTTTTCCCGACTCGCCGAAGATTTGGGGAGGACGGGATGGTGGGATCCCCGTCGGGCAAAACTGCCTGCTCCTGCCCTGGAAGCTTTTGCAAGCAGAGACAGATGCCACCTACTCACTTCTGTTGCATTTCTGGGATCAGATCGACAGAACGTATTTTGTTAGTTTCCGGGACAGCAGTAATATTAAAAAATAAACAAAAGTGGGAAAACCCCTGAGTAAAATAAGAGAAAAGAAATGGACAATCTTCTGAGGTTTCTTTTCCTAAGGAGCAAAATATTACCCAAGTCTCAGTGTCTTTATATTAATCAGGCTTTGCTGGTTGTTATTTTACAGAAGGTGTTACTGAAAGCTGCCCTTCTATTAAAAGAGGCAAAAGGCTGAAGCCTTCTTATTCTTCAGTAACACCTGTGAATGGGTCCCCAGTTACACGGGCCAGAAGCTCTTTGATAGGCATGCCAGCAATTAGTCTCTCTTGATAGAGTTACAGGCTTACTTACCATGCCTGGACCTCAGCAAATGCTTTCAAGTTATTTCTTTAAATGAAATAGTAAAGTAAGGGCTAAGCAATGCTAGATGGACTCACCGCTGTGTAAAAGGCAAAGAGTTCTTGTTTAGACTTCAGCTTGGAGAGGTGTAGTACTTTTAAATCCGCGACTTGGGTTACCCGGTTAGGTGTCTGGTGTGATGCTTATCACGTTTCAGATGATTCAAAACTGAAAGGGACAAGTCGGAAGAGATTAAAAAAAAAAGATTCAAAAATATCTGGACAGGCTGAAGTAAAAAGGACTGAAGCGAACAGGATGGAATTAAAGAAGGAGAGGTGTAAAGTTGTGCATTCTGGGTAAAAAATGAAAAAGGGACAAGTGAAAAAAAAATGAAAGGGACAAGGATAAGATGGAGGAGACCTATCTTGGCAATAGCACATGTGAAAGGGATCTGGGAGTCAAATTAAATATAAGCTAGCAGTGGGGTACAGCTACTAAAAAAGGTAAATGCTGTTTTGAGGTGCATTAACAGGAATACAGAGCCCAGATCATGAGGAGGAATTGTTCTGTTCCATTCTGCCCTGGAGTTGGGCGCTATTTGGAATAGACTGTTTCCAATTTGGGGCATCACAGTTCTAAAAAGTCCATGACAAAATGAAGCACATTGAGAGAATAGCTATCAACATGATGAGGAGTCTGGAAACCAAGACGGATAAAAATGGTTAAAGATATACTTATCCTATGGAAAAGATGATTGAATAGCAGCCTCCACATTTCTGAAGGGTTGTCACCCAGAAGAGTGAGCAGATTGGTTCCCTGTTGTGCCAGAGGACTAGGACAAGTGGATTAAAACTACCTGTAAAGTTGTTAGCTTTTCCAGATAGGTCAGACAGAAAACAGACCAGATGACCTAGTTCTACTTTATTGTAAGGCTACATTAACAGAATTTTGCCAGTCTGGAAGTACAAATCACCCACCGTCTCTTTTTACAGTCTGATAAATTAAGGTAGATCCTTTCTAACTTTTTCTGCCCGTTATGCAGTTGAGGGCTCACCCTTCTCCTCCTTTATCTTGTTCCCTACACCAGAGTTCCCCAACCTTTCCGGCCTTGTGGACCGGTTGGGGGGGGGAGGAAAAGGGATGATTCCATGCGAGTGGCTGGCAAGTGCGTACACACAGCTCCATTTGCACAAGCGGCAATGCATGTGTGCCTGCTGCTCACGCAAATGGAGCACGTGTGCACACGCTTGCCCGCTGCTTGCGCAAGTGGGGATGTGTATATGCACGCTCGCCTAACATTTCTGCGGCCCAGTTGCGAAAGGCTCATGGCCCACTAGTGGGCCATAGCCCAGAGATTGGGGACCACTGCCCTACACATTTTCCCCCCTGTATCTCAAGGTCATTCCTACTGTGCTTACCATTACATCAGTAAACATCTGGATTTTCCTCACTGTATGAGCTGACAGCCAGTGCAACTGGCTGTTACATGATATGGTCAGTTCTCCTTCACTGGAGGTCTTCAAGCCAAGCTGGATAGCCATCCGTTAGATTGCTATAGTGGATCGTGGATGCTGCATTGAGCAGGAAGGTTGGACTTGATTGCCCTCCAGGTTCTTTCCAGCTTTTTTATCACACCACTATAGCACAGACTTCATCCAAAAAGTTACCTTTCCAACACATTTTTCTCACATTGCATTATTTAAGGATAGTGGAATCTCTTAGTTGTCCAGAGAGATGGTGATTGACTCACCTTTTTCGGTTCTATTCAACCAGAGCCTGGAGACCATCTCTCGGGCATGCTTTAATTTGAATTTCTGCTCTAGGCCAATAATTCTAAAGGGTCCCTTCCAAATCTATGATTCTATGATAAACAGGAAAACTGTAATAAAAAGGACAATGGGAGCAGATATTTAGGACTGCTTCCCTTGGTAATATTAACGAGAACAACATACTATAAAAGTTTAATTCCAAATGTCCTTGTATAACTGCTAGCTAGAAGATCAGATAGTACAAATTAGCTGGAACAATTCAGGAAAGAATCATAGAATCTACGAATCTTACTAAAGACTTTACTAAAGCAAATGGTGTAAATGTGAATGGAATCAGTTACGTAACAAAAAATAAAGTACTGGTTTGGACAATTATTCTAGAGGAAACAATGGTACTCATCTTGCCCGAAGGTGACTCTAGGTGGTTTAATATGTGAATTACAGCATGTTAAGTTTGTTCTGACTTATAAACATGCTAGAAATCTCCCAACATAACACTGGGGTGTGTGTACATCTGCACACTGCCATAGGTAGGTGTCTTTAATTCCTCTCTGTTAATTGCAATACCACATGGAAAATGATTTTTGTAACGAGACCAGTTTTCTTCTTAATGTCCTGGACTGATCACTCATCCAGTCTATTCCTTTGATAGATAAAGAAACTGAAATAGCTTTTTGATGTTCTGTTTTGTCATACCTGGGAAATGATCTGAGGAAATCAGATACTCATCAGATAGTCACTTACTCCTTCCAAAAAATGGCAAGGGAAATGGTTTCACAAATAACATACTTTGCCACTTAAAAGCAATGATCTACCCTAGACAATATCGATATCTATCTTGTACTTATTTTAATGTTATGCTGCATGTTTTCCACATTGCCTAGCTTATTTATAGTTCATGCACAAACATTTTTATGCATTTTTTTCAAAATAATAAAGTCTTTGAAGTAATCATCCATCAGCCCTTTTTTATTTCCCAAATCCAGAACATCTTACATTGAGACGAGAAAAATATTATATTTAAAATTAGTATACATAACAAATATAAAAATTACCACACGGAAGGAATTAAAACACTTATGTGACATTGCATAGCATTGGAGGCCCAGAAAGTAGCGGTCTGAATAGATTTATCATTGACCAGGAACAAATCATCCACTTTACATGGTCCATCAAGATTATGGCATATCAGTAAATGTTCAGGACTCTGCAATTCTCACATTCATATTTCCGTCTCCTGTGATATAGTCCCATATCTTCAAATTCTTCTTACATCATGACACCCCTGTTCTCAATCTCTTCAAAGTTTTCCATATTCCATATGGAAGATGGCACCCAGGTATAGGTCCCTTCATAAAGTTGTCCAATTTTCACTGTAGTTCAAGTTACTGCACACTATTGTATGTTTTTTATTGTTAGTTTCCCCCCTAAAAGATTTCAGTTTGTTTTTCAATTGACTTGTACACCTTATAGGTTATACTAAAGGTGGTAAAAAATTCTGAAGTGATTTATCTTGGTCTGATTTTTTTTTTATCAAAAAAACCTGGTATTTTAACAGAAGAGTATAGACTTTTTATATCCACTGTATGGTGGTGAAAGAATGAGAAAACGTACAATTATACTGTGCAACCCTGAGCCTTTCAGATTTATGTCTTGGCAATGAAGGCAAATCCTTGCCCACTAAACCCCACCCTCATCCCCAAGATCAATGATTTGTTTATTCAAGTAATCTAAATTGTTTATGCCTGAGAAGGTACAGCAGATGTACCAAGCCAGGCCAATATATATATAGTTTATTTCCTGCCTCCAACTGGCAGGAAACTAGACAATTTTCAAAAATATGGCTGTTGCAGGAGCTTTAAAAAATGGATTTTATGGGGTAACTGGGTCTCCAGGCTCTTGGTTGCCCATCTTTGCTCTAGAGCAGGGGGTGTCCAACCTTGGCAACTTTAAGACTTGTGGACGTCAGCTCCCAGAATTCCCCAGCCAGCATGCCACTAGCAGCAATTCTTGGTAGTTGAAGTCCATGTGTTGGTCACCCCTGCTCTAGAGTTTGATCACAGAGTTGAATATTAGAGACAACACTTTTCTATCTGGTTACAACTACTGTTTCCAATTCCTTCCCTCCTGTTCTTTCAAAATAAATATAATAAACCTGATAAGGCTTTTCATCTAATTCTCATCTCTGTTTCGTTTCAGTCTTCATGAACCCAGAAACAAAACTTGGGAAATATTGCTCATCATCAAAAAAAGAAATCAAAGAAATACGTTTCAGGACAAGTTGCATAAATCATCAAGTATTGTTCCTGAACCGAGGGGTGGGTGGGTGGGTGGGTAGAGAAGCAGCGAAGAAAATACAGCTTGGGAAAGGCAAGACTCTGAAAGAAAAGACAAATCCTGGATACAAACCATTTGGTTTCATGGCACAAACATCTGTTTCTAGAAGAATTCCACACTTCATCATTTCTATGCTATATGATTGTTTCTGGTGAAATCCAGCTTTTGAGTACTGTGCCAAAAATATGAAAGCGTCTTCCTCCTTAAGGGATTATTTGCTGACTATATGTACTGATAATTAGTTTTGGTTTTTTTTAAAAAAACCCACCAGGAGTAAAAATTCAGCAGAAGATATCAAGATGCTTGACATAGGAAACTTGCCTTTAAAAATATGTTTTTTAGTATTCTTGGGAGCAGGTAAGTGAATTCTGGAAATCTGTGAATTGTTTAGCCTACGTATCTTCAGTAAGGCCAATAATCTAGAAGAGTCACAGGAAGAAAAATATTCCTATCCTATCATAATAAACATCACAAATCTTCTGCCAAGTGAGAAGGGTGATAAATGAACAAATGGCTCCATCCAAACTATAGAGGTACTGATCATATTAAGTAAAAAAAAAGCCTGGGATTAGAGTTTGGGAATACAAATAATGGCAACACAGATTTGATATAGACAATGTACAATCAGCTATAGAGCTATTGAATCGGTATTTGGAAAAAGCACCAGAAAGTCTGAACAGCAAATTTGGAGAAAGAACTATGTATGAAGAGGATCTGGACTCTCATTTCTTATGAGAGGTCTAAGTCCACTAGGGCAGTGGTGGGATTCAAATATGTGAACAACCGGTTCTCTGTGTGGATGCCACTTCCGGAAGTCCATTCTGGGCCTGGGCAACAAGACATTAGCTACCGGTTCTGCCGAAGTGGTGCGAACTGACTGAATCCCACCACTGCATTAGGTCTACTCAACTTTGAAAAAATTTCAGCTTCACTTTCTGTTGGAGGCAATGCTGCCAAAGAGCATTGCCCTAATTGCTGTAATATTCTCCTGCAATGATAAGCAACACTTGTTTGCTTTTATAATTGCTTAGGCTTTGAATTGTTTATTATGAACCACCTTTGTGCTTTTTTATTCTAGGAGTAGACGTTTTGCTATCAGAAGAATGCAAGCGGAAACCGTCGCGTAAAAGTGTTCAGTAGGTGGTGTATTTCTTCCATTTGGGAGCATTTGATGATGACGGAGGTGTCATCCACGTAGCTAGTCGAGAGTTTCAGTTGGATGGTGGGTAGAGCTATGGATTCGAGTCGTTGCATGACTGTTTCTGCTATAAGACTTAATATGGGAGATCCCATCGGGGTACCTTGTACTTGCTTGTACATTTTCCCATTGAAGTATGTGTTGAGGCATAGATCCAGGAGTTTCAAGATGGTTTCCGTGGACATGGAGTGTGCTGTAGTGATGTCATCTTTGTGGGTATGTTGTTTGGTGAGTAGGTGGTGTATGGTTTGTTTAGCCAGGTCGATGCCAATTGAGGTGAAGAGGGCGGTGATGTCGAAGGAGACCATAATTTCTTCCTTGTTCATCTTGGTGTGTTTGATGCATTGGAGAAATTGTTCTGGGGAGTTTATGATAAACAGAAGAGCACTGACACAGCCACCCCTTAAACTCCACTGAGGATGTTACCTAGCCTGGTAACGAAACATTGGGAAACCAATCCTCAAGCTCGGAGAACGAGCCTTCACCCTCATCCTACACCCGAGCTACAGATATTCACCACTATTGCAAACAATAAAAACAATTTTAAAAAATCCAAAATAAATATTCGTATCCTTCTGCCCATAGGGCAGGGGTCTCCAAAGTTGGCAACTTTAAGACTTGTGGACTTCAACTCCCAGAATTCCCCAGCCAGCACATGCGCTGGCTGGGGAATTCTGGGAGTTGAAGTCCACAAGTCTTAAAGTTGCCAACTTTGGAGACCCCTGCCATAAGGTGTTTTAAAGGTGGCTGAAATTATTAACTAAAATTATTTACAACCACCCTGCAGAATTCCTTTTAATGATTGTTCTACAGTTGGTTGTGACATCCACTGAGGCAGAGGCAGACTATTTTGTGGACAAACAGCTATTGGAGAAGTAAGCTTCTTGCATTTTTATTTATTTTTTTAGAGTTGAAACCTTGTTCCATTTCAAGGCTTTCTACTCTAGTTGTGTCTAGTAAAGAATCAGGATGGGCCCTGCAAACAGGCATTTTCTGGCTTGTCCGATCTCCTTTCTGGCAGCGCTTGGGCGTTCTAGCAAACCCTCTCTAATACCCCTGCCTTGTGTGACATGCAAAAGCTGTCTTGTGGCATGCCTCACCTTCCATTCAGTTCTCACACGTAAAGGAAATGGTAGTGGTTCTAGCTATTTTTGGCACACAACGTACCAACAGTGAGAATTTCAGTCAGGAAAGTCCAAGTTCAAGCTAAACTGCTTGCGTGAAATTGTTTCCCCTAAAAGTTCTATATATAATGATCTATCGACTCCAAATCTATTTCTAAGTTAAAAATGGGAGGAAGCAGAGATAAGAATGGGTGGAGATGACAGCATTAGAGCTTGGCAGAGCCCTTTCTTCCTCTGCGCCTCCCATGGTTCTCTCTCGGTGCCCACAGCTCACTATCTCATGGTTTAAGTTACTCACCTGTACAACCATTTCAGAGAAGTGTGTGTGATTTCCCTTCCAATAGCTAAAAAAAGAGAACACCCAGGAAGTTGCAGCTCACGGGCAAATGAAGCCACTATTTTGTCTTCCTTCACTGCATTCATAAACACTGGAAGCTTGGTTAGGAGGCAATTTGAAGGCAGGGTAATGGTAGGAGATTCCTTGTTTTGCCCAACAATATTTTAACGGCTAACAAACCGAGACAAAAATAGAGAGAAAATAGGTACTTGGTTTTGCAGAAAGTTTAAAAAAAAAGAGCAGGCTTCGACTTTCGAGCAGCTTCCTTCAATCTGGTGTTCCTTATGCCTTATATTTTACTCCGGTAATCCCCAATCAATATAGGTCACTCAGCACAATGGGCACCAAAGCCCAACAAGGATATTTAAATGATTCAGAGAAACTGAGAGCAGAATATTACCCCTCTGCTGCCTTTTACTTGCAACTTATAACAATATCATGTTCTCCAAATTGGTAGCCCAGAAAACAGATGGAGGGACCTAAAGTATCTATGTGGGGTTTCAAAATCTGAACTATACTTGATAAGAGGGGCTGTTCAATTGGGACCCCAAGAATAATTGGGTCCTGCACTTAAAAAGACCCCGAATCCAACATTTTTTGGGGGAGGACACCAGCTGAAAAAGACTAGATAGCAACTTTACCCTGATGATAGACTTTGAATATAACCTCCAGGATTAAGGTTTGGAATAAGAGTAAAGATGAGATCAATGGGAGCCAAGACCATAAATGGGAGCCTTGGGTTGTTAACAAAACCAAGATGATTGACAATGGAGTTGCAGCCGCAACTGTGATTTTTTTTTCTTTTTCTTTTTTACTTCTTCTTTAGATGTCCCTGTTATGAGCTATTTGTTTTGCCATGTTGGGGGCATCCAACACAAGCATTTTTACTGGCACAGGGCAAAACATATGGTACCCAAAACCAGTTTATTTATGTTGCAAGAAGTAATATTTGATGATGATGATGATAATAATAATAATAATGATGATGATGATGATGATGATGGAATTGGAAGGGACCTTGAAAGTCTTCTAATCCAACTCCTGCTCAGGCAGGAAACCCTATACCATTTCGGACAAATGGCTGTCCAGTCTCTTCTTAAAAACTTCCAGTGTTGGAGCATTCACAGCTTCTGGAGGCAGGTTGTTCCACTGATTAATTGTTGTAACTGTCAGGAAATTTCTCCTTAGTTCTAGATTGCTTCTCTCTTTGGTTAGTTTCCATCCACTGCTTCTTGTCCTGCCTTCAGGTGCTTTGGAGAATAGCTTGACTCCCTCTTCTTTCTGGCATTAAAGGGTTTATATGGCTGCCCTTTTATATGGCTGCAACTTTGGGCAGCTCGCAAAAACAAAACCAACAAATAAAACAATCATAAAAGAGTGAAATAACAAAACAAAAAAATCCTGCACCTTAACTGCCCTCCTTGTTGAGTTCTTTCCTGCCTTCCAGGGGAGGCATGCGTGCAAATGGCACAGAGCTGTCATTAAAATCAACGGTGGATCTGTCCTGCTGGCTAAACAGGAGTTCCAACAGTTCGAATTGTGACATAGTTCTGTTACAAAACGACTCCATTATCAGCAGCAGCAGCTCTCCGAAATCTTCAATCAGGACCCAGATTCTACTGAATACTTTTGGGAAGCAGACATTTGAATGCAAGTGCAAAGGATCGAGGTTACAGCTCATATGTGGAATTTATGTTTTTGTTGGAAGTAAGAAGCTTTTTAAAACTTTTGTTAAATTAAATGGAAGAAAACAGGAAGGGAATTTATTTACTTTTGGAAACATTACAAATATATGGTTTTATGTAGTCAAGGAGACATAATGAGATAGAGCCTTTGGGTGGGATAATTTAATTGGGGGAAATTAATATTAGAATAATAGATCGAGGAAAGGCAGATTTTGGTGAGACAGGTGCTTTGTTCAATATGTCCATCAGACAAAAGAGAATTATTGCTTTTGACCAAGTTACAGCCTCATAAAAATGCTTATGTGTTATAATGACTCAAAATCTTGAATAGAGGAATGTGGTGTTATCTCTTCCGCTGAGATTTTCTATAATTTTTATTCATCTCGCTGACAGTTCTATTTTCTATTTGAAATCAGTAAGTCTCACCAAGGCTTTGTCTAGGAAAATAAGATTCAGCCTTTCCTCTTTGCACTTTTATGCTATAAAGTGTTTGACTTTAGCTGTAAGAATAGGACAGCAGTGAGAAGAACGAGTCGTGCATGAACATATCTGTGTTTACCACCACTGCTTTGTTGCAATGCCCATCAGATCCATATAAGAAAACCACTACAAAACCAAACTATTTTTGGTAATATTATATTTCCCAAATTAATGGGGAAGATAGAATGGAATCATAATAACTCACTTCCCTGGTGAAATACATGTATTTTCATTGTACATGTGGCCAGCCTTTCCTCAAAAGAGATTTTGATGCAGGGATTTACTGTACACTGGAAGTGTTCAAATGCCAATATAAACTCTTACACAAGAGTTTTTACAAACAACAAAGATTCAAACCAAAAGTCATTTCCTATCTCAGCCGCTGACCATTTTTCTTTTTTAAAAGTCGCTCCAGATCAACCAAAAAACGTGTCATGCGCTCAGTATGGAAAATATGGACGCACCATTTGTGCTTGGGATAAAGGATATTATACCTATCTGATTACTATCTATTCATTATGGTAAGCTCTGTCTCCCTTATAATTAAGTTTATATCTGGCCAATTTTGCTTTATCACTTCATCTTTGTTTCCATTTTCTTATGTACCACCTGGGATGAAATGAGTGGAATTTCAGCTAGCTTTGATCAAAATATTGGCCGTGGTTGTTAACCATTAGGGCATAAACACCCGACATCGATCTTTGCTCTGCAAGGTTTTTTTTTAAGGATTTGATCCCATTATTAGAGTAATTCAAAATATTATACAGTCTGAGGCAAAGGAGAAGATGGCATAGTCCATCCATGAGGAATTGAACCTTACTTAACTCTACAAAAAGAATAACATCCTTCACCTTAATGGATAGCTCTGAGGATAAAATTAGGTTGGATATCCTTCAATAAACTTGGTCCAGCTGATATTGTTGCTTCCTCTTTAAACTCTGTGGCTTTAAAATCTGTGGCTGTCCCTCACAATTGCATGGATCTTTATATTGTGAGTAGAAAGTCCAGGAATAAAAAAATCTCCCCTTCCCTTCCCTAATCATCTATTCCCATCAGATGATTTTCTTGATGGTTGGTAAAATGTAATTTTATCCAATTGTAGACAGATATCATGGCTTATGATAACCCCTTTTTGGCCCATTAGTTAAATATCTCTGGGTGCTATAGACTCGGATAATATCACTTGAATATTCACAATTCTTAGATGCACCAGATGCTTGGGATGGAGACCATGTAAAAGAATTTTGATATAATAAAAATGCCAAAAAAAAAATTGTAACACCGGTTGAAATATCTGATTCACAATCCAGATGCAAAAACACAATGTGAAAGAAATTTTGCCACCTTCTGGATTTGATTTGATTTGGTTTCATGATATATATAAAATGCAGATTTCAAAAAAAGTTGTGCAGGATTTTCATTATTCATCTTTCTGAGTTTATGATTCTATACTTGGGATTTGTCAGTAAGTCTGAGGGCAGGCATTGGGGTTTTTACTAATCACATGGAAGACTAAACTGAATATTAGGGCAAAGTAAAATTAACCAAATTAAAGTAACTGAAATATTAGAGTAAATGATTAAACTGGATATTATAATAAAAAGTATCGGGTTCAAATTATCTACAAAGAAACAAGTCCTTACTTATGAACTGAACATTTAAGTGGTAATATAATTTCTGTCACTGTCATACGTTATATAGGTGTAAAATTAATTTAGGCAAGAAGGAAGGAAGGAAGGAAGGAAGGAAGGAAGGAAGGAAGGAAGGAAGGAAGGAAGGAAGGAAGGAAGGAAGGAAGGAAGGAAGGAAGGAAAGTGAGAAGGGGAAGGAGAAGGAGAAGGAGAAGGGAAGATTGTTCATACTGTTTATTGCAGTTTCTTTTTTTGTTGCAGGGTAACAAATGGAACAGCCTTGGGAGAAAAAATTAGCACTACAGATCACACAGTAGATCTCAGAGAAAAGCTGGACTTTGAAACTACTTATACAATTGTGGTTGAAGCCACAAATAAACTTGGGAGCAACTCTTCTGAACCAATGCAGTTCACTTTAATAGACATTGGTAATTATAAGGAATTCTAATAAATTATTGGAAAGAATATTTTGAGCAATGATTTAATTTCTAACCAGTCGGTCAGTTCAACTAAATAAAACAACTCTTGTATTGAAAGCCTTTTTGCTGCCTTTGCTAAATAGTATTTTGCAACCCTTGACAAATTAACTTTGGAGGTGGCCTTTTGATGGTGTTTAAACCAAAGTGATGTAGAAATGCCTGCAGGTGTTGCATACAGAATAAGATTCCAGGAAGCCTGTTGTGATATAGGGGCTAAAGAGGACCGCGGTCAGAGAGGACCTAAGTTTAACTCCCCACCTGGTCATGGAGCTTTCTGTATGGCATTGATTCAT
The DNA here is from genome assembly GCA_023970755.1 of Azemiops feae. NCBI lineage: Eukaryota > Metazoa > Chordata > Lepidosauria > Squamata > Viperidae > Azemiops > Azemiops feae. Next base: position 1,909,546 of record JALGBA010000202.1, on the reverse strand, counting down.
TCATTATCTCTTAGCCCATTATCTCTATCTTACATGGTAATGTTAATGGGGAGAAAATGAGGGGGAATTCTCTCATGTGTCTTATTTTGAGTAACTCGGGTGGGATAAAAACTACCAAAAAGTCAGGTTTATGCTACCGATCTTTAAACAATAAGCAAATAGAAACCTGTGTGCTTTTCACCCAGACCGCTTTTGGAATTTTTGGACTTAGCTTTTCAAATGCATGCCCCAAATCGCAGTAGTTGTTTAAGTGAATCACTTGGTTGTTAAGTGACTCTGGCTTCCCCCATTGACTTTGCTTGTCAGAAGCCACCTGGGAAGGTCACAAATGACAATCATATGATTCCAGGATGCTGCAAACATTGTAAATACATGCCGCATGCCAAGTGCCCAAATTTTGATCACATGACTGTGGAGATGCTGCAGTGGTCCTAGTGCAAGGTTGTAAGTCCCTTTTTTTCAGTTCTGTTGTAGCTTTGAACGGTTGCTAAATGAATGTTTGTAAATTGGGGACTACAGAGAGACGGTTGGAACAAGGATATAGATAATGATTCTATAAAGCAATGGGAATATGTGTCCCTTCCATGATTATAGACAGTGGATAGCTGAATATAATTTTCAAGTTTATAAGTAAGTGGTTGTATTGTCCTCATTTCCCACTTATGTTCTTCTCAAGAGCATCTAACATATTACTGCATGTAACAAGATACCAGATTAGGTAGTCTGGTCTTGAGGACTCTTACAGTGTTGTGATTCTTATAGCTCAGAATTTTATTTCCAAAAATAATGTTGTGTTTTTGTTCATGTTGGTGCATCACTGATCATCACAACACAGTGAAGCCTCATCCTCCTGTGGACCTCTCAGTAAGATGTGATGCCTTTGCTCCCCAAAATTGTACCATCTTATGGCAAGATCCGCAAGAAACACAGTGCTTTAGACTGAGATACCAACCAATCCACAGTAATTCCTGGATTACGGTAGGAATGTTGAAATGAAATGAAATTGCTTTATTACAGTTTTTGGATAACAGTACAAATAAAGAGAGAAAGTAAGGATATTTTATTTTTAATGGTTATGTAAGTACTTCATTATTTTCTATATTACTAACGTGATGCTTTAGTCATACTCAGATATAATGTCAATGTTTTCAGTCCCATAGTAAGCATCCAATAGAAATCAATGGCATGTTTTATGCAATATATATCCTGATGTAATAGGAGCATGATGTGTTGATCCAATCAATGTGGCTTCTTCAGGTAACAACAGTTAAGAAAAGCATGGGCAATGTCTGAATTCAACCAATGATAAAAAATAGTTTTGCAATTCTGCCTTGTCCCACCAGTGAGGTCCTAATAGACCTAGTAATGTTCATTAGTGGCAGACAACTTTAAAGCAGACTCACACTTCTGTACAGAGAAGAAACAAAATGGAGATTTGTGTTTACGGAATAATGAAGCATTGGTCCCAGCACGTATTTAGGAACAAATGTGAATGCTTGTGCCAGGTCTGGCATTTAATTTAGAAGAGCATGTATCTCTCTCACAGTGCCCAACTGGGGCATCCTATAGCATCTACAGGATTGTTACAGGGTTCTGTTGAGCATAAATAAAGCTTCTTTGTCTCTCAGTGGAATTGCAATTACCAGAGAAAAACAGCTTTTATTAAGTTGTAAATGCGTGCTTTCATCTCTTTTCATGCTAGCTTGAAAATCTAAATACTAGAAGGTATGATCTTCATGGCCTACAGCCGAAGATAAAATATGAGTTCCAAGTTTCCTGCAGGCTTCTTCTGGAAAGAGGTTTATGGAGTGACTGGAGCCCAGCATTTCAAACAGAAGCAGGTAGTAAAATACAATAATAACTCCACATGTCTAACATTTATGTTGTTATTGACATAAAAATAAGTTATGGATAAACTAATTCAGGCCAGGCTATAATGTCATAGGGATTTAGAGAGAAATGAAAAAAGTATTTTTATGTCCTAAAAAACTAAGGGAGGGAGGGGAGGTCTAAAGCACTTTCACAAAATAGCTGCCACAAGCATTTATTCATTCACAAAATGGTGGGGATTGATGGCAGTCAAACTCCATTTTCAAGGACAAATAAGGAAGGTTGTTTTGCTCCAACCTCCTCCTCTAGTCATCTGTGGGAATTTTCTATCCCTTAAAATTAATTTTAAATCTTTGTTTATTGGCAGATAAATACATTTCTAGACAAACCCTGGCAGTCACTCATTTTTTAATTAATTTCTCAAAAGTGCTTCTAGGATCTATTGGGCGTCAGTGATATATTTGGGGGTTGAAGATAATGCTTAAGTTGGAACTTTGCTTATATATATAAAAAAAACATGCTGCTTATGGTTTAGCTGTAGTCTCATACAGCATAGTCCAGGGGTAGGCAACCTTGGCTCTTTTATGACTCGTGGACTTCAACTCCCAGAATTCCTGAGTCAGCATGGCTGGCTCAGGAATTCTGGGAGTTGAAGTCCACGAGTCATAAAAGGGCCAAGGTTGCCTACCCCTGGCATAGTCCCTTCTCTAACCCTAAGATGAGACTGTGGCCAGCTGAGACCAATTAACCCTTTTCCAGATGGGATACTAACATACAGGAAGTCCTCAACTTATGACCACAATTGAGCCCAAAATTTCAGTTGCTAAATGAGACATTTGTTAAGTGAATTTTGCCCCATTTCATGACATTTCTTACCACAGTGGTTAAGTGAATCACTGCAATTAACAGTAACATGGTTGTTAAGTGAATCTGTCTCCACTGATTTTGCTTGTCAGAAGGTTGCAAAAGGGGACACTGCAACCGTCACAAATACAAATCAGTTGCCAAGCGTCTGAATTTTGATCACGTGACCATGGGGTCGCTGCAATGAGCATAAGTATGAGAAACAGTCATAAATCACTTTTTTTCAATGCTGTTGTAACTTTGTACGGTCATTAAACAAACTGTTGTAAGTTGAGGACTACCTATAGATATCTGGGGAAAAAATAGAAAATAAATTGGTGCTGCAGGGCATGTTGATATCTCTCCTTTTAAATGTACTATCAATGATGAAGACCCACCGACATTATGCTTGGAAGAATTTCTATGTCTTTGGTAACTTTGGCGAAATTTCCTAGTTGGGTAGGCTAAATCATTACGTACTTCTTTTGTTAGGAGGAGTAAATCCTGAATTGCCAAGCATTCGTAGCATTCTTCCATTGGTTTCCTGCCAGCTGCCCAACACGTGGCAAAGTTTGCTCCCAAATTGATATAAACATTACATTGCAAAGCTCTTTTTCTTGGTTCCCAGTGCCGTTCGAACCTGTTGATGTCTGGTATTTAAAGAAGGAGGTCTCTTCCAAAATGCAGAACATTACTCTCTTCTGGAAGGTAAACGTTTCTGTACACCTCTTATCCTGGTTTTAAAAAAGGAGATGGGGGAAAAGGAGGTATCAGCAATTCATACCGTAATATAGTTGTGAAAGAATGCAGTCATTACTGCTGCATTTTCCTATGCAAAGGTGGAGCCTTGACAGATGGGGTCAAAAAGTACCTTCTTCATCTCTTCCAGAAAGCTACAGAAGACACCCCCCCCTTCTCTACCTTAGGCCCTCTTTGGCCAGCCATAGAGAAAATCAAACAGAGAAGGAGACATCTTCATGACAGTGAATTTTTTAACCCAATGTTTTTTCGGTTCTAGTCCAGTTGTCCTGTCTTGGGACATGGAAGAACACACTGAACTGACATGCAAAAGTATTCTTTTTTTTTTTTTCAGTCAGTAAATGTATCAGAAACGATAAGCAAAAACTTTTGCTATCAAGTGATATTTCAAAACCTCAACCAGATGCCACCTAGAAATGGAGAAATGGGTATGACCACCCACACTGCTTTTTCGCACATCTCCCTAAAGGTGGATTATAACATATCACTTAATTCTAAGAATTCGCGGGGAGTATCCCCATCTGTCTACATAACCACAAAATTGGGAATTACAGGTAAGGTACATTTTTTTTCTATAGAACTTAAGCTCTCACGAAGTTAATTGAATATTAGTTATTGGCCTCAGTTATTGGCCAGACAAAGAATTCCAGGGGTGGATTTTGCTTTGATTCGTACTAAATAGGCTTAGTTCACAGATTCCTTCACCATCTAATGTAGTACAGTAGTAGCAACTGAACAGATACTGTAAGGGTTATTCAGTTTGATTTTCTTTTGCATTACCTATTAATGACATTTTTATAGCATGACTTTAGTTCAATATTACAGGCCCCTGATTACTTATAGTCCCACTGTGGAGTTCCAAATCTTATTCCATCTTATTAGCATCTCTATGAGTATTTCCATTTCTAAATTTAAATTTGTCTCCAGGACTGATGAAGTTGCATTCCAGTTGAGCTGAAATCCAACTATTTTTTTTTCTTCTTCAAAGAACTGCTACCACCTAACCAGGTCTCTGCCCCATTCGTGGACGAGAGAATCGTTGTTAAATGGAAAGCACCTTCAGCACCATCCTCTTTCATCAATGGATATGTAGTTGAATGGGTAGAGGTCCCTCAAGACTATCCCAGGAACACCTCCCCAAAATGGTTTAAAATTCCTGTTTCTAATAACACAGTAATAAAAGGTAAGCTCGTGTCACAGGGAAAACACATTGCTAATGAGAAAGTTTAGACAAGCAATTACAAACAAGTGTTTGTTTTAAAAATTAACACATTAAATCACAGTTCAGCATTGCCACAGCAAGTCAGTGCAACCTTCCCCAACTCAGTGTAATGGACCAGGCATTGTAAAGTGGTATTAATACTTCACGTGATCTTGATTCTATCCCTCTGTTAATGCAGCCTAGCACTGTGTTGGCCTTTTTGGCAGCTGCAGCACACTGCTGGCTCATATTTAAGTGATTGTCCACTAGGACTCCGAGGTCCCTCTCACAGTTACTACTATTGAGCAAGGCACTCCCTATACTATACCTGTACATTTGGTTTTTCTTACCTAAATGTAGAACCTTGCTTTTTTCACCATTGAATTTCATTTTGTTAGATAGTGCCCAGTGTTCAAGTCTGTCCAGATCCTTCTGTATCTTAAGCCTGTCTTCTGGAGTGTTGGCTATTCTTATGAGTGTTTTTCATACTTAATGACACGTTGCACACATCCCCGTGATCAGGTGATCAAAATTTGGGCGCTTGGCAACTGGCATGTGTTTATGATCATTGCAGTGTCTCTGGGGTCATGTGATCACCTTTTGTGACCTTCTGACAAGCAGTCAAAGGAGAAGCCAGATTCACTTAACAACGGTATAACTGACTTAACAATTACAGTGATTCACTTAACAATTCTGGCAAGAAAGGCTGTACAATGGGTCAAAACTCACTTAACAACTATCTTGCGTAGCAATGGGGATTTGGGGCTCAATTTTGGTCGTAAGTCGAGGATTACCTAAATTGAATTTTATTTAAGCTTATAGTCCTGAGCACTGGTTGGGGAAGGTTGGCTTGTCTCATCCTTTCTTCTGGTTTTGCCAGATAACTTACTGCTTATGTGATTGCTATTTTTAAATATATATTTTTCTCCAATACTACCACTGTTATGGAGTAAGACCCTAAAAATATCCAGAAATATATACTAAAATCGATATTTCATTAAATAAGGGTTTTTTTTAAAAAAACACAACTCTGCCCTAATGTCTTTTCCCAAGGTTTTTCCTCTACAGACTGATAATTTTACAAGAATGCTTGTTGCATCTGATTTTATTCTATACTTTTGTTCTACAAACTTCAGAAAAAGCTTAATTTTGTTAAGGAACAAGACAATATTTTCTTATTGACCATAAATCCAGCAGAAACAAGTTTGCATGCACTTTTAACCCCTCAAAGTCCTAATCTTTCTTAAATTTATCTAAGAGCCAGAAAAACGTACCTGAAACATGTGGCCTTTAGGATAGAGGACCAAGAAGCAATGACTGAGAAATTACAGGAATTGAAGTCCACACAGCTTAAAGTCACTAAGGTTGAGGGGAAAAAAATGAATTAAGGGGGGGGGGGAAGAATCTGTTAGCTTCCAGCAGGACCATTAGATATGGTTGTTTAAATCTAGAAGGATGACTCTATGTCTACAACTCTACACCAACAAACTGATGATTTACAAACATCATGTTGAAAAAAATAAAACCACTCTCCTCCTACAATTGTGAAGTGCTGCAGTCAGCTCAGTTTGATTAGCCAAGCCAACCTTCCCCATCCAGTACTCAGGACTATAAGCTTAAATACAATTCTGTATAGGTAGTTCTCGACTTATAACCACATTTTAAGTTGATTGCAGCGCTTTCTAATTTCTAGAGAATTTAAAACCCAACATATGCTACCACATCAGTGTGTTTGCGCTCTATCAGGCCAGAGCAGGAAGAGCAGCTGTGACCACAGAAAATATTTCATCAAAAGGTAACAGTAACTGGTGATTTGGTTTAAGGTCTGAGATCATCTAAGACAGGGGTCCCCAACCTGGGGGCTGTGGCCCTCTAGTGGGCCGTGAGGGGTTTGCAACCGGGCCATGGAAACGGCCGGCAAATCACACGCGCATCCTCACACATTCCATTTAAGGGAGCGGCAGGGACGCGTGCACACTGCTCATGCAAATGGAGCTATGCACACACGCATGCATTTGCTTGGCCGCTCACATGGAATCATCCCCTCTCCCCCCCGCCGCCAGTCCGCAAAGCCAGAAACGCTGGGGAACTCTGATCTAAGATAATCAACTTTTCCACAAAGATTTCCTTTGTAGCCCCATTAACAGGACCTCAGATTGTGAATGTAGCTGTGAAAAATGGGAGCATTTTGGTCTCCTGGAGAGAAGTTCCAGAACGTCAGCGGATGGGATGTATCACTAGTTACAAGATTTATTTGCAGAAACAATTCTTTTCTGTACCGCCAGATGTCCATGGTAGGTACCTTATAAAAATTAATAACCTTAACTTAACAAAATGCATAGGATATTAAAAAAAAAAAGTGGGGGTGGGCAACTTTCAGCCAAGGAACTAGCAAATCAGACAAATAAGCTAACAGTAAACAATAGCCAAATGAAGGAACAACTAAGACCGATCCTCCCAATACTGACAGGGCAAGTCCCTGAAAAAACAGCAAACTCCAGTTCCTTCTAGCACTGAGGATGTTACCTAGTTGGGTAATGAAATGTTTGCAAGAAGACTACCATGCTCAGAAAGCACCATTTCAACCCTGATTTATAAATATTCTCTTCTATCAATAGCTTTCAGTCAGGAATTACAGGTATTCCTCTGTGTCCAAAGAAATGGACAATGCTTTAAATCACAAAGGCAAAGATATGCACCTTGATCTGATAATAGCTTATGCTATGAAACAATTGTTCTTTCACCCTTTTTATTTTTCCAGAGATCTCTAAACAAGCCTCACAGCCCTTTCGTATAAAAAACATAGAGGCTGGTGCTTCCTATGTTATTTGGATGACGGCTTCTACAAATGCTGGAGAAAGCCCGAAAGGGAACGAAGAGCTGATCTACATAAAAAGTAATTATACCATCTCATCATTATGAATAATGGCTGAGTTGGGTTTTTTTTTTCAAACAAACCATGGCAGGCACATTGTCATCTGTCAAAATGTTAGGTGAAATAGTTTGATTTTTAGATAATAAGCTGCAAATGTTATTAAATTATCTTTTCCAACTGAAAAGTTGGGATTAATATATAGGAAAGTTCCAGGGTGGTTGCTTTAATAAACAAGTAGCCCTCGTCTTACAACCACAATTGGGACCAGATTTCAAGTTGTAAGTTGTTATGGTCATAAGCTGAGGCACCCGTGTGACCAGACCTGGTTTTATGACATTTTTTGCAGCAGTCATTAAATGAATGTCACAGTCATAAATGTGAACCCATTCTTTCAAATGGGTAGGGTTTTTTTTACCAGAAACCAGCAAAAAACAACTGGTCAGGCAATTGGTCATAAAGGCGAGCCAGTTACCAAGCGCCCGAAATGTGGTCATGTGACCGTGGGGGTGATGATGTGGTGTGACATTTTAGGATGACCAAAAGTGCTTTATGGGCTATAAACCATCCCTTCTGAGCCCGTTGTGATTTTGAATCGTCGTTAAGCAACCAGTTGTAAATTGAAACTACCTGTAGTAACATATGTGTCTTACAGAGTAATGCGTCGTGGATCTCATCCAAAAACAGTAGTATGAGACTAAATAATTTAAATAAATAATTGTCTTAAAAAAGAAATCAGATTTTTAAATTCTGGTTAATATAAGTTGTATTTTTTTTTAATACCTGTGCTTTTGTCTTAACGTAGCAGATGGATTTATAGATGTTTCTGACCGGGTTCCAATTGTAGCTATTTTCATTATTACTGGACTTTCAGTCTTCATTTGCTATATACCCGTTGTTCGGCAAAAGTAAGTGATCATAACTTTTTTTAAGATGGTTTTTTTCCCTCTTCAATCATGTCTAGTTCTCAGAGACTGCCTGGACAGGTTTTCTTGGCAAGGTTTTTCAGAAGTTTGTCTTTATTGTCTCCTTCCCAAGACTGAGAGAAACTGACTGGCCCAAGGTCACCCAGCGGTTTTGGACTTAAGGCTGGACTAGAACTCACAATCTCCTGGTTTCTGGTTTGATGCCTTAACCAATACACCAAACTGGCTTTCTTTCGATGATTAGTGTTTGTTAGATGTAGTGACGTGAAATAAGAACATAGTAAAAATGGAATTAAATAGGATAATTCATGTAGGAAAGTACTCCCTTGGTTGTAAAAATATCCAGAATGAGTTGAGACATGTATGGTGAAGTTAAGACAAATGATTTTTATTTAATTTTAAAAGCTACATTCATTCTTCATGATGCTTCTCAGTGTTCCACCTTTAACTGTATTTTGTCTTGATATGTTCCAATGTGCCCATACATTTCATCTCATTTTTAAATATGCATGAGATACCCAAACACTGGTATAATGTTTCATCTTTGGAAGCCAAAGAAGCAGGCTATAAAAAGACCGTTTTAAACACGGATGCTCTAATATTATCTTTCTAGCTGTTAGTTGCTTCTTCCTTCCTTTATTGTAGCAGCCCCTCTATTGTCTGCTACTCCACTAGGAGCCCAAAAGCCAACCAGAAAAGGCTTAGGAAAACATACAGATATGTGGAGATATCAAGATATGTAGAGAAGGGTGCCCATCAACCGCTTATAAAGTGGCCACCTTCTAAAACTTGCTTTTGGAAGAGAGAGAAAAGTAATCACTAGTAAATATTTATTCATTTAATTTATATCCTGCCTTTATTGCATTTTTATAAATAAGGTATTGAACAAACAGAATAACAAAGTTGGAAGGGACCCTGGAGGTCTCCTAGTCCAACCCCCTGCTCAGGCAGGAAACCCTATCCAGGGGTAGGCAACCTTGGCTCTTTTATGACTCGTGGACTTCAACTCCCAGAATTCCTAAGCCAGCATAGCTGGCTCAGGAATTCTGGGAGTTGAAGTCCATGAATCATAAAAGAGCCAAGGTTGCCTACCCCCTGCCCTATACCATTCTGGATAAATGGCTGTCCAATTTCTTCTTAAAAACCTCCAGTAATGGAGCACCCACAACTTCCGGAGGCAAGCTGTTCCACTGATTGATTGTTCTGTCAGAAAATTTCTCCGTAGGTTGGTCCTCTCCTTGGTTAGTTTCCATCCATTGCTTCTTGTCTTGCCCTCAAATGCTTTGGAGAATACCTAATACTTTTTTCTCCTACTTTCCTCACAATAACAACCCTGTAAGATGAATTGGGCTGAGAACGAATGACTGGCTCAAGGTCATGCAGCCAGTTTTAATGCCTAAGGCAAGACTAAAACTCACAATCTTCTGCTTTCTAGCCGGGTGCCTTAAACCAGCGGTCCCCAATCCCCGGTCCGTGTATGCAGCAGGCGAGTATACAAAGCTCCGTTTGTGCATGTGTAGGAATAGGTTGTATGCATGAAACCATCCCCTCCCCCCCCCCGGCTGCCAATGCCGGTCTATGGAGCCATAAAGGTTGGGGACTGCTGCCTTAAACCACTAGACCACATTGTGGAAAGTGGAACTGGTTCCCACTTTCACAAGACAGAGAAGTCAAATAGCAAAATTCTTGTAAGAATAATAATTGGCAGGTTTCTGCACTTTTAAGATAACACAGATCTGCTACCTTACGCAGGCCACTTCAGACTTCACAATTTATAGGGCAGAAACCTCCATCCATCTTCACAAGCAAACATATTGTACTTGTGCCAGAAGAGTCTCATATAGTTCTGCCTAGTTTAATAATTTCTAGAGATATTTTCACACCCCGCAGTTGTGGCATTATTATCGCTTAAAACTAACAGCTGCATTGTTGTTGTTTTTTCCCCACTAGGATTTTCTCTCTCTTTTCTGCTCTGGTATTTGGTTGGTATCCAGATCCAGCCAACTCTACATGGGCAAAAGAATTTGCATCTACAAAGGTAGACCAACCTACTTGATAACTCCCAACTCAGCTGATTGATTTTTATCTCTGAATAGAAAAAGATCTTCCTTAAATTTGCAGAGATATTTAAAGAAGAGTAAAAATATAAATAATTTAGCTTCAGTTTGCTAAGGTTTCCTCTTATCAAAGATAAGATTTTCTTAAGATGAAAAACACAAGCCAAATTTATTGATGTGACATTCTCATACAAACCTCAGAATCTGTTAAAAAGTATGGTGGAAACCCCCACTTTATACAAGAATGTCAAATTGTGCCGAGCAGTTATATAAAGGTGACATTTGTGTAAAAATGTTTGCTTTTTTAAAAAAAGAGAGGTATGTTATATTATCAAACTCACTTTTTTCTCTCAATTTCTTCATGAAGGATGAATCAAGTTCAAATTCTACAGAGTTTTTAAGCAACCCAGTCAGATCCGAAGACCCTGAAACTCTACAAATAAAGGAAGCCTTAATTAAAAGACAGTGCCTAGCTTTTATGGATGGGCACATATTTAAAAATACTGAGACAGAAGGACTATCTACTATGAGAACTAGCAACTGCAATTCTTTGGCTACCAATATAAAAGATAATACTGGGAACCATCAGCTGCCATCTTTGTACAAGAAATTTATACCTGAGGATCCAAATGAAAGCCAAGTGTTTTCTGAGTGCTTGGTTAATCCACTTGAGGATGCCACAGTGGATTACCTGCCAACCGTCACACCTGCCATTATGACTACTGAGGAAGACAGCTCTGGATCTGAACTCAGTTCATTACCTATTTTCCCTATAACTTCTTTTCGAAGAAATTCAGGATTCTTGGGTGGAAAACTTACTCTGGATGCTATAAAAATGGACTGTAATGTTTTCACAGAGAACCCTTTTAAGAGTAGAGATACAGAGAATGTTGCTCTTAACCATTAAGACTACTTATGCTCTGTCAGGAGGTGCTATTCTTGTGATACTGTAGAGCAGAGGTCCCCAACCTTTTGGGCACCAGGGACCTGTTCCGTGGAGAGGTTTTTCCACGGACCGGAAGGGGCCTGGTTTTGTGTGCTGCCTGCATCCCACGGATGGGGTTTTGCTTGTTTGTGCGGCCCGGTTGCTGGCATGGTGCGGCCCGGTACTGGTTCACGGCCCCAGGGGTTGGGGACCCCTGATGTAGAGGGCTCCCATGGGAAATAGGTTCTGTCTGGATTTTTTACAAGAAAAAAAGAAAGAAAAGCCATTTCATTATTTCAAAACCTGGACACTAGAGGGGATTACGTTTTTAAGTAGAGGAAAGATTTACAAGTTTATAGAATATTATAACAATGAATACACGAAGGAGGCTTTTGAAAAATGAATTCAGAAAATGCTAGCTACAATTTCAACAATCTCAGTCATTATTTCTGCTTCTATGAATAGGTGTCCACATGTTCTTCAATGTCATTGAAGAAGTGACAGATGTAGAACAAATTTTATCTGACAAGATAGAGATGGTTTCAAAAATGGATGTATAACTGACAGACCAAGTCAATTACTTAAAAAAGGATGTTTCACTGGATTTACTAAAGAAACTGGCCAAGAATTAAAAAATTTCGAAGGGAAGTACAAATCAAGGGAGTGGCCTGGATAATGTTTCCCTATTTGATTTACAAAAGAGGCTTATTAAAGCCTTGAAGAACTGTGTGTGATGGGACAAAGAAGAAATGGAGAAAAATAAACCCCATGACAATATTTGAATGAACTAAAGATTAAGATGGGCAGAAATAAAAAGAAAGATTATAAAGCTGAGGTTTTTGATTAATGTTAAAACTAGATTATTAGAACACCTTAGGGATTTTCTGGTGACACCAGGACTGAAAAGATATTGCATGGATTCGTTTACAGATAAAGAGGTGTAAGTTTGGATGAAGTGATAAATGTTTATAACCACAATCACTAAATTTGTTTATATTTGTGAAGGCTGGAATCACTTTTTTACATATTTTTCTTTTTCTTATGCTCTTACTTTTATTTTCTTCTTTCCTTTTTTTTTTTGCATTTTTTACTTTTTATTCTCTTTAAGTTTAGTTTGTATTAGTTTATATAATTAAAACTCTTAATAAAATTATATGTGATCTAAGTAGGACAGGCAGCAGCATGGCAATTGTACAAACTGAAAAACAAGGTCTTTGACAGGTGTAACTTGTCATTTGGCCGACTCATTACAGATATCATCAGTAGAGAGGAGAGAATCCAATCCCCACACCTCTGCATTAGGTGAGATCATAGTTCTCTGCGTCTGAAGGCACCCTCTTGAAACATCAGTGTTGGGGCTCCTATGATTTCATCAGAAGAGCAGCCAACTCAGGTAAACAATAGGAAGTACCAGCCCTTAAGGACACACCTGGGCGTGAGTGGGATTGCCACAACAAACTTAGGTTTTGAAACACCCCTAAATGATTTTTATACAAACTCAGAGCTACTATGTGTGAATCCCAAAATCTGCAATGCTTAATATTATGTACTGTAACAGCAATTTTGGACCAAAATTAAAAATACACCAAAGAAGCAATTGGAAAGAGAGCATTCATTTTTGTTTCCATACTTACAATACCCATTATATTTCCAGCTTAGGAGATATGAAATGCAGTCTCCCAGTTTATTTTACGTTGGTGACAAAATCTGTTCAAATATTTTCTGGGGAAGTGGAGCAGGAGAGAGTTTGTACGGACCAGTTGCTGGCATGCTGCAGCCCGGTACTGGTCCAGCTTATTCGAGCATTGAAATACCAGGGATGCTTTTTCACTTTATTTAAAGCACAGGCTCAACATGTTTTGGAACTGAATGCCTTTGGTGCTTTCTTTGGAAAAACTCATTCACAGTGGTGTCAGGGGTATGACCATAACAAAAGACCAATTTTCAAAAACTTAAAAACTAGAAAAATCAAAATTAAATCAGTTCAAGAGCCCAATACAAAACAGATGAGGAATGAGCTGTAAAATATCTCCAGACATACACATTTTTAACCTATTTTTTTTGTTCAACCATTGAACTGATGAAGCTGAAACCAAATTTTAAATCACACTCTCCCCCCCCTCCCCCCCAAAAAGACAATGTTCCTGAAAGATAGAGCAGGCTTTGGAGCCTGGCTTGTAGTTTGTCAATGTTCCTCACTCTTTAGAAATTATTGGAGGGACTGAAATTACTTTTTCCTCTAAATCGGAAAAGAATATTCTTGAATTATCCAAGCACATTTTATTTCTAATTTAAGGTTAATCAGTGAATTCATTTGAAGAAATAGGAACATCATTTGCTAGAAAGCTTAATTATTTTTTAAAAATAAAATCTCCATTTGTGATAGAAAATGGAGCAGAGCTACTGCATCTCTTAGTCACACTGAAAATATGTGAATTTTCCTGGAGCCCCTTCTGCCAGTGATAGAAGGGGACTTGAGGAACTGTTTTAGAATAATCCATCTCATTGGAAGAATTCGAAGGTTGGCACTGGGGAATTATAGTTCACATCTTAATGTTTGATTTAGGGTGATTCTTAGGGTATCTCGTGATGTGTGAATCCCCTGAACTTTCATTCAGGTTTGGGGCACGGTAAAGGCTAACGTTACTATGACATATTTCATAGATCGCGTCAACTTCACCAGCTTGATGGAATGCAAGCCCACAAACATTTTTCTTTTGCACCAAAGCATGATGAAACTGCTTCAAATTCTTTTTCGGGATGCAAGTATTTCCTATGCAATATTAAGAGTAAACCTAAATGTAATTTAAACAAGACAAAGCCATTCTCCATCATTTGAAAGGCAACAGTTCATCCTGCCTTGACTTGTATTTAGTTTGTACCACAAGAGTCTGGAGATCAAATGGTCAGGTTTTGGCAGTGGCGGAGGACCACATACATAACTACACAAGCTCCTTAGTATGTTTCTGGACAAACTACTACTCTCTACCTTCAGAAAACGGATAGAACTTCAGCTGGTCTAGAATGTATTTCTAATTATAAACTTTTAAATGAAACCAGAGTTCAGCTCAACTCTTGGTGACTTCAAGGACCCCTGAAATTTTCTTGGCAATACAATAGTAGCAGTTTCACTGTTGGCTTTTGTTGAACTTCTAGGTCTAGCCTGCAGCACTAGTATTTCCGCGGGTCTCCTGTCCAAGTACTAACAAGTCCAATCCTGCAAGGATTCCCAAGCAAGTTTGGCCAGCTGTTGCCACCTGCAGTAACATATAATTTACAGAACCCTAGGATTTAAATCAGTGGCTCTTGAATGCTTTCCTAGAGGAAATTGCCAGAATTTTCAGGTCTGTTTTTCCAATATTTGATCATTCGGCAAAATGGCATAGCATCTTTAATTGCTGCTTCCCAGAGTCCAAGACCCACGCTTTTAACAGCAAGTTTTCAAACTTTTTGCCCATAAATTGATCCATGAGCCTTTCATTTTACTTGCCTTACCATTATATGCACTTACTGCACTTCATCCTTTCAAGATCTCCCGGATTCCTCTCAAGAGTTCCTTCGTTTCCCAAATCAAAAGGACTTTCCCCCCCTCCATTCAATCATTTTCTCAGAAAACTCAAGTCCTGGCAGTTTTCTTGGCAAGGATTTCAGAAGTGGTTTGCTGTTACCTCCTACTTAGGGCTGAGAGAATGTGACTATCCAAGGTCACTCAGCTGGGTTTTTTTGCCTAAGGCAGGACTAGAAGTCAGTCTCCTGGTTTCCGGCCTGTTGCCTTAACAACTATACCAGGGATAGGCAACCTTGGCTCTTTTATGACTCGTGGACTTCAACTCCCAGAATTCCTGAGCCAGCCAAGCTGGCTCAGGAATTCTGGGAGTTGAAGTCCACGAGTCATAAAAGAGCCAAGGTTGCCTACCCCTGAACTATACCAAATCAGCTCTTTAATTAATTGAAAAACATTGCTTAAGTTTGCTTTCTCATACTTCTTTTAAATTTTAAAGAAAAAACTTCCTTTAGATTTAATCTCAATCTAATTTTAGTTTTATAGTAACCAGGAAGCAGACCTATGTAGTAATGTTTTCTACATTTGACTGTAATTTTATGAAATTTGTACATCATTTCATAAAAGTACAAAGCACTCTGACAATTGTTTTTATCAATGTAGTATTCCAGGAGCTAGTTGTCCAATGCAACAAAAGAAAGGAGCTGATTTTTCCACGGTCATACGTATATACATTTTAATCACACCTCTCAATAGAAGTATGCTTTTTAAGCAGGTTATATTCTGTGCAATACAATACTTTGGATTTTTCAGTAAGCTGGAAATTTGCAGTTTTGCTTCTATATAAATGCCAGAACCCATACTAATTATTCATTTACTAAACGTAAAAGCAATATTCAGGTTTTGTTCTCCCAAGGGATATAGTAAAAATATTTTATAAAATGCTGCTTATGTAGATGTAAGACTCTTCCCAGCACAATTTGTGGAAGATACATTTTACTGCCTCTTGTTGTCAAAGCTGCAAGTCAAAAGGTTTTTGGAGGATTTCATGCAATTATACATAGTCCACTTTGATATTAAATCCTGCAACACACAAGTGTTTGTCACTCAATGTTCAACCTATTGTGATTTTACTCAGTCTTGAATAGTTCCTTATCCATCTATGTTAACTACAGAATATATTTTTGCAATATGGATACTACAGATGTTTTAGATTTAAAAAAAAAAAGCTAAAACCAATTTATTCTAAGGTAACTATATTCTGGACAAGTAGAATGCATTATTCACCTCAATGAACCGGATATAATTTGAATGGCTAACTAAGGGCAGGTGAATGTTGCTTGTTTTTTTTTAATTGTATTTTGTGCAATGTGCATATATGATTTTAAAGAAAATATATCGGTAGCTTGTACTGTGATACATTTAGTCAATGTAACTGTGAAATTCTGTAAGTATATCCTCTTCGTAAAACACAAATTTGTAGTCATGATTTCAGAACTTGCTGAAATGCAATCTACTGATTTGGGCAACATACATATGTGGAATAAAACAAAATGGGAGAGAAGGCAATTGTACCTGAAGATCATTTACACAAACGTTGAAAATGTTAGCCATTTTTCTGGGTGATCAAAATTGTGGTTTTTATGGAGAAAACTTTGTGAACTTGTGAATCCAAGGCAAGCTAGATGCAAACTTTTTTTTTTTTTTTGCATTTTATGAGGCATTCGCAGGAATAAATCGGTGCTTAAACTACTACTGATCCATAACATCCAATTCTACGAAATGTACCAGACACTTACAAAATAACTTCATTAAAATTAATTCTATCAGTTGGAGGTAGAGTGGTATTTTAAACCAACTTCTAATTGAGCAGTAATCTGGAATAATCTTCTGCATGAACAGAACAGAGCCCATTGTATTTTTGCTACATCTATCAGAAACAAAGCATTCTGCATTTATTGGGACTTATTCTATGTGGGATTGAAACCTATGTAACAAACCTGCCCATTCAAAACAGCTGCTATTTTAAGCATCAGTTAAAACCTCATTAAAATGGAAGTATGTATGGGATAAGATTACAAATCTCTTAAAATGCAGGCTGTCCCATTATCTCAAAATATGGAAGATAATATATACATTATCGAAGGACAGATTTGTATATAAGACTAAGTGCACTTCATACAATCAACTGTAATATACAGCACTGTACAACTGACAAGAAAACATGCACTAGTATTTGCTTTTCAAGATTAAGGCCACAGAATGTCCAGAGATAATTTCTAAAATACAGGGATAAGAATGACCCTTGTAAATATTTGCAAACCTTGTCAACCTATTACAGGAGATATACTCTGAAGAGTTGACACTATTATCCTGTTTTTTTTCCCCTAACCAATCCAACGGGACTTGTGATTCAATTTTTCTTCTCCGCTTCCAAAGCATTTTTTTTTAATTTGCCTGCACTCTGCCCACCTAATTTTTTCCACATTACATATGGAAAAGAGCCAAGAGATAATTTTTAAAAAGCTTGTTTGTCACTCACATAGCATTTCATCTTCAAATAAGAGATGTTTATAAAAACAGCTTAAGCTTCAACCTCTTACCTTTCAGTTTTCATCTTATAATTATACCTTTTTATTCCATGCATCCTTTTGCTTATTAAGAAATTGCAAAATTGAGGCAAATACCATGTTTTCCCGAAAATAAGACCCGGTCTTTTTTTTTTTTTGCCTCCAAGAGGCACCAGGTCTTTTTGGGTGGGGGGGATGTGTCTCTTCCATCTCCGGCACCAAGAGCCCCACCCAGCCGGCCCACTTCTTCTGCCGCTGAAGGAGCAGCTTCATTCTGCAGCTGAGAATGGAGCTCCAGCCTGCATTTTGCAGTCAGAGGCCTTTCCGGAAGGCCTCTGCAGCTGAGAACCGAGTATGGATTGAATCCATAGCTCAGTTCTTGGCTGCAGTGGCCTTCCGGAAAGGCCTCTGATTGCAAAATGCAAGCCTGGGGATGCTGCAGAAATGAGACCGGCAAGGAGAGGCCTGGCTGCAAGTTAAGTGGGTGCAGGGCACATGGGGCAGCCCCACACCCCAGCTTGATTTTTAGGTGTGCGCTTTGCCTCAAAATTAGGGCTTATTTTGGGGGTAGGGCTTATATTACGCCCACCCCCCAAAATCAAGCTAGGGGGGTAGGTCTTACTTTCGGGGAAACACAGAACTTGTAAATATTAAGTTACAAACCCAGAGCCAATAACATCAGCACTCTCTCACATTCAATGCACCTGAGCCACAGGCAGGCAGCCAATCTCCTCATCTTCAGATACTTTCTCTGATGCTCCCCACTGCTATTCATAACTCTTTAAATCTTCTCCGGGATTACAGAGAAGGATGAAGCAACTGTTCTTTAAGCAACTAATCTACCTTAAGTCATGTGTGCATGAAGACATTTAGCTCACATTTGTTAAAATATAAAAGATTACCATATAAGATCTCACCATTTTAAAAGAAATATTACATTTCAAATCAAAGTTCTGGGGGGTGGGAGGTCACCAACAGTCCCTAATTTTCTTACCAGTAATTTCGCAGTTAGCATTTTAACTAGTATTATTAATCAAAAGTAAATATGTATCTAAACTTTGAGCACTCAAGACAGCCAAAAGCCTCAGTCCTGCTTTTTATTAAGTCAACAGGATAGTATGTAATTTTCAGGGCAAAATGTAATCATCCAATCAGACGCAGTATCTGTCCAACAAAATGTATATTCACGATAGACATATAGTTAATATTTAGGGTTACCTTAGAAGGGCTTGTGCTCTTTCAGTTTATTCATTTTAACTTTTCTGCCAGTAGTCTGGTACAAGATGAACTTTCATGCTCAAACATTTAATAAATCAATCATAATTAGTATCACATTTTAAGGGAGGCTTGCTCTAAAAAAATGGTGCAATAGCAACACAAACAAGCAAGAGAATAAGAGATACAAAGCCCAATTCATTTAATAGCTAATATTAAAATTAACTATGCGAGTAATTATTCGCTAAAGCTATGCTCACAGCTGCTAATGGATCCACCACAAGGGGACCATTCCCTGGAAAAGACATGTAGATGGTTTCAGCTAGAAAATTGGCAAGATGCCTGGGACTGAAAACATTCACAATGCCAATTTAATAGCATTTTTGTAAAAGAGCATGAAAATAAACCTTTACTTTGCTAAAATGTACCAATATTAATGAAAGCATTTTCACGGCTCAACACAAATTAAGTACACAGCAATTAAAAGCCAGCAAATGGGCCATCTTTAAACAGCATTTCTAGATTTGCTCTATATTACAAGTATATTAGAACAGGGGTCCCCAACCCCCGGTCCGCGGACCGGCACTGGGCTGCGGCATACCAGCAACCGGGCCGCGCAAACAAGTGAAGCCCCATCCGCTGGATGCAGGCAGCATTCAAAACCACGCCCCCTCTGGTCTGCGGAAAAACCTTTCTCCACAGAACCGGTCCCTGGTGCCCAAAAGATTGGGGGCCTCTGTATTAGAAGATGAAGATGTCACGTCAAGTACCAAACTGGCATTGCAAATATATATGGCTGTCCAGAATTAAAGTTTGGAAGTCAAGAGTTAGATTGGGAGTATTCATGAACAGCAACATACTTAGTAAGTATGTATTTGGGCACTAGCATATTTGTGCAGGAAATAAGAATTGGTTTTTTTTAAGGATATAGACAACACCCAGTATCTTCCAAAAACAATCTGTGCTATGAGATGCATTTGGATGGGGAAAAAACAAGGGACCTGATAACATATGTACCTATTGACTTAAGAAATGTGACTATCTCCAAAATCAGTAATCGGGAACTAAGGACCAATAAATTGGGGAAAGGAAGAGGGGTGAAGGGTGTGTGTGCTTAAAAATCTTCCTTGATGGCAAATACTGGACTCATTTAAAAATCTGCTTCTCCATCCCTACTTCCTGATCACACTGCTGAAATTTAAACGCATCAAGAATCAGATTCAATGTAGTAACCTTTGCATACATAAACAAATATTCACAAAAATTATTCAGATAATGCACCATCTCAATACTGTTTATGCTTTAGTTCAATACTTTTTGCCCACCTTCCATAGTTGGTTTTTTTTTAAAAAGGGGATATTATTTTCCAATTCCTTAAGAAACCCACCAATTGTACTAGATACTCAGCAAAACCTTGAAAGAAATGGATATTTCAGTTCTGATCTCCTAACAAGTGTTGTAGACAGAAAGGCAAAGTAGTCCTTTTTATTATTTGCTCAAGTCCTTTCATGTTTTGAAAGTGGTAACATTCTCGTTCACAGGGATTAAGTTAAAATATTAAGAAAACTCTACAGTGGAAAGGGGAGCTTACAATCACCCCCCACATCAAAAATAAAACATTCACTTCTCAGCTAGGCAAGGCCAAAAGCTGAAGCAATAGAGCAAGATCCACATTTCAATTAGGTGGTGAGGTTTGGTTTATGTCCCACGCAGACTACTGCTGTCCCACTTTCCTGGTCTTGGTTCTCCAATTTAAACAAGTCAAATAATCCTTTTCCCAAGAAGTATACAGTGCCCTTTGGTTTCTTCTTCAGAATCAGGGTTGCATGCTAGTGGAACAGTGTTTAAATGCACCCAAGGGGATGCATTTTAATGTAGATTTATAGCACTGCCACACAGTATCAACTGTAGTTTAAACCAACTATATTAAGAAATAAGATACCACTGTGTTCCCAACCTTCCGTGTCTTGAAAAAAAGTTGCTCCACTCTACTGAATATTTTTGGTAGCAACAATATTAACATGTTTTAACAATGTTTACCAAACAGACAACTAGTTTTCTTGAAGAAAGGGTGAATGAGAGGTGCAACATGGATTGTTTTTTTAAAAAATGGCTTAGGCCAATTATCCAACCAGAGCTGCTGGATTCACAAGCAGGTATTGAGAATATAAACCAATGTGCTTTGATTATTTTTCAAGTATCTGATATCAATTTTGTATAAAGATTTTGAATACACAAACTACCAAAGATAGAAGAAAATGGACTTTCCAAGTTTGACTTAAGTATTAAAAACTCAAAATACTCCAGAAGTTAGTATTCCACACAGTACTAACAAGTTTCCATATTATTTTCATACATATCCCAGCTGACCGTGGACTGAAAACCATCTGCTAAGCAGTATTAAAAGAAATATAGTGTGCAAGAGTTAAAATTGTTTGTAGTTTAGGGAAAGCACATCTAACCCTAATTTTAAAAAAAATAAAATAAATGAAGTGAAAGCTTTAACTGGTACACACTGTTCACACCTATATTTCAAGTTTGGAAACGCATATTTTCAAGCAGCAATACAAAAAAGTATCCATGAAGAATGCATAATTTCTGAAAAAAATTATGAAAACATCCCTGCTACCATTACATTTCTAAATACAAAACTGACTACCATATTGTTGCTTCTGTGTAGCAAGAGAAGTTCATTTCAAAACAGGTAAAATTCAGTCTTCAGGTGTGAATGGCATGAATGAGAGTCCCCGTTTTAATATCTTAAGTTGTTTTTAGGATCCTTAAGCATGCAAGCCTTGTAGAGAAGGGCCCAACAAGAGGCAGGGTTGGCTTAGGGCATCCAGTTTAGGACAAAGCCGGGAAAGCTTCTGGATCATCAACATCAGGAGCAGAAGCACTTGACTGAAACAAAAGAGGGGGGTCCATCATTCTGATAGTAAATATAGCACTTTCTTTAGCTCCATTATTTAAGACATTTGAATATATATAACAAATAAATACACAGAAAGTAGCAAAGTTACACAGGTACTAGTCTTGCACATATTGCTGTAGAAGTCAATTACTTATTAATATAATCCCCTTTTAGTAATGGTGTCTGTTCTATAAAATATCCTTCTTATGGGGGAAATCATCAAGTACCCATTTTGCTATCGCGAAAGGTTGCAAGGGTTAACAGACAATGTATTATAGAGGTGTATAAAATTATCACAGTGTGAATGACCTACATAAAGAGTTTTCTTGACCCTCAAAATAACAGAGACTATGATTAATGAAGATGAAAGGCAGGAGACAGAAAGAATGTAGCATTTAACTAAAATCTTGGCAATTCAAGGTGGAGTGATACATACTTCAACTCTGTGGAGATTAATCACAAGGGATAGTAAAAGAATCCTTGGCAAAATATTTCCAAAGTCAGAGGAGCAGAGATCTCAAAATGATTTACTGCTGAAAGGAATACACTGTACTCGAGGGAAGGAAATCTAGGAAGAGCACTAGCCCTAGCATTACTGTACTCATAAGATGTTATAAAATTATCAAACCACCAACCTGGTTGGGTGTGTGGATCACATCAAACTCTTTAACCAGCTAAAAGAGAACAAGCACAATTATTTATTAAGCATTCTTCTGTTAGTATATATGTTGCTGAAGTGAGAACATTAAACGTTTGTTGATGAAATCAGGGCAGTTGGCACTTTTTCATGCAGTGCCCATCTTCCATCCCCCAATTCTCAAATTGCTCTGAATAGCTAGTGGAAATTCTGGTGCAGATTTGGAACCCAAACCCAAAACTAAGAAGAAACAAAAGAGAAAAATGCATCAAATGTAACATAATCTCATTCCTGCTTGGGATATACAAATCTGGAATTAAGACATTTTATTGTTATCTGGGATAATATTTTTTTTTTAATTTCAAAGAATGCAAAACCAAATGGTACGAAGAAATTAATT
This sequence comes from Azemiops feae, assembly GCA_023970755.1. Lineage (NCBI taxonomy): Eukaryota > Metazoa > Chordata > Lepidosauria > Squamata > Viperidae > Azemiops > Azemiops feae. Next base: position 1,886,898 of record JALGBA010000202.1, on the reverse strand, counting down.
TCATGAATGGGAAAATTTATATTTGAAAGAAAGTACTGTTATCTGTAACTTTTGAGATCATGTAATACATATCATGGAAATATAAAAAAAATGAGTGAAGTAGCTTTAGTGCATGCAAAAGGGCTTAACTTCCTCCCTCTTGGTACAATTTTGGAGGAAGGGGAGTCGGCTGCAACTTAAATGGAAAAGAAATAATTAATCCCTCTAGCACTTAAGGAGTTATCGAGTTCTCATACCCTATTCCAATCACTTAAGCAAAACTGAGGAAAAGGTAATGTATTTGACATTTCAGCCATAAAACTATTACATAAACATCTTCCCAAAAGTGGCTTCTTACTCCTTCAGATATAACTTTATTTTTACAAAGTTGTGCAAAGCTAGACTTGCAACGTTGTGCACCATTTCTAGAAGCAGCTCAGTTCCATAAAACATTGGCCTCAGTAAGTTGACATTTCATTCATAAAATCAGTTATTACCTTGTCAGTTCTGCTTCCACGGCTAGCCCTTCCCCCACGTCCACGACCGCCTCTTCCACCTCTACCACCACGCCCAGGACGACCAAGATCCCCAAAATTGATCTCCAGTTGGGACGTGATATCATTTGCTGGCTTGCGGAAATGGTGATCCATTACAGAGTCCTCAGCATGAGACTATAACGAAATCAAGTAATTCAGGTTTAACTGGTATGGCTTAAAATTGATTTTCATTCAAAAACAGAAAATTATATAGCACTTTATTCATATTACTTACACTAGTAGGCTGCAAACCAGACAAATCAACATTAGAATGGAACGTGAACCACATTTGAATATAGACCAATGCGTGTCAAAACTGCATTTTTAATAGGTGAAGTTATGGAATCCTATAATTATTATACTCTCTGAAATATTATGCCAGAACTCCAGCCTGGAGTTCTGGATTTGCAGAGAAGATTCAATTACCTAGATATAAAGCAAACGAATCAGAACACACAAAACTATACACTTGATTAAAAATTGTCCTATCTTCTAGAGATCAAACATAGTTAAAAGAAAATGCCAGATCTCAATATCAACTGATACCAAGCATACATTATATTTAAAATAGTTGACTTTACGGAAACCATCTTGTCCATACTTCTGGGCAAAATCCCATTCCAGCTCACTGTGATGAGATTGCCCCAGAGCACATTTATATATACATAATATACAAGCAAACCATAACCACGCAAAATTATACACTTAAAATTCAAATAAAATGGGAGCCTTATAATCAGAGGAGTGCAAAAACTGCTATCATCCCTATAATATCATTTAGAACTTGAAGCATACTATTCTGTGAATGGGAGAACACAAAGTCTGCCAATATGCATTGGGTTGAAATAGTTTCAGCTACATAAGCCACAACAAACTACTTGAACAGGAAAAGCAGATGCTGTGACAATGTTATATAGTACTATTCCTTAGCAGTTGTCACTGAATACGTCTAATAATGAAAAAGGAACATAGATCAACCTACCAATAACTGGAATCAAATACTGAAATCCCTTCAGAATTTTTTTCTTCAGGAAAAAAAATCGGAGTATTGCCATGGATGTATACAGTCATCTTGATAAAAATATGGGCTTGAGAAACTAAAATTATTTGAACTTGTGGGCAAGCAGGCTGGCACAAAAAGGAACAAATGCTGATTGGTCAGCAATCAAGCTGGTTACAAAAAAGGTATTAACGAATTCATCAACATCTTTAACATTTTCAATGGTTTTCTTTAAAAATATCTTCAGATTTGAGAGAGTTGTAGAGAGTTCCTTATTCATTAGGTAAAGATAAGCCATAAAGTACCTCATTAGTCTCCAGCTGACTCCCCTGCATTTCTGACACCCCCTTTGTCTGAAGCAAGTTGTACGTCAATGGGCAAGGAATAAAAACAAAAGAAAGATAATGAGACTCCCACATGTGAATATGTATATACATGAGTAACTATTCTACAATTAACCAGGCAAAAGTCTAGGATGCAAGATGCAGGTAGTACTCGACTTATGACCATAATTGAGCCCAAAATTTCTGTTGTAAGCAAGACAGTTAAGTGAGATTTTGCCCTATTTTACGACTTTTCTTGCCACAGTTAAATGAATCACTGCAGTTGTTAAGTTAGTAACACTGGCTTCCCCGTGGGCTTTGCTTGTCGGAAGGTAGCAAAAGGGGATCACGTGACCCCAGGACACTGCAACTGTCATAAACACGTGTCAGTTGCCAAGCATCTGAATTTTGATCACATGACCACTGGGATCCTGCAACAGTCATAACTGGGAAAAATGGTCACAAGTCCTTTTTTCAGTGCCGTTTGTCACCTCAAGGGTCACTAAACAAATGGTTGTAATTCGAGGACTACCTATATTTAAACGTACAGCGAGAAAACCCCAAAACAGCAAGTAAAGAGGATGTTATGGAATTAGGATTCAAGCCAGCATGTTTGGTAAAATTAATAGACATAAGCGTCGAGATCACTTATAGGAGAAAAAAAATGTCACTTCAGGGTTCTTGTGTTAAAGGAAGTGCCGAACTTTAAAATACAGCTTTAGATCACAATTCACATCGCTCTCATCCGTAAATTATCCCTAGTGAAAAGAATGGAGCTCATTTCTTTAAAAACAAACAAGGACTCAACTCTGCTCCTGAGAAACAGAGGAGCAAAGAAAAATAAAGAAACAAATAGTTCGATATTTTCGAGACGTTCTCATTTTAGCATCTCCAATAAACATACAGCTAGTCCTCAACTAACGACAAAATTGAGCCCAACATTTCTGTTGTTATGCAATACCAGTTATGTGAGTTTTGCCCCATTTTACATTTCTTGCCACAGCTGGTAAGTGAATCACTGTTAGTAACGTGATTGTTAAATGAATCTGGCTTCCCCATTGACTTTGGTTGTCAGAAGGTCATAAAAGGGGATCACATGACTCGGGACACTGCAACCATCGTAAATACATGGCAGTTGCCCAGAGTACATATTTTGATCATGGGGCTACTGCAATGGTCGTAAGTATGAAAAATGATCATAAGTCACTTTTTTCAGTGCTGTAGTTAACTGAATTATCATTAAATGAATTGCTGTAAGTCAAGGACTACCTGTAGCTCTCCATAAAAAGGACAGGTAAAAAAAGCAGATTCACAGTGTTGCTTCGGACTGAAAGTGATCACAGTTAAGTAACGTGCAGAGAGCAATTAAATGCTCTTAAACTTTACAGAGCTTACTTTTCATGGAAACTTTAATACAATGCGTGTCTAAATAATTATTCAGTAAAGGACTGTTTCTGCACATTGTTCTAGGACTCAGAATTTATGTGCATAACCCACATCCCACCAGCAAACTGAATTTAAAAAAACTGGAATGTATTATCCATGTCTACCAGGCAAATATAACTTTTAGGGGCTCAAAGCCCCACTTTGTTTGCAGATAGGAAGAACAGGCACTGAAACACAAAAATGTGAAACCTAGGCAAAAGTTAACACTGATTTCATTTACATTTATTATGTTACATTCTCTAGTCATGTATTAATCATTTCTTTCTTCCTGACATATTATAAGCTAATGTTAGGTGATTTTTTTTAGAGAGTCTATGAGGGCTACTACACACAAGGCTAAACACTGGAGTATTACAATGCAAGATTTTGCTCATTGGGTTTTTAATTTTTTCAACTGCAAAAGATATAAAATTGTGTTTCAAAGTAAAATGGACAATATTTAGTTAACCAAATATCTGTTCGTTTCTGAAATCAGATTTAGAAAATATATGGTTACATTGTCTTAAGCCAATTACTCTTATATGTATAAATATACAATAAAAATAATTTGTACTTACCTCCTCACTCTTTGACTTGTGCAGAACAAAGCCTTTTTTCCATTGTCCATCAGCACCTTCATTTGGTTTACGGATGTTGAATTCGACTTTTGCACGATCCTTATTCTGAATAGCTTTCCATTCATCAAGAGTCATTTCTTTAGGACCTTCTTCCTTAACTTCTTCTACTTCATTTTCCCTATGATAAATATGAACGTCAAGCACTTAATTAATACACACACAGTTTCCAAGGGGTGAAATCCAAACACAAGGGAAAAAAATTGGAAAAACACCTAAAAAAGCATATACAGCCTGAATATATTTTTCCCACAAAATTTTATTCTGATGATGAAATGTTGCTATTACTTCTTTCAATTTTATTATCAGCCATACCTTTCAAGTTCAAAAACAATGGTTGATACTATGGAAACTTTGCTGTTGTCTGACCTTGGTTGTTTGCTTGCAAACATTTCATTACCCAACTAGTGCACTGGGTTTAGTCAGGTAATAAAATGTCTGCAAGCAAACAACCAAGCTTAGAGAGCACCAAGGACTCCACAGTTCAATCCCGAGTTACATATATTCTCTTGGAATGCTTGATATGTAGCATCCTGATTTACTCATTACAGATAAATACAGTGCTGACCACTAGCTACAAACTAGAAGTTCCATACTATTGAAGTAAAAATTGAAGAATTGCCCACAATCATTCTTAATTTCCATTTACATCCTTTATAATTACAAGTCCAGAAATAATTATTCTTTTGAAGTAGAGGTATATTTTATTCACTCCCCCCCCCCAAGTTCTTCCCATTTTATGTGTACTAATTTCTGCTCTATGCCCTTGAGACAGAGTATTCACTAAATCATACAAAGCAAAAGTATGGTACATTACTAGCCTTTTGGCTGAAATAGTTGTTACACTGTATCTGCTATAAAAGATACTCAGGATAGGTATATCATGACTTTTAAAAAGAATAAATATTCTGAATTGTAATACTTAGCCCACTGAACTAAACTACTTTAATACAAAATCATTATTCCAAGTTGCTTTTTAGCTGCAACTTTATCTCCCAGAGAAATTACTGAGATAACTAGAGCTATGAAACAGAAAAAGGCTCCAGTCCAAGTGGAGTAATGAGTAATATAAGCCACAGACTGAGTTCCATAATACAGGTGGCCCTCAGTTAACAGTTCAGTGACTGTTCAAACTTGTGATGGCATTGAACTAGTGGTACTTATGACCGGTCCTCTGAGTTCCATCCACTGAGGCATCCCCACTGCATCGTGGCCATAATCTGGGTGCCCAGCTCCTAATTATGATGTTGCAGCATCCGGTGAGTCAGATGGTTGCCATTTGTGATTTTCTTAGCCATTTCCCAACAATCAAAGTCATGGTGAAGCAGGCAGACTGGTCACAAATAGTGACATGTGACATCCTTGCTTAGCAATTCATATCTGTGAAACAGAGTTGTCTGCTAATTTGGCAAAACCAGATTGTTCACTGGATTGCTCAACCTAATAAAGAAGCTGAAGCTTTAATACTTTAAACACTTGATCAGATGACAAGTGTCATTGGATAAGACCCCAATATTTGGAAAAAACTGAACTTTTAAAAAGGCAACAGAAAAGGGCTAGTTAATATCACCAATGACACAAATGAACACTTACTAGAATTCACAGAAGCAAAAGTTAAAATACAATTCTGACAAAAGTGTACCCCATGATTTATGAACATTAAAAGCCACTAATAACAAAATCTTGCAGATTATGAAATTTGTTATCCAATTCCTTTATATACTATATATACACACACACAATATCAACAGTGAACCTGACTTGTGCATTGCACACAATACTACCTTCAACTGTCTATCCCACACAATCTGATTTTGTAAAAGGTTGCTAAGCATCTAATACTAGATTATTATTTTAAGTAATTACAAGAGCAATTTGGAACGCCTAAAGCTGCAAAATGGCAAGAAAGTCAATTAAAACATCTTATTTCACAATTTTATTTAGATGTATTAACAGCATATAAATTCCTGCATTATAATCAAACAGAATTAGACTTTGGGTGATTTGAAATTACACTATTTTTTTTTCAAATAAACAATTAAAGGATATCAATATGATAATGCTAATTATTTGCAAGGATTATGAAATAAAGTTCAGGGAATATTTATATTTTATCATACCTATATTATTCAAGGCAGCATTTTGCAAGATTATGTATGTTTCTTATGATCTTACAATGATGCTAATTTAACAAAATACTGTTTTAAAAGTCTGGGTACAAACTTATGTTTTGATTTATAATAGGTGGCAAAGGAAATCACCTTATCAATTAACTTTCATTTTAGTTCAGTACCTGTTAAATCTTATGTGTTACAAATTTAAAAGTAAAATGTAATTTTGAATTATATACCAAAAATTGGGTATCAATCACCATGATTTATCAAGGGGGGAGGGGGAGAAACAAGAGAAGTATTTTAATATTGGAAAGGCAGTGTAACTAATATTGAACAAAAACACGTGTTAACTTTCTGCTGATGAACTGGCTCCATATTAATGTGCAGTAAAGATTCATTATTCTATTTTTATTATTTTTTGTGGTCAAGATTTCATGGTGTATTTAAATATCAGGTGAATGATTTCCTCTATATGTAATATGTCTTGCATCTTTTTAATGTTTTCTTCTTTTTTCTATGTATTAAAGCAATAACAAATGAAGGGCACTAAAACTGCTTTCGGTAGAGCATTTTGTGATTTGTACGTACATCCACATTAATAACAGAGATACTCTAAACAGTGAGTCTATGCACAATAGTAGCAAGGCTAAGTTTTAAATGCATCCTCACTTTACAACCCTTTTTAAAACTGCTAATTTCTAATTTGGCAGAAGACTTCATTCAAAACTACAGGTAGTCTTGACTTATTATGGCAATTAGGACCGGAAATTCTGTTGCTAAATGATGTACAGCGCAGTGCATTACTTAACAACAGCAATCACCCGGCAGTCCCACTTGTTAACCAACAGCCAAGTCATTAGACAAGGCAGTTTCCTGCCAGTTTCCCCATAACAAAAATAAATGGGGAAGCCTGCAGAAAATCTCAGGCCAACAAAGGGATAAGTAGCTGTTGCTGAGCAGGGGAGGAGGGGGTCCAGGAGAGGCATGATATAGGCTGGGGAGAGGCTGCCAGGGAGGCACAGCACGAGTACAGAGAGGATGGGGAAAGATCCGCAGGTGGAGGAAATTTACTCCAGCAACCTGGCAGCTTCCCTGCTGGCTTCCCCATTTTATTTCTGACAGGCAGGAAAGATTGCAAATGGTGATCACATGGTCACAGGGCCTGCAATTGGTCATAAGTGTGAACTGGTTGCAAGTGCGCAGATCATAATCATGTGACCGTGGGATGTCAGTATGGCTGGAACTCCAAGGAGCAGTTATAAACATCTGTTCAGCGCTGCGATAGCTTTGAATGGTCGCAGAACAAATGGTCATAGGTCAAGATTATCTGCTCATCAATTTAAATGTTACTCAGAGGATATTTTGGGAACTGGTTATAGCACACATAATTGTAATACATATAGCAGAGTGAACAACCTGTTTAGGATACTGGCAACACTATTTTTCCCCTCTTCAGCCACTTAGAAATGCATTTTCAGCCTCTTTTTCCTTGATTCTTCACATATTAAAACAGTAGTATCCCTGCTTTAATGCCAGAAGCTTAATGAATCTTTTTATTGCTTAGTTAGAAATGGAGAGTTGTGTTTTGGTTGTTTGCTGCCATATGGGATCTTCATCCTGAAATAAGTCTGTACCATAACTGAGGGTTCTATTTTTTCCCCAACATAAATGTCAAAAACACTAGATATGATCAACTTATATAAGACAGTTTAAATACAGATAGTCCCCATTTTACAACTACTTATTCAATAAACTTTGGGAGTTACAATGGTGCTGACTGAGAGGGACTTAAAAGCGATCCTCAGTTACGATTCTTGCAATTGGTCTGCACTTAATATCGCAGCATCCTACGGTCACATAATCACCATTTGCAATCTTCAATGCTGGCTTCCAACAACCAAAGTCAAAAGCTACATCAACACAATCTTGCAAGTTTAAAGGTACAAACTTCCCACTGCTATCTTTAACTTTTAACCACCATCTGATCAATTAGACCAGGAGTCTTCAAACTTGGCCCTTTTATGACTTGTGGACTTCAACTCCCAGAATTCCTCAGCCAGGCACGCTGGCTGAGGAATACTGGGAGTTGAAGTCCACAAGTCATAAAAGGGCCAAGTTTGAACACCCCCAAATTAGACCATCCCTAAGTTTCTTCCTCTGCCTATTAAGCCATTGGGGACTCCCTCTTCTCTTGTCCGATTGTTTCCTAGGCAGCATCTCTTTCCCCAAGATCATTCATGCATTCCAAGGTCAGCACAAAGAAATCATCACTAACTTAATTTTGTTTAGGTGATAAAAAAAACCTAACAATTTAATATTTACTTATTTTCTGAGTCAGCAGGGGGGTGTTCCTCTCCTTCTGGTGTTTCCTCTGTCGCATGTGATTGATCCAAGTCACTATAGAGTTTAAAATAAAAGTTATTGTTTCTAATTAGTACTTCTAACATACTTGCCAAAACAAAGTTTAAATTTATGAAAAATTGTAAGGTCCTTCTCAAAGTTCAAATTTTTCCCAAATAAATATATTCCTTTGTTTTCTAAAAATATATACCCTAATAAAATATAGGTGAGATTATGAAGTTTAGCAGGCATATTTTTGGCACCAGCCTCAAAATGCTAAGACTGAAAAATGATAATTTCTATTCTATTGCATAATATTAGGTTTTCAAAAAGATTTATACTCCTTTCATCATGACTACTGCTTTCTAGCTAAGGATGCAGAACATTAAACATAATTTCTGCATTTTCATTATGTCATCTTGTAATCTTAAGCTATGTATAATTTTGCTTATAATTTATATTTATTCTAAATATAAGCTTAAAATAAAATACTAACGTCAGTTCATCTTTGACAGTTCCCCAGTTGTGCGATCCGCTCCCACCACGCTTGTCTTCGTGCTTTAGACCACTGAAATGTGAATGTGAAAGAGAACTAACAAAACTGAGTTAACACAATAGTGCTGGGATACAGAAATTCAAAGGCAAATTTGCAAAATATTTGAATAGAATATATTTTGAAAGAGAAGCTACTGAGTTTTAAAGACTTACGATCTGTCGCTTCCACTATGCCTATCAAATTCACGTTTGCCTCTAGAGTCAAAGCCATCTCCTCTGCCCATTCCACGTCCTCTTCCACCACGACCACCTCTTCCAAGACCACCACGACCACGCATAGGACGATCAATAATGGGTCTATTATAAAAGCAGAAATAGAATAGGGACTATATTAAGCCCCTTAAAACTGTTAATATGCTTTAAAAAGTATTGCCACAGTCTACTTGGAAATTAAGTGACTCACAATATTTTAATTAAAATGTATGAAGAAACCTGTTTTTCTAAAAGCAAATATTCTGTGTTTCCTAATTAAGTTACTTTGAATTACATTCAACAACAGGTTAATTTGCTGATTCCCTAACACACAATCATCCCCCTCTAAACCATCTTAAAATGTACAATCCTTACTTATCAACAGAAAATTCTCCTCCTTCACCCTTCTCTTCGGCAGGTTTATCAAATCGTCGTTCACGAGGAGGCCGTCTCTCCTGCCTCCTCTCAATAGGCTTGCCCTCTCCCTGAGGCTGTTGCTGATCAGGCCTTCTGCCAATTCGTCTTATCCCTAAAATAGAAGGGAATCTGCATCAGTAAATTATTTACTGATCTCCACCAAGCAACTGGTATTCTTTAACACATAGGTATTATTAACATGTAATAAACAATCGTTTTCTGAAAGAAGACTGTATTGTATAGCTGATTTTGCTAGCAGTTCTTACAATTATCTTATAGGAATTGTGGTCAAACTAGCTCTACAGGTATTTATAATCCTTCAAGCTACAAGCTGGAAAAGCTAAAATTAATCTCATACACATATGAAACAATAATTATTGAAGTATTCATTCTCGTTTCCATTAAATAAAATTCCCAACTAGTATTCTTTAGTGAAACAATCAAGTTACTTGTTTCCCTAATTGCAGTCTTGCATACTGGAATAGTTTGCAAAAGATTTATTTTGGGAGAGATCAGTCTAATTCCAGAATATTTTCTCTTTATTTAAGAAAATAGTGAGATTTAATTAAGTTAATCTGATCAATAATTTCTATTTCAGAAATCTTTATAGGATGTGGAGAATCAGTTACAATTAGGAAATGGGACAGCCACCATTTCTTACTATGCTTTAATACTTATCAAGTTGTTATAACAGAAAGTAGATGTTTGCTTATAGAGTGATAAGGAAGCTGGAAATATGACTTCATAGAAATAATTATCTCTGTAGTAATGCACTAATCTGCTGCAGTAATCCCCTCCCAACATGCAACATTCTGCAACTGAACACACTAGATCTCAGCATGCAATATATTTTATTCTTTGCCTGGGAGCTGTCAAGAGTGCCAGTAATTCCTGCACAATAATTCCGCCACACTGCTTGAAACCAACTGGCTAACTAACAGTGCCAAAGTTTCATTCAAACAAAGAAACAGAAATGATTTTTATATTAAAAGTTGGCTTTTCCTCATCCTGAGAACAATGGTGGCTTCAAATAATACTATCGTTGGCAAAATATTATGGGCTATAAATCCACTCATATATTATAAATTGGATTCAAAAGTTCTGCTGAATGCTAAACCAAGGAGTTCTAAAACTGTCACATATATCACGATATAAAACAATTCTAAGTTGTTAGAAGGAGAACAAGAAATATCAGTAAAATATTGCTTATGAAAACTATTCGCCATACCTAATACTCAGAGGCACAGCCTGAACAGGATGTGTTGAAAGAGAAATGTCCAAGAATCCCAGAATCCGAAACAGGGTTATCATTAGTGACTATATCTTTTAATATGGTACGCCTGCATTTCAGACCAAGCCAAGTCCTGAAGCTACACACTATTACTTCTGATTAAAGGGTGCCAGTTAATGCTTGACACTGAACTTCACACCTATCTAGTCACCATTATGTGTGAGGTATTCCTTGGCTTTCCCCTCACTTTTAATCAGGTCAAGTTTACTTTTCTCTTGTCACTTTGAATCCAAAGAAATTGGAAAGCATTTCTTAGTTGCCTTGCCAAGGCATACTAGCTTTCTGAAGGACTATACTGCCTTTTTGCTTTAGTTCCTGACTAATGCTTTAGACATAATTTATCTTTTATCTCAGTTGGATTAAAATTGAATTAATTTAGTCTGGATCCAAGGCCAAGCCTATAACTTTCACTGCTGCAACTGTTGTACAGAATAAAAGCAAAATAGTATTTTTGTCTTTGCTATTATTAATGGTGTTACATATATTGCATATCTGCTAGTAATATAAAGATATTCTATTAGATGGTATAAATGAAACCATTTTCATGAAGCTCAACTGAGCATTTTACATTTAATGAACACTTATTAGACATTCATAAACTGCATCATGCACATCCAATCATATGTAACAGGTACCTCAAAATCTGGATATACAACAAACTTTTTCAATAATGTTCAGAACAATCCCAATCACTGGATAAAAATACGCAGGTGAAATAAACTTCATATAAATGAACATTTCGCTTTCAAGTGCCTAAATTATAGTTGCATTCTGATTCAATTAGAATAGCTCATCTAATGAACAATCATTATACTGAATTTTTATAGAGCCATGTAAGGTTATTGAATCTATATTAAATTGGCTAGATTTAATGCTCATAAGCAGAACCTACTTACTATATTACAAATAATATTACCATTAATATCCTACTCTTTTCTACAATGCCTAGAAATTATGCTGTAATTTTCATACTACAGAAATATATGCAAAGTATCTGTATATAACCTTAAATACAACTATACTCTTCAAGGGGAATTTACAACCCATTATGAAAATAAGATGATTTATTTTTCTTCATTCATCTATTGCCACTATTCTACCATCTTTAAAGTTACCATAGAATTCAGCATGTAAGCCTGTCCTTTGCCTTCTCTACCATTTGGAGATGTCTATAAGATGATTTATACAAAGAAAAAAACTACTTCTTTAAAAAAAATCTTTTCTGAAATTATTTAGGTGCTATTTATATTTCACCCAACTGTACAAGGATTGTCCCCATTATGTATACTTTTATCTAACAAAGGCAGCTTTTGTAACATAATCCTTTTACTATAGTTACTGTCAAAGTAAAAATGGATTGTCATAAAATGGGTTTCTATCAGACTATCATATGTGAAAATAGGCAAAGCTTTGAAAGAACATATAATCCAAACTTTTAAAAACAAGTGGGATTCAAACAGATCAGTTCTGTATCAAAAAAATCCTCAAAAGTTTATGTAGACTGACCCGAAATTCTCCAAAAATAGACATCTCCATAAGTGTATGGAGTTTGCATAAAAATCTAGATAAAAACAAAAATATACTTTTATTTCTTCAAATTACAAGTAGAAACTCCAAGGAATGTTGAATCAAGGCAATTACACAAGTATTAATGTTGAACTGCCATATTGTTGCAAAGTTATCAACCCAACTTTTCTAAATTAAATGTCTTACTCATGAAAATTTTCAAGCAGTAGAATGTACAGCTATCCAACAGAGGCTGCAAAACTCCTGACAGCCAGTAGATGGCAGTAAAGGTATGCTGAAAACTAAGCCTTTTGTAATTGTCTCTGTCTTGTAGTCTTTACATCATAGCCCCCAATTTCATATTCAAATACTATCAGAGAACTACAAAAAAAAATTGCTTCTGGCAATTTCTATAACCATTGAAAAACACCCAGATTAAAGTTTAAAACATTACAAATCTTGGTTTAGTATTTTAATAACTGTCTTATTCAAGAAGAATATTTTTACTATTTGAATATTTAAATATTCTCTGGAGTATACAAGACTGTTAAATAAATTTAAGAACAATATATTTCAATTACTAATCTCATAATCACCTCCTACTCCTATTGCCTGTACTAATCTAACTTTCTCTTCTGCAACTGCCAGTGCAGGTTGACTGGTGATGAGAATTGTGCTCCATTACACAGGACACTTGACTGATAACTATTAAATAATCTTTAAGATTATTTAACATATATTATAAGCAAAAACATTTTTTGTAATCAAGGTACATTTAAAGCAATCAAGTTACATATCATAAATTTTCTTCCCACTACACGGTATAGCATGGTGCCATTAAAAATATTACCCTGCTTGTCTCCTGCTTAAAGTTCATATAGTAAGGCTAAAACCATATAATTAGCACTATTTAATCAATATTCTCAAAGAGCACCTTTTATTTCCTTTAAAGAGGTATTTTATTAAGTAAAAAGCACAGTGAAATTTAACACTTTTAGTCCATTTTATTTACACACAGTTGCAAAATGTTTAAACAATGGTCCACAGATCCCAGCCTTTCACCTTAAAAAAAAGCCCCAATTCTATGGATACAGTCAAATCAAGAAAACAAGGCAAAACAAACAATAGATTCAATCAGCTTTGACGGGAGAAATTAAAAAAAAAAAAAGCCAGCAACGTGGAAAATCTTTAACAAGTTACAGTCCAGAATCCAAGGCAGTCATTTCACCTCAACAGTTCCATTTTGTCTATTCGTTCAGCCTGTAAGTAGGCGGCAGCAGACAACCGAAGTCAAACGACCAGCCCAGCAACACGCGGGATATGCACGTGGCCCAGGTACAAATGGACTCAACTTAGTTCCTCCCAAACCCCGTGTCCAGCGGGTTGCCGCCGCCGCTGCTGCTTCTACGGGGGCACCGGCAGGATTACTAAACTTGAGAGGCCAGAATCGCCCTCCATTTCTCAAGCCACCATTCCCAAGATTGGAAAGTGTCTCCCCCCCCCCCCCCGAGCCTTTGCAGGCCTTGCCGGGGCCATCCCACCGCGAGGAGAAACCCAACCTCGGCGCCCGCCCTTCGGCAACGCTGCTGCTGCTGCTGCATCCCCCGCGAACAGAGAACGTGGAGGGCTCGCCTAATGAGCTCGCGCGGCTGCACCAGGCGCGCTTCCCACGACGGCCGGTCAACACCAGGAGGGCCCATTCTGGACAGGGTGGAGCTCGAGGCAGGCAGGCAGGCAGGCAGGCACGCCATGCCCTCCACGTGAGGGAGACGGGCACCTCTCTCCTGGAAGGCTGCCTCAGGCCAGACAAGCGGGAAAAGAGGGGAGGGGGTCCCGCTCCAGCACCACGTGCTAGGTGGAAGGGGGGGAAGAGACCTGCTACTGACGGGGGGAGGCTCGGCTGCTTCTCTCCGCCCGCCCGATAGAAACGCTGACCTTGTGGGGAGCCCTACTCGTCTCCCGCCGCCGCCTCCCGCCGAAGAGAAGAGCGGCCTGCCACTCACCTTCCTTCCTGAGAGGCGCGGAGCCAGGCTGCCCGCCTCCATCCTCTCTCCGGTCCCCAGCGCCTCCGGGCCCAGTCGAAGAGGCGAAGGGCGGCAGCGGGTTTTTGCGCTCCTTCTGAGATTCCCTGCGCAGCTGCTTCGCCGCGCTGCCGCTCCCTCCGCCGGAGCCGACCTGGCCCGAGCCGCCGCCTGAGGATGAGTTAGCTTGGGCCGCCTGCCCGCCTCCGCGGCTGCCTTGGTGGCCGCCGCCGCCGCCCCCACCAGTGCTCTCTTTCTTGCGGCTCTCGGCCGCCTGGATCACCTCGAAAGGGTCGGATTCGTCGTCCAAGAGCTGGTCAAAGCGGTTGGTGACGACGCAACCGAAGCCTTCCTGCAGGTGTCCGGGCATGATGGACCCCTTTGGGTGGGATCCTCCTCCGATGCTGCCCAGGCCCCGGCCCACCCCCTACGTGCTTCTTTGCTGCCCACACAAGATGGCCGGCCCCCACAGAAACTCGCTTCTCTTCCGGCGAAAGCGACATCCGGGAAACAGAACTAGACGCCGCCAGCTCTCGTAGAGGATCTTGGGAACTGAAGGCTGAACTCCCCGTCTGTAAGAATAACCGGTCCTTGGCAAAAAGAAAGACCACAATTCCCAGCAGGCATCACGAAGCAAAGAAATAAGGCGGTGAAGTCTTGTTTCCCGAGGCAATCTCTTCCCTCAGAATGTGTTCAGCGAAACAGTTTTTTTTTTAAACTTGAGAAGACATGGCATTCATTTCCCTTCTTTCCTCCTTAAAGTGCATTGTCTTAAATGAAACAAAGTAAAAGACCCAGTTTGCTGAAAACCTGAAAAGTCAACGATTCAAGGCTTGGGCTTATAGGACACATTAATGCATGACTGACTGAATTAACCCAATTATATGGGTTTGAGCAACCCTCTGAACCTAAAAGGAACCGTAACGGCTATATCTAAATTACAATCCTCAGTCACAAACTAGCCACTTACATTTTAGTTTAACATGTGAATTCTGCTCAATTCGTTTAAGAAAATATACTTAACGCCGCATTACACATGATTTTGCTATAGGTATATAAAAGCCATTTTCTGCACTCAGAGCTATAAATACAGATATTACCAATATTTCTGAATGTACTTCTTATACAGAACAAACAGAGAAGGAAAATGTTCCTTTCTCTAGCCCTATCCACTGGGCTTTTCTGTTTTTTTGACATGTAAAAACTAGCATTATGAGGAAACCCAAGTTTGCAGTACAATTGTAAATGTGTGTAGGATTGCACTGTAGCTAATAGCTTCATACTATTAAATTATGCTGTGCTGACAAACAGGACAGTTGTAGTCCCTCGTATTTTTTCAGTACATTCTTGTCTCCAGAAGATCTTAGAGCTGCAACCATTTTGAAGTTCCACAATATACTTAGTAACATGGATTAGAAAATACACATGACCTCAACATAGAACAAAATTGTTTATTTTATCTCATTTAAACTACAATTTGAGATTAACAAATAATTAATCCTTTATGTGTTTCACAGTTTTCAACTATGTTGCCTTCTATAAGATAAACAGCTCCCACAGAAATTCAGAGCCACAGATCTTACAAGGCAACTCAAACTATGCAGGCATACATTTGTTCTGCTTAAACTGACAGGCTGTACTGTATTCCATATTGAAACACAGGCTAGATAGAAAGTCAGTGGTTAAGCCACCAGACTACACCACATAATTGTAGGAATGTTTGTGTTGGGAAGACTTTGAATACTCCACTGAACCCTGAGTTAGAAAAATCCAAAGTCAGCTGGCCTTAGCTACATGTTGGGGATGAGAAGAAGGCTGCATCTTGTAAGAACAGTTAGCCAACTACAGTATCCTCAAACCAAACATCAAGAGATTTGTAGACTTGCCCATAATGTGCAGAGATGTCTGGGGCAATATCAAATAGGTCACGGCAGAACTTTTATGCATTTTGTCAAACAACTAGTATTGCAATTGATTAATTCTTAAAAGTTGGGTTCTGCACAAGCTTCATTTAAAATGCATGCCAAAACACTAATCTAAATGCACTCTAGGGAATGAGGGATGAGAAGCTGTGTTTATGAGTCTTAACAGACAAATGAGCTCATGCAAAACTGAATAGTACAGTATATAAAAATGGACATAATGTGCTCCAAGGATCTTGGGACTTTCAAATGTTTTTGATTATTACAGCCTCCATCTGTCCCAGTTGCACAGAAATCAGAAGATATTTTGAAAATGATAACCCAAAATGTATAGAGGATATCAATTACCTGAACTTGCTTTAGACTGTGTTGGCTAACAAAAAGCAGAGCTGCACAGCTTCGCTGAAATGCTCTCACTTAGTCTGTGAGCTGGAAGAAGAGTTTGCCGGCATAAATTCTGGTGCCATCACCACTGAGCCCTATTCTGCCACAGTAGCAAGGTGAGAGAGGTTGGTGTCCTGTTTTCATTTGGGACAAGAGAAAGAAGATGATTAATGGATTCCCAGGTTTCATTCCTTTCCCCATCTATGAGTGGGGGAAAACAACTGCCAGTTGATCTCCTTAACCTAAAGAAAAGCATTGAAAAAGGGCAAATTCAAGTCCCTGGATGTATCATCAACTACAGCATCTACGAAGGGAACAAGTTTCTCTCTCGGCCAAAAACTGTCTTCAGGGAAGAAGGAATACAACGTGAGTTTGGAGCAGCTAAAGACAACTTTAAGCTGCTTTGGCTTTGGGCTGGAGATGAGATGAGATGACAGCAATGTTGTGAGGACATGTCACTTTAAAATGGTTACTGGCGCATGGTGCAGCAGGAGGGACATGAAAATGAATCCAAGTATTTTTCCAGTTAACATTAACACAAATACTTAATATAGCTACTATTCTTAAGGCAGAACTATTTCATCTTCCAGAAAAGGATTTGCCATTATAATAGATTATTTTTCCATTAGTTTGCCAACAAATTTGTTCTCATATGTTGGAGCATTCTCTAGGTATGTATGGTGGGAGTTAAAAGAAGAGTGAAAATAAATTCTACTAAAAGAATAATATTTATAACATGGCCCAGCTATTGGATATCAACAGTAATCATAATATTTCCTCTGGCTACTTTGCTTAAATTTCAGGTGGTCTTCATTTAGCAACTGTCTCATTTAGTTACCGTTCATGGTGTTGATGAAAAAGTAGCTTTGGACCACTCCTTACATTTATGAACTTCGCAGATCAGTAAAGCAAAGGAAAGATCATAAGCACAATTATAGTTTCACTTGCAACCATTTCAGTTAATGACCAAGTTGGTGGTCCCAATTATGGTTGCTAAACAGGACTACGGTATTGAGGAATTACATTTTTATTGTATAAATTGAATTGGGTTATAATCTTATCTCTTTGAACAAGTATCTTTTTAAAAAATGCATATTTTATATTTTAAAAACTTAAATGTTTTATGAATTTTGCTTTTTAATTGTAATTTAGTTCACATGTTAACTTACATTTTTTGTTGTTACATGGTTGTCATAAAAAGTAAATATAGACCATTCACTAGGTGAATACTTAGATTCATCTAGTAAGTCTTATAAAATAATGGTATGATTTCATTATAGCCTTTTCTGACACTATTAAAACAGTTTAGATGAGATAATGTTTCCATTTTTCTACTATCTAATATATGTATTAATATTGTTATATTTACAACTGATGTTTTATTGTCCTGTTTATTACCCTATGGTACTCTATATACTAAAGTTAATTGGAATTTAGACTTTGCTCTTTAGTAATTCTGTACAAAAGTGGAAAGCAATATCTGTCACTTCTGGGTTTTAGTTGTCTGTTTTATTTCCAAGTACTGATTTTCTCCACTTTTATGCATATGTTTAGCCAATTTTATTTTACAACAGCTAGCAATTTGTGTTACAGTTTTTTGTAGCATGAACCATCAGGTTTACAAGCTATATAAAATTTTTGCTACTTTTCCTGTCATATTAACCTTCTTCTCATTAATTGCTTTACTCTTTTTCCAGTAGCTTTGCATGCTCTTTATCTGTTTTGGGATGCTTCCAGACAAGGTTTTTATTGTAGAGTCACAATGCTTTGCTCATGGAGTGCTTTAAGAAAGTTACCAAAGGCACTATGATTTATTTGTAACTAGTCTGTACTGTACCATCACATTTCTATCTTTTTTTTCTATCCATTAAACATACCATAATAATAATAATAATAATAATAATAATAATAATAATAATAATAATAATAATAATAATAATAATAATAATAATAATAATAATAATAATAATAATAATAATAATAATAAAGCAGAACAATGCCATTTTTAAGCATGTGGGTAAAGGAAATGTGAGACTGAGTCACTATGAAAGGAATTATTTCTGGAGAGATGTCTAGAGGTAGTTATGTTACTCTGCTGTAGCACAAAGCACGAAGGCATTTCTGACAACATAAAAAAAAACCAAATTCATTATTGCATATTTATGCATGACTTAAAAGCCCCTTGTGAATGCCCTGACCTTATCTAGCGCTGAGCAAATGTATATTCTACAGGACAAATTCTTTCCATTTTCCACGTTTTTTCTGTCCTCAGAAGCAAGATTCTACCCACCTCTGAGTAAGCACATCTAGATTATGGTTGTAAGGAGGAGCAGAACAGAACTTCATTTTCAATCAAAAACACAAAATAAAATTCCCTACTATTCTGAAGTTTGCATCCCTCTAATTTTTCCACTGAGTTCTGCAGTTAAAAATATGTATATTATTTTATTTCTATTCTTAACTTGTTATAGCACCAATTACTGAAGTTAGTTTGCCCAGAAAAGTGTATATTAATTTTAAAAAATAATGTACAAAAATACAGGGAATTCGGGAAAGTTTTTTAAAGGTCCATTAAAGAAATAATGCACATGTTTGGATAAATATGCCCTGAACAATGGACTTGATCTAGTTTGTTTTGGCTGCAAGGGAGAATGCAGCAATATTAATCAGTATATTTTAAAAGAAATGTTGACCTGTTGAGCTATAGAGAGGTTACTGCCTAAGAATGAGACCTGAAAAACCCAAGAGAACCCCACAATTTATTTTTATTTTTTTATTCATAACCCACCTTTACTATTTTCACAAATAATTCAGGGCGACAAACATATCCAACATACCTTCCTCCTCCTCTATTTTCCCCACAACCGCCACCCTATGAGGTGGGTTGGGCTGAAAGACAGGGACTGGCCCAAGGTCACCTAGCTGGCTTTCATGGTTAAGGCAGGACTAGAACTCACATTCTCCTGGTACATTCTCCTGGTATTTAGTCTGGTGCAGGGGTAGGCAACCGTGGCTCTTTTATGACTCGTGGACTTCAACTCCCAGAATTCCTGAGCCAGCATGCCTTAACCACTAGACCAAACACCTCTTACACTCTCACCAAACTATGGCTGATCAATGTTTATCTAGTAGCTACATCTGCACTTCACAAATCCGAATGACCACCAAAGGGAGGCCAAAAGATACAAAACTCTCTGCTGCCTTCAGGAGGTTGATTAGATTGATTGGCAAACCTCTGTCACAAAATTAGAAAGGAACATTGATCAAACTAGAGCAGACAAGTATCATCCCAACACATATTTAATATTGCTGGAGACTTGGAAGGATGACTGAAATTCAACTATCAATCACCAAAGGTGGCTTGCATTGTATCTACTTGCCACCCAACTATTTTCTGCAATACAGATAGTCCTTGACCTATTACCACAATCAAGCTCAAAATTTCGGTTGCTGAGTGAGACAGTTGTTAAGTGAGCTTTGCCTCATTTTATGACCTTTCTTGCCACAGTTGTTAAATGAATCACGGTAGCTGTTCAATTGGTAACACAATTGTTAAGTGACTCTGGCTTCCCCATTGACTTTGCTTGTCAGAAGGTCACAAAAGGTGATCACATGACCCCGGGGCATTCCAACCATCATAAATATGAGTCAGTTTGCCATGCACCTGAATTTTGATCACGTGATCATGGGGATGCTACAATGGTCGCAAACATGGGAAATCATCATATGTTATTTTTTACAGTACCATTGTATCTTTGCAAGGTCACTGAACGAACTGTTGTAAGTAGAGGACTACCTTGTATAAGCTTTGCTTCTTGTTTGGGGGAAAGACTAAGACATTGAAGCTGGTAGCTGAAGGAAGACTTCAGTCTTCCTGTTCCCTGCCATATAAATCTGCTATGGCAATTAGTGATGTTTCCCCCTTCCCCCCCCCCCACAGTTAGTGATGTTGGCCAAAGCTGGCATTTCAGCAAGTTCACAATGAATGCCAGCTCTTGCTTTGCTATCATATAGTTCAATTAATTATACTTAATTCACTGGGAAGCATCTGCCATTTTCTGGATTAAAAGAAAGCATTGGACTCAAACATTCCAGCCTTGTGACCACAAGCAATGTGATCTGAAATTTGCAGGGAAAATGAAAGAAACAAAGAAAGCCCTTATTTTTAAATTCAACCCCTTCCAGGGTTAGGAAGAAATCAGGAGAAAAAAATGGGAGAATTGTCAGCTTTGTAATCCATCCCTGATTTTTGGAATCGGCTGCAGCAGAAAAAAAACAGCTTCTATTTAGACCTGCGTTTTCTAGCTTTCCCTGATCCATCCAATTGTTTGTCCTAAAATGTTCCATATTTTCAATGTGCCTTGGAACTCAGGGTATTACTTGTGACTGAGATCAGATGCCACTGGCATAACCCCAAGTATTCACTTGATTTACGAAGAGGTAATCAGCAGCCTCAGAGCCAAATGCATCTTGCACCCTAACTTTCCAAAGTCCTTTGCACAGAATCAGTGCGTAAGTCATCAACATAGAAGTCGACCTTCTCTGTCAATTTTTCTGCTCCGGCTTTTCAAAATTAGAATCAACATTTTAATTTAATATGCTTTTGTATTGCTTTCCTATATTAAAATACATTATAATACCAAATTAAGTCATCTGACGTAAATCATATCCACAGTATGAATATGAAAAATGTGGACGGAGGAGTAAAATCAAAACCATTTGTAGAAGATATTGATGTAGGGAGGATCTGGATGAACAGATGGGTTTTCACTAGTGTCAAAAAGACATCATAAGTAAATATCTCCCAATATCAGAAAGAACTTCATAGAGTTAGCACTGCCAAGAAAGCCCACCGGCAAGTAACTACAACATGACGATCCAAAAATCATAGCACAAGCATCAAAAACACTTCTGATAATCTAGGAATCACTCGGGTTTAATATCATGAAAAGGAACATTCCCACAGCAAAAATCTGAACCTATCTTGAGGTGTAATAGGCTGTAGTTCAAAATCTTTAGAAGACCCCAAGTTGGAGAAGACTGATATAGTGATAAAGTGAGTTGATCAGCAGGAAAATTCTTTTACAATATTAGAGTTAATGTGAAGTTATAAACAAATTATGGGTGATATAAGTTTATAATGGATTAATACCACCATTTGTGTAGTATTAACTAAAATTCACAATGTGTTTCTTTGGAGAACATTAGCTCCAAATTAAAGCTCATTTCCAGCAAAATAAAAAATTGTTTTGTATATAATTTTCATTAAAACTTTTAAACAAGAAAAACTAACAGAAGCTAATATAAAGAAATAAGAGGCAAAAGAAAAAAGGGCAAGAAAAGAAGAAAAGTTGAAGAAAAACAGAAGAGAAAGAAAAAAGATACAAGGAAGCAGCTTCCAATATTCTTTACATCACTTATGAGTCCATTTTAACCTATCTAAAGTTACATCGCGTTACTTCTTGTTCTATAATCTATCTTGTCTAAACATCAAAACCATAAATCACAAATTCTTTTCCTTTTAAATTTTTACACAAAAATTCATCAATAAATGTTAGGTTAAAAAGAAAGGACTGCTTAACGATAGCCACAATGTCTGCTTTTATGTTCCTGCTGCAATTTGTTGATTGTGTTGTAAGGTTCTAGTGTGAACTGCATTTTTTTAAATGGGATGAGAAGGAAAGCAAACTTTACATAATGCTAGTTAATAAATAGTAAATAAAACACAGTGAAGATAACATCAGCAAAAAATGCAATACAATCCACTGAGAAAGAGAAATGGAATGGTCGGGTTGCATGAAAGCATAGAACCACGTTCCCCCTTCACAATACACAATGGCAGATACACATATCAGTGATTTACATTCTTAGCAGTCAGTTTTTCTTTTTCTTTCACTCCTTAGGCTTTAGCATAGCTGTTCTCGCCCTCACCTCCTTCCATCACAGGTAATATTTGACTTACGACCCTTATGTAACCTGGCATCATGATTGCAAATTATGAGGGTCCTAAAGCAGTCACGTGACTGACCCAATTTTACAATTTTGTGCAGCAGTCATTAAGCGAATACCATGGTTGTTAAATGAACCCACTGTTTGCTATGGGGAGTTTTTGCCCAAATCTGAAACACGTTTTTTTTTTGGCAAAAACATACATCACAGTCACATGACTGCAAGAGAGGTCAGCCATGGGAACTTTGGATCTGTGTTGAAAGAACTTTGGGGGGGGGGATCCATCATAACATCGAATGGTTGCTAAGAGAAGGGTTGTAAATTGAGGGCTATTTGTGTAAGAAGCAAAACAGACTCCCAAAATCCAGCCAGAGGCCGAAGCTTGTTTATTGCAAAAGCCCTTCAGCGTCAGAGTTTAATGATCAGTAGAAAACAGCATGTTTAAACAAACACTACGAGTTCCCTAACTAAACATTTTGTCAGTACCAAAATAGCATCTGATTACTTGCCTTTTTGGAGTAATTACTTTTGTGACCCTCCCGTATTTCTGGGCTATTTGACGAGCCCAGTTTTATCTATCCAGGGAAAATGGGGAGACCTGTGAAATATTTTGGTTTGGCACAGGTGCACTTCCCACCAAAGATTGGGAAAGTGATTAGAATTACAGCAGAATGGCAAATATATCGCTGTCCTTTCTCAAATGTCTCCTTTTCCACTTGCTTTCTCCACTTAGGATCGCCTGACATTCTCCTTTGGGGAGGGACGGGAGTTTTACTCAGGAAGAACACACAGTCAAAACTTTCTGCAACTCATGGCAATATTTCCATGCTTTTCTATTCTAATTCAATAGAAATTAAATAGATTTGTGGCTTTAACTGAGCAGGAATACAGAATGCTGGTGCATGCGTTTACATATTTGCCACCCATCTGTTTTGACCTTTTTCCCCCTTACTGAAGCATTCCTACTTTTTTAATCGAATCAATAATGCAAAACAGTTCAATACGTTCATATTTACGTTTCACTGGCAAGATGGAATACAGGTAGATCTTGACTTACAACCATTTGTTTAGTGACTATTCGAAGTTACCAGAACACTGAAAAAAGTGACTTAGGACCTTTTTTTACATTTACAGCTGTTGAGCATCCCCACGGTCACGTCTTCAAAACTCAGGCATCTGGCAAGTGGGATTTATTTATGAGAATTGTACTGTCCAGGGGTCATGTGATCACCCTTGTAACCTTCCCAGCAGGCTTCTGATAAACTAAGTCAATGGCAGAAGCCGGATTCACTGCATGATTCCCTTAACGACTGCATAGATTTGCTTAACAACTGTGGTAAAAAGATGGTAAAAAAAATGGGCCAAAAGTCACTTAACTGTCTTGTTTAGCAATGGAAACTTTGGGCTCAGTTGTGGTTGTAAGTCGAGAACTACCTTTAATAGCTACGTTTGGCTGCTTATCAAACAAAAGTAAGGCCATCTTTGTACTCTTCTATATTAAACCAGCTAAAGACTTAGATTGTCC
The DNA here is from genome assembly GCA_023970755.1 of Azemiops feae. Classification (NCBI taxonomy): domain Eukaryota; kingdom Metazoa; phylum Chordata; class Lepidosauria; order Squamata; family Viperidae; genus Azemiops; species Azemiops feae. The sequence goes on along the minus strand of JALGBA010000202.1, from coordinate 1,862,784 downwards.
AACGATTAAACAAATAAATGCAAATGAGGAAGTTGTTCAATTCTGCAGAATCTCCAGGAACATTCTTGCTGCGAAATGCAATGCAGTCTTCTATATGGTACATTGGCAAGCCTGCCATTAACTGCCAGCCTTTAGCTGTTGTTGCATCATTGGCAGCGAATTAAGGCTCATAAGGTGGGCAAGAATTTAAATAATTTCTGCTAGTGATGAATTCTGAACTCCTTTTAGACCAATTCTGCAATCTCCGGAATACATTGTTGAAACCTCTCCCTGGTGGAAGGACTTTTTTTTTCCTCAAGGAAAGTTGGTCAGTCAAGGTCAGGGGTCTTCAAACTTGGCCCTTTTATGACTTGTGGACTTCAACTCCCAGAATTCCTCAGCCAGCGTGCCTGGCTGAGGAATTCTGGGAGTTGAAGTCCACAAGTCATAAAAGGGCCAAGTTTGAAGACCCCTGGTCAAGGTCTTGAAGGAATGGCAAGTAATGACAAGTAATTTGCAGGAAAAAGTTCCTTAAGGACTTCCAGGAGCAGCTGCAAAGAATGGATGAATGTTCAGTTATTCATTATGTTTTTAATGGATCTTTGATAGCTAATTCTTTTTTCTTTTTTTTAAATTCTTTTCTGCATAGGATTATAGTTTCCTACTCCACTTGAAATATGTGATCTGCTGGTCAAAACATGTCATATCGAAAACCTGATTAAGAAACTCTATAAATTTCTGCTAAGATGGAAGATGGAAGAAGAACAAGTAAAAGAAACAATGATAGTGTGGGCAAAAAACTTTGGACATTCTATAGACCTAGAAGACTGGGAAAAGCTTTGGGAGAGAAATATTAAACTTACTAAAGCAGCTTCATATAAAGAGAATCTATATAAAATGTTTTATAGATGGCATATGACACCAGTTAGATTAGCAAAAATATTTAAAAATGTATCGAATATCTGTTGGAAATGTAAACAAAAACCAGGTACTTACTATCATATCCGGTGGATATGTCCTAATGCAAAGAAATTTTGGTTCAAGATTCATAGATGGCTGGAAAAGATGACTAAAATACAGATAGAATTTAAGCCAGAACTGTTTTTCTTAGGAATATTAGGACTTAATTATGGAAAAGAGAATGAATATTTAATATTACATGTATTGACAGCGGCGAGAATTGCATTTACCCAATTTTGGAAAAATGAAAATCTACCACCTGACCAGATTATAATTATGAAAATTTTAGAATGTGCAGAAATGGATATGTTAACTTTAGAGACTAAAGAGAAAGAAGATTCAGTGTATTTTAAAACATGGGAAAAATTTTATCAATGGCTAGCATTACGTTAGAGCGGAAAGGATTGTGAAGTTTAACAGGATGAATGATATTTACTAACTAAGCTTTATTTCTATGATTATTGTTACTATCAGTGATTATAACTGTTTAGTATTATATTAACTACTGTTATTCAATATTTGTACCCGGACGATAGCCCACTTGCTAAAGCGTTGAATTTTTCGTGGGGAGCAACCCCACTATTGTATCTACCCCTACCCTTACCCCAACCCCATTCCCCAACCCCACCCATCACCCGTACCAACCCTATCCTTTCCCTACCCTCATAAAACCTAATAAAATATTTAACTTTAAAAAAAAAGCATGTCATATAGCCCATAACAATATTAATACAGCCTATAACATTCCCTGTACTATATCACTAATTAGCAAACTCATTGCTAATGACTGTATAAGACCTAGTACACATAACAGAGGTGGTGACAGTATTTTTTTAAAAAAATGGTTATATATTTGTGTCACAGTTGGAAAGAGAGAAAGCAAGTTCTATGAAAACATCCTTTATATGTCACTGGTGATCCGTCTGCATCCACCTGTACTAAGTATGAGAACTTCTTGTATTAGTAAACGGTGTGTTTCTTTTAACATTTAAGTACTGAATTTTCAACAACGACAAAAGCATTCTGTTCCCCATCACTAGCCAAGAGTTCAGATGAGTAACCATTTTGGGAATGTTACGTTTAAACCCCTGTATACATTTTGAAGTGGCTACAATTTGACAGTTACAGTAATGATTTTTTTTTTTAATATAAGTGCTGTTTTTTCCCCCACCAATTCACTTACGACTGAATACATCTTTTGTTGCTTTGGCATAGTTCTTCAGCTGTAAATATAGGGTATATAGGGTAGTTGTTGCTCATAGCAAAGTAAGCATCTAGCAAACCTTAAAGAATGTTTAAGCAACCATAAGCAATGTGGCACAAACACATAACCCTTTTTTTAAAAAATTCCATGTGATATCTTCTCATGTCATTGCTTCTGTTATGTGTACAAGAGCCAGGTCTTATACAATCAGTGGTAATAAGCTTGCTACTTCGTATTATTGTATAGTTAGTAAATTAGTTATGCACCGTGAAGAGAGAGCAAGTCTTAAGAAGTAATTTTCTTACAAGCTGGAGCTAAAAACTTCAGAACCTTCAGTCAATTTCTAAAGCACCGAGGCTCCCTACAATAAAGTTATTGCATTAATCACTATTTAGTGTTCGGGTGAAGCCAGCATTTTCAACAGCTACAAAACAAGATTGCTGGATCTATTTATGGCCACAGAATGAAAATAGCATTTACTTACTGCTTGTACACTGACCGTGTCATAACTTACCTAAGGAGCTGCCTTACTGAAAGAGGAGCCAAGTTCTTTGTGACATGCTACAAGCTATTTTCAAACAGAGCCAAGAGCTGGCAAACTACTTAGTAATAGACTAAGCAGCAAAAAATAGGAAGTAAATTGGAAAATAGGAACAAGAAGCAAATTTTGAAAACAGAGGATCTATAATCTTATGCCCGGTTTTTTTTTGAGGGGGGGGGAGTTTTAAATTCAACAGTACTGCCTCTTCAGCGCCCCATAATTTATTAACCACAAGAGGGCAACAGGATAGAGTTATGATTATATTGCACATTTCATCCCCTCTCTGCTGACACCTTGCCTGCTTTTTTCCTAAAAGACTGGTGGTGTGAGGTCACTTCCACATTCTCCATGCTGGCTCCAATTCTGGGAATTGAAGTCCACACCTCTTAATGTAGCCGAGTTTGAAACACATTGAATTATAGTTATAAGATCTGCTTCACTAATCAATCTTCATATTCTTGAACCTAGAAATACTCAGGCACACCTTCTAGAACACTTCAATTGTTTTTAGCAAAATTTCCCATATTCCAAAGCAGCTGCACCACATGGGAAGTCTGTTTCTTCTAGCCAGAATTACAGTAAGCTCATTAAGATATTCTTAAAATGCTTCCTTCCCAAATCTCTCACATCTGGACTGTGTTGTCAAATGTCACATGAAAGTCTGTAAATCAAGATCCATGATATATGGGGAAAAGTTATTTTTTGCCTTTTAGTGCTGCTATACCAGGGGTAGGCAACCTTGGCTCTTTTATGACTCATGGACTTCAACTCCCAGAATTCCCGAGCCAGCTATGCTGACTCAGGAATTCTGGGAGTTGAAGTCCATGAGTCATAAAAGAGCCAAGGTTGCCTACCCCTGTGCTATACCAAGTGCTAATCCAGGGGTCTTCAAACTTGGCCCTTTTATGATTTGTGGACTTCAACTCCCAGAATTCCTCAGCCAGCGTTCCTGGCTGAGGAATTCTGGAAGTTGAAGTCCACAAGTCATAAAAGGGCCAGGTTTGAAGACCCCTGTGCTAATCTATGGTATTTTCCTTGACTGCTGGTTCCTTTACTGTTGATAGCTGATTCCAAAATGTAAAAGGTATCCATTACAAGATTGGCTTATGTATAAATTTTGAGAAGACTATGCAAGTTGGAAGTGCTCAGGATAATATGCCTACAACAGTCCATACGTATCTTGGTAGCATTATGTCTGTTGATGGAGGTACAGATAAGGACATTAATTATCAAATTGGAATGGCAGCCGCCGTGTTTCAACCCCTGTGTCCAATTTGGTCTACGGCACCCATAGGTACTATCACAAAATTAAAACTCTTCCAGAATGTTGTTGTACCAACTGCAATATATACTTGTGAAACATGGAGGTGTACAAATGGTTAAATGTTTTTCAAAACCCCTCCTTGAAAAGAATCCTTCACGTCACATACCATGACCACATCATTAAAGAAGAGGTACTGCAAATATTAAGATTTAGAACACCCAGGGCTTTTTTTGTCATACAACGCTCAGAACGGAGTTCCGGCACCTTTTTTGGATGGAACCTTGTAGGGTAGGCAAGGCAGGTTGTATGACATGTGTGAGTTCCGGCACCTTTTCTTTTTACAAAAAAAGCACTGAGAACACCTATAGAGAACTGGGAATGAATGTTGAATGTGGTTTGTTGGCCATATCTTATGTATGCTTAAAGACTGGCATCCAAAAATTGCCCTATGTTGGATACTGCCAGCCTCAGAAAACTTGGTACCAAACACTTATAGAAGATAATGCCTGAAGATGCTGCGAATGATTGAAACTGCTGGAAAACACTTGCTGCCCAATGAACTCTGCACAGCAATAACACTTAGACTTATACACCACTTCATAGTGCTTTACAGCCCTCTCTAAGCGGTTTACAGAGTCAGCATATTGCTCCCAACAATCAGGGCCCTCATTTTATTGACTTCGGAAGGATAGAAGGCTGAATCAACCTTGAGCTGGTCAGGATCGAACTACTGGCAGCCGGCAGAATTAGCCTGCAACACTGCATTCCAACCACTGCGCCACCACAGCATAGGAACTAATTATGATGATGATCCATTATTTTAAGATCTTCACTGGTTTTCCATGTGACACTTTATGGAAGAAGCAGGACAGAACGAATATTGATACTTTTGAATTTTAATATTGAAGGAGACTCCCGAGAATACTGTGGATGGCTGAAAAAAACCAACCAGTGAATCATCAAACTAATCAACTCAAAGTTCTCTTTTAAGGCACAAATGATTAGGCTCAAGTTATCATATTTAGACCCATTATGCAAAGCCGTAACTCTCTGGAGAAGTCTATAATGCTGGGAAAGGTGTGTTCTGTCCCAGCTTACGTGAATCTTTGTTATGCTCACAAGGAAAAACCCCTCTTCCAAGAAACAGGCAGGAACCGCAAGAAAAAAACAACCCCTTTTATTCTCACAGACCTGAGTCAATGTCCAAGGCAAACAAACACAGTCCACAGAAACTTGATCCTCAACACGAACGGTTGCCTTTGGCAACCAGCACCTCCCACACCTTCCCTTTTATAATTCAGCAAGGCATGGTTTCCTAATGCCTTCTCCTTTGCCTTTGGAGCCGCCCCACTGCATTCCTCTGTCCTACTCGCTTCTCTTGCCTGCGCTTTCGTGCATCCTGGATTTGTCCCAACTGTTCTTCATCACTGTCCAACTCAGGCTCTAATGTCACTCCAGGCCCCTCCTCATCTGATTCCTCAGACTCAGCTGCCGGATCCATTGGCTGGCGAGGAATCACAACAAGGTGGAAGGAAAGAAAAGGATGACCAACAGTAATGGGTGGAAAGTTAGAAAACCAGAAGGATCAGGTTGGGAACAGATTATCTTCGAGAAAATGTATATAAGTATTGTAAATGCAAACCAGTTGCCAAGGGCCCAGACTGCAGAGTGCTGGGACAGCTGGAATTCCAAGGACAGTTCATAACCACCATTCGTTCAGTACCATTGTAACTTCAAATGGTCACTGAACAAAAATTGTCAGAGGTTGAGGACTACTTTTAGTTATCTTGTCTTTCAAATTGTCTTTGATTTTTCCAAGCATCTTGTCCAATTACTCTTGCCTCACATTATGTACTTGAAATATCTAAACTTAAATTTCATTATTAGCACTTCCTGGGATCAGTCTACTTTTACCTCATCTGTTGCATGATTTGATATTTACTTTTACAATGGTCATGCAGCTTTTTTGGGGGGAATTGAGTCTAAAAAAACATTGCTCTCAAGTTTTGACTTGCAGCATGACTCTTACTTGTGAGGTGGCCACAGACAATTTTTGGAGTGTGTCTGAGTTCACACCCATTTCTTCTCAGTCTTGCCACACCCAAGTATATAATTGCCCCCCCCCCCCCGTAACTGGTTTTTTCTGCTGAATATTACAAATTGTCCTCCACCCTTCAGCTCCGATGTTGGCCAAATACTCCTTTCCACAACATTAAAACACCCCCAATAAACATCAACATCTTTTTCATGGGCACTTGAACTGTGATTCACAGTTATGTTTTTAAGATGGCATCAGAGGGGTGGGATATTAGGGATAGAAGAATGGAGAGCTGAAGGAATGGATTTGCCTAGAGAGGCTTGAACTGAGTTTGGGCGTGTGTGAGAGAAAGGACTTAGTCTGCATGATTTGAATGTTTTGTGAGTGCCACTGGTGCAGAGCATGATCAGGAATGCTAGTAGCACAGGGAGAGTCACCAAGCCCTCGGAAAAAGCTGCTCAATAGAAGAGAACATATGTAGTTCAGGGCTGAACTGTGGAGTCCTTGGTGCTCTCTGAGCTTGTTTGTTTGCTTGCAGACATTTCATTACCTGAGTAGGTATCATAATCGGTGTGAGTGAGGGTGGGGCTTGCTCCCTATTTATATATGGTAGCTTGCCATGCCAGCGTTGGTGGAGGTATGATTTTCTCCTCTTTGATCAGGATATTGTTTTCTACTAGATAGTTTGTCTGCTGTTAATCCTTACTTATCTGGGTATTGGTTGCTGGAGAGGATGTGTTCTGGCCATTTTCTTCTTAGTTTTTTTTTTTTTATTGTCTCTTTGAATGGTTTGTAAATATGTTTTTTCTCTAAATGTCTATTGTTATGCATGTACATGAAGACCAACTAGCAGTCAGCAAACCCAATGAAAGCTCCTTAATGTCACAACACAGGGACAGACTCAACCATCATTTCAACTGGGAAACTATGAGCATCCTAGACCAGAGGGCCCCAACCTTTTGGGCACCAGGGACCGGTTCCGTGGAGAAAGGGTTTTCCGCAGACCGGAGAATGTGTGGTTTTGTGTGCTGCCTGCATCCCATGGATGGGGCTTTGCTTGTTTGTGCGAACCGGTTGCTGGCATGCCGCAGCCCGGTACTGGTCCACAGACCGGGGGTTGGGGATCCCTCTCCTAGACCAAGTTAAAGCTAAAAATGCTAGGGAATTCCTGGAAGCTTGTCATTCAGACAAATCAGCCATCAATAGACACATAGAAATAAACCACATTTACACACCATTCAAAAGGACAATGACTGAATTGGGGAAGGGAATGCATGCTTTTGAAGTTTTGATTGTTTCAGTATTGTGACTATGCATGTTTTAGTGCAGGGGTGTCAAACTGCCGGCCCACGGGCCAGACGCTTCACCCCATTACCGTCAATGGCAAAACCGGCCCGATACGTTGCGCGACATCACGTGACGTCGCGAGTTTGACACCCCTATTTTAGTGGATGTAAATTCCTATACAATAAAATAGTCAAAAGTCCTATGTGATTGCAAAATATAAATATCATTCATTCATTCTAATTTTCAAAGGGAGCAATGCTGCTTTCTTCCTTGGCTTCATCAATTAATATATGCAAATATACTAGCTGCTTTGTTTATTTACATCATACCAAAAACAGAGGGAAGAACCCTATAATTGTTCAGTGTCCTGCTTGAATTGGACAGCAGCAATTGTAGAAAGGTAGGTGGTACTGTGTGAATCAAAATCTAAGGGAAATTGGATGACCATACAACCAACTTCATGAAGAATTATCTCTTAAGCCACATCTGAAATCGTTTATCTGCAGACCTAATGTGTTTTCTAGTTTAGGACATGTATAAAAAATGGTTAAGTTAATCTACTTCATGGGGCCCTTGATGCTTTTTGAGCTTGGTTGTTTTCTTGCAGATATTTTATTTCCAAACACCATGACATCATCAGTGCTAGAAGGGGTTGCTCTCTATTTATATACAAGTGGCCCATCAAGCACTGAAGATGTTATCTAGTTGAGTAATGAAACATCTGCAAGAAAACAACCAAGCTCAGAGAGCACCAAGGACCCCACAGTTCAACCCTGAGTACAAATATTATCTTATATTGGTAACCTACTTTAGCTGCAGTGTTTAAGCACAATTATTCCTGAGTTTATTTTCCACCATTTGGATTTCTTATGTTTTCCTAAGCCAAATGACTTTGAGGGATGTATTAAGGGCCAGACTCTCCAAAAGGTGATACTTGAGGCTTGGACAAAAATTTGATTTACTTTAAATTCATGTACATTTAAGTCAAATTAACTACAGTTAATATAGTTGCTCTTCAGTCATGTCCCTCTTTTGCGACATTAAACATCAGAATTCAGTTAATAAATGTTGAGAACTTCAGAAGCCATACCCAGCATTTCCAGGGCCACTTGATATGGGGTCTCAAATTGCCCTTTCCTAGTGTAGCCTCCCTAAGTAATATATTCGCAGGGCACAAAAAAGTTTATTTTTCAACTTTGCCTCCATAAGTTGCCTAACTTGCATGCACCCACAACTTCCTAAAGATAAGGATAAATAAAATAAACAAGTTGCCTTTAAGTTCTATCAGAAGGTCAACTCTGGAAGATTTCAGATATTAATGTATTTTCCTAATTAAGCATTTTCTAAACTTGCTGAAGCAGACAGGTGGATTATAAATTAATCAGTCAAACCACACAAATGGATATTGTTATGTAATCTTCCACAACTGAGAAAGGAAGTTCAGTCTTGAAAGAGAAATGGTGTGGTTGAACTTCCTAATTTCTATGAAATTAAACAACAATTTCCTGTCTGAGCAAAACAAGCTTAGAAAATAGGCTCAGACAGGCCGGTTGAGTCAGTCAGACTGTGAGAGTTGGACTGATCAGTACATCTCATGCTTTTATTTTAAATTAAAAGGTACCTGCTGAACTACATCACTATATATATAGTCATGGCAAGAAATGAAAGTACTTCTAAATGTAATTTCCCTAGAGCCACATTTCTGGTACGAAGGGGTTGTGTTCTAAGCAGAAATGATGTTTGATTCTGCTGTGTAAATTTTTCATTTATTTATTTAAATTTAAATCTCTCTTCTATATCAACTGGGAAAATTTCTCCTGACCGACAGAAAATTCTGACTCTTTCCTGCTAATTTATAGTTGCCAGGTATTTTACAGCCTATCCCTAATAGGTCTACTCTGGCCTCTGAGTCACCTCTCAAATTTATTTAGGATCTTACTTGGTCTTACTAATCATCTGGAAGTCGATCTCCTCCTGTTGTCTTAGAAAATACTGTACCGGCTTCCGGTTTGTGATCGTGGTACCGGCGGATGTGCGGAGCGATCGCTCTCTCCACTGTCCGGTTTTCTCCCGCCGGGGGACCCTGAAAAGGGTCGAAAGTCACCCTGGAGGGGCGACGAGTGTGAAGAGGACCTCCGACTGATCGCGGAAGGGTGGCAGCCCTTCCGTTTGATGCGGAGCAGCTCTTCTGACGGGGAAAAGATCGGCCATTAACGTGGCCCATCATTAATGCCGTTACCAGCCGAGGCCAAATCTACTATTAAGCACTTTGAAAGCACCGTGGAGGAACTGGGTGAGATCTTACCCTCTTTCTGTCCCAAGTATTTTCCTGTAAAGAGCTTCTTGAAACTTCTTCCCCCTGTGAGGAGAGAGGGAAGAGAATGTCTTTTTCCCACCCTCTAAAATGGCGGCCTCTGACTACATAGGGGAAATAAAGCCCTGCAAAATATAACTAAGTAACTGGATTTGCATTCTCCTGATATTTGGCGACCCAAAAAAGTTCCTATTTTCATGGGGACCTGCTATTTTATCTACTTCTAAAAAAGATGAAAAAGAACCTAAATTGGATAAAAATCTAGTCTTTCTGAAAAGGATTCTAAATGCTATCAGGGACATCTTGTGGTGAAACTTGGTACAGCAAGTGAATATTCTTGACAAAGAGACTTGCTTACAGCCTAGATCTGTCCTTGGTATTGAAATTTACTAGTTTAAGTATGATATATCAAATGTTAAGGGAAATAGAGAAGGAATTTTTGATAATGTAACCTGAGATATGTACTAAAAATTTTGTTATTGAACTATTGATTACGCAGTCACCACGTTGCTTTCCAAATACCTGGATGTAAAACTGGAAAACTAATAAAATTTGTTATAAAAAAAAGAAAGAAAATACTGTACCATCTCATTCACTGTGGACTAGTTTATCCTCAGTGGAAGAGGATAAAGTTGCCTTCTTAGGAAAAAGGTGAAAGACCAAGCTCTAGTACAAGAAGGCCCAGGGTATACAAATAACATTGCTCAACAGATGTGTGAAAATTACAAGCGAGTAGTCTAAATGTGATTAATTTATTAAAGGTAGAATTAAAACTGACTGGATGTGTTTGGCATAGGCCTGATCTAGTGTGGCCCAATGGGTAATGATGTGCCCAGTCAACTGTAAACAACTGTACAAGGGAATGAAGGACTTCCCAACAGTAGCTAGTAAGCCTTTTCTTTCTGTATCTACATTTTCGTAGCTTAGAAAAAGTGTAAAAATCCATTCTAGGTACATTGTCCTGTTAGTTGTTTCGAAGACTAGAGTTAGTTTGACATGCAAATTCAGGTAGCAACTGGATTCACACATTGTGCTATTGCAAGTCATTGTTTGGTTAACTATAGTTTGACGATTCAACTACTATTAGATGGTTTCACACATTTTAAACCATGAATTGGGCAGCAAGAGAGGGCCCCATAGCCTGCATATGCTTCCACTCACCCCTCGGTTAAAAATAGGCATGAATAGATCTGCCATATTTTTTTCACAATTGACTAACAACAAAAACAGTTATATTCTTCCCATTTCATTTTTGAAAACAACAGTAAACTTACATTACACAATGATTAAAGTTAAAGTTTTACTCAACAGCAGGTGCCAAATTCAGTGCTACCCACCTGTCATGTAACTATTAAAGATTCTCCCATTTCAAAAAAAAAAAGAAAGTCAGCATCCTTAATTCAGCATCACAAACATAGTTGAATACATTGAGGATTCAAATCCAGATAATTAAGGTTAAACATTCAGCAGCCTGAATCTGCCTAGACAGTTCTGTTAATTTTATTTTCTCTCACATTTGATTTTTTAAAGACTCTTCTGCCTTATTCATCACATTCATGAAGAACTATACACAGTCTTTGTTCTTAATGAAAAAAGTAAGCCAATGTTTCAAGCTCAAGCAAATTGGGTATGGCCAGTCTAGAGAAAAGAAGGACTAGGGGTGACATGATAGAAGTATTCCAGTATTTGAGAGGCTGCCACAAAGAAGAGCGGGTCAGCTTATTTTCCAAAGAACCAGAAGGCAAGACAAGAAACAATGGATGGAAACTAATCAAGGAGACAAGCAACCTGGAATTAAGGAGAAACTCCTAACAGTGAGAACAATTAACTGGTGCAACAACTTGCCTTCAGAAGTTGTAGGGACTTCATCACTGGAGGTTTTTAAGAAAAGACTGGACAGCCATCTATCTGAAATGGTATAGGGTCTCCTGCTTGAGCCAAGGGTTGGACTAGAAGACCTCCAAGGTCCCTTCCAGCTCTATTCTGATTGATTGGTTTGATCTCTGAGACTATGCAGTCGTGGGCATCCAATAGATGCTGTTGTGATGTCACAATTGTTAGAATGATGTCATGACATGCATGACCTCACTTACACTGACGCCCTGTCATCCCTATGCATGCGATGCCAGGGTAAACTGGGTTAGATCTGTTTCATGGTTCATGTGTTGTTCCAAACCACAGTATGGTGGTAGATGTTGCATAGCTTTATTGTTGTTTATTTATTTATTCAATTTATATGCCGTTCATTTTTCCCAGAAGTGACTTTAGGCAGCTTACAATCACTAAAACCAATAAAAACAATAAATATAGGTAGTCCTCGACTTACAGTCATAATTGAGCTCAAAATTTTTGTTGCTGAGACATTCGTTAAGTGAATTTTGTCCCATTTTACGACCTTTCTTGCCACAGCTGTTAAGTGAATCACTGCAGTTGTTAAGTTAGTAACACAGTCATTAAGTGAATCTGGCTTCCCCATTGACTTTGCTTGTCAGAAGGTTGCAAAAGGGAATCACATGATCCCCAGGACACTGCAAAGGTCATAAATATGAGTCAATTGCCAAGTGCCTGAATTTTGATAATGTGACCATGGGGAGGTTGCAATGGTTCTAAGTGTGGAAAATGGCCATAAGTTACTTTTTTTCAGTGCAATTGTAACTTTGAACGGTCACTAAACGAACTGCTATAAGTTGAGGACTACCTGTAGTGACTTTAAAGTAGTTAAAATTGACAAAGATGGAGAGGAAGGAAACAAGATTCACGGGGGGGGGGGGCTCAGGTGCTCAGTTTTGAATTAATGTGTTATGTAAAATCCACTTACTGCAATTTGCAAACCATGCTTTATGGCTGTGTAAATTCATGGTGGCTTCTTCGACAAAATATGCTGCATTCATGAGTGTTTAAATTCAGAATAAGCTGGAGTTGGCAAAGGATGTTAGGAATAAAAGAGAAACACCTTCCCAACTCTTATTTTGACTCTATTACTTCCAGCAAGAGGATGTACATCCCAGCAGAAAATAATGAAAGGGCAGGATTGAAGCTCAAGACTTGAAAGATTCATGAACAGGAAATGTATATTTACCTTGACTGAGTTTAAATCACTAGGGCCAAATGGACTGCCTGTTTTACGCTTTTAGGTATTATCTTTGAAAAATTATGGAATAACCTGAGAAGAGCCAAGAAGACAGTAGAAATAAGGAAAAGGAATATCTAGAAACTACAATCCAGTCTGACTTGCAAGATTCTAGAGCAGATCAGAAAGAAGATCTGACTGTAGCATCCTGCAAACAAAGCAATAATTACTGAAGTCAACACGCGAACAAGTTTTACCAGATTATCCATTGCATTTATTTGCATTGGTACTTTCTTACAATTCCTAAGTACTCCCCAGAGGGTGGAAGCATTTAGATGTTGAAAAAGTTAAACAGTAGGCCGATCAGCTCGACTTCCTAAACAGATAATAGAAATGCTGTGGATATCTTGATTTCAGCCAAGCTTAAGACCCACAATATTCTGGTTGATTTAACCATCTCGTTGTGTATGGATGGGATGATGTGACAGTTAAGGAGATACAGGGCTGGCTCAAGCATCATACTGGGAATATTCATCACTGGTTCTGATGAAATTGGATTGAGGCATTGGGCATAAGCCACAAAATTCAGGGTCCTGGGCCCTTTCAACAGCTGTACTTATTTACCTGCTTCCTTACTGCCCAATTTTCACTTGGCCTTTCTGCTTATTCCAACACCCAACACCTAAGGCAGCTTACAACAATCAAGATTTTATAAAAACAGAATACAAGTTGATAAAATGAAAATTAAACCAAATTTTAAAAATTGCATTGCTGGGAGACAAAGGCACCCCACTCCCACAGTGTAGCTGGTAGTCAAAATTTTACTACCTGATCTTTTACTACATTCCAGACTTTTTTTAAAAAAAATTAGTAGTTAATTTTTTATTCAAAAGGCTCTCTTGCTCATCTAAGGTTTGTTGTTTGTTGTTTGTTGTGCGATTACATTAGTAATGACCAACATACAAATCATTGAAACCATACAATAAGCAATTAAAAACCTAAACCCAAAAGTAAACCATAAACAACGTAAGTTTAACACGTAGTAATTAGAGTAATTCATTTTCCCTCTCAAGCACAAGTAACTTATTCTTTCATACATTAATTTTCAGATCATACATTAATTTTCAGATAGGCCCATTCCTTCTTTGCTGGATTGCTTTCAGGACTCTGTGAAACCACTCTCTATTATTCTGGTTTTTAGAAAAAGGGAGCAAGGCAAAGCAATTTGCTCAAGATCAGGCAACACAATACCAGCTTTTAAATTCCCAGTGTAAAATATAGTGCACGAACAAAGCCAGCAGACCTTGTCATCCATTTCCCTGCTTAGAGGATCAGCCCTCACTTTCCTCAGTCAAAACCTGTTCTCTTTTATGGACTGTGATTAGCTGCATCTACAAGATTGTTTTTATTTAAGAACATAGATCCCAAACTGATTGAGACTTCAAGGCACAAAGCTTTTCTTGATCCCGAGAAAATGCGATTGGGAGCTACTCGTACAGGCCCATCTATTGAACATACAATACCTTTTCTCTCACGTATATACATACACACCCATTTTATGTCTTTCTGATCTCCCCCACCCCTCGAAATTCACACCGGCTTCTCGTTGCCATGGTAGGGAAGAAAGACTGAACTAGTCCCTCTGTTCAACAGGCATTCAGAAAAGTAAGGGAGGCCTTCTTCTAGCTCTGCAAGGATGCTTTGTGTGGCCCAAAGCATCTACAAGTAGGATCATCAAAGCCAAGATTATAGTTGTTTTTTCCCTAAGCATCAAACAACAGAATTTCTTTTATCCATTTTTTGGCTTGTTTTGTTTTAAAATTATACTTTGACTCCAGATCAGGATAATAACTGCTTTTTAACAGGACTAATTCCTATATCTTAGTAAAGCATCCATTCTCTATCAATGTCAGTCTATCCATTTATTTGTTTATCTATGCATCACAAACTCATTTCTTAATCGGTTTGATTCAGTTCCTTGATTGTGCTCAATTGTGCTTGAAAGTTTACTTTTTCAGTTAGGAATTTTAATGTAATAAAATTATTCAAAACAAACAAGAAGATAGAAAAGAACAAAAGAACAAAAAAGGAATTAGGGGAAAAAACATCTCGTGTTTTTCATCTCACGTTCAATCAAATCTCACAATCATCAATTCATTTGTTTTTCTTTCAGCCAAAACTTCATATAAGGGTTCCATGTCAGGCGCAAAGGATCAGGACCACATTTAAGTTGTAGTTCAGAAGATTTATTACTCAAGCCTATCAACTAAACTTCAGTACTAAATTGGCACCAGATAAGGGTCAATGGAATTCAAGAGGGGTTGGACTTGGACCATTTGTGACAACATAATGACTCTAGGCTGATGACACATTTAACTCCATCCCCAGTTCTACCTGCTCTTTTCCTACGTTCCAATCTTTAAAAAAAAGTCTTTATTATTTTTTCTCTGGCCAAACTGGCCAGCTTTGCCATTTCTGCAAGATCGGTTATGATCCAGTTTTCCACTGCAAGTATTTCATTGCTTTTCCAACTTTTCCCATACAATAGTTTTGCCACAGTTAGCCATCTACAGTATTAATTTCCCATATTTATTTTCTAACTCCTTATTCATAAGACAATATATATATTGAGGGTGGGGATGAAATGCAATAATATAAGTCAGTTTATACGTGGGGGAAAAAGTAGAGAAATGGCTTTTGGAAGGCGAGAAAACTAGAATCCATTGTGTCAGGCTTCAGAGTTGTTCCCTTGACAACTGTCCAGAACATTGCACTCTGCTGATTTCATGTTGGCTCAAGTTCTTGGCAGTGGGAATTATGTATTTAGCAAGGCATGCTGGGTAGCCACTAGCAGGTAAAAATAGGTTGCCTTTACTGAAAGGACAGGCTGTTGCCAAAACACTGACCTCTAGAATTCATGTGCAGCCTTTAGGAAGTATTGCTAATTGCTTTCCCATTTGGATGCTGTAAACTTGAGAGGCAGGAAAAAAAGGAATCCCGTTTCTTGGGAAAGGACTCGGGGTTCCTGTGCATGCGCAAAGTATTTTCCTTCCAATAGCCAAAGATGCATTACTTATTATTATTTTCAAGAATCAAATCTAGAAACATTTTGAAATTAGCAAAGGTAGACATACAAAGGAAATTCATCAAACTGTTCCGATCGGCATGTTTTTGCAACGGGTAGAAATGACGGGATTGAAAAAGATGAAAAGAGAAATGCAAGTAATTCCCGAATGAAGACCACAATTGAGCCCAACATTTCTGTTGCTAAGTGAGACGTGTGTTAAGTGAATTTTGCCCCATTTTATGACCTTTCTTGCCACAGTTAAGTGTTAAGTGAATCGCTGCAGTTGTTTTAAGTTAGTGACACGATTATTAAGCGAATCTAGCTTCCCCGTTGATTTTGCTTGTCAGAAAGTCACAAAAAGGTGATCACATGATCCCGGGACATTGCACGACATCATAAATGTGAGTCAGTGGCCAAGTATCTGAATTTTGATCACATGACCATGGGGATGCTGCAGCGGTCATAAGTGTGAAAAATAGTCATAAGTCACTTTTTTCAGTGCTGTTGTAACATCAAACAGTTAGTAAATGTTATAATTTGAAGACTACCTGTAGAAGGAACATATCTTCTATAAAAGGATTATAGCTATTAACTCTAGGAGAAAGCTATTGCTTTCTGGAAGAAACATATGTAGCCCTCAAAATGCATGCTTGCGTGCCTGCTAAGCACCTCTAAAAATGGTCAAATTATAGTTTTTAATGCGACAATCAAGGAAAACTCTTAAATATATGACTGGGGGGAAAAACAGTATTCACTATAATTTTACCGACTGCAAATGAAATCAAGTTCAGTTTTTCTCATCATCCCATCCAGTATTTCTAGAGCAGACTCCTCCAGCGTATCATTCAAAAGCCTTAAATTAAGTTGGCATCTTCATCTCCCCTAACTTGAATATCAGTCAGGCATCCTATAGCTGCCAGGCTTGTGGTGTGTGGTGGTGATGTGCCCTACTTAACCGAGGCACCCTGCTACCGAAAGAATTGCTTCTTTGAATATCTAGTTCACGTCTGCCTTAAGGTTATGGATCATAATGAAAGAGAACAGAAGAAACCTCACATGTTCCTCAGGAATCACGCTGAAGAGGACCAGGCTTCGCTCACTGTACTTAGTAATAATAATAATAAAGTTGGAAGGGACCTTGGAGGTCATCTAGTCCAACCCCCTGCTCAGGCAGGAAACCCTATACCATTTCAGACAAATGGCTGTCCAGTCTCTTCTTAAAAGCTTCCAGTGTTGGAGCATTCACAGCTTCTGGAGGCAGGTTGTTCCACTGGTTAATTGTTCTAACTGTCAGGAAGTTTCTCCTTAGTTCTAGGTTGCTTCTCTCTTTGATTAGTTTCCATCCGTTGCTTCTTGTCCTGCCTTCATTGAGAGCCTTCGGCATTCCCTTTTATGTCCAAACTCAAGCCCCTGAGAAGCCTTGTCTCCTTTCCATGCAAGAGACTATGAAAATAACCAAAAGGTTCCCCGCTGATAATGTTTATAACAGTGACTGTTCATTATACCAGGCCTGAGAGTTCCATTCTAAAAAATTATAATTTGCTCTTTCAGGATTCCTGAGTAAAATCCTTGGGCCGCTTTAAATTTGCCAAACAAAGGGTGCCCCAGCAACAGCAATTCTTAATATAAAGGAGAGGAGATCTTTTTTGTCCCTCCCCCCCCCAACAGCATGCAGTTACAACAGTTCATTTAGTGACTGTTCGATGTTACAACGACGTTGAAAAAAGTGACTTTTGATTGTTTTTTTCACACTTCCGTCCATTGCAGCATCCCCATGGTCACGTGATCAAAATTCGGATACTTGGCAACTGACTCATTTATGACGGTTGCAGTGCCGCCATTTGTGACCTTCTGACATCAAAGTCAATGCGGAAGCCAGATTCACTTAACAACCATGTTACTGATTTAACAACTGCAGGGATTCATTTTAAACAATTGCGGCAAGAAAGGTCATAAAATGGGGGAAACCTCACTTAATGACTGTCTCACTTAGCAATACAAATTTTGGTCATAGGTCGAGGACTACCTGTACTGCCAGTTGTACAGATTTCATCTCCCCGGCCAGAAACTCTGACCAGGAAACTGATCATCAGTTGGATTGGAAACTCTATCTTAAAGGGAGGCACTTTCAAACTCCCCTTGTAAATGTATCTCTTCTTTTGTTGTTAAGTTGAAGCAGCTCCCCCTATGGGGGTTGCCTCCAGAGAAGGCAAGAGCAGGGGTCCCCAACCTTGGCCACTTTATGACTTGTGGACTTCAACTCCCAGAATTCCTCAGCCAGCATGCCTGGCTGAGGAATTCTGGGAGTTGAAGTCCACAAGTCATAAAAGGGCCAAGTTTGAAGACCCCTGTCCTAGAATGTCCTCTTTTCATGCCTTTCTCTCTATTCACCATTTTTTTTGTCTTCAAAGATGACACTGGCTGAGGAATTCTGGGAGTTGAAGTCCACAAGTCATAAAGTGGCCAAGGTTGGGGACCCATGGGCTAGAGTACAAGATCTGAATCTCTTGTTTGAAACAGCAACTCTTGGTCAGAAATAGGAATTGTTTGGGAGATTCTTGCTGCCTGTATAAACACAGCAGCACTATTTTTTTATTTTTGTTTCGGATTTCTTTATCCTGCCTTTATTATTTTTATAAATAACTCAAGGCAGCAAACACACTCAATATTCCTACCTCCTACTTTCCCCCCAACGAGAACCTTGTGAGGTGGGTTGGGCTGAGAGAGAGAGAGGGACTGGCCCAAAGTCACCCAGCTGGCTTTCATGACTTGAGGTGGGTCTAGAACTCACAGTCTCCTGGTTTGTAGCCCAACTGGCTTAATTTAGCCAACACATGGTACTGAGTATAGTTGTACAGGCAGTCCTTACTTACCAACTGCCTCATTTAGCAACTGTCTGAACTTACAGCGTTATCAAATTGTGACCAATCCTTGTAGCTATGACCACTCCTGCATCCTGGGGTCACATGATCATCATTCAGGCACATTGTAACCAATGCATATTTACAAGCACTGCAGCGTCCCACGGTCATGTGATTGCTATATGCATGTTTCCACCCAGCTTGCAACAAGCAGAGTTAATGGAGAATGCAGCAGTCAAATCACAAGGGGCCGTCCTGTGATGTTTTGTTGAACAACCAAAAGGGACTCACTTAAAAACCAAAGGGGAAATTGAAGTACCTAATTTAATTTTGATCAAATAAACCAATGTTATAGTCTTTCCTTTTACTTTTAATAATCTTAATTTTAATCCCTTCAAATAATGTCCTAGAGTTTGATTATTATTTTTTTTGTCCCCTCTCATGAAATTCTTCAGAAATTTACAAATCTTATTTGTAAATCCAATAGGGGAAAGTTATGCAGGTCACTCTTTTGGTCTGTTATTTGTATATCCCTTTTAATTGTGAAAAGATCAACTGGTTTCGTTTGTATATTCTGTGTGGAATCTTTTACTTACTATATTATTCTTGTAGTCTATCATTTTTAAATCCTCATTCAAATCAGTCTGTTTTGTCTGGTAAAACTTGGTCCTCTTCCATATCATCTTTTAAACACTATATATCTACCTATAATGGCAGACATTCTTAAAATTAACTTCTGGGTCCGTTATTTAAAAATATTCTCCAACATTAAAGTATTTTGCTTTATCTTTTGCTCCATCGTTTGCTCCATTGCTGTATTAGTAAGTCAAATTCACTTTTCCTTTAAATATAATTTGTTCCTTCTAGTTACCTCTCGTGTACAATCTTCACAGTCCCATCCTATCACTTTTTTTTAAGAATTCTAAACAACAGCTTTTCCCATGGGAAAGATTGTTATAATTCATTTGAAAACCTTATTTCAAATCCATATGGACCCTTAATCCATTTTTAACTTTCCATAATCAACTTTCTCGTTGTCATTTTGCTGTTTATTTCAAGAATGGTTTTTTAAAGTTAAATTTGTATTTAAAACTTATTTGGCTAAGGACTGAAGGAAACTCGCCAGTGCAGTAAAAAAACAAACGAACAAACCTTGTTGATCAGAACGTTCCTGATAATTGAAAAGCTATCTTTATCCAGAGAGATAATTCAAAGCACTGTTCTGCATTCTGGTCTTCATCATTTCTCCTCCAGACAGTTTAATTGCTAAGGAATTGGGGGCAGAGAGTATTTATAAACTGTGACACCCCCACACCCAAAAGGTAGGAGCTGGTGAACATGAAGGTGTCTAACATACCAGGCAGGCTAGTTGTTTCTATTAAACTGAGTGCAATTTTCATCCCATTAAATTGGAAGAATTAACAGGGAAGTAACAGTAGATGGTGTACTGTCTAAATGTCACCTCCGGCCCACTTAAAGTAAAGCAAATATAGCTAAGCTTTGTTTAAGGCCATATTACAGAGACCACTGACAGCTTTTGTGGCCTTCTACCTATGCAATTGCTCACATCTTTAACAGTTAATGTTAATATACATTAATATAACAGTTACATTAATACAACAGTTAATACATGGGTGTAGGTATATATATGTATGTATGTATATAGCAGGTGTATATATGTGTTATGTATGTATAGATATATACTTACTTTTGAAAGCAGGCAACAGAATATCATTTTTAATGATTGCCAGTGTGCTCAGTTAAAAATGATAATAAAGTTTATCTTGTCTGTGTGTCTGTCTGTGTGTCTGTGTGTCTGTGTGTCTGTGTGTCTGTCTATCTATCTATCTATCTATCTATCTATCTATCTATCTATCTATCTATCTATCTATCTATCTATCTACCTACCTACCTACCTACCTACCTATCTACCTACCTACCTACCTATCTATCTATCTATCATGTTTATAATATTCTTGACAAAGGCAATTTATCCCGATGCTTTGGCCAGGAGTTTAAGGGCTGCCTTCAGACATGCCTGGATTTTCTGTGCAAAAGCAATCATTCACTCCCCTCTATCCATTTCATGTTTCCCTACAAAATCCCAAATTTAAAAGTTCCTTTGAGTTTGAATGCATGACATCAGCGAGCAGAAATCTATCTCTTTTTTTCACAAAGACACAAATGCCTTAAAGAAAAGAAAGCCTATATGTGCAATCTCACCGATACAGGGAATGCGTTAATGTGAATGCAAACACCTTTGGAAGATAGAAAATCTTAAAAGGGTGGCTGGTGGTATGCATAGAGTCAGGCACCAGAAATTTGAAGGTTCAAAACATTGTCCACCAGATGGCACTAGAGCAGTAGTAAATCCAAGTCAGGTTTTTTTTCCCCCCTTCAAGAATGCCAATTATTCATTTAACCTGTAATTCTTCCCCTCCTCCACTTTTTGGGTAAAAATTCCCCTCCACCTCATTCGGGCAACATGAATGTAACTTGGATTAGTACCATGGCTTCCTTTAAAAGAGCCTGTGACTTAGTGCTTTTAACAGTTCTATTGTTGTTAGTTACAAAGTCATGTCCGACCCATCGCGACCCCATGGACAACGTTCCTCCAGGCCTTCCTGTCCTCTACCATCTTCTGGAGTCCATTTAAGCTCACGCCTACTGCTTCAGTGATTCCATCCAGCCACCTCATTCTCTGTCGTCCCCTTCTTCTGTTGCCCTCAATCTTTCCCAGCATTAGGCTCTTCTCCAGTGAGTCCTTCCTTCTCATTAGGTGGCCAAAGTATTTGAGTTTCAACTTCAGGATCTGGCCTTCTAAAGAGCAGTCAGTGTTGATCTCCTCTAGGACTGACCAGTTTGATCGCCTTGCAGTCCAGGGGACTCGCAGGAGTCTTCTCCAGCACCATAGTTCAAAGGCCTCCATTCTTTGGCGCTCAGCCTTTTTTATGGTCCAACTTTCACAGCCATACATTGCAACTGGGAAAACCATGGCCTTGACTATACGTACTTTTGTTGGCAGGGTGATGTCTCTGCTTTTTAGTATGCTGTCTAGATTTGCCATAGCTTTCCTCCCCAGGAGCAAGCGTCTTTTAATTTCTTGGCTGCAGTCCCCATCTGCGGTGATCTTGGAGCCCAGGAAGTTCTATTAGAAACAATTTTGATCACCTTGATTTCTGAAGATGCTGCAGCAATGGGAGTGTATGTGTGTGTTTACTACATCTTAAAAGTATTTTAGTCTCGTATGTTGCTTATTTGTAGGAAATGAATAGTTACTTGCACTTATATATTTATTGACCATGTTTTATCAATACTGTAAATTTGATATTTTCAGTGGCAAAATGAGAGATAATTCATAAAAGAATACCCGTAGTCCTTAATTTATAACTAAATTGGGACCAGAATTTCCAGCAAAGTGGCTAAGTGAATTTATAAAATTTTTTTTTTTCCATGGTTATTAAGTGAATCATGCAGTCATTAAGCGAATCCAATTTCCTGCATTGACTTTGCTTGTCGGAAGCCAGCTGGGAAAAGAACAAATGGGTGCTGTATCTGTGGTAAATACATGCCGGCTTCTGAGCGTCCAAATTTTGTTTATGTGACCTTGGGGATGCTGCGATGGTCATAAGTGTGAGGACCGGTTGTAAGTCACTTTTTTCCAATGTAGTTGTAACTTTGAACGGTTGACAAACGAATGGTTATAAGTTGAGGGCTACATGTCCTTACTATTCTTTTTTTTTTTTTAATATTTTATTGGTTTTTAACAATAACAATCTCCAGTGCCTGGTGTACAGCGTGTTGTCTTGGTTTATATATTTGAGGGGGGGAAAGAGCAATAATAATTATTTAACAATCAATAATGATTAAATTTGATAATTCCATAATCAGTGTATTAATTAATAATGTCCTTACTATTCTTTATAATAGAGGGAGCTTGTTTAAGGAAAACACACCCCTACAGAGGCCAAGCTTTCATTTTAGCAGGAATATTACTGGAAAAAAATCTACCTATCAGTGAATTCTTCTCAGCCAGAAACTTTCAAAACTCGTATCTAAACAATCCGATATGCTTGTCCCCTGTATATTATTTTCTTCTCACAATAAGCATCAGGATACAATGAGGTAAGATGTTTTTTTCCCCCTAAACAACCATTATTTCATACACAGGTAGTCCTCAACGACCACAATTGAGCCCCAAATTTCCATCGCCAAGCAAGCCAGTGAAGTGAGTTTTGCCCCGTATCATGACCTTTTTGCCACAGTTGTTAAGTGAATCACTCCAGTTGCTAAGTGAATCATGCAGACGTTAAGGGAATCTGGCTTCCCCCATTGATTTTGCTGCTTGGAAGCCGGCTGGGAAGGTTAACAAAGGGTGATCACATCCTCGTGGGACAGTGCAGCTCTCATAAGTCCATGTCAAGTGCCTGAATATTGATCACATGACCCTGGGCAGGGGTAGGCAACCTAGGCTGTTTTATGACTCGTGGACTTCAACTCCCAGAATTCCTGAGTTTGATCTAGTGCAGGGGTAGGCAACCTTAGCTCTTTTATGACTCGTGGACTTCATGGCTGGCTCAGGAATTCTGGGAGTTGAAGTCCACGAGTCATAAAAGAGCCCAGATTGCCTACCCCTGACCTTGGGGATTCTGCAGCGGTCGTAAATGTGAAAACTGGTCATAAGTCACTTTTTTCAGTGCTGTTGTAACTTCAGTCACTAAACAAATGGTTTAAGTCAAGGACTACCTGTATAACATATTTTTCTGCAAAAAAAAAAAAAGAATATAACTAATACAGGTAGTCCTCGACTTACAACAATTCATTTAGTGACCGTTCAACGTTACAACAGCACTGAAAAAAAGTGATTTATGACCATTTTTCACACTTACGACCGTTGCAGCCTCCTCGTGGTCACGTGATCCAAATTCAGACGTTTGGACAACTGACTCACATTTATGATGGTTGCAATGTCCCGGCGGGGGTCACGTGATCCCCTTTTGCGACCTTCTGACAAGCAAAGTCAACGGGGAAGCCAGATTCACTTAACAACCGTGTTACTAACTTAACCACTGCAGTGATTCACTTAACAAGTTTGGCAAAAAAGGTTGTAAAATGGGGCAAAATTTACTTGTCTCACATAGCAACAAAAATTTTGGGCTCCATTGTGGCCATAAGTTGAGGACTATCTGTAGTAATGTAGTATACGGGAGCCAGTTTGGTGCAAAGGTTAAAGTATCAGGTGACAAACCAGAAGGCGATGAGTTCTAGTTCCACCTTAGCCAGATGGTTGACCTTGGGCCAGTCACTTTTTCTCAGCCCTAGGAAGGAGGTAATGGCAAACCACTTTTGAAAAACCTTATCAGGAAAACTGAAAGGACTAATCCAGGTGATCTCCAGGACTCAAAAACTGATTCATAGGCACACACACCTACACACACACACACACACACACACACTTACACACAAAACGGAGTATAGCTAAATGACATTTACATCTGGCTATGCCTGGGAAAGTTGTTCATACTGTTCTTTTTTCTTTGATTTCTGCCCCATTAATTTGACGTAATTCCGCTCTAGTGTGGCATTAAAGACTCGCCATGTGGCATTGGCAATTAAGTGGCCAGCCATTAGAGCATGACCTAAGGTGGACTCTCATTTTATTTTCCCAGCACACATTATGCCCCCGTGTCCTTTTACAAGGAAGACGATGAGAAACTTTCATTTGCATCAGTAAGTAATGTCATAAGGTGGATAAATTTGACACTATATGATCACGCGACATCTGGCGATGGTCAGTCCATTAGTGATAAGAAAACATCTGTTGGTGGAACGGGAGGAGTGATAATCTTCTGGCAATTTTCCCTCTTACTTCCCCCCCCCCAAGCTTCATTCTCCTTGGGGATGTCTGCAAGGCTGTAGAGCACGGATGTCCAACCTTGGCAACTTTAAGACTTGTGGACTTCAACTCCCAGAATTCTCCAGGCGCTTTTAAAGTTGCCAAGGCTGGATAACCCTGCTATAGAGGGAATCATAATTCTTACTCCCTTCCTGTTGTGCTGGTAGACAACCAGTAAATATCATCCGGGTTGAACCCAGGATTCCTGACTGGCAGAAATCCTGCAGTGCAGAAGGAGAAAAGTATTCAATTATATGCAGTGGTGGGATTCAAAAATGTGAACAACCGGTTCTCTCTGTGGATGCCACTTCCGGAAGTCCATTCTGGGCCTGGGCAACAAAAAATTAGCTACCGGTTCTGCCGAAGTGGTGCGAACCGGCTGAATCCCACCACTGATTATATGTAGTAGTTGCTGAATTGATCAGAATTTGTACAGGCATAAAGACTGGTTATTTACTGTGAATTTTTAAAAAATATTTCTAAAAGCCAACTCAGTATCCCAAACCAAAATACGCCTGCAATATCTAACAACTTGAGAGGCTATTAATCCTTGTCAGTAATTTGCTCAGAATGGCTAATCAAATTTATAGTCTATAGTCTAAGCCAGGGGTAGGCAACCTTGGCTCTTTTATGACTTGTGGACTTCAACTCCCAGAATTCCTGAGTCAGCATAGCTCAGGAATTCTGGGAGTTGAAGTCCACAAGTCATAAAAGAGCCAAGGTTGCCTACCCCTGGTCTAAGCTAAGGGAGGTCAACTTTGCAGTCAGCCAGTTTGGCCTAGGGTAGTAGTTAAGGTGCCAGGTTAGAAACCTGGAGGCTGTGAATTCTAATCTCACCTTAAGCACAAAGCCAGCTAGAGGGCCTTAGGCCAGTCATTCTCAGCCCTAGGAAGGAGACAAGAGCAAACCACTTCTGCAAAACCCTGTTAATAAAACTGTAGGGATTAGTCCAGGCAGTCTCTGAGAATCAGCATTAACCTGAAGGCACACACACAACTTTGCAACCATGCTATGGATTTCAGCAAGCTTTGCATGCTTTCCTTCACCAGAGCCCTGGTGGCGCAGTGATTAGAATGGCTGCTGATTGCCAGCTGCCAGCAGTTCAGAAGTTCAATTCTCACCGGCTCAAGGTTGACTCAGCCTTCCATCCTTCTGAGGTTGGTAAAATGAGGACCCAGATTATTGGGGGCAACATGCTGACTCTGTAAACCCACTTAGAGAGGGCTGTAAAGCGGTATATAAGTCTAAGTGCTATTGCTATTGCTATATGTCTAGCAAACTCCACTGATTATCTTTTTTTTTAACAACTGCATGTAGATTTATAGACACAGAAAACCTTTTAAAATATCTCTGTCTTCATGAGCAAGCCTAAGTTTCTTCTGTGCTAATACTTTCTGCATGTTGTTGGGAAAAAGGCACAAGCTATATAGTCCTACTGACTTGTAAAGCCCTTGTAAAAATTATCTCTGCATAATATAAGGTCTTACCTAAATCTTGTTATTTAGATTCACAGCGAAACCTTGCATCAATGCAGTTCTTAATATAAAACAAGATTAGAGGTGGTTGTTATTCAAGAGTCAAAAACACACAAACACATCAGCAGGTTACCTAAGGTAACCTCAGCAAGGATGTAGCTAATCCAGCATTGCAATATATATTCAAAGTCATTTAATTAGAGCAGGCTAATTACTTCATAATACCTTTCAACCCAACTTATTGTTTTAACAAACAGAGTATAATTTAATCAGCAGGAGAGGATGGTTTCTTCCACCCTTTCAATATATTCTGACAGGTAATCTGAATAAGTATTTGGTGCAGGAGGGTGGACATTTTTCCAAATAAAAATGCAATGTAATCAGTAGTTGGAAAGATACTATGTTCTATAGCAGGGGTGGGGAACCTTGGCTCTTTTATGACTTGTGGACTTCAACTCCCAGAATTCCTGAGCCAGCATGGCTGGCTCAGGAATTCTGGGAGTTGAAGTCCACAAGTCATAAAAGAGCCAAGGTTCCCCACCCCTGTTCTATAGCAACGGAGTCCAGCCTTGCCAACTTTAAGACTGACTGGGGAATTCTGGCAGTTGAAATCCGTAAGTCTTAAAGTTGCCAAGGTTGGACATCCCTGCTCTACACAACATGCACAGTTCAAGAAAAAACCATTAGATGGATGCAGTCTACGTACAAAAGCCTCACCTGGTAGACTTTGCTCTTTTATGCAAATTTTCAATGAGTTCCATAAACAGGTGGTTTTCAGAGCAGTAAAGCTTTTCTGGGGTCAATATTTGTTCCTAGCTGGTAAGAAAAAGGGGACAGACCAGGAACTGAGTGACAGCTGGTCGGAAAGTTTTTTTAGAGCACAAACAACACCTGCTAATGTTTGTGCTTCAAGGACCGTGAAGCTAGGCTGCTAGAGGCTATGAAGGACAGCAGATGAGTGGGTGCCCCAACTCTGGAAGCTTTTGAAATTCTCAAGATTCAAATGCTACTGCTACCTTTCGGGATACATGGCAATATTTACTGTGGATGGGGGAATTGCCCATTTTTCTACTAACCATTGCCCTGAAAATAAGGGGCCATGTACTGCAGGGGTCTTCAAACTTGGCAACTTTAAGACTTGTGGACTTCAACTCCCAGAATTCCTCAGCCAGCTGGCTGAGGAATTCTGAGAGTTGAAGTCCACAAGTCTTAAAGTTGCCAAGTTTGAAGACCCCTGATGTACTGTATTCCCCAGGAAAAATGCTGCTTAATGTTCCTTACAGGGTATCCTTGATTTACAAGCATTCATTAGTGTCTGTCCAAAGTTCGGTTGCAGTGTCCCAGGATCATGTAATCACCTTTTGCGACCTTCTGATAAGCAAGGGAGGCCAGATTCACTTAACAACCCTGTTACGTCAGGAAAGGTCATAAAATGGGATAAAACTCACTTAACATAACAACTATCTTACTTAGCAACAGAACATTGGGGCTCTATTGTGATTGTAAGTTGAGGACTACCTGAACGGTATAGAATAGATGCATACTTTTTTTTTCATTCTTCCTGAACCAAATAAGCAGCTTGCTCAATGCATTGAAGCCCTGCTACTTTGTAAGAGGTATAACCCCACCTGTTTGAGATCATATATCCTTTGCAATGTTAATTTCAGTTTTAACAGCACAACCCTGTACTAATAAGCTTAAATGAGTTTCGTCTGAAGTATTCATGCAGTCAGCAGCCCTCTGAGCCTGGCGTTTTGAAGACGCATTGAACTTCCTTGCTATAAACCTCAGTCAAAGATGGTGCAGTTGAGGACTGTGAGATTTAAAGGCAATTGCAGCAACCATATCGTTCCTGAAAGCACAAGACGGACAAGTGAAACTTGATATGTAACTAGCAGAAAGAGGTGTTATGTCTATCAAGAACTTTCTTGTCTAACACTGAATATTCAAGGTTAACAGCCGTAAATCAACAGCTGGTTCTCTCATTCTAATTAGCCAGTGGTGGGCTGGATGGCATCCCAATTAGCACACTTGGAAATTATACTCGGAGTCTTATCAGTAGCTCTACATCAAAATGAAGTCAGGTATTACTGAGTGGGATGTTTCAAAGTCTGAGTCTTGCCTCAGTCAATTTTACCAATTTTATTAATACAACAGTTCCCAAGTTTGGAGGTCACCCGGCCCACATGGGCTGTTTAGACCAGGGGTCCCCAACCCCCGATCCTTGGACCAGTACCGGTTCGCGGCATGCCAGCAACCAGTCCCCACAAACAAGCAAAGCCCCATCCGTGGGATGCAGGCAGCACACAAAACCACGCCCCCTCCGGTCCGCGGAAAAACCTCTCTCCACGGAACCGGTCACTGGTGCCCAAAAGATTGGGGACCTCTGTTTTAGACCATGTTATGGGCGCTCGGAAAATGGTCATTATCCGGTGAAGAAATACCTAATAAATGTTCATGTATCCAATGGGAAGACTGCTAGAGAAAACACTGAACTGCAATGCCTGCCATCTGCTTTTGCTAAGAATCCCTCTATATGTAGTCCAAAAATATTCTGCACAATGCATGCCAGTATTAGCTTTCTGGATGGGGTTGCACTTAAATCCAGCTGCAGGAAAGTTCTGTAAAAGTTCTTTTCTTTGCTGACTCCACCTCTGCACTGTGTCCAGTTCTGGCACCACACTAATAAAAAGGATTCAGCAAGGTGCTGAATAATTCTGTGAAAAGGGATTGAAGGAATTGGAAGAGAGATTATCCCATGATAGCATGCTTCAAATTGCCTCAGAAGTAATCCAAGACTGTTTCTCCCTTATTTCAGTTAAAGGTTAGGAAAAGTTCAAGTCCTCCTCTCCGATGGATACTTTTCAAGGAGAAGATAGATTATTGCATTATTGCAGACGCTTCAATTGGGATCCCTGCACGGAATGGTGGTTTCTCAAAAAAAACAACACAAGATTTTATTTTTTTCCTGTAATAGGAATGCAGGCAGACCTTGAAAAGGTACAGCTCACTTCAGGCTCTGCCTCTTGATTATCAAGCTGTACTATCAAGCAGGCTATTATATTCAAAACAAAACCAACGCAAATACATTTGCTTGTATTGTTCGAGGATTGCATGAATGCCATTCCTGCACCTTGTCCTTTGCACACCCGAATGAGCCTCCTGCAGCTGCAGTGATTAACAAGTTCCTGAGCTCAACTAACTGCCAGCCAGCTGTGAGATACACATGTTTGCTTTGAAAACATGTTTGCTTTAAAAACAAGGCCGTGCAAAGTTTACATCCATATAGATGTGCACTGTGCGTAATGTATGCAGTCTTGCAGATTTACAATTATTTCTGCCCTCTTTCCTTCTGCGGCTTCTTCGGCCTCTATCTCTAGCAGTCACAGTTCTCTTGTAGAGGTTCCAGCTGTTCAGTTCAACTCTTCTGGAGCCCTTGAACACCGAAATTTCTGCATGGGTGAAGAGATGATCAGGCTTTATTCTGTGCCATGACACAATCGCTTACTGATTGCAGCTGGGATTGTATTACAAGTCGGTTGGGATATTTTTGTTTCTTTCCCAGTCAACAATTCTTAACGTTATGATCGATCTGCTGAGATATCCTAACTCTGCTTTTCTATAATCACCTGAAAGCAGGATTAAAGTCCTTGCTCCGCAGTGTATATGATGTTATATGATATTATCTCTCCAGGTCCGTTTTCATGGACCAGGTGTAACTATAAATAGATCTTACGTAGCAAGCCCCATGAAGCTTTAATTAAAAATGCCTACGTATGATTTTTGCTTGCTGCTCAATATAATCTCAGGTAGTACTGAAGAATTGCTATTCGGTTACTAAAAAAAAAAAAAAACTCTTGAAGAAAATGTAGTTTGGAAACTAGAAGCCACCCAGAGTCGCCTTATCCGTGAGAGGGGCAGCATATAAATTAAATAAATAAATGTGGACTGTAATGGAAAATGGTGCCTGGATCACAAGTTGGAGACTTTCTTGTGTGTTGTGAAAATAAGTCAGGCATCACAAT
Source organism: Azemiops feae (assembly GCA_023970755.1). Classification (NCBI taxonomy): domain Eukaryota; kingdom Metazoa; phylum Chordata; class Lepidosauria; order Squamata; family Viperidae; genus Azemiops; species Azemiops feae. The sequence goes on along the minus strand of JALGBA010000202.1, from coordinate 1,832,803 downwards.
TCTAGGATAAAATGTTAATGTAGCTTGGAGTTTGCATTGCATTCATGTGGCTTCCTAAGTTACTTGGTGTCAGAGATGCCAAGTAGCTGCACAATTATTGGTGCAGATGCCAAATCTGCACAATAAATAGATTTCAGGAGAAAGATGTAGAAAATGTTTTCGTGCCATCTGGTGATTTTCAAATGTCAGTAGCCAAAATGTCTAACTCTGCCTTGCCCATCAAACAGGACACCCACATTTTCTTTCATGATCACATCTCTATCACCAAAGAGCAAATATGGTCCTTTTGTGGTTATGATAACAGAGTGGGAAAACTTAGCCAGAACAAAGTTTCTGCTCTTCTGATCCTTTCAGATTACCATACTTTGAAATTTACCAGATTGGTAAATGTTTAATGCAAATAATATTCTAATTAATTAAAATTGCAATGTTGAATTCCATTATCATCCATTCTTATTTTGGAAATTTCAGGTTGCATATCGTGGTTAAGAGATGGTTTTCTGAATACGTCCAACTGGATGTATTTTCACATCAAACTATGATTTGCTAGTTGTGTGGCTCAATGTACAGTGTAAATGCAACCTGGTATAGATATCTCATGGGTATTTGACCCTAGAATTAGATTCATTATAAATTGCATGTGTGAACATCATCATTAGTGTTACAGAATACTTAAATAATAAGGTCTTAAAGTTGCCAAGGTTGGACACCCCTGTCTCTTCAAATCCACATTGTTGGCTTAACTCAGTCAACAGAGTCTAGCAAGTTGTGAAACTCAGCCCTTTGTTCAGGGGAATGATAAGAGAAAGGCAGCAGCTAAGACTTCAAGGAGAGTTCCCATCCCAGCCATGTTCACCTCTTCAGCTGTCATTCCCCCCCCCCCCCAGCCATTTGGAACTGCACAACACCAAAGGTCCAAAGTTAGCTGTTCTCTCTATGTACAAGTAAGTAAGAAAGTATTTATGTCAAAAGGGTAGCATGCCCTTCAAGAACCAAGACAAGAGTCTTGTATACAGCAGTTTGATAACAGCTGGTCTTTCTTTCCTGAGTTCACAGAAAGAGATCTACGAACTGAGTGGATTGCTTTTTGGCCAGCAGCCTGGCTTCAGTGACACCCTGGATGCTAGCCTTTCCCAAATCCTTCTGGAGGAAAAAGAAGAAATATGGTTTCTAGCCATCTCTATTAATCCATCAACAGCTTATGCATCATCTCTCTCAAGAAAGGAAGGAAAGAAAGAAGGTACAACTATGGCTAAAAATCCAAACAAAATAAACAACACCCATTCTGCCTCTGGGAAAATGTCACACCAAGTAAAATTCTGTGTCAGAACGTTTAAAGGATCAGCCTAGATTCATATCTTATATCAAGCCATAATGTGGCTGTTGAGGACAGGTAGTCCTCAACTTATGACCACAGTTAAGCCCCAAATGTCTGTTGCTAAACAAGGCAGTTGTTAAGTGAGTTTTGCCCCATCTTATCACCCATTTTGCAGCGGTTGTTAAGCGAACCACTGCAATTGTTAAATGAATCATGCAGTCACTAAGCAAATTTGGCTTCCCCTATTGACTTTGCTTATCAGAAGCTGGCTTGGAAGGTTACAGACGGTGATCTCCTAACCCTGGGACAGTGCAACTGTCATAAATACGTTCCAGTTGCCAACGCCTGAATTTTGATCACGTGATCATGAGGATGCTCCAATGGTTGTAAGTGGGAAAACAGGTCATATATCACTTTTTTCAGTGCCATTGTAACTTCAAATAGTCACTAAATGAATGGTTGTAAGTCGGGGACTACTTGTAACTGGGGTTGGAAGTCATGGATTGTAGCTTAACATTATGTGTAAACAAGCCACTCTGTCTCATTCAACAAACTTTGGTGAAAACAAAGTTATGATGGTGAAATCAGCCATTCATGTCATATAGTTTATAGCAGTGACCGAAGAATCATGCTCAAGAGAGCTCATCAGAGAGGAGAGAAGACCTGAGTCAGAATTCAGTCTGGTGCCTCCAAATATGTTGTGACATACAAATCCCATAAGTATATTTAATTATCTAGTATTTCAGTTCTATTGGGGTGGAGGTAAGAGTTATTTATAAGAGTATATAATTAGGATCATGCTACCTGTTGCCATTCCTCAAATTAATATACTGTATTGAATGTGAAGCCATTTTCTGCCCAAACCTTAAATGTATATCCAGAAACTGCAGTGAAGGTGTCTTCATTTCTTGCAGACAAAATACTGCCTTATAATATTCTGTTGTCTTACCTCGATGGGTCTATTAGCAATACATTCCACGTTGTTTTGTTTTGTGTGCACAAATAATCTAGCTGGGTATGGAAGTTTACTAAATCCTAAGAAATTGGGCCATCCTGGGGTGATGATAGGGAGCTGCCCACAAGAAATATTTTGTTTCTCAAATTAGAGAAAAAAATATGAAACAACTGAGGACAAGGATATTTGACTGGCCTTAGGTGACCTTTGAGATATGGTTTCAGGGCAATGCACATTTCCAGCAGTGGGGTCTTTAATTCTAGAAGAATTTCGTGACTTAAAAGAGGTCTAAAGGGGTATTGTTTTCCTAAAAGATGCAATGCAACTAACCCCATTCTAACGGGAAAATGGCACAGGATGAACTTTCAAATACAAGTAAGTCCTTGACCTATGACAGTTGAGCCCCAAATTTTCAATGGTAAGCAAGACAGTTGTTAAATTAGCTTTGTCCCATTTTGCAACCTTTTTTTTGCCACACTTCGTTAAGCGAATCACTGCAGCTGTCAAGTGGATCATGCAGTCATTAAGTGATTTTGGGTTCTCCCATTGACATTGCTTGTCTGAAGCCGGCTGGGAAGGTTACTAATGGTGATCACATGACTCCAGGTCAGTGCAACTGTCATAAATACGTGCCAGTTGCCAAGCAACCAAATTTTGATCACATGACCATTGGAGATGCGGCAACGGTCACAAAGTGTGAAAACCAGCCATAAGTCACTTTTTTAAAGTGCCGTTGTAACTTCGGTCACTAAACAAATGGTTGTAAGTCAAGGACTTCACGTATATGAATAAACATGACTTGCAAAGAACTGAAATGATGCCATTCAGATCAGCACCATTTTATAATCATCGTAAATATTCTCTCCTTCCATGCCCAAGCCATTTTGTCATTCCCTTCTTGCTAACTTTAAACAATGGGGGTGGGCAAAAGAATTAAGGAAGTGGGGGGGGGAAGACTGTACTTGGAACTTTTTTTCTTTCTTTCTGCGTACTTACTGTCCAAGGAGCCAACTGCATTTGTCCTTGAAAACACACCAGGAAGTGACAGGTTTGCTGTGCAGTCAGTTCAGTCACTCCCTTCCAGGAAAATCAGCCTTGATATTCTGCCAAGTCAGTCTTGCTTCATTTAGTTCCTGAGCAAACATTTGCTGGGTTTCCACTGTGGTTCTTCTGCCGAGCAGAGGTGACTTGTACGAAAAAGTTTAAAGGGCCATTTGAAATGTGCAAAGTGGAGTTATTTAAAGATTTAAGGGGTGGGGGCTTTTTTTATTGATATTGGTATAATAACCACAACTGGGTGTGTGGCATTACTTCTTTAGATTGAACAAGCAGGTGGTGGGGTTTTTTTAAAAAAAAAAATTAGTATGGGTGGCTTATAATGATCGGCGTTTTTCAGTAGCAGGGAAAACGTTAACGCAAGTCTTTTTCTGCTGCAAACAGAGAGAGAGTCTCTCTTCCAGGATTTGCATGGGGAAATCAGGGAGAAACGGGGCTTTCCCATGCAAATCACATGCAGTTTCCGAAGAATCTTTTCCCGGGAAGGCAGCCTTTTCTGTCATTCTCTTGCGCAGAAATGGGGCCAGCATTCCTGATGCACGTGACTCAGATCCAGAGTGCACCTACTTAAAAATAAAAAAATCTTAGGGCAAAACATCTTCCTTTAAAAGGGCTTGTTTCTCAAAACTTTCGCCCAATGCCATTTCCGGTGGCTCTAAGACATGGTGGGATTTTAGAGGATTATTTTTCGGGAAAATAAGCCTGGAGAATTCCTTTCCATCTTCAGCCTGGGCAACTTCCTATGACTTTAAAGAATCCATTGCACAGCTTTGCCAAAAAGAAACAAGTCGTGCAGTTTTATCTGTAACCCTGCAGACGTGGTGTGTTGTTGCATTCTCCTTGGGTGTTGCGTTCCTTTTGTTTAATTTGCCCTATCTAGCCTACAGCAGCTAAGACCTCACCCTGCGTAACCTTTTCCAGATTAGCCAAATCAGCTGCATTCTAAATTGCCAATGCATTTAAGTCAGTCCCCAAGAAAATGCACATAGACAATTACATTGTCTTGCCATCCCTGCATTTATTAATTAAAAAAAATAATAAGTCTGGGCTGAAAGTTACACCCAGCTGTAGAGTTCGGCTGCACTCTAATCTGTCAGGGAGGCAAGCTGTGCCCAACAGATGGTAGACATAGCCACTGTGGTTTTACATGCCACTGTGCCCTACCACAATTTGCAATCTGCTAGCTCGGAGCACAGAGTAGGGCTGTCAGGTTTCAAAACAGATTTGGATGAAATGCTTACAACCTGATGCCAGACCAGCTGCGCTCAGCTATTGGTTAAAACAAGCATGGGCTTCCCCCCCCAAACTTCTGCATGAAGAGAGGGAGGGAGGGAGTTGCAGCAGCTTTAATGAATAAATCATTAAAGCAGGGCATCCTGAAAACGAGAGACCCCCCTGAAAAGCGACATGTACGGGTTAAGCCGGATAACAGGAATCTAAAATTCCAAGCACTTCTTCTAAATCATTTTTTCGTAGTATGCACAGGTCACATTTAGCAAGCATAGTGGAGAGGCAGTTTCTCCATCCGAAAACAAAGGATGAGAGACTTGCACAAGAGTGTGTTTCTCCTAAAAATGTATGGTGACCAAAAAAAAAAAAAAAAATACCAACCCTGTGAAATGTGCAAAAGACACCAAGGAAATTGAGTATTTTAAGTTACCAGCATCACTGGCAACATGCAATCAAGGGGGTGTGGTTGTCAAGCTGCTGAGCTGAAGCGTTATACATGGGTGGTAGAAATGGTTACTGAATGTGATGTGAATGTCCTACATTTTAATTCTTGCATATGCAGCTCTGGGGCATAAGAGGGGTCTTTTCCGGGGGGGGGGGAGACTTTGAAATGCCCTGCATTAAGGGTGAACAAATGCCCTGCAACAATACAGGACCTGCAAAATTGCAATAAAGGGAAATAAGATATAAGCGAGTTGCACAATGTACACCATGTATTTTGAGGGGGGGGGGGAAATGCTGTTTCATGCTCCAGGGGATCAAGTTGTCCTCTACGCTGCTGCAATCACAGAGGCTGCTGCATTGGCCCGAACTACCCAATCATTTATAATAATAATAATAATAATAAAGTTGGAAGGGACCTTGGAGGTCATCAAGTCCAACCCCCTGCTCAGGCAGGTAACCCTATACCATTTCGGACATATGGCTGTCCAGTTTCTTCTTAAAAACTTCCAGTGTTGGAGCATTCACCACTTCTGGAGGCAGGTTGTTCCACTGGTTAATTGTTCTCACTGTCAGGAAGTTTCTCCTTAGTTCTAGGTTGCTTCTCTCCTTGATTAGTTTCCATCCGTTGCTTCTTGTCCTGCCTTCAGGCGCTTTGGAGAATAGCTTGACTCCCTCTTCTTTGTGGCAGCCCCTGAAATATTGGAACACTGCTATCATGTCCCCCCTCCTTCTATTCATTAAACTAGACATACCCAATTCCATCAACCTTTCCTTATATGTTTTAACCTCCAGTCCCCTAATCACCTTTGTTGCTCTTCTCTGTACTCTTTCTAGAGTCTCAACATCTTTTTTACATCGTGGTGACCAAAACTGGATGCAGTATTCCAAGTGTGGCCTTAGCAAGGCATTGTAAAGTGGTATTAACACTTCATATGATCTTGATTCTATCCCTCTGTTAGTGCAGCCCAGCACTGTGTTAGCTTTTGTTTCTTCACCGCCACCGCCCCCACCACAGATCCAGGGTCCACATGAAAGTCCATCACACCTTGTGCTCTTATCTCCTTGCTCCTTCTGCTGCAAACTTTTCTTTGCTGTTATTCAAAAGCACATGATCTAGCTAGCAGAAGCACTCATCATTTGTCATGCTTAGTAATGTCTACGCAGTGCAAAAAGTGAACAAAAACCAAAAATGAGTTCATGAAACTGAATGTCCTGGGTCAGTCCCTCTCCAGCCCTCTGGGTTTGGGACAGTTTCCCAGCCTGTAGCCAATCACTGCCGGTTGCTGAAAAGCCACGCGAAGTAAACAAGGCTCCCTGGTGAACTGCCTTGACCCAAGGTTTGAGGAAAGCAGCTGGCCGGCTGCCCATGCTGACGATCTGCCACTTGGCTGCAGAGCCAAACCAACGGAGGGGGCTGCACATGATGAGCCATCTGACCCTACTCTGGGTAGTAAGAAACCACGTTTGTCAAGCTCACCTTAGAGGAGAAAGAGAGCAGCTCGAGCAGAATTGGGCCCTTCGCCTGTTTTCAAACTCCACAGAAGAGAGCTGCCAGACATATTTGTTAGCTTGTTTATTTCATGGCCATATTTTTTTTTTTAATTTAAGAGAGCAAACTTTCTTCCCCACAATAACAATCACCTGCAGAAAGCCGGCAGGTTGCAAGAGCTTTCTTTGCCAGTCTGATCATCTGTGGAAAGTTGCATAAAATCAGAGTTGCCATATCTGAGCTGCAAATGTCCGGATGATAGCTAGATGAAAATCAAAGAGATACAGAAAATTTCTCGTTGCTGCCTCCCCCATTGTTTACTGGTATGTATGTGTTTGGAGGGGGGGGGAGGGAGATTTTGGTGTGATGCTGTGTTGGGGGGGCTGTCATAATGCCCCATACGTTAATGCGTGCCGCACAACATGTGACCAAAGAGGAAAGGGGGGGGAGAAGGCTTACTGTGAGAACTGGAAGTGTTGGGGATGGTTAGATGAGTGGTTGTTTGGTGGTCTGGGTGGTGCATGGACACCTTTGCCTAGAACAGTGGTGGCGAACCTATGGCACGCGTGCCAGAGGCGGCACTCAGAGCCCTCTCTGTTGGCACGCGTGCCACCGCCGCCCAGAGCCGGAGCCCCGCCCAGCACAAAGGCGAAGCGGCCGACTAGCAAGCTCGAATAGAGGTGGTAGAGCAGAGGTCACCAACCATTGTCGATTGGTGGACTGGAAGAAAAGGGAGGGGGAAGCATTTTATATGCGCACATGCGCGCATGGGGCCGCAAGCACGCATGCGCTGCAAATGGGGTGGGGCTAGTGCCTGTGTGATACTCACTAGCCCTGCCCCATTCTTGCATGGTGCAGCGCCTTGTATCTGCACCCCGTGGCGCAGTGGTGGCCATTTGTGCGCCTTGCAGCACGGTGGCCCATTTTTGCGCCCCTGGTTTTTGCGTGCCAGAGGCGGCATTCAGAGGTGCTTCCCTGCCCCCCCCCCGAGGGCACCACAATGCTGATGCAGCCCTGGCACTTTGCGATAAGTAAGTGGGTTTTGGGTTGCGGTTTGGGCACTCGGTCTCTAAAAGGTTCGCTATCACTGGCCTAGAAGAAAGATGCAAGGGGTGGGAGGGAAATGAGAAGGTGGAGAGGAGGTGGTAGGAACATAGGAACCATGATGGGCAGAGATATGATAGGATCTTGGGGTGGGCTGCACTTGGGAACATTGGGCTCCCTTGCTGAGAGCAATCCTGATGACCAGCCCCAGGTTCTTCACTCAAAACCAGGATATTGGATCCTTGGTGATCCTGGACTCCACCTGATGGTGTTGAATGGCGGCAGGTCAGTCTGCAATCAATCTTCCTTCATCCACAACTGGGCTGAGGATGAGGCAGCCAACTGGGCTCTAGTGGCCCTAGAGGGGATGTTCTCCTCTTGGAAAAGTGGCCATCTGGGTTTGAGGTTTGGCATCAGCCCTCCCCAAGGGAGGGGAGGTGTGGTCATAGTAGTTATCCATTGAGTTGTAGGATTTCAGAGGCTCTGCTCCACAGATAACCAGATGTGAGGTCTTTGGTTGAAGTGAGCCTCTAGGAAACAGGTTTGTTGCTGATGAACTGGCCTCCTGCTATCCAGTCTCATCCCTGTCTGAGCTACTGGGTTCCATTGCTGGGCTGGCAACAGAGACGCCAAGACTGGTGGTGCTCTGTACATGCTGGGCCCATAATGACCTAGAACAGGGGTAGGCTGGCTCAGGAATTCTGGGAGTTGAGGTCCACGAGTCATAAAAGAGCCAAGGTTGCCTACCCCTGACCTAGAACATGTCCATAATTGTCATGGTGACCACAAATCCCTGAACCAATCCACAAGGGATTATTTGCTGCCTGGTGACATTGAGTATGGCTTAGCTCAGGGATTTGTGACATCCATGACAATTATGGATATGTTCTAGGTCATTATGTACCCAGCACACACTAGGTGCCGGATGTTAGACTGTCTTCAGCATGGAGCAGTTGCCACATAATGCTGCTTTGGAAGGCATTGTCATTAGTCTGTTGTTGTGGACAGATCACTTTTTAGCTCACTGATGTCATCTCACCTCATGAGGAGAGAAGGCTTGTTAGATCTGAGGGTCCTGGTCAGTCCCCACGATGCACCTTGGTCTACTGAACAGCCCTGCAAAATAAAGTGCATGAAGAGACACCTAAAGCACCATTGGAGGAAGATGAGAGTGAATCTTAGCATAGGTAAGAACCCATATTTGGGCTTACATCATAGTGATAAGGGCACATAATCCTCTGCCCTTATTGCATCTCCTGATAACTGCCTGGCAGCCCTGTTCAAGGTGACTCAATCCCTGCTGGGGAGAGACAATTCAAAGGACTAACTACTGTGAGAAATACTGTTTGCACTTTGGCAGATAAAAACATTTGGAATAATTCAGAGCTGGACTTTGAGTGGAAAGGTCCAGATGAAGTGCCCAAGGTATGGCCTTCTATAGGTATGAGCCAAGGTATGGCTCATCTGAAGTGAGCTGGCTAGAGAGTCCTCAGACAATGGACAGGATTCTCTCATCTGGGAGCTTCGCTGCCTGAACACACTTATTTCTCCTCCTGGTTTTTAACTTTACTCTTTGGCTGCTTTCACATGTCCAAACACAAATGCTAAAACTATGGTTTCTTCAATGAGCTGCTGTGCCTTGATTCACACACCCAAGCCACAAAACATTAGAAACAAACAAACCACACCAAGGCTTAATGGGGGAATAAAGAATCTTGTCCCTGCATAAACTTTGGAGTTAAAAGTCCTACCAGTCTCCACGATTGGCTACAGTGGCTTAAGCTGTTGAGAGTTGGTATCCAAAACACCAGGGGGAGCCTCAGGGTGCCTAGATCTGGCTTCACATTGTGTGTGACTCAGGATACCAATTTTATCAACCTCTTAACGGCTGGCAGCAAAACTCTTGGCATCTTGTGCCTCATCAAACACACAAATATTCCTTTGAAGCACCTCACTAAAGCTGTATCAAGCCACTGATCTCAAAGCTTTCTGACCCCAAGCAGACAATATGTGGTTTGAGAGCAGCATGAGATCCCTACAGATCTTTCTTCTTTCTGTAGTAAACAAGCAGTTCTCTGCAAAGTCTCACACTGTCTGAAGGTCCACAGACTCATTTCAGGAAGTGGTGCAAAACTAGGGTTGTTTAGACCAGGGTTTCCCAAACTTGGCAACTTTTAAGACGTGTGGACTTCAACTCCCAGAATTCCCGCCAGCCATGTTAAATGGAGTTGAAGTCCCCACGTCTTACAGTTGCCAAGTTTGGGAACCCCTGATTTAGACAAGGTGAGGATGGGGAAAGGAGTAAAGGGCTTTGCTGAACAAGCATCACTTCTATAGCCTTCCCTTCTGCCAGAACTTTACCTATGCTGTGTAATTCCCAGGCGTTTCCTTTTGTTTCTGTTGTATGACTTGCACAGCCTGGGCAATGACGAACTCCCTTCAGTGTTACACACACTGTCACCTTTGCTCAGAAGTGATTTATTGAGTTACCTGCACAGGCTGGGAACTCCAGTGTTTCCCCAATCACACCAACCCTGTCTCACCTTCAGCCCGATTTAAACCTTTGATAGTGCTTTTTCCTCTTCCTTGTTTGGACAGATCTTTAGACCAAGCTGGATTATCTTTGCCCGATGCCCATAATCAGGTGATGTCAAGAAGAGGAAAATGCCTTGTATCTTAGGAGAAAGAGTGGGCAACATCTGCCCTTGATTCCAGATCAATGAAGCAGCATTCTCAAACTCTACCTGTATGATGGGGAGTCCGGTCAACGTGTCCTTATGCTGGCAGGAGTTTAGATCATAACCGTAGGAATCCATATCCTCTAAGATTGATTGTTTTGCATTTGCTGAAGTAGAGAAGGGAAATTACAGCTCTGGGCTCTGAAAGGAGAAAATGAAAAGTCTCCTGTCAGATTCCCTTATCCTCTCTGCCCCCACCCCCACCCCGCTACCCTCTCTGCAAATATTTTTCAACGTCTTTCTTTGTTTTGCATTACTCCAGTGTTTACCAAAGAGCCCAGATCCAGGGTGTTTTCGTCCCAGTGACGCAGTCCAAGGAAATCTCTCAAGGGCAACAAGCTGTAGCATCCATGAGAGCACCAAAGTTATGCCAGGTTCTACGCAGCAAGAAGAAACACTCGAAGTGAAACAAACCAGGATGATGTCAATATCTCATAGCAAAAAAAACAAAAACCAGGCTGCTCAGACCAGAGCAGCAGGCAGCTCCTGAAACAGGAAGGGAAGCAGACAGGACAGTTGGTCCTCGGCCAGCCCGGTTACTTTGCAATCGAAAACCACGCAGTTAGGCTGGCCTTCAAAACGCTTCCTTGAACAGCGGTTGGAAAGACCCGTAAATTTTGAAGATTCTCATTCCACTGTCCATTTCAAGTGGGTTTTTCCTCCCCCTCCCCATCCTCTTTTGTTACAGCTTGATCTTTGTAACTAGTGGGATTTAGCAAGAGTATTCTGAAGGGGAACAGTGGAATACAGCCCAAAGAATGGCACCTCACAGATATTTGCAGAGAACTGGTTTCATCTCTTTCCTTGCAAGCTCCATTGACTCTGAAGCGTACTTCCCTTGCCTACAGTTGTCACGAAAGAGGAAATTGGTGTACACGCCACCTAGCAACCTATGTAGCTCTCCAGTGTCCCTCCTCATTCTTCTGCGTGTGGAATTAGGAGACCTGCCCCACTTTGCATATCACAATCTCGGTTCAGTTAAGGAGAGAAAAGGGGAAGCACTGTTGGTAGGCACTGCTAACTAAGCCTAGCCTAGCTCTGCCCGCCAATCCTCATAAGCTTCGCCCATTGCTCCTTTCTTGGCAAAATGGTACGCCGTACGTGCAGACCATATGTAAATAGTAGACCATATATAAATCCTCTATTTACAACCACAGTTGGGAATGGAATTTTTGTCATTAGTCATCGAGATCACAAGTTGACCTAGGCCCAACTGTATGACAATTTAACGGCAGTTGTTAAGTGAATCGCAGGTCGTTAAGCAAACCCAGCTTTCCCAATGGGCATTTCTTGCTGGATTTTTTTTTTTTTTTTAAAAGTAGCAAATTGTGATCATCTGATCACAGGATCATACCACCAGTCGTAAACACAAGCTGGTTGCCAAGTGCTCAAGTTAGAATCCCACAATGCTGAGGGTGGGTGCAAATATTATAAGTGGGTGTACAGGCTGTATAAGTCACTTTTTCTGAGGCCATCCTAACTTGGAAGTGTTGTTAAACGAACGGTCATAAGTCAAGAACTACCTGTTTTGTTCAGGTCATTTCTTGTTCTTCTGGATAAGATGCTTGCAAGTTTTGCTTGTTTGTGCATTACGGTATTAATCACGGCACAAATCTTTTTTTTGAAGCACCCACCACGTCGAAGTTTGAAATATCAGTTTTGAACATGCTTCTTGTAGTATGGTGTTCTTAGTCCAGTGGTGGCGAACCTATGGCACGCGTGCCAGAGGCGGCAGAGCCCTCTCTGTGGGCACGCGTGCCATCACCCCAGCCCCGCCTCCCCTTGTGGCCCCCTCCTCACCAGCAGCCCCCCTGGAGGAGAGTCGCCCCGGGGTGTGGCCCGCGCGGGACAGTGCAGCCAAAGACATGGCAACTGGGCAGCAGGGACAAGACTCCATCCTCGCACCCCGTCGTGGAGGGCTTAGCCGCCATGGCGCTGCTGGGCTGCCTGAGCGATCTGCAGTGGGCTGAGGAGGCAGTGAGTGGCCCTGCGGGTGGGCGGGGCATGGGGTGGGGGTGGAGTGGGGAGAGGGGCGGAGCAGGCGGGACAGGGAAGGGCTGGTTTTGGGGCACTTGGTCTCTAAAAGGTTCGCCATCACTGTCTTAGTCCCTGCCACAAAGCTTTTTATTCTTCAAAGGCCTCTGAGAACTAGGAGCAAATGTGAGATTAGAACTAACCTAGGTCACCGTGGTAACTGAAAGTAGCTTGCTTTTCTCCCACTCTCTCAATCTATAAAGAATTCTCCCCCTCCTCCAGCCCCAAGCAATTACAATTAGGGGCACTTTTTTTCAGCCCCTTTCTTTGCGTATTAAAATCCAAACCAGTTTGCCCGCACTTACTTTCTCCAATGCTTTTAAATGCATTAAAACCAACTGAGTTACAACGTCTGGCCCTTGCACAAAAGAAACTTATGAACTGCCTAGCCAGCCAGCAGGTTCCCTGAAAGCTCTGGCTGTGTAGATATAAGAGAATAAATGGCAGCAATTTCTTTTGTGAAGAAATGCGTTCCCTTCTCCTCGATGCAGCATTTGAATCGTCTGCACTCAAAAGAGTTTAAAATTATTTAAGGATGGCTGTGCATTTGATATAACTTAAGAAACTGTTGAGGCTTTCGTTTTTTTTTCTTTTTTTCTTTTTTCCTGAGTTAGAAAGAACAAACTTCCAATGGTATGGGAATTGTTATCAGGGCATATTTTGTTTTAGGTGCAACCTGTAATTAGCATTTTAAATAGCAGTTTGATCATTTCCTGCCTACTGGAAGCAAACAACTTTCCCAAACAGCTTGGCAAACCAGCTTTGGTTTGCTCCCTTGGTTTCTGCCAGCTGCAAACTCCAGAGAAATTCTGAGCTTTCAGCGCTTGTCCGAAGTAGACGCCATTCCGTGGATTCTGTTTTGCAAAGCTACAATAGATGGCTTCTTTCCTGACCCTTGGGAAACCAGGGGTATTTGCAGGGCATGGTCAAAAGAGCCGATGGTGACTATTTAGGGTGGAGCTTTGATTGTACTATGGTAGCCACCATCTTGACTTTCCCAAACGTTGCCAACACTCTGTATGCCACCCTGCACACAGTACATTAAAAATAAATCTAAAAAAGTGTAAAGCTGTGCATTCTAAGGGAAATCAGTATGGACAAACCTGGTTTAGAAAGGGATGCTGCCAAAAACTTTACATAGCAGTGAAAACATTCAGAAAATTATCTTCTTGCCGCCAACTCTTTGCTGTCCAGATTATCGCAGCCCACATGTGGTAGCTTTAGATTTCCAGCAGAAAAAACAGCATGCATGTGTGTGTGTGGAAGCTTAACTCTTCCCCTGATGTTTTTGTTCTCAGATTTACACTCCCTAGTTGTTTCCCATACCCATACCCTGGAGTCCCAGGAAGGGTTAAATGCATCTTTGCAAGATTAATGACATGTAGGAAGGAAAGGTAAGCAGTTGTGGTGGGCCTTCTGCTGCTTTGGAAAATAAGCTGACCCCCTCTTCTTTGTGGCAGCCCCTCAAATACTGGAATACTGCTATCATGTCACCCCTAGTCCTTCTTTTCTCTAGATTAGCCATACCCAGATTAAACAATAGTTTATGGTTCATTTCTAAAGAGTCATGTATATTTTTTTAAGCTATACAGTTATCTGGGAAGCTGCCTGGAGAATACTGTAGAAAAGAGTACTCTTTCATATGCTCTTCAAAATGGTGCTTTTAAACTCTTTGCTAGGAAAATGATATTACTCAGTTTGAAACAAACTTTCTTGCTGGCTTTCCTGGTCAAGAAAAGTTAATATCTCTAGTTCCATGGAGACTCTGGGCCCCGCTGCCAAATCCAGAATTTAGTAGCCCAAATAGACCTGGTCAAGTGAAACCATATAGAACTACACTACACTACACTGGGGGGGGGGGGTTTGCATTGGCGTGAAATTGGCATCTTTGTTGGAGGAAATTAAACCTTTCGACATTGCCACATCTGGGAACCGAGATAGCCACAGAGAACTACCTGTACAATCATGCAACTGAATCCCTGCCATCTAAAAAGGTGGGGTTTTGATCACATGTTGTGGATACCATCTTGACTTTTTCAATTCCCCCACACTCCCCTGGCTCTCCCTGCCTTCTGTTTTACATGCACAATATAGATGGTCCTCGACTTATGAACAAAATAGAGCCCAACATTTCTGTGGCTAAACGAGACGATTGAGTTTTGCCCCATTTTGCGACCTTTCTTGCCACAATTATTAAATGACTCAATAGAGTTAATAACACAGTTAATAACACGTTAATAACCCATTAATAACACGGTTGTTAAGGGCACCTGGCTTCCCCCATTGACTTTGCCTGACAGAAGGTCACAAAAGGGGATCACATGAATTTGGGACATTGCAACCGTCATAAACAGGAGCCAGTTGCCAAGCGTCCGAATTTTGATCACGTGACTATGGGGATGCTTCAGTGGTTGTAAGTGTGTAAAACTGTTATAAGTCACTTTTTCAGTGCCGTTGTAATTTTGAACGCTCTCTAAATGAACTGTTGTAAGTCAAGGACTACCTATATCCTTTGCTCACTCTTCCTTTCTAGGCCCACCACTGAAGTACAAAAAGGAGTACAGAATAGTCCTCGGTTTACAACAATTCATTTAGTGGTCCCTATGGTCACATGATCAAAATTCAGATGCTCGGCAACTGACTCATATTTATGGCGGTTGCAGTGTCCCGGGGGCCATGTGATCCCCTTTTGTGACCTTCTGACAAGCAAAGTCAATGGGGGAAGCCAGATTCACTTAATAACCGCGTTACTGACTTAACAACTGCAGCGATTCACTTAACAACTCTGGCAAGAAATGTCGTAAAATGGGGCAAAACTCACTCAACAAATGTTTCACTGAGTCACAGAAATTTTGGGCTCAGTTGTGGTCGTAAGTGGAGGACTACAACTTACAAGAGAAAGGGGGGGAAAGGGGGGGATATTAAAGGGGACAAAATAGGCAGTGACAGAGAATTAAAGACAAGCCCATCTGGTTGTGGATCAATCCACGGATACCAGGCACCACCCAATCGGATCACTCCTGAAGAAAGAGGGCTCTTCATAAAAACAAAGACAACAACAACAAAATTTCTTCCTGCATTTAATTGCCCCCATCCTGCCCCCCCCTCCAATAATAAAGATACGCTTTGCTTTAAAATCCTCATAGGAAAGATTATTCATCTCTGACGGTTATGATTTTTATTTTTATTGATTTTTATCCCACCTTTATGATTTTTTTTTCAAACAGCTCATGGTGGCGAACATATCTAAAACTGCTTTCTCCTCCTCTCGTCCCCCCCCCCAACAACAACCCTGTGAAGTTGGTAGGGCTGAAAGAGTGTGACTGGCCCAAAATCATCCAGCTAGCTTTCATGGCTAAGGCAGGACTAGAACTCACAATCTCCTGCTTTCTAAAACTCACAATCTCCTGTTTCTTAGGGCCTTAAACCACTAGATCAGGGGTAGGCAATCTTGGCTCTTTTATGACTCGTGGACTTCAACTCCCAGAATTCCTGAGCCATGCTGGCTCAGGAATTCTGGGAGTTGAAGTCCACGAGTCATAAAAGAGCTAAGGTTGCCTACCCCTGCACTAGATCAAACTATTGCCTTTATGATGCCTCTTTCCTGCACTTTTTCTAGTTTGAAACTATTTCCAGGGAGATGGTTCAAACCGAACTGCACTCAGATCTGGAAAAGGGAGCCAAGCTAACTCAGTAAAAAGGAAGTTCTTAGCAGGAGTTGGACATGTTAGGTAAACGGAGATTAGTGCAGAAATCCGCATGAGGAAGAAATCAGCCTTTAAGCAAATGAAGAAGTGATAGCTCTCAGAGGGAGACGTGTAAACTATGAGTTTAAACTGGTTGCCAGCTTGTCTGCAAATTCCCAATTCTCACCTGGTGAGAATGGGAGGGAAGTTCAAACCTCAGTCATTATTTTAGAATATAGTCCTCAACTTATCGCCACAACTGAGCCCAGAATTTCCCCTAGCTAAGCAAGACAGTTGTTGAGTGAGTTTTGCCCCATTTTACAACCTTTCTAGCCCAAGTTGTTAAGTGAATCTGGCTTCCCCATTGACTTTGCTTGTCAGACGGTTGCAACATGTGACCACATGACCTCAGGACACTGTAACCAGTTGCCAGTTGCCAAGTGTCTGGATTTGATCATGCAACCATTCTGCAATGGTCATAAGTGTGAAAAATGCTGACGAGCCACTTTTTTTCAGTGCAAGCAGTCACTAAAGAAATGGTCGTAAGTCGAGGACTACCTGTACTCCAATCAGGATCCACTCAGTTTTATTTTCATAACAAAATTAAAACCGGGTGATTTCTTCCCTTTCACAACAACAGGAGGAGGTTGAAAAAACTGCTGCCAGTCAAAATGTGGTGGAAAAAAAACAAAAGGCAGCTGCTGGATGTCCTGTTCCATTTATTATTGTCCCACCACATTGTGAGGAAAAGCTCTTTCTCAAGAGAAATGCTTAGCCTCTCCTGTGTGAACTTCAAGCAGCTTCTCGGGAGGCTATAAATCTCCCTTGGGAAAGAGATTTTCTTCAAATTGTGCACAGATAATGCAGGGAAGTGTCCTGGAAAGCACCGCTGTGCTCTGATCCCTTCTTTTCATTTTAAAGCAGGGGTGTCCAACCCTGACATTTTAAGACTGATGGACTTCAACTCCCAGAATTCCCCAGCCAGCCTTCCCCAGCAATTCTGGGAGTTGAAGTCCACAAGTCTTAAAATTGCCAAGGTTGGACACCCCTGCTTTAAATCATACCTGAAGCTGAAGCCCAGAGTTACATTACTGGGAGCAAGCCAGACATTTTTAATACGAAACTCCAAAATCAGTGGAGTTCAATCAGTGAAAGGAATATAAACCTAATGTTTATTTTTTTTCAATTTTTATGGCCACCCATCTCAAACAAGTTTATATAATGCGAATAGCCCTAACTTAAAATTAAGCATAGAAGCTTAACCCCTATCTTTCATTATCAAAATATGCTGCACTACAAGATAAGCAATCGTTTATTTTAATAAATGCAATTGCTATTGCGCAAAATAATATTTCTCTGTTTAGTTATTTAAAGGCCAGCGGTCTTGGCTCACACAATTCACTTTGGACCAGCTCAGATCTTGTACCTATCCAGCAGGCTACTCTGATGGGATCTTTGATAGAATATGAGAATTTGATCCAGCCATGTTTTCTGAGTCCTGACTGTGGTATTGTTGATCTTGGCACAACAGAAGGAGAGAAAAATAAATAGGGAACTACATCGCTTCAGCTCAGTTTTGGGACTATCTCAATTCAATAGAATAATAGAATAATCAAGGCAGGGTGTTTGGTCAAAAAACAGATGAAATTTGAATTGCACCATTACAGCCATCAACTTCATTTTTTGACCCCAATCTGAGGGTACCCCTGAAAATAATTGACCCACAAATGGAAAATTAGAGATTGTATTCTTGGAATTTACCAGAGATATGAGGAAATCTAATGGTTCCTTCCCCAAAGTGTGGTTAAGCCTTTTGGTGGGAAGTGATGTAGTAGCCAAGGTGAGTTTTCATAGCACTGATGTTACAACTTCATCTGCTAGAACTACAGGCTGAAGCCAAGATCACTTCCACATAAAGATAGGAGGAATGCAGAAAACCAAAAAAAGTACACCAAGGCCAACTCTTCCATTCCCACCAGCCTAACTTATCTCCCACAATCACCCCTTCTTCTTCAGCCAGGTTAACAAGCAGGACCAAGGCCTCCTTGAGATACCCACTGCAGAGAAGGGAGGCCTCTAATTTCCATGTCTCTTCTCCCTTCTGGCTGCTGTAATCAAACTTGGCACCACCTGCTTTCTTTATGCCTGAGACACATCTGTGTTTACACACCCACATTTGCCACCATCCCATTTCATTCTGCCCGAAGTGTGAAGTTTTAATGTAGATTTGATTGAGTAACCAGCTTCCCTATTTTTTCTCACGATACTTTTCAGTCTGAGGGCAAGGTGCAGAGGGCCTAGCTAGCCCTAAAGGTAAAACAAATTATTGTGATTTTTTTTTTTGGCAAAGGACCAAAGGTCAAAGTGCTCCTGCAGAGTGTGAAGAAAATGAATGTCAGCTTAAATAAATGAATCCTAGCTAAGAAATGCCCTGAGCTGTGAAAATCAGGCATCTTCTAGTTAAAACTGAAAATCTGTTGCAAAGACCAGAGACTTTTGATTAACACCCCAGGAAAAAAAAGCATTTCTGTTCCCCCAGACCTCACAGAATTGTAGCCCTCGTTACCTGATTGCCATTTGATGTCAAATGTGGGAGTAATTTGGAGTTGTTGTCTTCATCAAGGCTGAAGCCTTAACACTTGCAAAGAGACCTTGTTTTGCAAATACCACAGGGCTTTTTATTTTGTTTGGAAGGGGCCCTGAAAAGAAAGCAAAGCCGGTGATGCACAGAGCTTTCTTTGCACTTTTGCCAAGTGAGAAGAAACTGGGAGTTACCCTGCAGCTGAAAATACTCCCAAGGGAGGAGGGGGACATTTTTTTCCCAAGCAATAAGAGAGTATTTTCTCAGGCCCTAGTGGCAAGGACTGCGTTCACCTGGACAGGGGAGGGAGGGCATTTCTTTGCCAATTAGCTTGAAGGCCGTTTGAGTGCAGTAAGTGAGTACAGATGGTTGAATTCTGATCATTTGCCTGATGGGTAAACGTGAAACAGCGCAAAAGAACGCCACTTGCTGAGGTTAAGCAGAGGCTCCAGCAAATTAAGCCCACTTTGCTTGGTCTTCAAACAATGCCTCCACCTGTTTTTCCACTGCATTGCCATCTGTTGCTCCCTTCCTACCTGCTTGCACCAGCAGCTTTCCCCTTGAGTAGGCTGTTCATTTCTATCACATCAGATCTTCTCATAATGTGCAACAGGGGCCTAGTCTCAGCTCACCGTAGTTCAGTAGCCTATGCAACTGCCGCAAGGGTGTAATAAGTAGGAAAGACTGTGATACTGCTGCCTGAAATTGCTTTTGAAAACTACTCTGAAGTGCAGTTTGTGCAAAAGGCTGGGGGGGGGGGGAGAAGACGGTGTTCCATGAAATTCTTCAGAATAGGGAATATTTGCATTGCTCCTTTCAGGAATGGTTCAAGCAGGCAGAGGGAATTGCTTTAGAGATACATTTGTCCAGGCGAAGTTTCTCTTGCGCAGTTCTGCTTGGAAATGTCAAGGCATCTCTATTTACAGCCAATTTGGACACTGCCGGAAAGTGTAGTAACACTATTTGCATAGTCGTAAGAACCAAATTATTGCCTGTTGAATGGGAAACGGTCAGAGAAGGGGATATTGATGAGAAATCTACATTAGTCATGGCAGAGGGAACCAGTGCATTGGATTATGTTTAGTCTGTACCGTTCCAGAGAGTAAATAGAGTGATGGCCTGCAGTGTTTTGCCAAGAGTAAATCAACTTATGAAATAACACAACATTCCCAAAATAAACACATATGTTAACTAACAAAATTCATATAACACTGAAGCTTATACGTAAGAAATGCATTTTTTTTCTATATATCTACATCTATATATCTACATCTATATATCTATATCTCTATATCTATCTATAGATATCTATAGATATACCTATAGATATATATATCCCACCTTTATTATTTTTATAAATAATTCAAGGTGGCAAACATACCTAAATACTCCTTCCTCCTATTTTCCACAACAACCCTGTGAGATGAGTCAGAGAGAGAGTGACTGGCCCATAAACACCCAATCCGGCTTTCATATCTAAGGTGGGATTAGAACTTCTGATTACTAGCCTGGTGCTTTAACCACGAGACCAAACTGGATTCATTTATGCCTCTAGTTTAACTCCTTTCCATGTTGGAGACGCATTTCCATTTTGCCCTAATCCTCCCGAGCTAGCCCACCTATGGAACTGTTATACTAATTACCAAAGTATTGCAAAATATAATGCAGACTCAAATAGGAGACAAATGTTGAAATTGTCAAAATAGCAGCAGGGCTGTAGGCTAGACTGGGAAGTCCAACAAATATATCATATGAATCATTTCGGTATTGTTGCCAAGGTTAGCACATGACATGTCTATGCAATTACCAGCAATCAGAAACCTTTAATTTTTTTTTTCTTCCTCAACCAAAATCTCATAGCACTCATGCTGTTTTTAGTTTGGTATGAAAGAGATGGGTCGTTCATCAGGTTTTTTTTAATTTACTCCCAAAATCCTGGTTAAGGGGTTTAAATCTCTTGTACAAGAATCCACAGATCTTTTACAACAAATCTTTCAAATCTTTCAGTTTTGGAACACGGGGTGAATGTCCTGTCACCAACCCTATGCAAGGGGCTAATGTTACAAAGATAGACGAATCCAGTCATCTCAGGAGTATCAAAGTCTATTGATATTCATAATATGGAAATCAGATGAAGTTCTTATTTCTAGCATTGGCAGTAATTATAACCCAGCTTAAAACTGTTTGCAGAACATCATACTTCCTGTTTAAGGAGTCTTAGATTAGAAAGAATGTTTGAAAAAACACCAATGATTTTGCCATTATACAACTTAGAGTGCCATTTTACAACTTCTCCAATTCTGGTCTCTATTTTTAAAAATAGCCTTTGAACATATGATAGTCATATACTGTTCCCTCTTTAGAAAGTGTGGAATACAACAGTTAACTCATAAGCAGTGTGTAAAATGTCATTCAGGGTAAAACATTGTTCTGCTTTTGAAATGGCAAGTGGAAGGTTTAGAGTAGACTGAACAAACTCAGTTACTTGGGGTGATCCTGTTTCTTACTTAAGTGGAAAATGGCTAGATCTAAGGCAGAGAGGCAAGTGGTCATGCCAAGGTACACAGCACTGCAAGGCAACAAAATTATTTGGTGCACAACACAGCAGTCCACAATTTCTCCTCCCCATCCCTGGCAGGTAGACTGCAACATTAAAAGCAACCCATTATATAGCAATTGATCCACTGCCTTTTATGGCAGCTCTGCTGCCTCAGGCAGCTGTTTCACAGGGCTGAGTGGGGGGCTCTGCCTGACATTTAAATACAATTGTCTCCTCAAGAGTTTTGAAATGCTGAGATTGAATTCAGTTCACATAAATGCAAAGGTATCAGCAATAAGCCGCAATGATGCTTGACTGATGAAATGTGCACTGGGGCATTAGAACAGGAGCCTCACATTTCATACCCACTTTGCAAACGTTCACCTCTGTAACGGGCAAAATTTGCATTGTGATGTCAGGATGCATGCTTTATCATCCTTCCGCGTCACTGGGGCACCGAAATGTTGCTTTTAAAATGTGATTTCTAATAGATTTAATCCATACCCCAGTGTGAGTTTTATTTGGTTGCAGTTTGACTTGTGGGGATGCAGCTGCTCTGTTTTGTGATCATGCTTTATAGGCTAATGTTATGTGTCAATCCAGCCATTGTGGCTATTCAAAAAACTGTGGTTAAAGAACTTAGCCATAGGCTCAAGAAAGTGAGAACTGCCATAAAATCTTGCAGAATAGTCTCATAACAAGACAGTTTCTATTCTGGGTTTTATTCATTCTCCCCAAGCCGGACACTTTCCTCCTCCTCCTTCAGCTGGTATTCTGGTGTTTGTTTTTCCCCAAATTACCAGTCATTTTTCTGTGACTAGAGAGTATGCTCAAACATTCTTGGTTTGTTCCTGAGACAAAACTGTCCCTTAATTGGTGTCTGCTTTTGCTAAACCCTGCATTTCTGCCAGGATGCTAAAAAAAGCCATCACATTTCTGCTATCATTCCATTTTTGTTGGCACACTTCACCTGGTTGTATAATGAAAAAAAGAGGTAATGAAGTCCTACTTGTAAAAGTTAAAAGCTGGTCCTTTGGTCAGTACAAGTTTGACAAGTTTTCCTTACTGAGGCACAGGAAATCTTGAAATCCTGAATATAGGTCAGCCTCTTGCATTGCAAGGAATCAATTCAAATGTAGGAATGACTGCATCACAATTGCAAAACATGTTAATGTACACTGTTTTGGAAACTCTTGTATGCTGTCCCGAGTTTCTTGGAAAAACAGCAGAATGAAAACGGTGGGGGAGAGAGGAGCCCACATGAAATATGGGTAAGCTTGATTATGTTGCAGGTTATAGATAAGCCATGATCCAATATTGTCCCACATCCAGCTTTTGCAAGGATGAGAAAGCAAGTGTCCGAGTGTGGGTTGAAGGCAACACCATCGCACCTTTCTCCTCCTAAGGTGCAATCCTACTTGGAGCTGAGTGCCAGGGGCAAACACAAATGACGGCAGCTTTCAAATCCTTCTATTAACCAGACATGGATGGCGCCACGGCATTACATTTCTGAAACTGAAGCAATAACAGCCAACAGACGGTGAGCATATGGAATCCCTGGAATCTGATGAGACAAGCTGGGATCGTAAATATCTAGGAAATATGCAGGAAACAACTTGTGGAGACAAAGGGGCTGAATTTAACGTTGGATTCCTTTTTCTAAACCCGAATGGCATTTTATCCAAGTATTGCTATGCCTTTGTTTTTCTGACTTCCTCTCTTCCCCATCACCTGCAGTGCAATTCAAGTCTTGTTCTGCATCTGTTCATGCAATCAACTCTGATCCCTATTAGCCAGCTTTCCACTCAGGACTGCACATTCTCTCTTTATTCTAGTTAAAACCCTATGTAACCTATCAAGTACAGGGAATAATCAACTTATAACAGTTCATTTAGGGACCATTCAAAGTTCAATGACCGGTTACAGCATCCCCATGGTTATGTGATCAAAATTCAGATGCTTGGCAACTGACTCATATTTATGACGGTTGCAGTGTCCTGGGGTCATGTGACCATCTTTTGCAAACCTCTGGCAAGCAAATGAATGGGGAAACCAGATTCACTTAACAACCAAGTTACTAATTTAACAAGTTCATTGAGTCACTTAACTGTGGCAAGAAAAGTCGTAAAATGGGGCAAAACTCAATAAACATTTCAATTAGCAACAGAAATTTTGGGCTCAATTGTGAACGTAAGTCAAGGACTACTTGTACTCAGGGGTTGGCCAGTGGCATTCCTTTCACCAGTTCCTTGAAGCACTGCGTATCAAATTGTGTCTCCAGGATTCTTGCAATTGACCTGGCTTTAAACCAAAGAGAGAGAGAGAGAGACAGTGTCTTATGCCAATTCCACCCTGCCCTGCAATTTGCCATTGTCATCAATTTTTTTGGCTTCTGCTTCAGGGCTCTGATCTATCACAAAATCACATTGCTTGACAGGGAACAGAAGCCCCCATAAAAGTGCTTTCCCTGACAGGGCTTCTTGGAGCAGGAAGTTGTTATGTAGGTATGTGTATTTTGAACATGTTAGGATCATGTGCATGAGCCACCCGTTGACTAATCTGAAACTGTCAGCCACTAATTATAGCAAACAGTAAAAACATTTTAAAAGCAAAAGCAGCTGTGTTAACCACAAGACAATCTGAAATCCTTAGGAAGGCAATACCTACTAAGCCGGCTGAAAGTTTGCACAACAATAGCCCAGCTTTTGAGTTCCTAAGAGTTCACCTTGTTCAGAAGATGACTACAAATCCAGGAGAGAAAAAAGCCAAAAGCTAGTGTTTAAGGCATGTTTATACTGTTGGATGTGTGTGTGTCTGTGTACAGACAGAGAGATGCAGACATATAGTTTCCATGTTGTCATCTTGAAATGGTATGTAAAGAACTAATGAAATGATTAATTGGCAACCAATAAATTGAAAATGATTCATATTAACATACCACCTATGCATTAAAGAGATAAAAGAGTGAAACTTTAATCCATAATGCAAGTACATTAGCAACCACAATTCGGATTGGCAACTCGGTCAATAAGCAAAGCAGTCACTAAGTGAAACTGTGACCGTACTTCCATTCTTATTTTAGCTTTCCTTTGCTTTACAGACCTGTGAAGGTCGTAAATGTGAGGACTGATCATCAGGTCACTTTTTCATCACACCGTTGTAACTGCAAATGGTCGCTAAATGAGGCAGTTGCTAAATGAGGACTACCTCTATTTGCACTGGGACAGGCTTGAGTGAACAGGTATATTTTCGGGGGGGAGGGGTGCACAAGGACAGGAAAGTAGAGACTTCATAGGTTTCAGAGCAGAGCCTTCTAGAGACTTTCCAGCCATATAAAGAAAGCTCAATTTGAGTGACTGCATGATGACCTTAGGTCAGGGGTCTTCAAACTTGGCCCTTTTATGACTTGTGGACTTCAACTCCCAGAATTCCTCAGCCAGCATTCCTGGCTGAGGAATTCTGGGAGTTGAAGTCCACAAGTCATAAAAGGGCCAAGTTTGAAGACCCCTGACTTAGGTAGTCACAGCACATGCAGCAAGACAGCTTCAGATTTAAGTTTTAATGACTCTGCAGGTTTATAATGTGCAACTGGTCGGCATTATGGTTCCAATTTGCTTTGGGTATTATACAGGTAGTCCTCAACTTACAACCACAATTGAGCCGAATATTTCTGTTGCTAAGCGAGGCATTTGTTAAATGAGTTTTGCCCCATTTTACAACCTTTCTTGCCACAGTTGTTAAGTGAACTACTGCAATTGTTAAATTAGTAACACGGTTATTAAGTGAATCTGGCTTCCCCCCCCCATTGACTTTGTTTGTCAGAAGGTCGCAAAAGGGGATCACATGACCATGAGGACGCTGCAACGGTCATAAGTGTGAAAAAATGGTCATAAGTCACTTTTTTCCCGGTGCTGTTGTAACTTTGAACAGTCACTAAATGAACTGTTGTAAGTCGAGGACTGCATGCTTGAACAGGGCTTGGTAGCTGATTGTCAGTCGTGCACAGTCGGATGTCCCATCTGGCTGTCACATTTTGCACAAGTTGCACCTTTCACACCAAGCACAAGGGTGTCGCCTTTATCTGGGATGGTTCAATCCAGTTTGGGTGAATTGGTGAGTAATTCTGTTTCTTCTGAGGAAGATGCTGAGGTCCAGCAGGGCAAGGCTGAGTAGATAGTTCATAGTAGCAGCACCAAATTCAGGCTCCTTATATTTGAATTCTCCTTGCTTTGTGCCCCTTTTTGGACACCCCCCCTACAATTATGATTCCTACTGGAGCATGTACGGCTATGGCTCAGAAACAAGGCTACTTTAGTTCTTTGCTAGGCAAGATCCAGGCTGGAGGTCCAGAGGGGCTGGCCAAACCAGAGGCTGCCTCTAGCAGTCTGGAGTTGAATTAGGATGCACAGAGGTGGAAGAACATCATGACTGGCTAAGGAACATAAAGTTTTAATGAGAATATAAAACTAACATAAATTAAAGCAGAAATAAAAAACAAATAAAGTAAAAGAGAAAGAAAAGCACAAGATGAAAAGATAAAAACATTATAACAGATAATAACAGAAGAGATAATAACATTATATTTTGCTCTATGATTAAAAAACCTCACTTTTTCTACTACTGATTTTTTTCTTCTTCTAATCCTTCAAACCACAAATCCTACGTGCATTTTTTCCCGTTTCATGCAAAAAGTCTAGAGGGGGTTGCCAGTCAGCCCTAAACGTAGATATTGTCTTTTCTGTAATTAGTGAAGTCAATTTATCCATTTCTACAAATGCCATCATCTTCAGCAGCCATTCCTCTATTGTGAGTAGTAAGATTTTTCCACTTTTGACCATATAGTAATCTCACTGCAGTTGTCATATATAAGAAAAAAGTTCCATGGTTTTTTCCAGCCATCTATCCATTAGTCCCAAAAGAAAAGTTTCTGGTTTCAATTGTACATTAGTCTTCAAAATATTTTGAATCAGCGTATTTATTTGCATTGAATTTTTTGGGGCAACTTTCCACTTCCACCATACGTGATAAAATCACGATCACATGGTCAAAATTTGGGCATTTGGCAACTGGCATGTACTTATAACGGTTCACCTGATCACCATTTGCAACCTTCCCAGTTGCAAATGGCGATCAAGCAAAGTCAATGGGGGAAGCCAGATTCACTTAATGACTTTGTGATTAGAATAGAATAGAATAGAATAGAATAGAAAACTTTATTGTCACTTTGAATGTACACTAATCAGCATACATTAAAATAAAATTTCGTTGCATTCAGCTCTCAAAGGGTCACCACCTCTGATATACACTACATAAAAATGACATAAATAAATAAATAAATACAGAATTATACATATACCCACATATATTATATGACACAGAGAAACAACAGTTTAGTTCGGGTTATGTATACATGTGCATGGCGAGAAAAACGAATCTATTACAGAATTGGGTGGTCCTGCTAGAAAAACTTCGAAACCTCCTCCCAGAGGGGAGCAATAGAAACAGACCGTAAAGTGGGTATGTGGGGTCTCTAACAATGCTTCGAGTTCTAAACACATAGCGCTTATAAGCAGCATCCTGAATACCAGGAAGCGAGCCTCCTATGATCTTCTCAGCTGTCCTTACCACTCTCTGTATGGACTTTCTATCTGAGGCACTGCTGCCACCAAACCAGACAGTGATGCAATTTGTTAAAATGCTTTCAATCGTGCCTCTGTAAAAAGTGGCCAGGACAGAAGGAGAGAGATGTGTTCTCCTCATCCGACGCAGGAAATGCAGACGCTGGTTTGCACGCTTCACTAAGGATGCCGTGCGGAGAGACCAATTCAGATTGTTAATTATCTGCACCCCCAGATACTTAATACTGTTGACCACCTCTACAGCTGCATCCTTGATACTGAATGGAGTATGACTATGCAGGCTCTTTCTAAAATCTACAATGATTCTTTCAACAAGAAGAGGGAGCACCTGAAGGCAGGACAAGAAGCAACGGATGGAAACTAACCAAAGAGAGAAGCAATCTAGAACTAAGGAGACATTTCCTGACAGTTAGAACAATTAATCAGTGGAACAACCTGCCTCCAGAAGCTGTGAATGCTACAACACTGGAAGTTTTTAAGAAGAGACTGGACAGCCATTTGTCTGAAATGGTATAGGGTTTCCTGCCTGAGAGGGGGTTGGACTAGATGACCTGCAAGGTATCTTCCATTATTATTATTATTATTATTATTATTATTATTATTATTATTATTATTATTATTATTATTATTATTATTATTATTATTATTATTATTATTATTATTGTTGTTGTTGTTGTTGTTGTTGTTGTTGTTGTTGTTGTTGTTGTTATCTGCAGTGATTTCCTTAACAACCATGACAAAAAGGTTGTAAAATTGGGCATGATTCACTTAACAACTGCCTTGCTTAACAACAGAAATTCTGCTCCCAAGTGTGGTCATAAGTTGAGGGCTACCTATATATTCTTATTTTTCTTTTCTGCACCTTCTATTTTTCTTTTTATTCTTTTTTAATTTGCATTAGTTTTTATACTGTTTTTAATAAAATTACTGTTTAAAAAAGAGGTGAAAACTCAGGAAGATTCGGCAGTCTATCCCAGTCTCGGCTTCTTTCCTGCAGACCTGAAATCAAAGCAAACAGGGAGGAAATTCACCACACATGACGCCTTGCCATTGTCTTCTGGCGTCTATCACATAACAAATGAAACTCTTTTGCGGCATTCCTGTACAAATAAAGCAAGAAATGCAGTATATCTGTCGTGCTGATGACTGGCAGCCTGTATTTCTGTCCTTTATTTTGCTGAGACAGAAATAAGTTACTTCATCCTGCAGGAGAAAAGTGTGCTCTTAATGTCCTTTCTTCCTTGGACGTTTGCTGATATAGAAAACGCTGAGTCATATTGTGGAATTTATAGAGAACTCTGTATCTTAATGCAATGTGTATCATTAAGCCGGATCTACCTGGAATGTCGGTTGAGTAAACAGTCAATATCCAAAGCCAAATCTGGATGAAAATAAGGGCTCTTCGCAGATGTTTTGGGGCTTGTTTAGTTTAGTTGTCCTATGTTCATACTTACTTCAGTTGATGAAGGTATAAGTGATTAAGAAAACCCCCCACAAAGGTCACAAATCTCTTCCTCCTAAGAAAACTGCATATAACATTTAGGGACTAAATAAGCCACAATTGGCTGAGTTCACACGTTGTGCTAAGGTAGAGGTTGGCAACCTTTGGGGCTGCATTTAATTTTTGCAGCAGGCAGACAGACACAATTGAATGGGACAACATCACATATTTGGGGGATTTGTGGTTTTATGTGAGGAATTTCATATATATATATGACCCGGAATGTGTGACCTTAAGCAAAATTCAGGTCGTCCTCGACTTACGACCACAATTGAGCCCAACAGTTCTGTTGTTAAGTGAGACATTCGTTAAATGGATTTTGCCCCGTTTTATGACCTTTCTTGCCATAGTTGTTAAGTGAATCACTGCAGTTGATAAGTTAGCAACACAGTTGTTAAGTGGATCTGGCTTCCCCATTGATTTTGCTTGTCAAAAAGTTGCAAAAGGTGATCACATGACCCTGGGACACAGCAATGGTCATAAGTGCGAACCAACTGCCAAGCATCTGAATTTTGATCACATGATTATGGAGGCTATTACAAAGGTTGTAAGTGTGAAAAATGGTCATAAATCACTTTTTTCGGTGCCGTTGTAACTTTGAACAGTCACTAAATGAACTGTTGTAAGTTGTAGAAGTTCTACCTTCTCACATTTTTCAGATTAAACTCTTGGAGATCTAAAAATTGGACTGAAATGTAATCTACGTTTCCCCTTCATTGCACTAATCAAAATCTGCAAGTGGCTAATATTGCTCTGTTCATATCTCCAGCAGACACTTTTCAATGTGCAAAAGTGGACCTTGCTTTTCAAGACGGCCTTGGTGACATCAACAGCTCTATGGCTTCTCCCTTCCTGTTGCAACACAAGTACAAAGTTTCTCATCATAGCTTTTGCCTGAGCCTTTACATCAATTTACGAGAATACTAGAAATTCAGGATGTGACTGCGTAAAAAAACAAAAAAAAACCCAAAGTGGTGCTAATGGACATCTGAGCCATTCTCAAAAGTAAGTCTCTCGGATTTGGGCTGCAAAAATAATCTGGCCAACCAGGATCAGAAGATTCTAATTTTTTTCCCTATCTGGTGATCATCTGGAGTTTTGCAACCCGGTTCTGGTAGACCTATCCAAGAATAAATTATAGGAATTTGGGATCGGTTGGCCAGTTGGGAAAACTTAGCAAAGAGGTCTGTCTCTCCATCATCATACTTCTTTTTGGCATTTATCTTTGCTTCAATAAAAAAAGCTTTGAAGTGAGCAAGGATGAGCATCTCACTAATGATAGTTTACAGAAGAATGTGAGGAGCAGGAGAGCAAGGAACAAAGTTTTTCCTTTTATGTTTTCTCAACATTTCCCATCTTTTTTCTCACCACTAAAAGAAAAAAGATGAAACTGCTGCACGGTACAGCATCTTTTGATGGGTAATATTGGAATTCTTCTCTCTGGAAGCACCCAAATACTTTTATCCAAAGGATCATACAAAAATTATTCAGATCATGTAGGAAACCTGCTGGCAACATTTTTTGAGCTGTGCTGTCTAGCAGCTGAAGATTTTTCTTCTAGAAATGAATCTACCTCCAGTAACTCTCAGGCAAAGAGGTTTTCATGCCATGTTCCTTCTTGCACATCCAAAGATGTGAACCTACACACAAAGACTGCAGCAATTTGGAAATAACCTGTAAGCATCTTCACTGCTGCTGTCCACAAAAAAAGGGAAACTCTATTTTGTGGTGTTCTCATCCAGCTGATGAATGGAAGACAAATAACACCACCTATGTGATCTATTTATTTGTTTGGCAAGTTACACAAAATCACTGAAATTGTTATAATAGGGGGAAATTGCCATGACACCAACCTTCTGCTCATAACTGAATGGAACAGTGAATGGTAAAATACTAAGATAATGGCATGATGCCATCATAACAGAAACCCTCAAGGGGGAGGTTTCCCACCAGTGGGAAAACACCATTCCTAAGCCCTATGGAGCTCCAGCATTTCAGTGGGAACCTAGACTTACAATAATGGTTGACGACTGGACCCAACATGGACATAAATCAGAGACATTGAGGTACAGTGCATGAGAGCGCTGATTTGGGAGGAGCATAAAGTCTTTTCCTTTGAGTGTCTTAATCTTAGCTGAGAATACAATAATGGAAACAGATGGATTTACTTTATCTATTTTTTCCTTCTGGAGATGGTATTAAGTTTGAAATTGAGGGTTGTAGCCTGTTTAAATAAATACAATAGTTATGAAAGAAAAAATTCCAGCTAGTTATCTATAAGTGGATCCACTTATAGTAAGCATTCTTTGAAGTATTGAAAAATATGGCTGTTGACTATTAGAAAGAAATTCCATATTGGAGATACTACCCTCTCAAAAAGTATTTAATATCAAACTTTTCAGGAAACATATCCCCAAAAGGCAACGGTTAAAGAAATCAGGGATGGTCCATCTGAAACTCGAGGGCCAAGTGCAACCCTTATACCCCTTCTATGTAGCTGGTGGTTCAGACTGCTGAAAATGGATGATGTGCTTCCAGCTAGGTTGGTGAAAAACAATAAAAACATATAATGTAAGTTTCAAAATAGTCTTTAACATAGTTCAAAAAATAAAGTAAGCCCCATAATTCCCTGCAAAACCAGCTTCTGCTAGAAAATCTAAGACCTCTTTTGCATCACTCACCACTCAAAAAAGGCTAGGCGCACTTCCTAATACCAACATTTGCCCATTCTTGGTTTAAATGCTGGTTCAGGCAAATTAAAAATTCTGGTCATTATAAGCATGCACTGAAATATTGGACAAAATATGTCTTGTGATCATTGTAATCTTAAAGCTGAAAAAGTTATTTTAAATAGTTGATAATGTTCCTTTAGTGAAATCAAGTATAAAAATACCCTAGGAAATCAACTACCAACTGAAGCATATATCCTCAAATTTGTCACATTCAGTGATGGGTTATGCAGGATTGCTCCCCGTTAGTCAAAAGTATTCAAATACCATACAGTATTTTCTAAATTTAGAAATAAAGGGACATTAAAAGATGGAACTAGTCTTATTTTGTAATTGGTTTGCTTATATCAGGGGTCTTCAAACTTGCCTGGCTGAGGAATTCTGGAAGTTGAAGTCCACAAGTCATAAAAAGGCCAAGTTTGAAGACCCCTGGCTTACATGGTTTCTAGTCTGTCCTTTAATATTAAACTTCTACAGGATTTTAAAAAATGATAATAAAATTGCCTCAAGCTTAAAAATCCCTGAAATTGTGACCATACAACATATTTGTGCTATAAAACTAACATTAGTTTTGACAACAAAAAAATAATCTACTAACTATTCTTATATTCCAACATCTGTTTTTCTCTATTTTTAAGGAAAAGTCCCTAGATTATATATAATTTAATCATAATTCCTAATTGATTTTTAGGAATGTATGGTCTTTTGGTTACTATATTCTTTTTAATCCACACCTTTAATGAGGTTTTAATATAGTCCCATTGATCCCAGTGCAATAGCTCTGAGCTTTAACAATAACCAATATTCTATCGTTCTCCAAACTTGTTCTGAATTTTCACATGCCCTCTTTCCTTGCTTCTCTTTAACCAGGATTCTTAGAAGAAGCAGAACATTTGACTTCTGCCAATGTAATTATGAAACTGGAAAACACAATTGAGACTCCAGATGAGGTCCAAAAGGGAATGGATTTAATTAGACGGCATTTCCTCAAATGCCAAATAGTATGGATGATGTTCATATTTCACCACTAGATAAATATACATCAGCACATTTTTTTAAAAACAAAAAGTGAAGTTGATGCCTCAGATTCCTGTAATAATTCAGGCGAAATTGTACACATTTATTCAGAATTAAGTTTCACTGTACAGGATTTTCTTCTGAATAAACTTCTGTAAGATTGCAGTCTTCCTTTGCAATTCTGGGCATAGCTAACTAGTGGAGAAAGCTCCACTGGATGTATGAGTCATACTTTTGAAGAAATCTATCTGGCTATGGGGTGTAAAGATGTGAATATGTAACAGACATACAGAACAGACAGAATAACAGAGTTGGAAGGGACTTTGGAGGTCTTCTAGTCCAGCCCCCTGCTCAAGCAGGAAACCCTATACCAGGGGTAGGCAACCGTGGCTCTTTTATGACTCGTGGACTTCAACTCCCAGAATTCCTGAGCCAGCATAGCTGGCTCAGGAATTCTGGGAGTTGAAGTCCACGAGTCATAAAAGAGCCAAGGTTGCCTACCCCTGCCCTATACCATTTCAGACAAATGGTTGTTCAATCTCTTCTTAAAAACTTCCAGTGTTGAAGCGTTTACAGCTTCTGGAGGTAAGTTTAAATTATATTTGGGAGTAGTTTATGAAGGTTAGATCATATTTGGGAACACACTTAAATGATTGAATACATACATTTTTGGCAAAAACCAGACAGCTTCAAATGAGATACAGCTTGAATACAGATATCCAAGAAATTCTCAAGACATGCAGGTTGTACATCCAAGAAAGAAATCAAAATATTCCAGAAGATGTGAGCACAAGGCAATGATTTCTACTTGTTGACATGGAAGGGAAAATGGAACGGGAGAGGACTTGCTTTAAGTCCCAACACCTTCTAGAAAGGATCTTCAATCTTTTGGAATCTATTGAAAGCATGTGATGGGGTTGTTATAAGCAAAGGGCTGCAGCCATATTTCTTTGCGTATTAATGTTCCTATATAGGACCTAGCATAAAATACATTTATGCTTCAGAGTGATGCTTTGTTTTGCAGTAAGCTGTCTTCTATTAACTTTGTTTTGATTGATAACATTTGGTAAACAATTTTTGATAGGTAATAGCCAAACTATCACCAGATATGCTTTTGCACATACAGCAAACCAGAGCTTTCATTCTTACCCATCAGACGTTACCAGAGGTGGAGAGCCAAGGATTCCCATAATTTTGCGCTCTTTTTGACTTTATACAAGGACAACGATGGTAGATGTACCATGCAGAGGGAATCACACAGGCTGTATTTGAGACACAAAACAGATTGTGAGAAGTTACTAGGCATGGAGGCAGCATCCATTAAAGTCCATGTGGCAGTCATAGATGTGCAATCCAAGTCCCGCCCCTTTTGTAAGTGCAGGCCTGCAAAGCGGAGGGACTTTGATTAGCCACCATCTTGACTTTGTTTACTCCCCAGTCAGCTATCCCACCAGAGTCTATCCAAGCCTCTTATCGTGTGAGGGTTCCCACTTGCATGAGGAAATAACTGCAGCAAAAGGGGTGCTACTCTTTTGCCTTGCACAATTTGCACATCCTCAATTGATTTCAATTTTTATTTATTTATTAAATTGTTTAATAAATAAACAAACAAATAATTGACTCTGGGCGGCTTACAATATGATAAAAAGTACAAAATGGAATGCAAGGCAATTAAAATTTATGCCCCAAATTCTGTGAGAAAAGTGCTAAAAAATGAAATCATCCCACTTCCCAACCTTTGTTTTAGCTGTCCACATGATGGTTATACTTATTGAGGAATACTGCAGGGATGTAGTTATCAGGGTGGGGGGTGGAGGGTGGAGAGAGAGAGCAAGAGAGCCCAAAACACACACTGCAGAATTCACTTTTTCTGCCCATGCAAAATTATTCGTGTTTTTTTTTTCAAACCAAGTTCAGTTATAAAGAAACAGGAAGCCCAGCACCATGTTCTTTATAGGTTATTCTTTCAATGCGAGCTTCTTCATTGGTGTTTTGGATTGTGAAATAAACTCAAAGTTCTTTCTACCATTGATCTACCATAGATTTGCAAATATTGGCAGAAAATATACCTTTTTATTATGAAATCTAAAATCTGTAATTTTGGTCTTGTCTCATAAAAGCAGATTAAAAATCTCAACTAATTTGCAAACTATTTTGTAGATGTACATTCATACAGCAGATCTCTACCAGCTCCTAGCCTACATTTATTTGACACAGACCATTTCCTTCCTTTCTCCAATTCAGAAGTGATAGGTTGTCATAATTGTTTTCCTTTGTTCAGCTTTCCATTGTGACTCTAGACAGCTGTCATTTATACCAACTAACTTCCAGGTAACTGAATAACACATTCAGTACACAATTTATACTAAACTAACAATACAGTACGCTGGCTTTCCATTCTGTTTCAGAAGTAGTTATTCTCCTTTCTATTCTATATGATACCGAAATATATAAAAAATATCAACATTTGTTTGGCCTTAACAGAAATTGCTGCTTACAGCCAGGTAATCTTTAGATCCACTTGTTCTGTGTTTAGACCCTGATAGTGTTCTTATTTGTAAGGATGTGAGTGACTTTGTTTAACTACTGTAAACCAGCTTTCCCTTTAGTGATGCACTAAAAGTGTGATGAAACTGCAGTTTCTAGAATTCCTAAGAAGCCCTCATGACTGGGAATTTTTGGAGTTGCATAACACATTTTCAGAGTCCCTGCTGCAAATTGATTCATGCAACAACAGAGTGGACATGCCTTACTGAACCAACAGCAGATAAACAAGGATGCGAATGTGATTTATCTGCTTTTGATTGGTGTGTTGTGTGAACTTAGCCATTCTGCTTTGGAAATCACAGCTCGCACAAAAAATCATGGTGACACAAACTATAACTTGGTGTCATGTACACAAAAACAACCAGTATCCAACAACTGAAAGTATGCATTGATGGATTCACATGGCCACACTAATTATTATATTGGAGGTAATTTAAAAATTGAGTCTGTAGTACTTAGCTCTGGATGACATATTTTTACACCTACAAGTCATTGCTTGATGTTGTTCTCATCCATATGGAATTCACATGCATAAAACAAAAACTCAATTAACATGGCATGATTGGACCCACTCTTTCTCTTCTCTTGTCCTTGGATTCAACTTGCCAGAGTCATAAAGGTGACTTGCACCAGACTTATTTTTGTAAATAAAGATATCTGAAGTCAAAAAAGTGGTTGTTAGGTGGAGTGGGGACTCCCAATCTTAGCCTCTTGAAAGAGAGAGAGAAAAATATAATGAGAAAACAATAAAATATATTAATTATTGAGTTTGAACATGCTAGACTAAAATGTGGATGACTTTGTGGTTCAGTGTAGTTAAGAACATAGGCAATTAGTTAGGATCCAGCAAGATTTAGTTAACACAGCCACTGTAACTACAACAAATTGGTAATCCATGGCAAAGCACTACAGATCCTGTTCTGCCATTGATCCAGGCACGCCTCCAGAGAATCCTTAATGTTCTTGCCCAATAGGGATTCTTTTGAGGCATGCCTGCGTCAAGGACAGAACAGTTTATTAATTCCCCCAAATTAAAATAATGGTTTTCTTCAACAGATTTAAGATTCACAGCTAGCCTACAGGTAGATTACGAAGCAACTGCTTGAGATATTAAATGGTTATCTTCTAAGCTTCCAGAAGGTCAAGCCAATCATGCCTTCTCGGAGGCACAGGAATGCCACATCAGTTTGAACACGGGGGGGGGGGGAGATTTCATTCTGGCTGCCATTAAAAAGTTGCAGAATCAGCAGCACAGGCCTTATACAAATTTTGAACCTTTTGAAAAAATCCAGTCAGATTGCCTAAGAGGTCTGACTCCTAATAGTATATCCAATGCAGCCTTGAGATCTGCAAGTGGTCTAATTAAAATCAAAGCGCAGATCTGGCAAGCTATTTTATTAGCTTGGCTGAGAATCTATCTGGCTCCAACTGGACTGCTTTCCTTTCTAATATCTGACAATCCTAGGCTGCAATGGTGGAATACTATTATGAACAGGTTGACATCATTTGGCCTCTCTCCAGGATATGAGCTATTTTCAGGGTTTGGTATTGCCAAAAAGGTAAACAAGCAGTGACTGGCAAAACAATTTAAGCCATTTTTTTTACTAGTTGCCAAAGACTGAGAATCATTTACTTGGTTGCCACAAATTTTGCTTTTTTGCAGCTCGAACCTGACATACTACTGTATTTGCGGTAGTAGATATGTATTTATTTAATTACTGTAATTGGCCTTTAACTTTATTCTACTTTATTATATGTAATATTGTTCTGACCTAGGATTGTATTAATGTTTTTGTTTTGGTCACTGGCTTTAATAATCATGGCACGTGGGCTATCTAATCCATGATGTCTTTAGCAGCTCAATAGCAAGGGCAACAATAAACCAAATAACAGCAACAGCAAGAAGTGGCATCTTAATTCAGTGGGTGTGTTTGAACATGACAACTGAACAAGGGAGCCTGAACTCACTCAAGAGCCTGGGTTCACACAGCCGAATGAATCATAGGCAAGCCGCAAGGGCTGGGTTGGCACAACCCACGAGACCAAAACATGGTTGGCTAGTTTGTGGCTGAGTAGGTCTTAAGCTGCTAAGTCAAAACACTCAGGTTGAGTTGTGCTCTGCACCTGGTGTCTCCGCAAACACAATCGTATAACAGAAGACACCTGCCTTTGCCTTCCAGAACGTTTTGACTTCCCACTCTTCCATCGACGCATTAACCAGCTCCAATCCTGATTACATCCCGAGTCCAGGAAAAAGCAGCCAGCTGTTGCCAGCTGTTTAGCCTAGTGCTACAGGGATTCCACCATTAGGCAGTCAGCCCAGCAACGTCACCCGCCCCCGAGGCAGATAAACTTCGCTGCAGCCGATCGGTTTCCCTTCTGACTTTTATAATTTGCTTACTACCAATTATTTATTGTAAATGAAGGTCGGCAGAACATTTGGCTGCAAACAGAAGCTTACCGTCAATCCCTCCCCTTCGATCGCTCCCCCCCCTTCAAAACAAAGCGGGGAGGGGGAATGCGCACCAACAGGAAAAACAGCTGCAGCCAGACAGGCGGGAAGGAAGGGAACCAGCCGCCCGCCGCTCTCCCACAGCAAGCGCCGCCCCTCACAACCGCAACGCCCAATCAGCATTAAGCGAAGGCAGAGAAAGTTACTGACAGCTCTCTGCCTTTCTCTCCACTGGAAATCGCGGGCGGGGGTCAAGTGGAGGAACACACGCCACCGCCTTATTTGCATGGTCCAATAGAGTGGCGGCATGCAAATGAGACGCCAGACGGTTGGCCAGGGGTTGGCAGGATAACTCCGGCCCAAGGGATCCTTTGTCCCTCATTCCAGCTGGGTGGTGGAGAGCAGCCGAGGGCGGCCGGCGTTGCGGGAGTAGATCGAGAGGCGCAAGGCTGCAAGCGGCGTGGAGCGAAGGAGACTTGGGCAAAGCGCAAAGGGGCGTGCGGCACAGTACAAGGAGAAAGCGGCGGCAGCAGCCGAAGCTGGGGATTGGCTTGCTGGAGAGACAGGACCGCCGGTTTGCGGGAAAGCAAACGGAGAAGAGGAGCCCTCCAGGACGTCTAGAAGGCGAGAGGCGGCGGCGGAGGAACGGGGCAGAACGCCCGATCCCCGCGACCTCTTCCTGTCCTTCTCTGCAGGCACCTGCAGCTGCAACATGACCCTGGAAGATCTGGCTGGGGACCATCAGGCTTTTGGAAGGTATGGGATGAGCAGCGTGTGCCCTTTGGCCGTCCGAGGAACGGCTGGTCGCCTGCAGAGACGTTCAGTTGCACGGTGGAAATTGGGGGGGGGGGGCAAGCAACGCGGAAGCCGCAGCAGAGATCGCGTTGCTCCGCCGGCCGGCCGGCAACCGTGACTGCCACCTCACAGCTGGGCAGGGAAGGAGGGGACGGGGAGCCGGCCAGGCGCGGTGCAGACGCTTGAAGGCGATCTGGGAAGAGGCGGTGCGGGGAAGGGAGATTTGCGCCTGTGTGGGAATAGAAACTAGGAGAGGCAGCGTTTTTGTGCCTTCGTGTGTGTATGTGTGTGAGGAGAGGGCGGCATGGCCTTTTCTGACAGGACACGGGAATAAGGCGAACAAGTTTAGACAGCGGTCGCTCCAATAGACAGAAATGTTCCCCCCCCCTCCCGGATCTCCTCCCCCTCCCCGTTTCTTTAGGAGCTGATCGGTTCCACTTGAGAGGACTTTTCTGTTCAGCTGTTGGATCTTGAGTTATGCAGCATAGGCTAGCGGGGTGAGGGCCTCGGGGCTGGAGAGAAACGGCCCCTTAAATGTATTATTATGGCTGGAGTTTGAGTTTTGAAACTTTTTTTTTTCCCTCCTTGGGTTGCCAGCATGGAGAAGGTGGGGGATGCCCTGGAAGAAGTCCTGAGCAAAGCCCTGACTCAGAGAAGCATCACCGTTGGGGTGTATGAGGCTGCCAAACTACTCAACGTGTAAGTGGAGAGTGAGGTGGTGGTGCCTGGCTGTCTTGACTTGGGAGTCCTCCCAAGTTCTTCATGGTGATATTGCACTTTGGTGTTTACGGGTTGATTGATCTACCTCAGAAAACATCAGGGCGGGGATGATCTGTCGGAAGCAAAGCTCCTGAACATGCATTATGCAGGCAGAAAAAAAATCCTGAGTTTCTTGCCAAATGCAGATGTGTCCAGCTTTCTCTGTGTTTATCATAGAAGCATTGCATTTGCAGTTATTTTATTTCTCTTTCCAATTTACCCACAATGCAAGAGTTCTAAGAACCAAGTGACAGTTAAGCTAATGGAAACTGCTGACCAGGGATTTTGCTTATGTCTTTTCGCCTTGATGCTAAAATGTCATCAGGCTGTTTTTTTAAAAAAGCCCCTTTTTCCACTCTAGGCTGGAACTGTGGATGCTGAGCATTTAAAAATCTAGTTCCTGTCATCTGAAGTTCAAGCCCATATAAGACAATGTCTCGGCTTCTGCTTATACCCAGACAAAATTATTTCCCATGTTTGTAATATGCTCCATGACTTCAGTTCCTGTTTTGTCTCAGTTCCTCATTATAAAATACACCTATTATTGTTTGTCACACTGTGAATAATGCAATCTGTATTGTTTTATCCCTGCAGGGATCCAGATAATGTGGTGCTTTGCCTGTTGGCAGCAGATGAGGAAGACAACCAGGATGTTGCTTTACAAATTCACTTCACTCTGATTCAAGCTTTTTGTTGTGAAAATGACATTAATATACTTCGAGTGAATAACCCAAGCCGCCTTGCAGAGCTTCTGCTTTTAGGGGCAAGCGGAGGGGTTGAACAGCCTGCAGACTTGCACTGTGTGCTAGTAACAGTAAGTTTTGTTTTTCTTGAGAGATGGGGTATAAAAACCTACTGGGACAGGATAATTTCTGTTGCTTCTTCATGGCCTGCCACTTAGCTATAATTGTAGCCAAAGTAAGCCTGAATTTCCAGCATTCTTACCTTTGTGCATCTGGTTCCAAGTGAGAATTTGCATGGCCTTTGCTTTAATTAGCCTTTTCCTCTGCACAAATTGTATCACAACCTCTCTCTTTGCTTATTGAGCATTTGAAAGCAAAGACCTGTACAAACATGTTTCATCCTGTTGACAATAGGAGTATACAACCCCATGAGTCACCTTCCTACAGTAACTCCCTGCCTATATTTGTCTTTCCTCATTACTAATTAGCTCAGAGGTCATTATTAGATAATTCACTTGGCTGTGATTAAAAGACTGGTCACTGTTAGTAATTTGTGGCCTTGATGTAATTTGGGAACTGCTAAGTTATTCATAACTTCAGAAGACATACTTTAAGAAGTAGGTTTACAATATTTAATATATTTTTTACATTCAAGTTGCAATAAGGGAATGCAGCCAATATTTTTGTAGGTCAAGCCCTTATTTCACATGAATTGCAAATACATTTTATACAGTTACTTGGCTGTTCATGCAAAGACAAATGATTTTTTGTAATTGTGAAGTATGTGCATAATGCTAAGCTTGTGAATAAAATATTGATTTCTTATTTTTTCTCCAAACCATGCTGCAGGTTTTTTTTTTTTAAAAAATCTACTTTTTATATTAGCTCTTTCGCTAATTATAGGGGGAGAGGCAACTCTATTAGGGTGAACTCCTGGATATTTTAAACAAAAGTTTAAATTTCCCCCCAAATCACTAAAGCAGCTTTGTTTTTATAAGATCAATTGAAGGTATTCAATTGAACTTTCCCCCACCCACCTACCCACCCATTCCCAGTAATAAATGTTGCATTGCAGTCTTATCTAGAGCATTTTGTGTCTTTTATATATAGGTCCTTTTATTGTCAGCAGCATTTTACTTTGTGCTGACAGTGAACATTTTCTGTCTCCTCTCCTCTTGCAGAATCCACATGCTTCTCAATGGAAGGATCCAGCCCTAAGTCAGCTGATCTGCTTTTGCCGTGAAAGCCGCTACATGGATCAGTGGGTCCCCGTTATTAATCTGCCTGAACGGTGACAGCAGGCAAATAAGGTTGAACTGAATAGAGAAAAGTTGCACTGAAGTTTCAAGATACTTTAGTTATTTGCTCAGGAAGTAATTTCCCAGCCTGACACAAGGATTACAGTAATTGAGGTCAAGTCAGTAGGCTGAGGTTGAACTGCACATTGTGTGAAACTGAAGGATGTTTGACAGCACGGTTGGTCAATGATGGACTCAAAACAGAAGCCATGTTGAGGGAGCAATAGGAAGTCCCCAGAGGAAGTTAAGAGTTCTGCAAGACGGTTGTGAAATCAAGTGTGGCAGAGTTCCTTTCAGAAGCCACCAAGTGGGCTTAGTTGGCATTGTCAGAAAGGAAACTCCTAGTTTCTGTTTTAAATACCTTTCACTTTTGAGACTCAAAAAGGTTTCGTTTACTCTAGCAACCATTCTCTTTTGTTTCAACACGCCCATTTCTTCAGTTTTTCTTCTAAGAAGTATTAAATTATTTCGCAAGACCAGTGAAAGATTTATTTATGCCAGGGATTTTGTGCACCACTTGTATTAAAATGGTTGAACTGCTGCCTTTTAATGTTTGAAATTGGACTGTGTTCACTGAAATAAAACATTTAAAAAACACCAGGAAATGGTTGTTTTTTTGCTTTTTAGGCTAGAGGCAACACAAAATGTTGGTGTTGGTGAAACAATTCCTGGATCACAATTGTGACTATCGTACGGCATGGCATTCAGCTTTTAAGTTTTTGCACAATACTTTGGAAGTTTTGATGTAACAGCATAACATCTGTGAATATGAGAATATGCTGTGATTTATGAACCCCTTTAATAAAATAGAGGTTTTCCCCCAAACTTGCAAAAGGCGGCCTTACTAGGAACTGCTTCCATTCTGCGACGATATCTGTAATACTATCAAACATCCACATCTGCCTATCCCAGGTCTTTGGCAAGGACTCGATAGGTAGACAAAAATGCCAAATCCAGTCTGAACATCTGGCTGACTGTGCGATGATCAATAATAATAATAATAATAATAATAATAATAATAATAATAATAAAAATAATGGGCAAATAGGGAATTGGAAGGTCTTGTTTGCGTTCAAAAGATGAGAGCAGGTAACCCTGGAAAACTTAACAAAAATAAAAGTTTTGTGGTTCTGCAAAGGGATTAGCACACACCTGAAAATAAGAGTAGCTGTGCTATTCTTCTCGCGGACGATTGCCAGCCAAACACACACACACTCGACAAATGATGCGTTCTCCTAAACGACACTTTTGCCCTGAGTATCTGGGTAAAAAGGCAAATGAATCATCGGTAGAGGAAAGATGTATGTGGTCTAGTAAGTCAAGAAAAACAGCTGAAGAATAGTAATTGAAAAAAAACTCTCATGTTCTGCAAATGCCTCCTATTTTGTCTCATTACAAAGTATTGAAAGTGAAGTGCTCTGAGTGTGGAGGGACTTGAAATGCCTCCAGTTTGATTTTCTATTACTCTTTAAAGACCCTTGAAGAATATGTTATATAATTGGACATACATTTAGTTATTAATTTTTACCTGGCCTTTACTGTATTACTTATAAGTAACCCAACGTGGCAAATATACCCTGTACTCGTTTCTCCTATTTTCTCCACAACAAAAACCTTGTGCTTGTGAGGCGAGTTGGACTTGGAGAATGATTGGCCCAAAGTCGCCTAGCTAATTTTCATGCAAGGTGGGAGTAGAACTCACAGTCTCCTAGTTTCTAGCCTGGTGCCTTAACCACTACATAAAATTGGCTAATTGAAAATAGAGCAAATCTCAGTAAAGCAATGGAACTATTTACAGCAATAAATGTCATGGGTTAGGCCAGGGGTGTCAAACTCAATTTCATTGAGGGCCGCATCAGCATTGCGGTTGCCCTCAGGGGGGCAGGTGGGTGTGGCCTACTGGGTGGGCGTGGATGGAGTGGGTGTGGCCTACTGGGTGGGCGTGGCCAGCTCTACATCGTTTGCGTCAAGGGTGCCTGTGGGGGCCTGGGCAGGAGTGGGACAGATCTGAGGGTCTCTGGCAGAAGGGGGTGGGACCAGGGCAAGTGCCAAGGCATGGTCCACTGGAGGAGCCTCACTGTTCCTCTCAGGCCATGCGGGGGGAGGGGCTGGATAGTGGCGCAGGCTGCCCGGAGCCCTGGGCAGCAGAGGTCAAACGTCCAGCCTGGCCCTCAAGCACCTGCAGCACCAAGCCCAGCCCCACTTCCCCAAGGGGGTGCCCAGCTGCACTCAGGGGGCGGGGCCGACACGGCAGGGGTTGGTTCCTCGCTGTTTCCAGACGGCTTCTGGAGCTAAGACTGAATACGTTTCAGCATAGATGGCCACCACAAAATTGTACATTTGATCCTGGCTGGCCTGGGCCAGGTCCAAGGCAGCAGGGGCCGTTCGCTCACTGTTTCCAGGATGGCTTCGCTGGCCACATGAAACCACTTCGCGGGCCGCATCCGGCCCCTGGGCCTTGTGTTTGACATGTCTGGGTTAGGCATACCTGTTCTATTAAATATCGGGTAAGAGGCAGCTTGTGATAGGTAGAAAGTGTTCCCAATAGCAATTCATACTGAACAGTATTCCATAATCTGTTATTTTTATAGACTAGAGACTGCTCAGTGACGATCAGCTATCTGTAACATATGCCTCTTGTAAGAAAAGGCATTAGTAGCCCCTCTTCTTTGTAGAATTCTTCCAAAAGGAAATCTGCTTCAGAAATAACTTTTACTACATACACAATAGTGAGGCCATGCTGTGTTTTAAGATCCCCAGCACCAGTAGCCTCTTCCATTCTAGGATTTTGAAAATGTGTTGAACCTCGGTTTCTAAGAACAGCTGTGCCGCAGAAGGGAATTCAGGAGTTTGAGTCCCAGGTAAGGAAATCTTGGTACATCCAAAAGCAGCTGAATTGTTTCATTCTATTCTCAAGCTATAAGAATAGGGAGCCTCTCTCATGAAATTGCTTAATTATTTTTCTAGCCCAAGTCCCAGTAATACACCATAGAAAAAAGCTAAGCTGCATAAACATCTGAAGTGGGCAAAAGGAAGATAATTATGAATTAGATTGGGATGCAGGGCATCATTTGTGGCTTAATTATTCAGTAAATATAAAATATGTGTAACGTTCAAAAAATAATCCACGTTACAGGAAAAATAGAAAATGGGAAATAAAAGCATATCAAATCTCAGTAATGAGTCTGGTATCAGCTACTCATATTTCTTAGAAAGCATGAAATTAAAAACACCAAATATGAAGCAAATAACAAAGTGTGAATAAGAAAGGAAAGCATACTATTATTTGAAATATGATACTGTCCCTTGAAACCTCAAATAGCTGCTTTGCCTGCAATTTTAAGTGTCAGCCATACAAAATAAT
This sequence comes from Azemiops feae, assembly GCA_023970755.1. NCBI lineage: Eukaryota > Metazoa > Chordata > Lepidosauria > Squamata > Viperidae > Azemiops > Azemiops feae. Next base: position 1,788,905 of record JALGBA010000202.1, on the reverse strand, counting down.
ACCTACAATTATGGCTGACTTGGCTTTAAAAATATTTTCCAGTTTCCTTTTAAAACACTTAGAAAGCAGCTATTAAAACATGTCAGTTTTTTTTTAAAGTTGTTTTTGAAAAGATGAGAGTAAGGAAGAGCATTATTGTCTAAAAATTGTTGCTATGGGATCTTGAACCTGACTGATTAAAATGAATGGAGACTATTCAGCAGCAAAACCAAATGGCTGAAACCAGATGGGCCGGTATCTGCACAAAGTTAAAGATCTATGATTAGCCACAGTTTCATCAGCAATTAATGTTTGTATACAGCAACAGAACTTGAAAGTAGGCTACTAAATCATCACTTGAAACTGCTGGAATGAAAATCTGAAAAATATATCAGTCCGAACCATCTTGTGCTGTCTGCAGTACCACTCTACATAAATTAGATATTTGGGAGAAAAGAGAGCCTTCACTTACTGATGTCTATGTGTGTCATGCGATATTCACCGAGAAGATTTCAAGACTGAATTCATTTGGTCAGCCTTTCTCAACTTGGTGCCTTTCTGCTGTATTGGACTACGGCTACCATCTTGATATTAAAAGATAATGGGAACTGCCATACGACACATATATGTGACATGAGGCTTGAGGAGGTTGCATTGCAGACAGACAAACAAAAGCCACCAGGGAAAACAAACTGCAATTGTCCCAACTGGACACTCTGCAATGACCCATCGTTCCCAGCTACCACAATCACTTTATAAACCCTTCCTCATGTAGGAATATTGAGCAGAAACCCCACTCCAGTGCTGCAACAGATTAGTGGGACAAATGTTCACTCTCTTACTCAGCAGCCTGTGTCAGCACACCCACACAGAAATAATCACAGGGCAGGAAGATGGCCATTGCTCAACACAGACAAGCTTCCAAAATGTACCATTTAAGGGCAATGGAAACTTTTTTTTTAGTGAATGTTTGGTATTCCATTCTAAAATGGCCCAACTATAAATCGTATCTTTCTTAGGGGGTTCAACCTTACTTTACAAAGAGTTCAGTAGCCTCAGATAAATGCATGGAACTGGATGGAAGATAGTATTAGAGGAGCTGCCAAGGACAGCAATCAACAGAATTGGGCATCTGAAATGAGAAGTGAGACTAATCCTTGTTCACTAATCTTCTAAGCAGAATCTAGTCAAAGGAAGCATTGGTTGGACATGCCACCTACCCAAGGATCTCATGCTTCCACAGAGCAGGTGAACATCCAACATGCAGTTTACCCCAGCCACAGATACACAGCAAAACCAATTACCAATAGGAAGGCAGATATTCTGAGTGGTGGTGGGTTATACGGGCTTATCCTATCCTTCACTTTTTCTTTCCTCAAAAGTATAACAAACATCAGCATACCAAGTGCAACATCACCTAGCAAGGAAGGCAGGGAGCCAAGATTTGCTACACCAGTTCTATGATAGTAGGAGGATTATCACATTGTTGAATAGAATCTGACCATGGCAAGTGCTATTCTTGCTATTCATAACTATCTCTTCAGGATAGAGCACGCAGAATCAAAGGTGAAATATGTTCACTATTCTTGAAGCTAAAAGGTCGGCATGCTTTGCAAACCATTTGCAAAGAAAGAATGTGCAGATGTCTTTGCAGTTCAGTGTTCCTCTGAAATGGTTCAGTGAAGTCAGGCTGTCAAAGTAGAGGTCACCCTTTGGCTTTCCAACTGATGCCTTAAAACAATAATTGTATCAATAGCAGCAGAATGTGATTGCATGATATGCCCGACTCAAATCAATTTGTCATGTCATTATTAAACGATGCAACTAAAGTGATTTATTATTTCTAACACACTTAAATTCAGTGCAGTGGAATGACAGGCAGAAGACAGTATGAAAAGAAGTGATATTTAATTAAAGTATTTTATATCCATGATACTAAATATATTAGCTGTGAAAAGGAATCTTAATTACATTTTTTTAACCCTTCTAATGTTTGCAAGAAACCATCTTCCAAGAGCAATCACATCGTATAGAGAGGTACAATGAAAGCAAACATATTACATGAAAGATAAAACAAAACTATTAAAATAATTTCATGCATTCTTTTTTTTTACTTCAAAGGCAAATCATGGTATTTATTCTTTTCAATGCAACATTACAATAACGCAAAAACAATAATTTTGTGAGAGCAAGAAAAAAAACCCAGAGAAGACTGTAAGAAATAAAGTAGATTACTGTTATTATATTTAAAAGGGATAAATAAAGAGCAGCGTGTCTCTACAATACAGTATTATTTTTCTTCCGTGATGTTTCAATCAAAGCACCAAGGTGGAGGTTAGTGGTACAATGACTAAAAACTCCTTGTTAAGTTTCATACTCTTATCTTCAAACTTCACAATAGTGTAGGAGTTACTATTTTAAATTAGAGGTGTTCATTTTTCCCCCTATTCTGTTAATCACAATAACCTAAGCACTACTGCAGCAAGTCCCACTGAAGTGAATCCAAGGCAATAGATACGAATGCAATGTTCTCAGTTTCCTGTTGTGGTATCACCATCACACACAAGCAATGTGTGTACGTTTCAACTCTCAATATATAAAAAAAAAGTTATGAAAAGCTGGTGAAGGGTGAAGAGGCATCTAGCAACAACTTAAACTTGGGAGAGAAATAACCCAAAGCAGCTAGTTACATTTTGGTTCTGAATTTATTGTTGCTTTGATTGAAAACTGCTACGTTTCAATCAATACAAGAAACCAAACAGGTTGACCACCCATGAGCCTTTCAAGGGGAAGTCCAAATGCATTCATAAATGGAAGTTGGCACAACACTTCACTTGGCTCAAATGAAAACATCTGCAGTTTATAACAGGTGTTTTCAGTCATTATCTTCGGTTTGTAAAATACATATGAATGATTAAAATTTAAAGCACTGCTGGTGAAAATATCGGTTTGGATCCAAAGCACCACAGCATAAATCGAATTGCTGCTTGCGTTGCTCTGCAAACACGAAGAAAGCAGTTTCCAGACTGCTTTAAAATGCAAGTTCATAGCAGTTCCCGTGCTTCCTCTGGCACATGTACAGAACCATCTTTGGTTGTATTGTACAACACTATACATGCTTACTCAGAAATAAGCCCCATTATAATGAATAGTGGTTATTCTTTAATAAACCACGAGAGACTGTAGCCTCTGAATAGGCTTTTATGTATGTCTTGTCGGCACTGCTCACTTGTGAAATGGGACTTTCTCCCTTGCACGCATGTATTGTATTGGCTTGGATTCTTAGTATTCCTTTTTCTTGGGAACATATTAGAGTGAGGCTAAAACACTGCTTTTGGGGACATAATCGAGCTTATCCCGCATATGGAAGGGCATATTTGGATCCAACCTATTTTGGCCTGGTGCTATAACACTACAACACGGCGAACACACAAGTATGGTAAGATTTTAACAACCAAAGATCACATTCTGGAAGAAGGCAATGGCAAACCACTTCTATATTGCTGCCCCAAAGCTACATGGATGTCTCTGTGAAGCCATCAGGAGCTGAGCTCAACTTAAAAAGGCTAAAGTAGCATGATTAGCAACTCAACAGAACAAAAAGCCCAGAAAACAGGCCCGATATCAAGGTGTCGTAACTCAAGCCTTAATTTGGAAAAATGTGAGCTGAGAAATGGGTAGAAGAAATGAGAAAAAAATTAATGGCACTGGTCAATTGCAAGGCAACATCTAAGGGTTTCCTTCTTTCTTTTGGTAATGCCTTCTCTAGCCAATTTGTCTTCTCTCCTATCGGGCAAGAGGACTGTTAAGCTGGATGCTTTTTTAGATGCCTGATCACCAAGTGTTAATCTTAGCTTTGACTAAACAATGTAACAAGTCAAACTTCATTTATTAGATGCTCAGTCATTTGAGGGTATTTAAGTAAGTTACAGAGGTTCTTCGTCTATCGTAAATAATCTGATTTTAAAATTTAAGGATATGGACCTTCTAATCTTACATGAAGTAGAGCCTAAATGGGAGGCAGGGAGCAATCATAATCAGTTTAAACTTCTCACTAGTGAGAGTGACTGAATCTGTCCAAATTTATTCTACATTAAAGCATACGGAGCAGTATTTGCTGGTTGACAGTGTAGTGTTTGCAACATGGAAAATGCTTTTGTTTGCATATCAGTTTATATATATATATATATATATATATATATATATATATATATATATATATATATATACTGAATTCATTAAAAATTATCACAATCATTTAACTAGCATATTCATTTTATATGAAAATATAAAATTGATGAATGCATCGAGAATTTTTTAAACTGCATTCATCTGATGAGAATAGGTCTAAAAAGAGCAACATTCTAATTCTTTTAAAAAATACTGATTTTGGGATAGGATTTGTAGGAAACAGGTTGGGTTGGTGATGGGTGAGAAAACGTCCAGCATCAACTTCAGCTTTTACAAGTAATATAATGTTCAGGTGTCCATTTACTAATGGCAATACCAATGTATTCATTACAAATAATCATACCGACTCTCTTAAGAGTTGACAGGCCTGCCAATGCAGTCTCTCCTCATTTATTATAGGCTTATTGCAATGAGTATCAACTCTGACACTTGAGAGCTTCAATACTTTATGGCCATCATGTATGAGCTTAGGTACATGATCTGTACACCAGAGGACCATGTACCGGTGTGAATTAACCACTTCTATGTAGCAAAGTCAAACATAGGTTGACCTTTTCTGCTGGATTTTACTTCTTATGTTAAGATCATAACACAAGCCTAACTACTGTCTGGTTCAACACAATTAACAGAAATGCAAGTTAACCCATGTTGTTGTTGCCATGGACTAATAGTTGCAAGGATCATTCTTTATAAAGCAGATTTATATAGCTGAGAAATCAGCCACTGTCCAATATCTTAAAACAAACCAAAAGATAGGTCATCTGGTGATTTGGGGATAGGAACTTAAGACTTGATATCAGAAAAGACGCTGTTTTAAATTATGATAGCAACTAAGATGGCACCAAATTCCAGCTAATCCAATTAATTAATTGTACGTTGATTAAGTGATGAGCAGACTGACGTAAAATAAGCAAAATCAATGCAGAAGTGTGGTTTTGTTATCAGTTCCGTGCTATCTTTAGGAAGCTATTTTAGTTTTTAAAATGTGTTAAATTTATATTTTGGGAACATGAAGGCAAAAAGAAGTACATATCAACAGAGCAGCATGCTGCATTAATACAGTTCTCCACAAGCAGCTTGATTAATGCAATGAAGAGCACCAGTAAGTTGGGTAGGGACTTTGGCTTACCAGCTCTGCAGCTAGCTTCTCAATACAGTTACGGTGAAACCAAGTTATGTGTTTAGCTGTCACCAAGCAGATACAAACACTATGGAAGTCTAGGTCTTCTTAACAGGAAGAAATCTTTGAAGGGGGGGGGGTGTCCCTTGGCTGGTTGAAAATGAATGTTTCTGGGTGAGCACTATTGGTTGACTTTGCACTCTGTGGTAAAGTTTCTATGAAGGAAATCTAACCGTGCATTTGAGGGCCTTTATATATGGGGCAATTCTTTCCCCCTCTTGAGGAACAACAACAAAAAGCTACAATTAACCCATTTTCAAAATACAGAGCTATGGCAGATCACAATAATACAATAAAAATTAAAAGGCCAAACAAACAGAATACAGATGCATACTCCTGGCTTAAAATGTATCAGTGTTGCTTCTTTCTATTCAGTATCTCATTACCACGTGAACGGTACCCAAATTCATTAATAATGTTAACATATAGAAGAGATTGGTTGCTGCTGCTGAGAACTGCTATAATCCTTCAAGCATTTATTTAGCACAGCCACTGATTTTAATAGGCCTTGTGCAGAAGCAGTAGCACCATAGATTTCACTTGGAGTCTCTCTTCCTACTTAGTGATTCTTTGACATTTATGAAATGTACATTTGGGGATCAAACTGAAAAAAGCCTGAAAGCTTCCAAAAATCAGTTCATTAGAAACTGTGTAGGAAAGGCAAAGGACAGAATTCCTCTTAGAGACAAAAAGAAAGGGAGGAGAAATTTTTAGACACCATTATCACAATCAATATGAATTTAGTGTAGTCTACATTTCAATGGAAATAAAAGATAGATTAAAGGAGCTAGATGTCACTTTTCAAAACTATTTTGAGAATCAGAATTTATGGTATGTACAAATGTGCAGGTTTTTAAGACATTTTTGAGAGCTTAAGATATACTAAATAGTGAAAGCATGAACTGCAGAAATCCTATCAATAAATGCATCAATGAACTCTGAAGAGTGCACTTAAAGAATGCACTTTGGAATGTGTCTATATATCTAAACGAACATATGCATACACCCTAGATATAGACTCCATTTACATATACAAGGTACACACTGGTATAAAATCAAATGCAAAAGAAAGCTTGATTAGCACTCTAGGCTTGTCTACCTCACTACTCTGTAAATGAAGCTCAGGCAACTTTGGTCTTGATAGTTCAATCCTTGGATCTGTGAACACTCACTGCATTTTAAAATCAAGCCTATCCCAGCCCAGCCCAGCCCGGTTCAACCCAACAAAGCCAACAGAATCCATGCCTAACAACATTTGTAGAACCCTTCCATTTTGCAAGAAGTAACTTTTAGAACCGTATGCCTGGCATTTAGGATGGGACAAACAAACATTCAAGGAAACTTAGAAGTTCATTCATACACAAGGTGGAAATAGGTTGCTGTTTTATGCAATGGCTACCAGGTGACCTTCAGGTTACTTCTCTAAGAATTGGCTAGGTTGGTTTTGCAGGGGAAGGTTTTGAAGGCATTTTGCTGCTTTGCCTATAGAATAATGCAGGTTTTTTTATCCTTGAAGGGATTTTCTGAAGCAGGTATGCCCATTAGTAAAGGATCCTTCCTGGCATGTTCCTCACAATAGCACATTAGATCTGCTGATGCCTTCGACACCTGCAGAGGAAAAAAGGTGCAGAATTATAACTTTTCCAAAAAAGCTTCCCTTAATAAAGTGAATTTGAATATACATTCATTGAATATGTCCCTGTGTACCCAAAAAAATGCTCTGTGATCTTTTAGCTTTTGTTTATGAATGAGACCTCGGTGGTAAATAAACAAATTGCAAAATGAGAAGCCATATTTATGCAGAAATATGATTAAAAGTAGGTATGCATTACTTTTCATTTTCTGTTCTTCACATATGCATCTTAAGAAGTCTGGGAATGCCTATGGCATTCTTATTTTTCACAAAGAAATCACAGCCCTGGTGCTCTAAGGGACCAGGTTGATCAAGATACAACAGAGACATAATCTAGTACATCTTGATGGCAGCTTTCTACAAATGGCTAGAGAATCACAGAACAAGAATTGGAAGAGTCTATTCAGACCATCGGGTCAACCCCTTACTCGATGCAGGATTCACAATTAAATCATCCTAGGTAGAGAGTTCTCCTTCTGCTTCAACATTCAAAACAGGGGAGCCTATCACCTCTTTGAATAACTGGTTCCACTGTCAACCTGTTTTACAATTTGAACATTATTACTAACATTCAATCAGAACCTATCTTTCTAGGATTTAAATCTATTCTTCCATGGCCTGCACTTTGGAATAGGAATGGACAGGCCATGACCTATGTGACATCCCTTAATTTGAAGAATGCTATAATAGGCCTTCTCAAGCATTGTTTCTCAAGGTTAAACATCTCCAGCCTCTTCAATCTCTCTTCTTGAGATTTGGTTTCCTGTTCCCTGAAATCATTCTTGTTGTCCTTCTCTAAACCCAGATCTATAAGACATGGTGACTGAAAATGGCACAATACTTGAAATTGGGTCTGAGCAAAGCAGAACAATGATATCTACTTTCCATAATTTGGAAATTATACTTTTATTAACTGCATTTGCCTGTTTTGGTAGCCTGCTGACTTGTATTTAATTTGTAATCAACTACTATTCCATTTTCTTCACAAATACAGGTAATCCTTGACTTATGATCATAATGGAACTTGCCCGTTATGGTTGTAAGTCGTGAAAGTGGTAAAGCTTGTCACCACGTGTGGTGGTTGTTAAGCAAACACAGCAGTCATAAAGTGATCTCATTGTTTGCTATGGGCTGTTTTTGTCGAAAACCAGAAGTAAAACATGGCCATATGACTGCCGCTCACTGCAAATGACTGAACTTGTGGGCTAGTTAGAGAATTCCCAACATGTGGTGACATGATCATTGGTTGGTGTGTGTGTGTTGGTGTGTGTGTGTGTTGGTGTGTGTGTGTGTGTGTGAGAGAGAGAGAGAGATTGATACTTTGGAACTGTATCATAAGTACCTTTGAGGGAATCTATCAGAATTTTGAACGGCTGCTAAGCGATGGCTCATAATTTGAGGACTACTTTTACTCTTACTAAGCCAAATACCCCACAGCCTATCTTTATGCAATTGATATGTGTATACTAATTATTGTTCCCTCAATTTTTTGTCATCTTCAGATTTGTTAAGTATTCCCTTTACTTTTTCACCCATGTCATTATTAAAAAAACTGAAGAATACAAAATCCAGGACTGATTCCTTCCTCTAATTGGATCAAGAACAATTGATAAACATGCCTGCAAACTGAGTTTTGAACCAGTTATGTATCAACTTAATTATCATGCCATCCAATCCATACTTAACCAGCTTGTTAATCAGCATGTCAAATGCTTTTGATGACGTCAAAATATATTACAGTTATAATTATAATCTGGACCAGAATTTCCATCACTAAGCAATGCAGACGTAAAGTGCAAAATCGTAAGGTCGCATCGTTCAGCAATGGCAATGCCCATTGCCATTGTTAAGGAGAATTGTGGGTTGTTAAGTGAGGCCCTCTTTGCAATCTCCTAACAAACAAAGTCAGTGGGGAAGCCAGCAGGAAGTTGCCAATCTTAGGGGGCTTGCAAGCAGGCAGGGAGGCAGGTAAATAGCTGCTGCTGGGTGTGAGAGGGACTGAGGAGGTGCACGGGTGGCCAGGGAGGTGTGGAGGAAGCATGTCAGGGCTTGGAGTTGCTGCTGACAGGGGGGAGAGGCTGCATGGGAGTATGCGAGTGGCTGGGGTACCAATCAGGTGCAGTGACGTTTGGGAAGGGCGTGTGGGCAAGAGAGACTTACCAGAGCAACTTGTGACCTTCATTGCTGGCTTCCCTATTGACTCTGCTTGTGGGAAGCTACCAGGGAAGGTCACAAATTATGATAATGTAAGCATGGGACACTGCAACTCTCGTAAGCACAAGCCAGTTGCCAAGTATCCAATTGCGATCATGGGCGAGTGGGAGGACAGTTGGAACTTCAAGGACTGGTCGTCACCACCATTCATTCAAGCACTGTCCTAACTTCAAAAGGTCGCTAAATGAATGGCCATTAACCGAGGATTACCTGTATTTCTACGGGAAGAATATGCAGTATCCTCCATGCATGAATTATTCCATGCATAGGAGAACTGGCTTTCGATGGTCTGTAACTCAAACCAAACCATGCATGTTTCAGATATTTTGATTTATATACAGATCAAAAGGGTCTCAAAAGATAAATGGCAGACAAGCCAGCACACAAACCATGCAGAGGAGGAGTGAAAACAGGGGATTAAATGAATTAACCTTTCCCAATTTGCCTTATAATATCATTTTTGTTTTGGTTGAAACCCAATTACCAAAGTATTCTGGATTTTGTTTTTGCCAAAGAACGGCTCACCGAACCAGTTTGGCAGAACTTCCAGAATGGAAGAGTGTACATCAGGTTTACAGTAATCTTTGTTTTTCATTTCATGCACATCCTTAGCCTACAGCATTCCCACAACCTATTATGGAATTTGCTTGATCAAAAAAAGAGATAATCATCTGTCTGCAAAGACTCATTCATGACAAATCCATGCTGATTTGCTATCATTGTTTTCAAGGTGCTGACAGTTGCTTATGATTTGCTCTAGAATTTCTGCAGGTATTGATGGCATTCTGATTGGTCTGTAATTTGCTAAATGTTTTGCTTTCTGTGTTTTCTGATTTTGACAAATGTGTGGGAATTGTGACTAGATCATCAGTTAGTTCCTCTCTACCCTGCAATTAATCTGATACTAGAGGTTTAAACTTATTAAAGATGAATTCTCTGATCATATTTTTATCAACCTTAAGGTTCATTTCTGCCACTTCCTCCTGCTCTTTACAAGAAGAAGAAGACTGCATCAAAATAGAATTTGAGCAACTGTGACTTTTTCTTAGCCTTCTGCTAACACTGAGTATATACTAATATTTTTCTTTTTATTTCAAATATACCTAATAGTCCTTTTTGTTCTTCTTGGGATTCTTTGCTTTGATTTCTTATTCTAGCCTTTCACTTTCCTGACGCTAGCTCTATTGTTCCAATTCACTGTCTTATGTTATTTCTTGCATTTATCCTTTTTATTTTTCCCGATCCAACAAAAAGGTTGGAGGGAAATTGTGTCAGAGTCTTGGGACTCTGTTTCTCTGGAAGTCAGCAGGATAACTCTTTGAAAACTGAACAGAACAGGATCAAAATTACATCATGACTTATGTGACTAACCAGCATAATCTCCAAATGTGTTTCTATTACAGGGATCTGACTATTGGCCCTGAAGTTTCATTAAGCAAAAGACATTAGACCCACAAAGCCATATTCCAATAATTTCAATAATTTGATTTTTTAAAAAGCATTTTAAAACATAAGAGGAGAGACAGAGAATGCACTTTAAATAATAAACACATAGTTCGTAACAAGAAAATGTATTTTGCTTAACCTTTATCCTTTCTATAGATGCCTCTATTCTCAACTGCTGAACAGTTCTTCTTGCTTGAGCTATGTTGTTTGTTGTGCCAGACGTTTTGCTAGACATTCTCAGCGAACTCTTCCAAGCCCTGTAAAGAAAAGACCATGGATTGCTTTGCTGGCTAAAAATCATAATTAATCAACAACTGGAACAAAGGTTCAGAATATTTCATGTCTTCCAATGTAATAGTAACTAAGCTTTCACAAAAGAAGAAAATAACTTTGCAATAGTAAAGTTGATAAAATATTGAGAACAATGAGTTTATAAAGGTAGAAATCTTTTATTTTTAAGCACACTAGGAGTGCCAGTTCATAACCATGAATAATCCTTTTTTTCGAACATTTTATAAATGGAAACAAGCAGTAGAATTGTTGTTTTCAAAAGACATGCAGTGTATTAATTCACACAAAAAGGTAATAAGATACACGAAAATGTATTCTTCCTGAATGTTATACACCTTTAATGTTCAAAGTACTTTTCTATTCTTCTGCAGTTGGTCTCTTTAGAATTAGATCACCTGCTAAATATATTTGGTCTAATGCAGGGGTCTTCAAACTTGGCCCTTTGATGACTTGTGGACTTCAACTCCCAGAATTCCTCAGCCAGGGTGCCTGGCTGAGGAATTCTGAGAGTTGAAGTCCACAAGTCATAAAAGGACCAAGTTGGAAGACCCCTGGTCTAATGGTTAAGGCAAGTACAGGCAAGTATTCAAGGTTTATGCCCATTAGATCATCTGCTAATTATACCATAGGTAGATAGCTCTCTGTGTGGGTAGGTGTGTATATGTACACACATGTACACGAAGAGAGAATGAGAATGAGAACGCGCACAAGCCAGCTTGGTCTAGTAGTTAAGGCACCAGGCTAGAAACTAGGATTCTGTGAGTTCTACTACCACCTAAGACATGAAAACCAGCTGGATGACTTTGGGCCAGTCACACTCTCTCAGCCCAACCTACCTCACAGGGTTATTGTTATGAAGAAAACAGGAGCAGGAAGGAGTATTAGGTAGGTTTGCCATCCTGAGTTATTTATAAAAATAAGAAAGGCAGGAAATACACATACCACGGATCAAAATCATCACAGGCTTTTAGTGCAAAGTGGTCTGTGAGAGCATGTGGCTCATCAGCAACTCTGTCTGCCAATGGGCGCAGTAACTGCACTCCCAAATATATCCTCAGTCTAGAGCTAAAACATTTAGCAGATTTATCCACTGTTCTCCTTTCTCACATGTTTGGGATGAAGGTGGCTTATTGGATCTTTCCCCCCCCCCCAAATTTTCCTCAATATATTCCACTTTCAGCACTCCAACATTAGTAATTTTTCACTGATGTTTCTTCAGAGTTATTCAAACTGCATAAGCAATACTGCTTTTCAAAATATTATCTTATTTCTTCTAAAAATGTGCACCTCCAAAAATCTGAAATAATGTAAGGTTATAAACTCAGCTTCTTGACTAAATCAAATTACCCATTCAAAGGAACATAAAGCATATTTAAGAAGATCACATTCACTTTCTTTGCCCGATCCAAATGACATTGCTTATCATGCTTGGCACTGAGTGTTCAGAGCTGAGTCACAGGCCTTAATATCCTACTGTTGGATCCCTTCCAATGATCTGCAGACTCTGATCATCATGTTCAGCCAACGAATGACCACTGTAGCACAAGATGGTTTTGCTGGAATGGCTTTTTAACCTCGGGGAAGCCACGTGAATTACTGAAATACCACTCCTGACTAGTTTTCAAGATTATGCCTGAATACTGCCCAAACTGGAATGCTTTGCTCCTAGTTTTGAGAACATTCTACTGCAGCCAAATTCTGTAAAAGAGACTTATGAGCTTTATGTATAAATAAGCAGATAAACAGAATGAAACTGTAATGTAATCGGATTCTGCTCATAAAAACACCAGTACGATAGCAATTCTGTAGACAATGCTGCTAAAACATAAAGCAGAACAACTAAATTATTAGTCTGAGTTTCAGATCCAGCTACTAGATATTTTAATGACTTTCAAAAGTGCCTGCTCCCATAAGGCCTTGATACCCTATTTAAAATAGTGTAATCTGTGACATACATATATTAAAAATTACAAAGCAGTCTTCAGAGATAGAGACTTCCAAAGCTGCATCTATCTGCAGAAGAACTGGTACCGTACTTACTACCATTAATGATCTGAGTTTAATAAACTGACAAGTAAAGCCCAGTAAAATTACTGACACAAGCATTATTGATTCACACATGGGAATCAATTTGCATTCTATGAAAATTATTGCTTTTAATAAAAGAAAAACGAACTCAAAGCTAAATATCAATAGAGAAGCCAGTTGATAACAATATCTCTCCATACATGCTGTGAGCAAAACAAAATCAATTCCTTCTCTATTTAATTCCAAGGTCTCAACCTTCAATAGCCAGTGGGTTAAATAATTGCTTCTGCCTTCTTCCCCCTTGATAGAAGGGGTCATATGCTGTCTTGGGCTTCAGTACTATCACAGTTGTTGAGCCATTCAGTGCCTACAAATCAATGTATTAATATATTAGGGAAACAAGTTTGGTATATAGTGGTTAAGGTAGAAACTGGGAGTCTATGAGTTCTGGTCCCCATTTACAGTAATTTTTTTAAGAGTTTCCAGTTCTCACCAGCTCAGAACCTTATACAGACAATAATCCAGACAAGTTAAACTCCCACTTTCAATCAGTGAGTTGAATCAGCTTGGGTTCCAATTTACATCTTATTTTTAAATGCCATATGATTCCTGAGTCTATGGACAAGATTTTAGAGGATGGTTAGAAATATAAATATTAGCCATATTAACATCAGGCTTCCTCATTGGCTCTAAAAGAGCTTTATTTATTAATGTATTGCTTCTATGTGTACATCTCTGATCAGTGATTTGGCAACATCAAAGTCAGGTATCCATAATATTCACTAGAAATGTGTACAGTACATATGTTTTAGTTGTGAACAAAAGCAAAAACAAAAATATTTCAGGTAAATATATTGCCAGTGAAATTTATCAGAAGAAAGCATCTAGTCGGAAGTCACCCTAAGCCTGGAGTAAAACAAAACAAAACCAAAAAAAGCCTTCTGCAATGTAGGTATGTATCCAGTGAATCAGATCCAGGGACAGGTTTGTGCCAATTGCAGATTACATCATCAGTCAAGCATCCTGGCAGGCATTTTGGTTCTTTGTCTAGCAAATAAATCTTGGGTGGTACATGATACGAGAAGAAAAGCAGCAAATGACAGGAATTTATTTCCAAGGCAAAACCGACTTTCAAATCCTTTTTTTATTGGTTAGGGAACAAAATATAAAATCTTAGTCACTTAACATACTTATTTTAGAGAAACAATAAAAGTACTTCTTGCCTCAAAGGACGAAATAAACATCTTAATAAAACTGCCAGGGCAACAACAATGCAGGCAGGAGCATTAAGCTAGTCATAGACTGAGACACACCAGGATGGTGCTTATCATACTGGTATGACAAGCAATTACTTGGTCTTCAGAAAGAAACTTTCAGCAGGTTAAGTTTCATATCCTTTTACAAAAACATGCTAAAAACTGGTTAACAGTGCAGCTAAGATTCTTATGGTAAATAATACCAGCTATGCACGCATGGAGATGGTTAGCCAGAAGTGGCACACATTTTTATTCTTGTACACATTACTTGTGACGATATCAGACTCATGTATAAATTTGATGTATAAATCTTTGTCTAATCACTACTTGGGGTAGCTAACAATTAGCAGAAAATTTGCTTGAGAATCATTTTCCAAGGGTAATTTGCTAGCAATTTAGTGAGTTAAAAAACACAAAAGTAATCCTCGACTGACTACCATCGAGCCTGGAATCTTGGTCATGGAGCAAAATGGTCATTAAGTGAAATGTGAGGTGACTGGCCACATGACTGTTTTGCTCAATGACCACAAACCTGGCATTCCTGGAAGTGGTCATTAAGCTATTGTGCAGGTCGTTAGGCAGATAGAGTCCTAAGGTAAGGAGCCCAGGATGCCTCAGGGATGAGTGGATGGGAGATTCCACTGAGGAACTGAAAATCCTCCCTCCTGAAATCCAAACGCCTGCGCCAGGTGTTCCTCACTCTCCTGAGGCATCCCAGGCTCCTTACCTTAGCGCAGGGGTAGGCAACCTTGGCTCTTTTATGACTCGTGGACTTCAACTCCCAGAATTCCTGAGCCAGCCATGCTGGCTCAGGAATTCTGGGAGTTGAAGTCCACGAGTCATAAAAGAGCCAAGGTTGCCTACCCCTGCCTTAGCGTGCTGCCTCTCCGCTCTCTGCTCAGATTTCAGGTCCCTTTCATCTCTAAAGGCTGGCTGAAAGAGCTGCCTGCCAAAGGATGTCAGTTCCCCTCCGTGCACGAATGCAACACCTTCCGCAGGGTGCAGGAATGGAGCTCAAATCATCAGGATCTGAACTCTATTTCTCCACCTCACTAACAAAAGTTTAGCTTCTCTTTATAAGCAGTTCTTTTAGCCAGGCCCTAGAGACGAGATGGAGTCTTCTCAGCAGATAGCAGCAGCTTGCCACCTTCCCTGATGGCCTCCACATTGACTTTCTGGGGAAGTGGCAGAGAAGATTGCAAATAGCAATCACATGATGGTGGGGCGGTAATCGGTAATCAGTCGTAAGTGAAAACAGGTTGCCAAGCACCCAGATCACGATCACGTGACCGTAGGGGGAACAGCACGATATTTTACGACAACCAGAAGTGTTATAGAGGCCGTAAAGCACTCTTTTCGAGGCCATGGTAACTTTGAAAGTCATGAAACAATCCAGTACACGATCACTTCTAACTTTATGTTTTATTTGTTCCATTTGTAGTAAATGTCTTCTGGAACAAAAGGCAGTATACAAAATAACTGCTTCTCCATTTTTATACTCCTGGTAACCTTGAAAGTTATGTCAGATTGAGAAACAGCAATTGCTTAAAAATCATTCGGGGAGCTTCATGTTGAATAATTAACGAAACCTCTAATTTTTCCAATCGAACACAACTCCTCTTGTAAAAGTTGCCAGGTTGCTTAAAATCTACAGCAAATGACACAAAATAGGCTGATGTATGATGCATTAATACAAATCTGTAATATAAATAAACGGATGAATCATTGAATGGCTTGTTTGCGGGAGGGAGGCAGATCCTTATTGGCCAAAGGGAGCTTGCTGGGCTTGGCCAGGAGGGAGGCAGTGGGATGGAACCAGAAGTTCACAAAGGGCAGGAGAAGGTCCTTGCCTAACAATGATATGATCCTCACCTAATTCAGGGATTCCCAACCCCCAGGCCACAGATCACTACTGGTTTGTGGCCTGTTAGGAACCGGGCTGCCCAAGTGGCGGGCGAGCAAAGCTTCACGGGATCTAAATCGTGCATGAAACACTCCCGCCCAGTCTGTGGAAGAATTGTCTTCCACGAAACTGGTCCCTGGTGCCAGGATTGGGAACCACTCACCTAACAAACACAAACTGGGTCTACTGGAACTGCTGTCACTAAGCAATGCAGCCACATGCTATTTCATTTAACATCCACATTTTGCACCAGTTGAAGCTTCTGAATGTTTTTCAAGGGGAGCCCAAGTAGAGCACATTGCAGTTATCCAAATGAAAGATCAGAAGTGATTATAAGCAGAGCTTTCTAGTCCAGGAATGTGTGCAACTGGTGCACAACCAAAAGTGTGCAAAGGCCCTCGCAGCCACGGCTCCCGCTTCCAGCAGGAGCCATCGACTCCAGGAGGACCCCCAGATTGTGCACCGGGTCCATCTAGGACAGGACCATTCCATCCAGGAAGCACCTTGTCACCAGAAGGCCCCAACACTCAAGAGCCACTCAGTCTTGCATAGTTTTATCATTGAACAATATATGATATTCTCTACAAAACACAAAAAGGAGGTAAGTATTAAAAATGCATATGTTTGAGATGTATTGGAGTAAAGTTTTCATAACTTCCAGGCAGCATGGATCAGTGTCAGGGATTATGGGAGCTGAAGGCTATCACATTGCTTAGCTTTGTTTTGAATGCTTCATTACCTGTGCATGCAAATCTTTGATAATCACAGAATCAGAATTGCATGCAGTTTACAGAATTAACAAAAACCCCAGCAAGCTATAACAGGATCACATTTCATATTGTGAATTAAATAAATAAAACTCTGGCTACTGGATACTTTATTCAAGAATGTGTGCATGCTTGCTATGGTCTGCCAAAGACTGTTTACCAGAATTTACACTGCCCACTGCCAGAATCCTCCTCGATTCCTCAAAGAGAGCCTCTAAACTGACATATTTACAACTCTACCAGTAATTCTACAAGGCCTGCCTTAGTTATGAGCATGATCAACATAACCAGGCAGTGACAACAGCTGTTTTTAAAAAGGTAAGTAGGAAATGGCATTATAGGACAGAAAATTAAGACACACATTCTCTTTTGGGAGGGGGGGAGGGATGGTGGGGGCAGAAAGGGAAATGAGTGACTGGCTTTCCCATCCAGAATGATGACATCTGCACTTGATCCAAATAAGACGGAGCACTTTTAAATTCAATGCACACCCTTCTCGGTGAACAAAAGCTAATTCAGCAGTGCTTAATTTTAGCTCCATCGTGACCCTTATGTTTTTGTCTTTGTGTGAGATGATCAGTCAAGCTCTACCGAAACAATGGGACCTATTGCTGGGACTACTTTTTTTCATAACTGTAGCATCAGCCTTTCCATAAAAGGCAACTAGTAAGTCCTTTCTCATCTTGCATGACTCAGCATGATTTGGTGAGTTCAAGCTTACTCACCGCTGTGATGCTGATCTACTGTAATGAAACTGTGATTCTTTCGCTAGAGAAATGTTACCCATGCTTATAGCATATTTTTGAAAATTACATCATTCTTTCTATTAACTGTTGTTAAACCTGGGTCAGCCTCTCACACTTAGGCATCAAAGAAAGCAAGTTACTGCTCACTCTTAGAGGGCTAATATATTTTCTCTCCTCAGCTTAAAAAAAACCCTTGAAGCTTTTATTAAAATAAATAGGCATCCCGCAGCTTTTGTAAAGCCCTTGTAAAAGTTGTCTCTGAACAGGTTTATTATGATAGAAGGGGGAACCTGCCAGTTTTATGGGAAGTAATATTAATTATATTCAATTTAAATATAATTTAAAGTAAATTATTTCAATTTTTGCTCTGGTCCCAACCCACTTTTTTTTTTCCCTTTTGGCCATTGTTTAGAGTGCTACTTGGGTTATTTTCCAATTAGCTGCATGAGAAAGATATCTATCCAAGGCAAATTTTCATGACCTTAACCAGATGGGGAAGTTGCCAGTATGTTTTGGTATAGAATTTTATTCTATATTTCAACAAGAGGGAGAAAAAGCAACGACTGATGATCATTCATGTAAGAGGCTTTCCTCAGTCTGAAAATTGTTGTACATCCTGATCTAAAGAGCACTAGTTCCAATTTGAAGTTAAGAAGTTTTGAGAACGTTAACAACAGGATGTGGATCTAGTGTCTGATTGTTCTTGGTTATTTCAAGTCAGGGACACTCACCCAATTAGGTCAGGAAGAAAATCATCCTGCTCAAAGAAAGCCACAATACTTTCAAGGTTTTCCAGAATTAACTCGTGTGTCAAGCAAACAGGGAAGAGCCATTCTAAAAATGAATCTGAGGACTTATTTTATCCCAGGGAGACCTCTGAAGTCAAGAATAAGTTTGGGAACTACTGAATCCTTCTGGTTTATAATTCACAAGACGGCCTTCCTCCCCAACTATGAATTAAATGAAAAACAAACGGAAGAGAAGTGGAAATGACCGGTTACCCAAATGTGAAGAAAAACAGAATTGTTGAATTCATGCAGTTCATAAACCATAGCAATTGCAGGCTTAGAAAAAAAAACTATTACATTGCAAAACAGAAATATATACCTGCCAAAATGTTAAGTTCTATTCAAGATGTAGGAATCTTATATTTTCTTACCCATTTATCTTGACAGGAAAAGGAATGCCCATATCTAGTTATAGTCATATCATCTCTCATTTTTGTGAATACCACCTTACAATTTAAGTTCATAAAAAAGTTGCTTTTGGAAAGGATTACTAAAACAAGGACATAAAACAGTGATTTCCAACTGGAACCTGTTTGTGTTATATATTATATAGATATGCATTTTGCAAACTGTATTAATTCAACTTATTAAATGCCTGAAAAAGTAATATGTTGGATTCCGTCTTGCTGAATGTTTTCAAATGATATAAAGGAAGGTCCAGAGGATTCCTATACTGAGTGGGAAGTTGGGACACATAATTCCTACAGTATCTTCTAACTCAGAGTTCTCCAATGTTTCCGATTTGCGGGCCAGCGGAGGGGAGAAGGGATGGTTCTGCGCGAGTGGCAGGCAAGCACGCGCATGCATGTGCAGCTCCATTTTGCGAGCAGCATGCATGTGTGACTGCCATTCACACAAATAGAGTGCATGCGCACCGCTCACCCACTGCTTGCGCAAATGAAGATGCATGTGTGCGTGCGCACGCCAGCCGTTTCTGTGGCCCGGTTGAAAACCCCTCACGGCCCATTAGTGGGCCACAGCCTACAGGTTGGGGACCTCTATTCTCACTCATACATTCTGTGATGCAATGTTATTTATTTACTTATTTACTTATTTGCTTACTTTATTTGACTTTGGTGTTGCCTGATTCAAAACTGTCTCTGGGCAGCTCACAGTATATAAAGATACAAATACAATAATATCAATAAAAGTACAGCACTGGAAATAAACAAAATGGCAAATCTGGGCAACTAACATCAAGAGGCTGGCAGTTTAAGACAAAGGTATCTAACAAGGGGTTTCATCCACCTTAGCCCAAGGTCTGGAAGAAGAGCCAGGTATTTAATGTCATCCAAGAGGGAGCCATCCAGATTGCCTGAAACTTCAATGTAATTTGATGGTACTTGCAACCAACTTGACTATTCTTGTGTAAAGTCTGAAGTAGTCCTTGTCGTATGCAATCAATTCACAAAGTACCCAATCTAATTTCAATTTAACCCAGTGGTGGGATTCAAATATGTGAACAACCGGTTCTCTGTGTGGATGCCACTTCCGGAAGTCTATTCTGGGCCTGGGCAAAAAAAATTAGCTACCGGTTCTGCCGA
This sequence comes from Azemiops feae, assembly GCA_023970755.1. Taxonomy (NCBI): domain Eukaryota; kingdom Metazoa; phylum Chordata; class Lepidosauria; order Squamata; family Viperidae; genus Azemiops; species Azemiops feae. The sequence continues at coordinate 1,768,939 of JALGBA010000202.1, read as the reverse complement.
AGTGGTGCGAACCGGCTGAATCCCACCACTGGTTTAACCTGAAATGTTATAAACACTGTTATGAACATGGTTTTAAATTTGAATATAACATTTTAAAACGCTATGGAATAGGTGGAAATATTGTCTTAAATTTAGGGTCCCTTTAGCTAAACATGATATTTTACTGTTAATTTTTCTAAGTTCCTTCTGACTTCATTAAAGTTTCTGGACTACTTGACCTGACTGTTAACTCCTCTCTTTCCACAGTCTTGGTTCCAAACAAACCTTTGAGCCAGAGTTAATAGTCCAATAGCAGTGCCCAGTTCACATTCTTTTGCAAATGCATTTTAGTAAACAGTTTTCACCAAGAGTGGAATGTAAGAGATTGAAGAAAACCTTAATTTATGGCTGAGTATCTTTACTAGTAGATTAATATATAACTTCTTTCTCTTAAGAACTAAATACCAGAGATAAAATGGCTTAATTCAGGTAGTAATTAGTTCATCTGCTAAATCACCTATGTGTTTTAAAGTGGATGCTTTTATATAAAAAAAATAACATGGATCTTATCATTTTAATATGTAAAACACAACAGGAAATCTATTTTTATAAAAGTTATGTTTATTGCTAAATTACCGATAAACCTAGTAATAAAGGATTTACCTATACTTCATCAACAAGAATATTTAAGAAAAGCACTGACCATAATCAAAATTATGAGGTTCTTGGTGCTGAGCTTGGCTGTTTTCTTGCAGACATTTCATTACCAAACTAGATAGCATCATCAGTGCTAAAAGGAAGTGGGGTTTGCTCTCATTTATACATCTTGCCCTGTATCTTGCCATCATTGTTGGTGGTAGTAGTCTTGGTGGTTCCTTGATTAGGTTGTTGTTTATTGTTAGCTTGTTTGTCTGAGTTTGATTTGGGTATTGTTGACTTCTTGATTGTTCGCCTAGTGTTAATCTTGGTGTTAATCTCTGTTCATCTGGGTGTTGATTGCTTTTTGGCCTTCTGATTGTCTCTTTCGAACGATATGTAGATGCTGTTTATCTCTATGTGCCTGTTGATCACTGATTTGTCTGAATGCCAGACTTCCAGGAATTCTCTAGCATTTTTGGACTTGGCTTGGTCTAGGATGCTCACAGTTTCCCAGTTGAAACTATGGTAAGATAAGATAACCTTTATTGTCATTTTTATATTGTGGGCACAACGGCACACATCAAAAATGAAATTTAGTTGCCCGCTCTCAAAGTGAAACACATACATGACACACACCTAAACATACTATGAACAACATATATACAGACCCACATCCCTACATATACATAGCAAATAAATATTAAATACTGTCCATCTTGAATATATGACGCAAGGAGGAAGCTTGAGAGTTCGCAAGGTTAATGCTGTATGGAATGAAACTATGGCTGAATCTGGATGTTCTGCTACGGATACCACGAAGCCTTCTCCCAGAAGGTAACAAGGAAAACAGGTCGTGAAGAGGATGTGTAGTGTCCCAGATAATCTTACGGACCCTGCTCAAGCAACGCTTCTGTGCTATGTTCTGGATGGGAGGGAGGGAACTGCCAATGATCTTTTCAGCCATTCTCACCACTCTCTGCATCGCATTCCTGTCTGAAGCAGTGATGCCTCCAAACCAGACTGTGATGCTGTATGACAGGATGCTCTCGATTGTCCCCCTGTAGAAAGTGGTCAGGACAGGGGAAGGAAGATGTGCTTTTCTCATGCGGCGTAGAAAATGCAGGCGCTGCTGTGCCCACTTAACCAGTTTCTCACTGTTGAGCGACCAAGTCAGCCTACTCGTTAGCTGCACACCCAGGAATTTGATGCTGGTAACCATCTCCACAGGTGAATCATTAATGCACAGAGAAGTGTGGCTGTGCCTGCCTTTTCTGAAATCAACAATGATCTCTTTGGTTTTTCCGGTATTTAAAACTAGGCTGTTTTCCTTACACCAGTTCACCAACCCCTCAACCTCCTTGCAGTAAGCTTCCACCTTGTCATCCTGAATAAGGCCCACTACTGTTGTATCATCTGCGAACTTCACAATATGGTTGGTGGCAAACCTAGCACAACAGTCATGGGTCAACAGGGTGAACAGCAGCAGACTTAAGGAGAACCTTTGCTCAAGAAAATGGTATTAGAGGTATTTGTTCCAACTCGCACATATTGGGGCCTGTTGGTAAGAAAATCAAGAATCCAGTTGCACAAAGGAGTGTTTAAGCCTAAAAGGCCCAGTTTGTCTACTAGATGCTGGGGAATGATTGTGTTAAACGCCGAACTGAAGTCGACAAACAGCAAACGCACATGAGTATTTTTTTCCTCTAAGTGCTTCAGGCTCAGATGGAGAACGGAAGAAATAGCATCCTCCGTAGAGCGATTTGGTCATGTATTGTGAAATTAAGGAGTTTCCCACATGTCTTCTGACTGCTAGTTGGTGTTCATAGATGTGTTCTGCTAGTCTTCTGCCTGTTTGTCCTACATAGTGGTAGTTACAGTCCTTATGCTGTATGTTGTGGATGACTCCTGTTTTTTCTTCTGGGGCTGCTGAATCTTCTAATGTACCTAGGATGTTTTGAAGGTTTTACTTGGTTTGTGTGCTATGGCAATGCCATGTGGTTGTAATAATCTGTTGGTAGTTTCTGAGATTTTTTTTATGTATGGCAGTGTTATCCTTTTCACTGTTTGTGTTGGTTGTGTTACATTGGGTTGAGTGCTCAGGCACTTTTTGATAAAATTGCATGGGTATCAATTTTGTTGGAAGATATTGTATAGATGATGCATTTCCTTTTTCTAATATTCAGGCTTGCTGTGGTGAGTTTGTGCTCGTCTAAAAATTACACAGCTTCTCTTGTAGGCGGTTGGATTGTTATTTGGTAGGGGAGCACTTGGTTAGTGTGGGTGGTTTTGTGATAGACTTGTGTTTCTAATTTGCCATCGCTGTCTGAGGATATTCAGGAAGGGTAACGTGTTGTTATTTTCTTCTTCCCTTGTGACTTTTATTCCTTTGAAGATGTTGTTGAGAGTTTTGTGTGTGTTCTCTAGTTGTTCTTTTTTTATTATGACAAAGGTGTCGTCTATGCACCAGATCCATGGGAATACTATAATTGCATTATGGTCCGAGTCCTGAAAGCAGGGATCCCCTGGGTGTTCCTTGGATTTCTTAATATATTTGTCTGTCGAACCGAAAGTAAGTGGTCAGACACAGCTTGATGAGATGCACGATTCTGGGCATTTCAATTTTGGTGCATTTGATTAGGTTGGGTGTGCTGTGTAGTAGTGCTGTCATGGATTCCTTTGCTAATTCTGGATCTATGGATGTAAAGACATCAAATAAGACCATGATTTCATTTCCATCTATTGTCAGGACTTTGATTCTTTGGAAGCACTGTAGTGGGGAGTTGATGGAATATCTGTTTCCCTCTGTGAGATGTCCAAGCTTTTTTTGTCAATTCTTTAGCAATGTTGTAGATTGGGGTCCGTGGTAGTGATACAATTGGATGGAGAATATATCTGGTTTGTTTGGAGACACCCATAGAAGCGTGAGGACAGGTCCGCAGCTCAGAGAGCACCAAGGGCCCCACAGTTCAACCCTAAGCTACAAATATTCTCTCCCATTAATAATCAATTTTTTTTAATAGAATGGTCTACTGATAAGTCAGGGCATGAAAAAAAATCTCAAAGACAGAGCAAAGCAGTTCTTCTGGTGAAAGGCATTTGTGAAAGGCATTCCACTCTTTAACTGGCAACACAATTAAAAAGATGCTGTCCTCTGCTATTCCTGCTTAATATCGATCAATGAAGAATGTGGAACATCAGGTATTAAATGCAATATATCAGGCGGTAGAGAGTACATACCACTGAGATAAAATGGGTGCTGTGAGTTATCCTCCGTTTTATGACCTGATGTGTGTGGGGGGAGATTAGTTGCGTTTTTTTATTATATGTAGCCAAATTAGCCCTAGGCAATTTTGGACCAAAATTTCAAAACACATTCAAGGTCAGCATCATATAAACTGTCTTCTGAAATTCGGCCTAGTAAAGCACAAATGGACAAGACACAGCTGGCAGCCCAACAGGAGCTAATGGAATACAGCATGTCAGCATTCAAAAAAAATCAATGACAGATCAAACAGCATGTCCAGATTACAAAACTGCATGTTAAGAATAATTGCAAACCATCCAATACAGCTGATCCACTACTCACAGCTAGGCAATCAGAAGCTCTCTGTTGATTTACAGATTCAGTTTGCATCAATCTATGATGTGGTCTGATTTGTTGTTTTCTGAATCCGGGCCATGGGTCACATTGTAGTTATAGTGGAAATGTATTAGCTATAACCTGGAGGCTGGGTTCAGCTAACTGGTTTTAACTACCATTTGACCTGTCATTAAAACCAGACTAACAGCTAGCTTATGGTTAAACAGTCATTAATGTAATCCTCCAAGAAAACAACAAAGTGTAAGAACAGCTGTAGCAAAGCCATTGCTGCAGCCTTGTTGCTCTCACTTTTAACCCTAGCCCTAAACCCCTGACCCAGGCATGTCAAACTCGCAACGTCACGTGACATCGCGCGACGTATTGCGACTTTTTCCCCATTGCCGGCAATGGGGTGGGCGCAGTTTCGTCGTGATGCATCCGGCCCGCGGGCCGGCAGTTTGACATGCCTGCCCTAACCCTAATTCTCATCTTAAACCTAACCCTAAGCCGGGGTTGCACAAATGATGATTCGGTAGTACAAATTAGATGGGCGTTTCATTCTTAATTATGCACTTGATACATATGATCCTAGTTGGATCACCATTCATGAAACTCTTCTACTAGAGGAAGAGGGTTAATTTTATTTATTAAATGTATACGGCTGCCCCTCTTCCGGATGCAACTCTTGGGAGCTAAGTTATTTTTCTCCTCTTTCTTTTGACTTCTCTAAGTTTGTTTTTCCTTTCTAATTGTAGCCATATGAGTTTCCTGAAATAGTTCAAGAAGCTTGAGAGATTCTCTGGAATCCTGCACAGGTAATAAGCAAGGCGTGAAAACATTACTACTATCCTCCATTTCAGATTTCAAGCCCTTAGGAGTCTTTCCCTGTGCAAAAAGCAAGCCTAGTTCCAACTAGTAAACTGTTTATAAGGCCCCAATATTTCCATATGTCTTCTAGCAAAGCTGAATGCTGAGTTTAATCAAAATATGAAGCTGCAATTCTAATATTTCTGCTTTCTTGCTTATAAGCAGTCAGCTGGTTCAAATTGTTCAATCACTATCAATTGGCTCTCCCTGAAAAAGCCATATTTGAGGCTTATACAATCATAGTACTGTACTGTCATAATACAACCCTGGTAAATTATTAGGTTATTCTAGCAATTTTCTTGCAAAAACAGCTAAAGAGGTACGCATTAATGGCTGGTCAGTAAGCAGCAGGATTTTGTTGTTTAAGTTCTCAGCTAAACTACTGACCTTTCAAAACTTTGTTTTGAACCTCTACTTGAAAAACAACTTTAAAAACTTCACCAATAAGCTTATTGTTTTAGGTATATTCTTCAAGTTTAATTGCTAACCAGTCTCATTCATGATCAAATAGTGTTTATACTTTCCAAGTTGCTGTTTATTGTTCTCAAAAGTTGTTGATTTTCTCCCTGAGCTCGTGATCTCTGACTAACCAGAGTTGGAGCCAAAATAACATGTAACTGGGCCCTACAATCTTCATTGGTGGATTCAGTATTTCCTGCATCATTTTCACAGCCTGGTGAATTCTTCATAAATTTCTTTAAGCAATTTTCCCTCAGGCTTAGAGTCTGAAAATCCTACAGACTAAACTAGACTAGGGAATGTAGACTGCTCTTGTCTTTAACAAAACAAGTGATTGCCTTTTGTGATCTTCTGACAAGCAAAGCCAATGGGGGAAGCCAGATTCATTTAACAATCATGTTACTAACTTTAACAACTGCAGTAATTCACTTAACAACTATGGCAAGAAAGGTTAACTTAACTGTTTTCCTTAACAATGGAAATTTTGAGTTCAATGATTGTAAGTCGAGGACCACCTGTAGCAATGTTATTTAACAAATAACATTTAGCAATGTTATTTAGAATATAGTTGCCACAGACTGAAAACAAATGAGACCCAACTACAGGCAGTCCTCGGCTTACAATCATAACTGAACTCACAATTTCCATTGTTAAGCAAGACAGTTAAGTGGGTTTTGCCTCATTTTACCACCTTTCTTGCCATAGTTGTTAAGTGAATTACTACAGTTGTTAAGTTAGTAACATGGTTGTTAAAACGAATCTGGCTTCCCCATTAACTTTGCTTGTCAGAAGATCACAAAAGACAATCACGCAATCCCGGATACTGCAACCATCATAAATACAATATATGCCTGTTGCCAAGCGTCCAAATTTTGATCACTTGACCATGAGGATGCTGCAATGCTTGTAAGTCTGAGAAAAGGTCACAAGTCACTTTTTTCAGTGCCACTGTAACTTTGGTCATTAAATGAATGGCTGTAAGCTGAGGACTACCTTATCAGATGTACCTAAGTAGCTCAATGGCGCTGAAGAAAGCCACTATCATCAAAGAAAGATGGCTTCCCGGTTCCAGTGGGACACTTTTCAGATCATTGCCACAGCAAACATATTTTGATGGCATGAAATTCCATCCCCACTCTATTAGGTTGACATAACCGATCCACCATTTGTCCACTTTCCATGTTGAACTCTAGTTAGATTTAATTCATTTGTTGAATAAATTAGATTTTCTCAACCATCCAACCAACTCCAGGCAACAGTCTGTTGAAACAGGCTGTTTTAAATGTTTTCTTAAATGAGAACAAGGTCAGATCTGTCCAAAGCTCAAGGGGATATTATCCCACAGGGCAAGAGCAGCAAAAACCTTGTTTCTAAGGTTCCACAAAAGAACATAATTTTAACAGTGGAATATGGAACATGCCTATTCTACTAGATCTAATAAATAAGGAGGACATAAGTGGAGACAGGTGGTCCTGCAGATAATCAATCCTTGAGCTACGAAGGCTTTACAGATGATAACCTGCACTTGGAAGTTCACCCAGGAGCCAAGTGGAAGCTAGTACAGCTCTTAAAACAGGAATTTCCCAAGTGAATTGAGATGCACCTGCACTGCACATAGTCCTTGACCTACAACTATAATGGGACCCAGCTGTAAGTCAAGGACTACCAGTAATGTATTCTGAATCAGCTGTAACTTCCTGGCCTATTGTGCAAAGGAAAACTGATGTGGACCCACATTGCATGAGTGATTGTAAGTAGGGTCTTCAATCCTACTCCACTTCCTCAAGGACCTCTGAAGTTGCAGCTCCACCCCCTTCTCTATAATCTTCCCCAAAAATGGGAGGTTGGAGAGCTCTTGGAAATTATCCAACGCTGCTTCCAGCAGTGGCTTCTTGAGGAGGAGACCTCATCACTTAAAGATGAATTCATCATTCCTTCCCAAGCAGCTTCAACCAATCAGGAGGGGCATGGATCCAATACACATCCTGTGCACTTCCAAGACTCACAAACTGAGATTCCCCCAGTGGCAGACAAGCCCCTGGCTTAGACAAGTCAAACCTGAGTCAAAGTTGGAATGACTCTGAGTCACTTTATTTATGCCTGGAATTTCCCTTCCCTTCTTCCCTCCCATCCAAATTTAATTAAGAGTGTAAATCTGTGAAAAGATACTATTTTGTTCTATACTGTTTTTGAACAATGACTACAAAAAAGTTAGGTAATTATAAATACGTTTTTCATATTATTTTCCAGTTTTTTTCATTTTATTGTAATTAAATTGCCTCATGAATGAACGTGACCTAATGATGTAATATAGAAGAAAGGAAGAGAAGTGCAGTTCTGAGGCTTTCTTTCAAAGTGGGAATGATGAAATAATCTGGTTGGAACAGTAAATTATTTGCTCTGATCAGTGATAACAATCTGTGTGAAATCCATCTACTTTTTAAATTGATGGCATATAGAGGAAGCCATAGAATGATTAAACATAGGGAAGACCTGGTGTACTTTCCTTTTACCTTGGATTCCTTCTTCATACTACAATCCAAATTAAAATATTTTGTAATATCCAGTCTCTCTCTCCCTCTCTCTCTCTTCTCTAGACAAATAAATGCTCACTGAGGCATTTGGGACTGTGCTCCTTCCTTTGTTAGTTTGAAGCCTGTAATGCACTTCCTTGGTGCTTTTTTGGGCCCTTAGACTAAAACCAAGTTCTTTTCACCCTCCTCCCCATAATAAATAATAGAAAAGCAGAATTTTTTCTCTCCTTTGTATCTCCTGGAGGTATAATTATGGATTCTTACGGAAGCAGTAGCAATGATGCTTATTATGACAAGACTGTCAAGAATATGCTACACTATGGCTGTTATTGGAGCCTTTAGTTCAGAGTGAATAATTAATGGCCCGGAGCACAGATATGGTACAATCCTGTAAATAAATGAACATATTGCAATAGGTGCAATGAACCATTGAAAGCAGGCTAACCGAGTGTTCCTACACCTCAAGTAGAAAATGTTCCAGGAAGCAAATCTGTGTCAATTCCACTAGATGCATCATTGCTATCTCCTCTTACTATATTTTACTCCTACCATCTTTTTAAAATGTATTTATTAAATGTGGCTATGCTGTTCGAGATGTGTCAAAAACAAAAATCAAAGAGTCCCCTGGGCAGCCAATAAATGTAAATTAATTTTATTTATTTGTTGGTTAAATGTATACATCACTCATCTCACTAGTACAGTGACTGGGTGGCTTACAGAATGATAGAAAGGTAAAAAAAAAAAGATAACACAAAATGATTAAAATTAAGAAGATTAAATAAGAAACTGATAACCAAGACAGGGTGGCCTAGGGGTGGGGACCTTTTCTACCCTGTCAGCCACCCCCAATGTAGGAGGCCCCTACTGGGGCCCCATTTCAAGTGACAGAGCCAGGTTTTCAGGCTCTTCTGTAAGGCCAGGAATGTCTCTCCTTCAGCAGGAGAATATTCCAAGGGATGGGGGCCACAGCAGAAAAGGCTCTTCTCCTGGACCCTGTCAGCTGAAATTCTTTGGCTGACGGGATTGAAGTACAGGTAGTCTTCGACTTATGACCACAACTGAGCTCAAACTTTTTGTTGCTAAGTGAGACATTTTTTAAGTGAATTTTGCTCCATTTTTACAACCTTTCTTGCCATAGTTGTTAAGTGAAACACTGCAGTTGTTAAATTAGCAACACAGTTGTTAAGTAAATCTGGTTTTCCTATTATCTTTGCTTGCCAGAAGGTCACAAAAGGTGATCACCTGACCCCGGGACACTACAACGGTCATAAATGTGAGTCAGTTCCCAAACGTCTGAATTTTGATCATGTGACCATGGGGATGCTGTAACAGTCATAAGTGTGAAAAACGGTCATAAGTCATTTTTTTTCAGTGCTGTTGTAACTTTGAACAGTCACTAAATGAACTATTGTAACTTGAGGACTATCTGTACCTCTTTTCTACTGAAGCAAGTGGGATGAGCGATACCCTGGACCTTTAAAGGACTTTAAAGTTAATAACCAATACCTTGAATTGGACCCAGAAGCAAACTGACAACCAGTGCAGCTCACACAACAGCGGTGTTACGTGAGCCTCCCAAGGGGCCTCCAGAACTGTCCATGCCACTGCGTTCTGTACCAGTTGTAGTTTGTGAATACCCTGCAAGGGTAGCTCCACGTAGAGTGTGTTACAGTAATCCTACCAAGAGATGACCAGGGTATTACGGGTGACTGCACGCAGAGCCCCCAGGAGATTTATATTTAATTAATCAATCAATCAATCAATCAAAAGGCACTGTCTCATCATCTCTTTCTTTTCTTTGAAATGCTTTAACTTGTAGGACGAATGCATACTCATCACCTTCAGAGCCCAGAAACAGTTATGCAATTGTGTGCAGGTTCACCTGACAGCATAAGTGTATCTCTTAAGAATAAAGATCATTTATTCAACGTAACAGGATAACTTATTCATAATCTAACACACACAAATTAGCAGTTTTAAGCTGAAATAAATAAAGAAGCAAACCACACCAGTTTTACTGGACAGACTCATTTCCTTCACACCACTCTGTGTTTTTCAGCCCAATTTATTCCTTCATCAGCAGCCTGCAGCTTTCCACAGATGCCTCTGCAATGCCATAACTGAATTCCAGGGATGGATAAACAGTGACAGTAGCAGAATGCTCTGGAATCAAGTTCAATCTGCTCTAGAGGTATCCCAACTATGTAAATGTGGCACTTTTAGTCCTTAAGGTACTTTAGATAGTTAGCAGTGCTGTAGATACGAAAATGCTAGATGTAATTATTTTCCAAAAAAAGATTAGGTAGGGAGAAAATGTTGACTAACAAATCTGATGTATTTTCTCCACCCTTCCCGTTCCCTTTCTCTCTTTCTTTATCCTTTTCTTATAAGAAACAGTCTTTTTCTTTTTCTTTCTAATTATTTCTGAAAACCATTGGGTCAAGGTCCTTTTTTAAGTATTCCACAGCCAACTTTAAATGGATATTGTTAGCTAAAGCGGTTTTTTACAATGAACTGAATACTGTTTGCACAACTGCTTGTATGTATTTATTTATGTTTACAGGGCTTATAAGTCATTCTAATCAACCAATTCTTGAATGGCAAACAATTCCCCAAGCCCTTAATTCTGAATTAAAAGAGACCGATAAGTAATCACATTTAAAAATTAAGCAACCATATAAGCAACCATATAAAAATTATCAGCCAGCATTTGGAAGGTAATAAAATTAATTCATTGTCCAAAGCAACATCCCTAGATTCTGGATCGAAATCACTAGATACAGTATATGCGATTCACAGTGTGAATTCACCTATCTTGCTAAGTTTGTTTCATCAGTTTATGAAATAAACCACAATAGGCCAGATGGTACAGCATGTTAAGATACAACAAGTTATTTACAAACCACACAACTTTCCATATGGTTAATGTACTGGATGAACCAAAACAATCTGGGTTCAGCGCAAGAACAATTTTCTGGGTTTTTAGAAACTAATTATGTACCACCTTCCTTTAATAAGAATACTGAATTATTTATATCAAATAGTTTAAATACTAATAAGAAATACAATTCTTATATGATCAGAAATGTTACAGTCCAACATGGCAATGTATTGGCTATCCGGTTATTAGCCAACGCTTAAATATCCCCTAGGATTACACAAGTACAAGTAATCCTCAACTTACGACCACAATTGAGCCCAAAATTTTTGTTGCTAAGCGAGATGGTTGTTAAGTGAATTTTACCCCATATTATGACTTTTCTTGCTATAGTTGTTAAATGAATTACTGTAGTTGTTAAGTTAGTAATATGGTTTGTAAAGTGAATCTGATTTCCCCATTGACTTTGCTTGTCAGGTCACAAAAGGTAAATTCCATGACCCCAGGACACTGCAACCGTCATAAATATGAGTCAATTGTCAAGCATCTGAATTTTGATTTTACTTGACCATGGGGATGCTGCAGCAGTTGTAAGTGTGAAAAATGGTCATAAGTCCCTTTTTTCATGCCATCATAATTTCAAACAGTCACTAAATGAACTGTTGTAAATCAGGAACTAACTGTATGAACACTTCTATCTGGCCCCTTTTAAAAAAAACCTGCTGTCATCACTAAAAAGAGGGGCAGGTATATAAATACTGTAGTGGCTATGATTTTTTTCGATATTGGAACTTAAGCTACATTGTAGTATATTATTTATTTAAGCACAGTTATGCTGTTTCAGCTATCCAATTCTCTAATTCCAAAATGATGAACATGAATTTTCTGGTTAAGATCATTTGTAAAACTCCCTTGGACTTATATAGTTAACAACAGAACCCAAGCAGACATTTTTGTTTTTATGTTTTTTTTTTATATGCATAGCTCTGGGAAACCACAAAAATTTATCCATTCCTACAACAGACATTGCAAAGATATAATTTGCATCTTCTGAGCTTTGAGATGAAGATAGCAACACATTTCTGGCACAACGTGCGGTTATATTCTATACTAGTTCTCAAAATCTCTGAAAAGACAGGATTTACAGACGCGCAAGAGAAAAGTGTTTAAAAAGGACAGAAAAAGCAACAATTGGCTAACTTATATATGCTAAAAAGATAAGACCGTAGAAAGTCACCTGGATTTGAAGAAATTATGACATAGAGCAAGCTATCTGAGTTTACAGGACTATCCTCGACTTGAAAGGCACACAAAGATGTCACAATAATATTTTCTGGAGAAACTAGTACAGGGGTCCCCAATCTGTGGGCCACAGACCACTACCAGGCTCTGGCCTATTTGCAACCAGGCCACGTGAGTGGTGAACCACTGCGCATCCAGGCATGCAGCCCCACTTGCACGAGCGGCGGGCGCCGGCGCTCGCAGCCCCACTTGAAGCTGTGTGCACGTGCGCATGCCCCTCACAGAAAACCATCCCCTCTTCCTCCCCTCCCCCCTGCTCCAGGCTACCAACCCGGAAAGGTTGGGGAACGCTGGATTAGTAGTCTTGAAATTCTATTCAAGAATTTGAACAGAAAATAATACAAGTAATTCCATACTAACCCCACAGAGTACTCACTTACAAACTGCCCTGGAACAATAGATCAGAAGGTAAATATGGGCTAGGTTCATGTATTGTGCATTAAAACATGGCTTGCTTTAATCATAATTTGTGGAATGAGCAATACCAGCCTGGTCGAAATATGAACATATCAGAGTTGCTTGATTCACAGGTCATGCTAAGTCAAAAGCAAAGAAATTTAGTGTCAAATATGAATCTAGCCACCTTCTTGTTTTTGCTACTTGGCCAGGGACCGAGAGCTGCTGGAAAGGTGCGAGCATCACCTCCCCGGATAAACACCAAGCAAAAGGAACAATAACCTGCTCCCCTTCGTCATCTGAACAAGGAACTGCCACAAGAAGTCGGCTTTCCCCTTCCCTGACAGAAAGCAGATCCTGCTTCAGTTACCAGTAACCATGGGAGTGCAGAAAAGATTGGAAGTAAACCCAGGCTTTGCCAGAAAAACAAGAAGGTAAGCCTAGATTTCATGTGGGATGTGGCGCTTTTTAAAAAATAATAATAATACGCAATACTTTACATTGAAGTTTGGCAGTGTCTTGGCAGACGGGGAAGGATGCTTTCCCTTTGGGGGGGATTGTGGTATATTGCGGCTGTGAGACAATTGGAACAGCTTCCAAGAGGAAAGATGGAACCTTTTATGTTTTGGCTTTCTGTTTTTGTTAATCCTATAACTTATTAATTTTGCTGATATAGCCTAGAATCCAGGAAACTCTGAGTTCTAGTCTCACCACAGGCATTAAAGCTGGCTGGGTGACTTTGGGTCAGTCATTTTCTCTCAGCCCAGCCCTCCTCACAGGGTTGTTGTAGAGGGGCAAACAGGAGCAGGAAGGACTATTATGTATTCTTGTTGCCTTGAGTTACTTATAAAGTAATAAAGGCAGGATAAAAATATAATAAATAAATAATAATGTCCAATAGCAGTTTGATACTAAATTTCATGAGCTGGAATTCAGGAAGCTCGTGGGAAGGCAAAAAAGGGGGGATCTGGGGGCTACACACAGTCCACAATGTATCTTTTACCTTGGGAAACTAACCCCCTCCCCTGTTTTCTTTTTCTTCTATTCTTTTTCTTTTGTTTTCAATTTTTAAACTAAATACATCAAATTAATAAGCATATATTAAATGAAATGAAAATTGAATAGACAGCAAATCTTTTCAAAGACTGGGAGACTAAATGAATGGAAGACAGACACAGGTCTGTCCAACCTGTAAAAGCTCTTGTAATTAATGAGCTTCTGAATGCCCCAGATCACTCACGGAGCTAGTCCTCAGATTCCTGTTGTGCTAACTTATATATCTGACATTTCCAGATAAGTCATTTAAGGATACAGAAACACACCACATTGTGTGCTGAGGACAGCTGGCAGTCTATGAGCAAACTTAATGCGTATTTTTAATATTTATGTTAATGTTTACCACTTAACCACTATTGAAAACAATGAGGGGCAGTTTCATCTAATGATTAGACTGTTTAATTGTAACCAGGAATGCCTAGATTCCAGTTCTACCTGACTTCATATTTCAGTGAATGATTCCGGCCTAGATATTATTTTTCAACCTAACCTTCCTCACCGGGTTATTGTGAACACAGAGTACAGACTAGCACCATGTGTATCGTCCTTAGTTTCCTAAATAGTCATTTTTCCACAGAAATTAATTTTTCTCCAGTATCCTTTGGCCAACACTTGAAACTAGAAAAGCACAGGTCAAACAACACAAAACTTATCCCTTCAATTCAACACTCCCCCAGTACAAATTCTGGTTTCAAATGAATGACTAGTTTTTAACCTTAGTAAACAGAAGAGTTTATGCAAGTCTCAAAATATTTAGGCCTGGTAGAAGCCTGACCTCTAGTGGACAAAGGTAACAGTAATTCAGCTCAGTTTCTGATATCGTGCACAGTATATTTAAAATATATTTTAAATTTAAAGATAATCTGATTTGCCAGCTATAAATCATGTACTGCTTATTTGACAGAGAAAAAAATGTAAACTCTTGAAGCGTGGCTATTTCTTAGACTCAGTACTACAACCACTAACACAAAGAGAAAGTAGTCAACAAAAGGTGGGCTCAAGATAATATATTCTCACTGATATTCTGATATTTTCACCCAAAACTTTGTGCTTTCAAATGCTACCTGCCAACACAGATAACACACGAGGGGGAGAGAGAAAGAGTGTTAAAATTCCAGCATAAGATCAACTTTTTAAGGCTTTCCATTCCTCAAGAAGGCTCAGAATATATATGACTGTTCATCTAGAATTGGAAATACAGTAAACAATGAACTCTCTTCAGCAAGGCTGCTCCACCTACAGGCTGCTTTTGGTTTTCAGCCTCTTTTTTGTGGCCTCCAGAAACTGTACAACTGAGTGATGATATGAGTCCCCGACTTACAACCAAACTGAGTCCGGAATTACAGCTGCGAGTCATTGCAGTTGTTAAAAGGGCACCACAGGTCACCATGTGACCAGACCCAATTTTACAACATTTGATGCAGTGATTGTTAGCTGAAGTAATTTTTCCCAATGGGCATTTTTGCCGGAAAATGGAAGTAAAATGCTAGAAACCAGGGAAATGCTTTGAAAATCAGGGTCCCATGACTGTGGGACACTGCAAATGGCCATAAAGAGAAGCCAGTTGCCAAGAGCCCAAAATGCAATCAAATGAACATGAATGTGGTACTATGGCTATCATAACTTCAACACTGGGTCAGAAGTACCTTTTGGGGAGGGGAATCCACTGCAACTTCAGTTATTAAGTAACCCGGTTTAAGTTGAGTCCTACCTCTATCATGGTTTTCTGTATTTTATATTGTTACTGTTATAGTTCTAAAATAGTGATGGCGAACCTTTTAGAGACCGAGTGCCCAAAAACCGCCCCTGCCCCGCCCCCCACCCGCCCACAGGGCCACCCACCACCTCCACGGCCTGCCGCAGATTGCCCAGGCAGCCCAGCAACGCCATGGCAGCAACGCCCTCCGCTTGCGCCCCGCATCATCTGCACGCGACGGGGCGCGAGTGCAGTGTCTTGTCCCTGCTGCCTGGCTGCCATGTCCTTGGCTGCTCGGAGGCAATTCTCCTCGGGGGGGGGAGCTGCTGGTGAGGAGAGGGCCGCAGGGGGAGGTGGGGCTGGGACGATGGCAAGCGTGCCCACAGAGAGGGCTCTGAGTGCCGCCTCTGGCACGTGTGCCATAGGTTCGCCATCACTGTTCTAAAACTTCCTATAGGCTTAATTTTAACTATTCTAATCCCTTCAAAGGCCAGAAATGTTTATTTCTTGGAAGTGGGGACATTGTTTTATTGCTGCTATGCCCCTTGCAGTTCTTGATTCCCTAAAAGTTGTTTTAAAAAAGAAACACATTCCTCGAGCTGCAGAAAATTTTGCCAGCTCTGCTCTACGGTCTATCCACAGTACATATAGTCCTCGCCTTGCAACCATTTGTTTTGTGAACGTTCGAAGTTACAACGGCATTGAAAGAAACTGACTTATGACTTCTTTCACTTACAACTGTTGCAGCATCCCCGTGGTCACGTGGTGAAAATTCAAGACGCTTGGCATATGGCATGCATTTATGGCAAATGCAGGGTCCCAGGGTCATGTGATCATTTTTGCAATCTTCTGACAGGCAAAGTTAATGGGGAAGCCAGCCTCACTTAACAACTGCAGTGATTCACTTAGTAACTGTGGCAAGCAAGGTTGCAAAATGGGGCAAAATTTACTTAACAACTGTCTTGCTTAGCAATAGAAATTTTGGACTCAGCTGCGGTCGTAACTCGAGGACTATTTGTACTGACTGAAAGATCTGTCTCCGATTACTGCAGTCCTGGGTTTCTGATCCCGGAAAGCATAAGCAATTCTTGATTATGCCTCACTGCCTACTGTTATCAGCTTAATATCCCTGGCCGGTTACCTTTCTACCTTCCATTGGCTTTTATATTGCTTTCTCCAGCAAAGCAATATAAAAACTGAGATCAGTGGTAATGTCTAAGAAAGTTTCGTCTTCAATACTATGAAACACCTTAATCCTGATAACATTAAATATATGAATGTAAAAAAATTATAAAATTTATAAGTAAGAATAATAAGTTATTATTCATAACTTCCAGGTGATACATTAAACAATTCCTAAACAGCCAGCTTTTAATTAATTTATGCAAACATTTTATTATTAGTCCAGTCTGGAGATGCAAGGCAGTTTGTCGTAACTTTTAAATCAATAGATCAGAAAGCCAAGCCCAGTGAGGCAGTCCAACAAAATTTCTCACAAAGTAAAGTATAAAAAAATACTAATAATTCCTGAACTTGAAAATAAGCATGACATTTTTTTTTGGAAAAAATACCTTCAAAGAACAGGAACACTCGGGCTTTTAAAGCACCAGAAATCAGGTAATCTGGCTTCCAATCCTTTTTCCACCACAAATAGTGTACTTGGCTTTTGGCAAATCTGTAAAACAAAAGTTATATCAGGAATTAAATCTATAGATAATGAAAAGGAAAAAAAAGTCTGTATAGGGAACCGTACCTCTTCTTGCAGCAATAAAAGTGCTATAAAGACTTTTCTTTTTAAATATTTCTGGTTACTAATAATATGATAGTTTAATGGAAATACTTGCTTTCCTTAAAGCATTTACAGTGGAATATAATGTTCAATAAGCACAAAAGCAGGTGGACCGTTGGCTGAACTCATATACCCGGCTGTGCCATAATGCAATTTTTACATCAATTTTTTTTTGTGAACTCAGAATGTTTTCAATGGCATATTTGTTGACACATAAAAATGCAACTTTTGACAGTACACTGAATGTTCAAAATGTTCAACATGATTGTAAACCTTACACTGGCTTTTTTTTCACTTTTTCTTCTAGAAAAATAAACCTTATATTAAAATAAATAGCCTGAAAGACAAAGCACCATTCAAACCTTTGGTATGAAATTATTCTGTTTAAAATTTCTAGTGTCTGTCTTTACACACGCATAAATGGATATACATTTCATTGAGTTAAATGGGGGGGTTACTGCCAATTCAGTCAATATTCAATTTCAGCCCTGGCTTGCTTTCTGTTTACCTTACAATAAAAGATCACTTTCAAACATATTTAATAGTATTGAGATGATTGTTTTGACTTTTATTACAAAATTTTATCACGAACATGAAATTAAACCTAAATAACTTGCCAGGAGGCTAATACTGTTTGTCTGTTTAAATAAAAACACAGATAGTTTTGTGACACCTCAAAAAAAAGAAGTTTCTAAAAACAATTTTTCAAAGCATTCATTTCTATGAAAATGATCTACAAAAATCTGATATAATAAAATCTTCAACCTCCAGCTCACATTCCCCAGGCTTTCAGCTCATACGGCACTGAGCAAAGCTCTCTTCCCTGCCCAGCCCACCTGCTCTCCTACTCCTGCTTTACTTTATCCTCATGTTTCTTCTCCATGGAGAACTGAGGAATAGGAAATGCCGGGGTAAAGTTGAAGCTGATTTTGCTGCAGTTCCTACCAGACCATTACTAGGATTGCCTCTGGCTTTACCTTTCTATTTCTCCTTGCCGTGAAAAAGTGTGGTATGAGCAAAACCGCTAGGGCTACGAGGAGATGCTCTCTGCACTTCCTCACTGGTGGGTATGTGGCATGAGTCCTGGTTCCTGTGAGTCTGGCTTGGCACCCAGTTTCCCTGATGAAAAAATTACATGCCTGTTGAAGCACTATTTCTCCATACAGGAGGCTAGGACACTTGAAGAAGGCGGGGATTAATGGATGCCATTCTGCTTCAATAGGTCAACCGGAAGGTCTAGAATAGATCAAGCCACTTGCCCAAGTCCATTTCCTTATACTTAACATTGCCAAGTCAATTCACACAGTTCAGTGAGCCAGAAAATAGAATGAATGAGAAGGTCTCTCAATGGTTATTGTTATTTTATCCAAAGCGGTATAGAATAAGTTGGTTCAGTACAGTAAAAGAAAGTAGTAGTCAATGAAACACAAAAATAGCAATAATTTTAGGGGATGTGCAAGTATTTTCTCCCTCATATTTAATGAAACACACAACAGATGTTGATTCTGGTGGAAGAGAAAGCACTGTACAGGAGTGATGACATGTCAGCCTGATCCAAGGGAAGGTCAGATGCATACTGAAGTAGGCTTTCACATGGACATCTCATGCACAGCCAATGGATGCTGTGCCCAATCTAGTCAGAGGTCTGGGACTCTATAGAAAATACCCTTCGGGAGGAGGCAGAGAGGGGCACATGAAGAGTCCATGCAATAAATAGTTCAATGGTGCCACTTTGGCATATCAGGCAGAATTCCATGAGCACAGCTGTGTTGGAGATATGTTGACTATTTAAATCAGGGTGTTCAACCTTGGCAACTTTAAGTCTTGGCTCTTTAACATTTACGTCCACAGATCTTAAAAGTTGCCAAGGTTGGACACCTCTTGATTTAAAGAAAGGAAAAACTAAGTTGTGTATTTAACATATCTGCAACCTTTTCACAAAAAAGTGAAACAGGATCAAATGGTCCTTAATGTAAAGGGCTATATCTGATCCCTAAACTGTGCTACTTTACTGATATGACAAGTTTCCCTCCCAGCACTGTACTCACACAGCCTACTAACCACCAGGAAGAAATGAAAACCATTCACCATAAGCTTCAGTGGGACCTAGTCTACTGGTAATGAGAATTTTAGCTAAACACCTGCTTCAGATTTAAAATATCCTACTACTATATGAGTATTTGACCACAGCCTGACTCAAGTATTACACGAGAAGGACAGGCAGAGCCTGGGGGCAGAGTCAAGAGAGGAATCAGCCTGTAATTGTAACATTCCCACACGTGGTCCAAGTCCAGCATCTCTTGAATTCTGTTAACTTATCTAGTGCTAATTTAGTGCTGACGTTAGTTGACCATTAGATTCTTGTGTATAGGCATGAGCAATAAATCAGCTTAAATGGAACTTAAGGTTGACTCAGCTTTCCATCCTTCCGAGGTCGATAAAATGAGGACCCAGATTGTTGGGGGCAATATGCTGACTCTGTAAACTGCTTAGAGAGGGTTGTAAAGCACTATGAAGCGGAATATAAGTCTAAGTACTATTGCTATTAACATGTGGTCTTTGCACACGATAGGTATTTTGTCCAACACTGCATCTCTATAGATAACATAATCAAGCCACTTAATTAGAATGGTTTGGGATTATGAGGAACATAAGAACAATCTGGGTTTAGGAAAAATAGCACAGACACACTATAAAATAATGTTTTATCTGTTAGTTTTATATCCCATCTTTCATTCAGGGATAGGAGTCTAAACATATGAATAAGATGTACAAAACCAATCTATACTTTACATTTGTCATTTTTAATCTCTAGATTGTAATTAAATTGGCTTTCAGTCCATTTATATGATTCTCTTTTTAGTACTATTAAAATTACTCTAATGTGCCCTGAATTTCATATGGAGAATTAAAGTGTTAATTTGAGATACTAAAAAGATGAGGAGAAAGAGGAGCTGTTGCTAGGTAACAGAATATGTTTCATAAGCAGGAAACCTCTTTATCAAGGATATTTGGGTGAAACAAACTTGCCTAAGATTCTAGAGAACTGAAGCAGTCTGATCAGAGCTAAACAATCTGTGGTTCTCAACCAGTGGTGGGATTCAGCCAGCTCGCACCAGTTCGGCAGAACCGGTAGCTTGTTGCCCAGGCCCAGAATGGACTTCCGGAAGCAGCATCCACACAGAGAACCGGTTGTTCACATATTTGAATCCCACCACTGTTCTCAACCCATATTTTCTTTGCCCCTTCCAAAGAAACCTGACATTGTGCTGTTCAAAGATAGAGCTCCCCCCGTTTTTGCCAATTTCAGTTAGAAAATAAATGTTAAACCGTCAGACAACCATAGCACATCTATGTTTTTTAAAAATCCCAGTACTTCCTCCAACACTGGGAAAATGGGCTAAAATCCCATTTTCTCTGGTGATAACATTAATTACTATCACTCACTGTAGTTGTTGGCCACTGATTCTTTCTTTAAGCATAGCAATCAGAAGTTTAGTGCTCACATCTGGACTAAATGGAGCAGTGTAAGTCAGAGTTGTACATCTTTTTTTTTCTGGAAAAGCATTTATGGTTTTGTGATAACAGCCTTTCTTAAGAGCTTGAATTAGCTTTTTATGCAAAGTTTTGATGGTGCTGAACGAGGGCTATTTATGCAGCCATCACAGCACTCCTCTCTCACATGATCACGGTTGAGGCACTTGGCAACCAGCTTGCACTTACAACGGTTGCAGCATCCTGCTGTTATGTTATCACTGTTTACAACCTCCCCTGCTGACTTCCCACAAGCAAAGTCAATGAGGAAACTGACAAAGTATGAGGTCCCGGAGATCTCGCACCCTGTAGTGTGCATTGCACCACCTCCCTGCCTGCACTCTGTACTGCATGCCCACTTGGCCACAGCATGCTCTGGCCATGTTCACACCAAGCCGCTGCACCTACCTGCTCTCCACCTGTCTGCACCCCATAGTACTCATACACACACCCTCCCTTGCACTGGGTCACAGCACTCCCCTACACAACCATATTCACACTGTGCCACAGCAATCTCCCTGCCCAACTATGCTTGCACCAAGCTACAGTACCCATCCCTACTTGCAGGCCTGTTTCTTTTTTTATATATATATATATAAATATTTTATTAAGTTTTATAAAGGTAAGGAAAGGATGGGATCAGTATGGGTATTAGGTAGGGTAGGATTCAGGAATGGGGTTGGGGTAAGGGTAGGTACAAAAATGGGGTTACCCCCAACAATAATTCCACGCTTTACCAAGCAGACTGTCGTCTGGATACAGATATTAAATAACAGTAATTGATGTAATGGTAAATAACTATAATCAATAATAGGAATAATCATAAAAAATAATAACTAGTCAGTAGATATCATTCATCCGCTTAAATTTCATAGTCCTTTCTCACTAGATCGTGTTGCTAACCATTGATAAAATTTTTCCCATGTTTTGAAATAAACTGAGTCTTCTTTCTCTTTAATCTCTAAGGTTAATCTATCCATTTCTGCACATTCTAAATTTTTTGTAATTATAATCTGGTCAGATGGTTAAGTTTTCATTTTTCCAAAATTGGGCAAATGCTATTCTAGCAGCTGTCAATACATGTAATATTAAATATTCATTCTCTTTTCCATAATTAAGTCCTAGTATTCCCAACAAGAACAGTTCTGGCTTAAATTCTATCTGTATTTTAGTCATCTTTTCCAGCCATATATGAATCTTAAACCAAAACTTCTTAGCGCTAGTACATACCCACTAGATATGATAGTAGGTACCTGGTTTTTGTTTACATTTCCAACAGTTATTCGATACATTTTTAAACATTTTCGCTAATCTAACTGGTGTCATATGCCATCTATAAAACATTTTATATAAATTTTCTTTATATGAGGCTGCTTTGGTAAGTTTGATGTTTCTATCCCAAAGCTTTTGCCAGTCTTCTAAATCTATAGAATATCCCAAAAAAATTGCCCAAACTGTCATTGTTTCTTTTACTTGTTCTTCTTCCATCTTCCAGTTTAGGAGGAATTTATAGAGTTTCTTAATCAAATTTTCATCTGTTTTCAAAAGTATTTTATCAAGTTGTATCTGTTCTTTATAAAATCCCATTGACTTTACATCTTTTTCATATCTTGTTTGAATTTGCAAATAGGGCCACCGTGCTAAGTCAATACCTTGTTGTTGGAGGTCTTGCCCGTCTTTAAGTTTTCCGTCCTTATCCAAAATGTCTTTATAGGTAACAAGTTTATCATAATTGATTAGATTTGGGTAAGCGAACGCTTCCATTGTTGAAAGCCACTTAGGTATTTTAGTATAAGTGTTTTGTTTAATTCTCTCCCATTCTAGCAAAAGTACATTCCTTATTGCATGATTTTGAAAATATTTGTGTACTTTATTTTTCCCATACCACAGAAAAGCATGCCAACCCAATTGTAAGTCATGTCCCTCTAAGTAGAAAAGTCTTTTATTTCTCAACGTTATCCATTCTTTAATCCAGAGCAAAATGGCTGCTTGGTAATAGAGTCTCCAGTCCGGGAGTCCAAATCCTCCACTGTCTTTAGCTTCTTGTAACATTTTAATTTTAATTCGTGTTTTTTTCCCTTGCCATATAAATCTCAGTATTGTTGCGTTTAAGTCATCAAAAAATTTCTTTCCCAGTTTTACAGGAACTGTTTGAAATAGAAAGAGTAGCTTCGGTATCATCTTCACTGTCGCTATTCTTCCTAACAATGACAATTGAAAATATTTCCACTTTTCCAAGTCTATTTTGATTTGTTTCAATAATCTTTCATAATTATCTTCTTTTAATGTTGTATATTTTGATGTTAAGTAGATACCTAGGTATTTGACTTTTTTAACTATTTGGAGATTTGTCTTTTTTACAAATTGGGTTTTCTGTTTATCTGTTAGGTTTTTTGTTAATACCTTAGTCTTTTCCCTATTTATTTTCAAACCGGCCACTTCTCCGAATTTCTCAATTTTCTGCAGAAGTTTAGTAGATGTTTCTAGTGGCTCCTCCAAAATGAAAACCAGGTCGTCTGCAAAAGCTTGTAGTTTGTATTTCTGGTCTTTTATCTCCAATCCTTTGATTTCCATATCCTGCCTAATATTTCTAGCCAGAACTTCCAATGTGAGGATAAATAACAGGGGAGACAGTGGACATCCCTGTCTTGCTGTTTGTTCATTATAGATTGCTTGGATTGCATTTATAAAATTTTCGCCAAAGTCCATTTCCGTCAACTGTTGGAATATAAATTGCCAATTTAAGTTATCAAAAGCTTTTTGTGCATCAAGAAATATCAGTGCCATCTGTTTCCCTGGGTGGTTTTCATAGTATTCCAAAACATTTAAAATGATCCTTAAATTGTTCTTTATCTGTCTTTTAGGCAAAAAGCCATTTTGATCTGTATGGATAAATTCAGTCAGAAATTTCTTCATTCTTTCTGCCATTATTGAAGCAAAGATTTTATAGTCCACATTTAATAACGATATTGGTCTATAGTTTTTTATTTGTGTGGAATCAGTATCTTCTTTAGGTATCAAGGTGATATTAGCTTCCTTGCAGGCCTGTTTCTGAACTGCCTACAGAAAGGCTTGTCATGACTGGGACTTGCGGTTTCCTACTGGCTTCCCCACTGACTTTGTTTGTTGGAAGATGGCAGGAAGTCTTAAATTGTAATCACATGAGGACCTCACTTAACAACAGCAACAGGAACAGGAACTGCCAGGATTTCTGTTGCTAAGTGATGCATTTACATAATGTCATGCTTTATAACCGCACCGCTTATTGATGGAAATTCTAATCCCAATTAACCGCATTAAATGAGGACTACTTGTAGTTTAAAACCAATAATGAACACAGAAACCTAAAGGTACCATATTAGCACTGGAAGGTTCCTGGAATAAGGATTCTGAAAATTAAATAAATACCTATTAACTAAAATTCCTGTTATACTAGATGCATAGATGTAATTACTTCTCTGCAATTATTTCTTGAACATATATTGTACCCTACCCTCCAGTTCAAAGTCCCCAGGACTGAAATACTGTTAACTAAAATAAGAAAAACTATACAAACCATGTAATTATTAATACAAACTTCAAACGAAGTTGCAACAGCAACTTTAAAACATATTTTTCAGAGTATTTCAGAAGTGACAAATGAAGTAAAACTCATTTCAACAGAAACTATATACAAAAACTGAAATTATACTGAAATGTTAATCTGAGCTAGGTTGTTATCTTTACCTCTAATTTGGAACCTAAACATGAAACAGCTTCATCATTCAGTTCAAGTTCAAAGAAATGCAGTTTTATCCATTAATGTCATCTGCATATGAATGCAGATTAACTTGTTAGACAGCGGTAGAAACATACAACATTCATGTAGCAAAAAGCACCCGGATGCTTTATGAACTAAAAACAAAGTTATAGCCACAAGATTGATGTGATAGGCTGTAAACCTCATTCAATCAATTAAAAATACTATATCACACATACATCTTTTTTTAATCCTGCAACTGGTGTAGCAAGAAAAAAACTAAAGATGAAAAGATAATTAAGCTCACTTATATGACATATCTTCCATATCATAAACAAAAATAATTAAGTAGCATTTTATCAGCTATGTCTGTATTTTGTTGACTGCTAGTCATATATAAGAAGTTCCTTAATTTCTAAATATTTATGGAAGATAATTCATGCTTTATTGAAAACACAAGTGTTCATTTATATTAAAAGATATAAAAACATATAATGAAATTATACACAAACCCACAGCTAAACAGCAACTGGAACTACTGAAATCAGCATAGCTAAAGCCTGAAGTGAAATATGCTCCAAGAGGAGAAATGTGCTTGTATTGCTGGAAAGGAGTAAAGAATATGAAGTCTTTAAAAGATGGTATGTATTTTAAGTAGAGTTTAGCTGATTTTATAAATTTAAGACTTTCCAATTTATAAACCTCATTAAAACAAATCTAAGCAAAGCAGCTGTAGCTGTTATTCCTCTTCATTTCCAACTCCTTTCCAGCAGCGAGTTCCATTAGCATAAAGTTTTTTTTTATTGCACAGAGTGAATACAGTATATTTATCTTGAAATGTAAGCATGATTTTTTTCCAAAAAAAAAATCTGAATCATCAAAGAGAGGAATGTGGTTCTTTGCACTGCAACTGCAGGTACTTAACTAATCAATATTTCAAACATGACCTTCAGATCATAAAATTACGTACAACCATTTTGGGGGAAATAAAGGCAAATAATTTGTTGTCTTAAAATGTAAATACACTACATTATAAAACTGAATTGGATATTAAAACCCTACTTAGTCATAAAAACTATCCTACTCAAATTTCTGTCTCTCTCCAATATCATACAGCTGGTTGTGTGAATTAATGTGCAAATAGCCTAATTGTATCATTTCTGGAAAATGGAAAAAATATATGTAGATGGATCAAAACAATTAGAGGGCTCTAAATGATTGAGTTATCTTTAAGTTGTTGAGCTCAATATAACACAAATAAGGTATTTTATTACTTGAAACATTACTGGTCTAAGCAGTAAAACCAAAATACTGGCGATGCTCCTATACCAGGGGTAGGCAACCTTGGCTCTTTTATGACTCGTGGACTTCAACTCCCAGAATTCCTGAGCCAGCGTGGCTGGCTCAGGAATTCTGGGAGTTGAAGTCCACGAGTCATAAAAGAGCCAAATTTGCCTACCCCTGTCCTATACTAACTGCAGCAACCACTTTGCCTTTCATATCTAGATAAACCGTGTAGCCTTCTCCAATCTGGTGTCCTCCAGATGTGTTGAAGTTGCACTTTGTGTTGCAAAGGTTAAAATGATGGGTTAGAAGCTGGAGATCAAGGTTCTAGTCCAGGGGTAGAGAACCTTGGCTCTTTTATGACTTGTGGACTTCAATTCCCAGAATTCCTGAGCCATCCATGCTGGCTCAGTAATTCTGGGAGTTGAAGTCCACAAGTCATAAAAGAGCCAAGGTTCCCCACCCCTGGACTAGTCCATCTCAGCCACATAAACTCACCGGATGATCTGAGGCCAGTCAGTCTCTCTCGGCCCAACTTTCCACACAAGGCAATTTTTATGGAAAGAAATAAGAAAAGGGAACTCTTATGTGGATTGTCTTGAGTTCCAAACAAAAGATGGCTGTCATAAATACTAACTTGAAAATATATGATTTTATACTAATGAATGGCCAGCTTGAATTTTAACCACTCCACTGGAGTTCCTTCCCTCTATAGAAATTCATTTGCAAAAAGGTCCTTTGTCTTTGAATGGCTGGCAAATCATCAAGTATGTGCCAAACAACCTAATTACAGCTGTGGCCCTGCATCTGAAAACTTTTAACAACATTAAATATAAAAATCTTAATCTTCTATGAGTTCAGGCCTAGATTTAACAACTATGTACGGTATAGTGCAGAGGTGGGCAACTATGGCCCCTTTATAACCTGTGGATTTCAACTCTCAGAATTCCTGAGCCAACATGGTTGGCTTAGGAATTCTGGGAGTTGAAGTCCAGAGGTCAAAAAGGAGCCATAATTGCCCGCCCCTGGTATCATGTCAATAAGCACTCCCAAATCAGGGTCAGAAAATCTTATGCTGCCAGGAAGGCAATTAAAAAAAAAAGTATCACAAAGACTGTGATGGTCATGTGCTGCTGCTGCTGCTGCTGCTATTAGTTGGATGGAAAGAGGTTTCCAGCCTTTTACAAGGAGACCACTGTGGGGTTTTGTTTTTTTATTTTAAGGAAAAATTCAGTTGGGACCCAAAATATCCGAACTCAACAGATATTCTTCTGCATCACAATTGTATTTATTACTAATCTGTTGTGTAAAATTTAAATTTTTGCGCTCAAGCCACTGTGCCGTTTAAAAAAAAAAAATCCAGTATTTTCCTATAGAGAAAAATGCAGGTCATTCCCAGCTACTTTGAAAGACAACGTATCAGTTATAAGCAGAAACATAAGGAAAGAAGAAGCATTTAATTGTTAACAATATTGCTAACCCTTTATTTTAACCCTCATTATATTTTATGGGCAGGGGGTAGCTTTTCCTACTGTTAACATAAATGAAAATGTTTGTATCCAATACAAGTAGGCAATTACTGCAAGAAACACTAAAAGTGGGGATTCTTAGGCAATTCAAAATGTGGCAATGAGCATGATAAGGAATCTGCTACTGGTCTATTATCTACTCCCAAATTATTCTGTAAATATTGTAAGGACAAATTGAATCACCGCTGAATAACAATGCAATTGCAGCCAGTTGTTTTTTCATGTGGACAGGAATACAAATCCTTCTGTTCTGTTCCGTCCCTACTGCATCCATAGGAAACAATTACTTAGTATTGAAACTCTCAGTCAGAAATATAGTTTCCTAAAAAAAATATGTTTTTTCTGTTTTGTAGAGCATCGATTCTTTTAGTTTTGATTTGTGCACCTCAATTCCTAGTGCTTCTTCCCAACAGTTCTGATCAGAGAATTATATTAAAAATGCCCTTCAAAAAAAATAGATGCATCAAAGATTGTATTTCTTCTTAAAACATTAGCCCAGTTTAAAATCTAACACGGCTACTTAATGCTCAGATTATTGTAGAAGTCCTAGCTTGGTTTTTACATGTGCGTCTAATATAAGCCCTAACCCAAAAATAAGCCCTAGTTAAGACTCCACCCACTCTGTGCCACTGTCTCGTTGTATGAGATGGGGCAAGGCGCACACATAAAAATCAAGCTAGGGCGGGAGTGGGGGCGTGGAGCTGTCCCATGCGCCCTGCACCCACTTACCTCAGGGCCCAGCCAGGCCTCCCATGTCCCAACACCTGTCTCGCCTTGTGGCAGCAGCACCAGCCGGAGCAGCCCCTCCTTCTTCTGGTTGCCGGCGGCTGCTTGCGGCAGGAGGCCATGTGGCGCGTCACGCCGATGCTGCCGCTCATGGTAGGATGCCATGTAGCGCATTGCACTGGTGCTGCCGTGCCACAGCGTGATGTGCCTTGCCACATGTTGTCCTGCTGCGAGCGATGGCACCTGCACGATGCACCATGTGGTGTCCTGCCATGAGCAACTGTGAACGGCCGCAGAAGTCGGGTGGTGGCCCGACAGGTGTCAGGGCATGGGAGACCTGGCTGCAGTGGTCCTGAGGTAAACGGGTAAGACATCCCCCGAAAATAAGACCTAGTGCTTCTTTTGGAGACAAAAAAAAATATAAGACCGGATCTTATTTTCGGGGAAACACGGTATGTAAAATTAGGTCAATGTGTGCTCAGTAAAATTTCTAAAACCACCCAGAGAGAAATTTTGACTGGAGTGTCATAGGTGTCAGTCTTAGATTTTATTTTTTTAAAAGCTTGCTGTGAAATGTTTAATAACATTTTGATATGATCACAAGCTAAATGTAAGCCAACAGTGTGATGTATCTCAAATAAAAGCTGATGCTAAAAGGACAGGGATTTGTTCAAAAATGGGACCTTAAAAGTTCTCCAAGTGGAATTCTGTTTTACTTGTCATATACCTTCCTTCAATTATCGCAAATCCTTGAAAGTTTTGTTGATTTTCAATTTAAATGAAAAGTGGTTGCATATGACACACTCCTTGGCTTTTTTTTTGCTCCTGTTATCAGCCAACTTGATCTTAAAACTCAAAGGCACAATATATTTTTAAATAATTATAATAATAAGCTCCATAAAAAACAAGTATACCACTGTAAATTGTGGTCCTGATACAGGAACAAATATTACTTTCACTTTTTATTATGTTTTCCCAATCATTCTTAAGACCCTAGAAATACACTGGTTAAAACAGGGGTAGGCAACCTTGGCTCTTTTATGACTCATGGACTTCAACTCCCAGGAATAGCTGGCTCAGGAATTCTGGGAGTTAAAGTCCATGAGTCATAAAAGAGCCAAGGTTGCCTACCCCTGGGTTAAACATTCCACAATCAGATATTTTATATATTTAGGATGAATAAAATTTATGCCTAAGTAAAAAGTGTCTTGACTCCTTTTGCCGGATAGATCAGATGCTAAGGAAATAGCCTGCCCACCCAAATCAAATTCCAATTCTAGAACATAATACTATAGGGAAAATCCTCCAATCTTCTTCAGAAGATTTCCCTTATAGCATTAAACCCTCCCCTTCAGTGGTATGTGTTTCTTTATTCTTGAAAAAAATCTGCACTGGTTGCTAATCAGCTTCTGCGTCAAATTGAAGTACCAATTATCAATTTACCAATTAAGTACTATCACTTTTAAAGCCTTTTGCAATGCAGCACCAGGATATATTTAGGTACAGGTAGTCCTCAACGTACGACCACAATTGAGTCCAAAATTTATGTTAAGTGAGAAATTTGTTAAGTGAGTTTTGCCCCATTTTACGACCTTTCTTGCCATAGTTATTAAAGGAATCACTGCAGTGGTCAAGCTAGTCACACGGTTAAGTGAATCTAGCTTCCCCATTGACTTTGCTTGTCAGAAGGTCGCAAAAGGTGATCACGTGATCCTGGGACACTGCAATCGTCATATATATGAGTCAGTTGCTAAGTATCTGAATGTAAATCACGTGACCATAGGGATGCTGCAACAGTCATAAGTGTGAAAAATGGACATAAGTCATTTTTTTCAGTGCCGTTGTAACTTTGAATGGTTGCTAACGAACTGTTGTAAGTCAAGGACTACCTGTACTTGCCAAAATCAAATCTGCTCCACCTATCTAGCTAATTAGAGTAGGTCTGTGGAAGTCCTCTCTCCTTATGAGGTGTATGAATTGTGGGCCAGGTGATGGTAGTAGCCTTTATTTTAAAGAACGCTCTGTCCCAGAGGTATGGATGGCCCCTACTCAACAGATGCTTCAAAAACAGGCCCAAGCAGCAGCAGATATTTAGCATTTAAGTTACATGAACTGTATCCTTGATATAGCAGCTTTGTTCTTGTTCGTATTTTTAAAAATCTTATTACTTTTATCTGTTTCAAATATCTTTTCTTGGTCTTTATTGTATCTCACCCAGAGTGTCAGAATTGAGATTGGTTATAAATATTGTTAAAAACAAACACATGAATAATGACTAAAGTCCAGCCACCACAATATGACAAGGACATTTTTGTCTGCCAGAAGCCCACAACCCTTTCCAGAGCAATTGTTCAGGCAGATTTTGCTCATGTGTGTGTACAAAAGGTATCTCTGCTGCATAATTATACATATATTTAGATGACTGGATCCCTTGCATTTCCCATACTAGGGTGCAATCCTTATTCAAAGGCTAACATGACCCATCATATTGCTTCCCCCCCCCCCAAAACAATGCCAAAACACTTGCATTCTCTTTGCCATTTTGGGTGCTTGGAAACCAGCCCAGATTTATGGACATTTGTAGCATTCCTCAGTCACATCAGTAAGCCTTGTTGGTCTGGCAAAAACCACCCATTGTGGACAATGGGCTTAACAACCACTGTGCTTGCTTAACAACTTGCCACAAAACAATGCGGTAAAACCAGGTTACTCATATGCGTACCTCGACTTATGGCTGTCATGATATACAAAGGAAATTCTGGGTTACATTATGGTTGCAAGTCGAGGACTACCTGGTATATACAACACAATTAGTGCCCCAAAGACCATAAACACACTCCTTCCCCATATTCAGAAAGTTGTAATTGGGTTTGATTGAAGAGCTAGTCTAATTTAAAGATACATCTATTGATCCTTGCTTCCTCTGTTCCCTGCTCAGTCAAGTATTTGATACAAGCACATGTAAACCCAATTTCTAAAAACTCAACCCCCTTTTTGGTACATTTTCAAGCATGCGGTGGATTAAATTAGTTAGGTGAGTAATATCATCTCTGAATTTTTCCAGTTCATCCCAGATGTAGATTTCATTCTAAGTGGTTGAGAACATGACCCTATAAAAACCTACGGCTGAAATGTGATAATTATCCCTGGAGTTGGGTTTTCAAAAAGCTAATTGATATCGGATAGGTTCACCCTATCTTTTTACCCAAGCTTCTGTTGCTCCAAAAAGTTCTTGACTGGATTTTCTCTCTCCTAGCACATTGTGGGCTGTTTCCAATTCCGTATTATCTATTGTCTGTCGGGGTTCTTTTCTTACTCAGCCTTGCTTACTTTCCCATCTATCCATCCATCCACTATTTACCCCTTGGTCCCCAACACACCTCCCACATAGACAGGTACACATGGATTGCTGAAGAACATTCAGCGTAAAGATAAGAAAGCTTATTGCCAGGACTAAAGGCAAAGGTGGGCAATCAATTTTCCCAAGGGGCCACATAAGAAACTGGATCTGTTGTAGAGGGCACTGATGCTTTGCCCCCCCCCCATGCCCTGCTGCCTGAAACTGATGTCCCACCCTACGATGCCACTGCTGCTGGCAGGACAGGGCAGCTGAAGGGCTATATGTGGCCTGCGGGCTATATGCCCATACCTGAATTAGGGGTATTTTCTGAGGAACTCACCCAGCGTATATGCGTTTTTCTCCTCTGAAGAAAGGTGATAGCAATACCCCTTAGACTTACAGTATATACTGCTTCACAGTGCTTTACAGCCCTCTCTAAGCGATTTACAGAATCAGCATATTGCCCCCAGCAATCTAGGTCCTCATTTTACTGACCTCGGAAGGATGGAAAGCTGAGTCAACCCTGAGCCACTCAGAATCGAACTCCTGGCAGTGAGTTAGCCTGCAGTGAATTAGCCTGTAATGCTGCATTCTAACCACTGCGCCACCATGGCTCTTATTACTGGCTTTTCTGAAGGAAGCAACAGGAAGAACTGAACACAATTTCACTTCACTTTATAAAGAAAAAGAAAGCAAACAGAATGCAGATCCCAAATATTTTCAGGTCCTGCAAATGACTGTTGTGGAATCTTATAATCTAATTTCATATACCTGAAGTGAAAAAACCAACACTCTTCTTGGACCATCCATTGCAGACTTTGAGTCTGAGAAACTTATTGATAAGCACAGTTTCTATAGAGTGAACTACGTGGAAGGTTGCAAATGCTAAATACTTCAGCAATATTGTGTATTTGAAGAATTATATTTTGTATTAGTTCCATAGCATAATTCATGCATTTCTTATTCAGCTATATAGGAACCTTCCAAGATTGAAAAACACTCCTTGCATATGGTAATTAATCTTCATACAATATAGCAAACTGATATAGTTCCTTTGAGACACTGGCCTGGTTCACATAATAGCTATACACTGGTTTGACTTTAGTAGTGAGCATGTTATATGAATGCTGTGGTTTAGAAATCTACTTTATTCTTTGTTATGTAATTTAGTTTATAATGTAGTGTAATTCAGTAAATCATGATGGAACAAACTGTGGGACGTGCAAGGCATGAATCCAGTTAGCATGTGCCAGAAGGGCTCAAAAGCAGATTACTGTATTACAAATTTTGTCTGCAGATGAAATGAGACAATATTTCCTTACTGCTATCAATGCTGAAGCCAGCCAAAACCAAATTGTGAAATATAGTCAATCTCCATAATAATACAAAATAATCAAATTCTGCAAGTCCTGACACTGTAATATGAGATGTATTTGTCTACTGCAGAATTGAAACATTAACCAACTTTCAAATTATGAGATCAAACTGAACTATTGAGTACCAACCTTTCACAATTCTTTCAATCTTAACTCATCACCAAAGACTAAAACTAAAAGAAAAACAAACTTCTGGCATTTAACTTACCATTCATATCATTTTATTTATGTGTCTATGTTTCTGTCAAAGTTGAACCTGACTCCTCGTAATTTCATGGGTCCAGCCATTTAGTATTCTTTGCAACAGTATGGAAGTGATTTACCATGGGATGATTTTTTAAAAACTTCTAGTTTATCCTATAACTCTGGGATTCCTTGGAGGCAGTGCCAAGACTATGGAATTCCTCAGCCACTTTGACTGATGGTATGACTCTATAATCCAAATATTTGCAATTTTAAAATGATATGGAAGCCCCAAGCATTGATATCCTAGACCAGGGGTCTCCAATCTTGGCAACTTTAAGACTTGTGGACTTCAACTCCGAGAATTCCTCAGCCAGCAAAGCTGAAGACCCCTGTCCTAGACCAATGTCTAACAAGATCAAGTTTAAAGCTGACCTTGCCTAGAGGTCTTCTATCCAAGAATTAACCAAGCCTGCAATAAATCATTTTTTAAAAAAAGTATGATGAGTATGTGCAAATGCTAAAAACAGTCAAATTGTCAACATTTACAATAATCTTTAAAATGGGAAATAAATAAATAGATCTAGCTTAGCCCCTAAAATATGACATACTCTAAATCTCCAAGGAACCAGTTTACACTGTAAAATATTTCAAGTATATATGCTGTGAAAATAGTTCCATTAACATCTAAATAAATGAAGTCTGTAAAAGAAAACAACCCTAACTTTAATTCATAACATTATTTTTTCTATTTGCATAGCTACTAAAAAAATTAACAAAAAATCTAGAAGCTGAAGCTAAATCTTTCTAAGAGCAAAAAATTTCATGTCACCTAAAACAGTTATAATGTGCTGACAGTTATAATCATATAAAGCAAGCATAAAGGGGGGATTTTAACTTAAAAAAAATTAAATAGAGCTTGTCTTAAATAGCTATTAAATAGAAATTGTTTAATCCAACTCTGTTGGATTTCACTATGCAGTCAGTCTTGTGTTTCATTTCCATAACAAACAAAACCAACTTTAAGCATGACAGAACACGTTCAACAACTCCCTAATGTTCTGCTGTCCCATTTTCTTGTGACTAGCTTCCCAATATCAGGCCTCCACAAATTTATTTGCCAAGTGTCGGAACAAAAGAGAAATCCTTCTTCAATTCTAACTTGGAAATGTGAGACCTTCACACTGTGCTGAATTTGCAGTAGACTTGGGAATATAAAAATCTCCTCCAGAAAAGTGGAGAAGTAAGTTTTGTACTTGAAATTTGAATTGTGTTGAACTTTGGAACAGATAGAAACTCACCATCAGTGAAAGATGAATACTAAGAGAGATATGAGAGGCCACTTCCTTTCTCAATTTTTCTGCTCATGCAGAACACTATGGGAATGATCAATGACAACTGTCTCTTAAGGCAGTCTAGAAAGCCAAGACTGTGGATTCCAGCCAATCATACTGTTACTTTGGGGAGAAAATGCAATTATTATTCAGCAGACATTTCACTAGCAATGGTGAAAGTGTAACGCTTATTACTGTTCTGCAGCGTATGCTTCCAAAATCACCCAACGTTCAGATTGGAACAATTACTTCCTTTTTTCCTCCTCTTACAACATCCTCAGTACTGGGTGGAGTCTCATTCGGCTCACTTTCACAAATTGTAGGGATTTTTTTTTGATAGAACAAAAAAAAGCAGCTTAACGGAAAGCAGACAGCAGAAGGCCCCTTGATAACTATTTTCTCCTGCTTCTCCTCTTCATGCTTGTGTACTATACAAAATGATTTGTTCTTTCCAAAATTCTGCCATTTTGAAAAAAAAAATCCAAAAGTAGAAATAGAAGACTTGTGTATTTTTGCCAAAATATAGAACACAAATTATGTTTGTGACACGCAGGTATTACTGAAGCACCACCATGAGAAGAAAGTAACTATACCATTTATAGTTAGATCCATCTCCAACTACCATGCAGACTGCTGCCTTTTTGTACAACTACAAAGATCTGTTGAAATCTAGCAACTGAATTAGGATGAATTAGGGTTATGAATTATGACATTTTTACAATGAGAAAATAGCATCCACATGGTGCTGGACACACACAGTACAGAGGAAGCAGCCTCCACCTACAAAATATTGCAGCCAATGTACCAAACAGGACAAAGATGGGTCTTCCAGCCAAAGAATAGTGATCACTCATCAAGCCAAAATCAATCTGCCATATACTGATTTTCCCAATCTGGTGCTCAGGATGATGGGAGTCACTGTCCAAAAACTTTGGATAGTACCTGCTTGGAGGTAATTAGGTAGTAACAGATAAAGGAAGCTTTCTCTCCTGCTGTGTTTGTCTGCATAAGGTATTCATACCACACCTCTTTTTTTTATCCGGGAAGGCCAGCAGAACTTTTAAAATTCAAGCCCAAATATATTTTAGTTCTGTGCGATTCTCTTTGAGGAAAGTGGGCTGAAAATGCCATTATTTCTCACAGGCAAGCCAAATGCCGAATATGAATACAGACCAATACAATCCCTGGGCCAGAGCAATGTCGAGTTTCTCGACCCGAATTCTCTGCGTTTCTGAAATAAGGGCCGATTCAATGGCCCAGGGAAGCCAGGAGGAACAACCCCACTCCTTAGACAGCCAGTAAGTCACAGAGCTTAGGAAGGAGACACAGAAATTAATTAAGTTCCTAAACGATTCTAATGCGAGGCAACAAAATGATAGGCTGAGGCTCCGTGAAACCGGTTAGGGAGGCGAAGGGCAGGGAGGACTCATTGCCTCAGAACCGGGAGCTGCTTCCATGCCCAGGCCCGGGTCTTCGGCTTCGCAAGAGCGTCTGCCTGGCCATCCCCAGGCGCCTTTACCCCCTGGGACACACAACCTCGCCTGTGTTCCCTAATTGATAACCGACGGCTTTCGGGGGAGAAGAAAAGGAGGGTCCCCGAACAGGCTTCCCTGCCCTCGCAAGCGCAGCTGGGACCCGGGGCCAGCCAGGGGAGCCACGGCCAGGGACGGGTGGCCTAGCGGCCCCCAGCGCCCTCCCCGGGCAGCAGCCACGCCTCGCCCAGCGCCCCGCAGCGGCGGGAAAGAGCCAGGCGCCCCCGGGTGGTGCCCAGCGCCGCCGCCTGAACCGCGCCGCCGCCTGAACCACGCCGCCAGCCAGGGACGAAGGGCAGCGGCGGGCAGAGCCGAGGGGCAGTTCTCATCCGCCAGCCGTCGCCGCAATGGCGAGAGGCGGAGACAATCCGGAGCAGGGAAGGAGGAAGAAGGCGCTGCCTCTCGCCGAGACCCTCCCGCTCCCCCAAACCACCCGCCGCCCCTCTCGGCCGCGCCGCCGCTCACCGTCCGCGGGTCCCTCCTCGGCGCCCCCACACGCCTCCGCCCTCCTCGCCACTCGGGACTCCTTCGTCTCTATGGGCGACCGAAGCTGGCCGACCTCTCACCCGCTCCTCCTCTTTCCTCCTCCGCGGCTCTGGCTCCGCCTGGCTCCGGGCGGGGATGGCGACCGGGCTTCCTGGATCGCCGCCGCCACCGAGCTCCCTTCGCCCGTTCAGCCGTGGGAGGCTTCCTCTCCGCTGCCCCGCGCCGGCCAGGTGCCTGGTTGGGCTGGCGAGGCGGGCGCAGCTGCTTGGCTCTGCCCCGACTGGCTGCAACGCCGCGCAGTGTCGAGCGGCTGGGCGTTGGAAGGTTCACCCCGACGGGAGGCCGCGGATCCGGCGGCGCTTCGGATTCCAGGCAGGCTGGGAAGGATCTTGATCTCTCGGTCGTCTGTCTAGGCTGAGCAGATTATCCGCCTTTAGTCGTTTTCGATTCTTAAGGAGCAGATAGATAGATCTCTACAAGAACCCCAGAGACTCGGGAGGGCACGTCCTTTTCCGCCAGTTGCTCTTCGGAGAATATGAATTTACCCCTCGTACGGCATCTCAGGAAGGAGCTGTTAATTTTTGAATGGGGTTTTCTTGATTTTATGGGGAAACTTCAGACCGACCAGAGCCTGACCTTAGACACACTATTATTCTTGCATTTTTATTGGGTTTTAGAAGAAGATCCCAGCCCTAGTATAAATGAATTTCAAAGTGACTTCCAATACACAA
The DNA here is from genome assembly GCA_023970755.1 of Azemiops feae. Taxonomy (NCBI): domain Eukaryota; kingdom Metazoa; phylum Chordata; class Lepidosauria; order Squamata; family Viperidae; genus Azemiops; species Azemiops feae. The sequence continues at coordinate 1,731,970 of JALGBA010000202.1, read as the reverse complement.
CCGCTCTTATAACCAAGCAGACTTGATGCCATAGTTAATGTGTTATTTCCTGGAACCGCGAGATGGGTAGCATGTAAATATAATAAATAAAATTAATTAATTAAAGGTATGTGATTACTAATATAGAGCGTGCTTTGTTTGGAGTCAATGTGCTGTATGAATACAGCCATTTGGTTTAATAAATCACATTTGGGTGACTCCATACTGTTTAAATAAACCATGGTTTAGCTGATACGTGAATATGTGTACCAAAGGTGAATTTTTAGGCTCTCCACTTCTGTTCTTTTCCTCCGAATTGTAATATCACAATTAGCCAATAGATGGCATCATCTCTTTATGAAAAGTTGCCCTTACACGCACCACTTTGACTATCACGAAAAAGACAAAAAATAGAGGCAACACTTTCTATTTCAGGCAGAATAAATGATCCTTAACCAAACAGAACAGAATTTATAGCTGTGACTTGAGTCTGCTTAGTAGATCAATTTTTGTTTCCCTTATGGCTAAGTTGTTGGAAGGCCTACACTTGTTCTTCAGAATGAGAAATGGAAATACTGAATTTGGCAGGCTTGATCCATGCTAGGAGATAAGGCACTCTCTGGATCCATCCATGTTTGATCACTTTTGTGTAATCCTCAGCCTTCCCTATTGGAAAGTCCAGTCTTCCTCCCATCCAGGACATAGCACAGCATTTTAGACCAATTTTGCCACAGTTATTAAGTAAATTACTCCAGTTGTCTTTGCTTGTTGGAAGCCAGCTGGAAAGGTTACAAAGGGTGATCACATGGCCCCAGTGCAACCATCATAAATACATGCCAGTTGCCAAGTGGCTGAATTTTGATCATGTGACCATGAGCATGCTGCAACAGTCGTAAGAATGAAAACTGGTCATAAGTCACCTTTTTCAGTGCCATTGTCACTAAACAAATGGTCGTAAGTCAAGGACTACCTGTACAAAGGTTACTATACTACATCTCTTCAGTCACTTTCTTTTAGTGAAATCTACCTTATAGAATTATTGTGAAAATAACATTGAAAAGTGGGATGAATTTCAGTGAACAGCTGGAGTGTCAGTGGGATAGAAGTATGTACAGTATTTGCTGATATCCAGTGTTTAATATGTGTTCTCTCAAACTGTAAAACATACGCCTAGTTATAGGTTGAGAGCATGGTTTGATACTCCAGAGAGGAAGTAAACAGCTTTCTGTTAATGCCTCTTGATGCCTCTTAAATTTGAAATTTAAAGGGTAACTTGAACATAGTAGACCAAAAAGATATATTTAGCATCACAGATAATTTTATTTTCATTTTGATCCATTCCAGGTGGATTAATCCCAACCAGTATAGTGCTTCACAGTTACCTTTCATTAGCTTTCTAGTAACTAATTTCTACCCACACTCATAACTCATAAAAGCTATAAAAAGCCTTATCTGTAGGTAAACATGGGAATAATGCCTCGCTTCTGAAGAGTTCCAATAGTTCAACTTTCTTCAAAATGGTGTCCTTCTAAAATGCTATTTTCTGGCAGCTGTGCTCCCAATACATTTGGAGGACTCCAGATTAAAGAAGCAGATCTTATGGCTGTTTAAAATTAAAAAAATTAAAGTCTCCAAAATGGATCAGGAGGATTCATCTTCTTGTGATGCCATAGGTTCTATTCACAGCATGTACCGATAGCATGCAATTTTTTCCTCTATACATCACACAATTTCAAAAAAGTATGTGCTTTCTGGAGAAGAAAATCAAATCACAATGTTATTGCAAGGGATTTTTTAAAAAAAAATCTTGATCCCCTGGAAGAAAGTAATGGCCCTGTGTTCTTGAGTAATGAAAAGGTTGTCTGAGACATGAACTGGAAAAAGAGGCAGACATAATAGGTTTGGCTGAAGGCCAAAGTAAGGGGAAGAAAGACCAAGCAGGGAATGAACAATTTGCAAAACAGCACAAAAACTAGTCTAAGGTATTTGGAAATGTGGTGAAATCATGCTGTAGTAGTGAGTGCAATTTATGTTAGAGAAAGCCTCACTCAGTGAGTATACATTTTGTAAGAAAGAAAATCACCATAGTTGGGAATCAGAATTTCCATTGCTAAGCAAGCCTGTTGTTAAGTGAGTTGCACCCAATTTTATGACCCTTTTTTGCTCTGGTTGTTAAGCAAATAATTACAGTTGTTAGGTGTGGGAAGTCAGTCCCCCCAGAAAAGGAAATATTAAAAGGGCAGAATATTATATTTCCTCAAAGGATCTTAAAGAGGCAGAAAAGAATGCCCAGTTTTTCTTAACAGCCCCAAGTCTCCCTCCCCCAAGCAGAAACCAGCTCTGTAGAAATGCAGATGTAATAATCCATTCAGGAAGGTTGGAGCCCTCCAGCTAGAAACTTAGGAAGACAAAGACACCTAAAATCTACATACCCCACCCAAACTCTAAACCAGAACATAATAGGATTAACCCACAGATGCCAAAGGGGCACACTCAGACTCAGGTCAAAGTACATGACACAGGAAATACAAACCCTCAAACAGGAACAGGAAACAACTCCAAACAAAAGCCCAAGAGGGTATAAAAACTCACTCCCTATTACCTGTGCTCACTCTTTTCTTCCAGAGCCATCTTTCTGTCTGGCTCTCCTATTCAATACACTACAACCTTCTTTCTAAAGCAGTCACCATGTTGTTTATTCCCGGCTTGGACTGGACCCTGAAGAAGACTTTTCCTTCAACATAGGTGAATGACACCATCATTAAGTGAATCTGTTTTTTCCACTGACTTTGCTTGTCAGAAACCAGCTGGAAATGTTGCAAATGGCGAACACATGATCAAGGAACCTTGCAATCATCATAAATCCATGCTAGTTGCCACATGCCCAAATTTGATCATGTGATAGTGGGGATACTGCGATGATCATAAGTGTGAGGACAGGTTTTAAGTCACTTTTTTCAGCACCATTATAAGTTTGAATGGATATTAAATGAATGTTGCAAGTTGAGGACCATCTGTAATTATTACCAAATCAAATCTTTTAAAAAGAAGTTAATATCTATAAAGTTAAATATGAATTTTTTTGTGAGGATACTAATTTTTTCAGAATTAGGTGTAGGGAGAATGAAGAAATCCTGGAGCTGTGATTGTCCATATTTTCTACACAAGTCACATATAATGATTTAGGGTGATTTAAAAAAATGAACATATTGGATATAAATGTCATGAATAAAATATAAATGTAAATAAATATAAATAAATATAAATAAAAAGTAAATATCACGAATAAAAATAAGCCGAACGTAATATTTTCCACCCAAAGAGGAATTTCTTTAATAATCTCAAATCAGCCCATCATACAAGCCACAATGATGTATACCCTTATTTTGCTATTCAGTTGGAATGAAATATTATTTCCTTTTAATTCTGAAATATTTAACCAGTAACTCAAATTACTGGCACTTACCAAATGCTATGTGACAAAGGGGTAGAAAATCCTTTTGACGTGTTTGTCTTTCTATATCTCTATTGAACCCTTTGATGATACTAAAGCATTTAGGATGGAAACATTCCTATTATTTTGACATGAACCCATTGATTTATTAGTGTTAATACATTTATAGATTGGTCATTCCTTCTATGCATCATTCCAAATTTAAAAAGATGTGAAGGTCAATATAACATTTCTCTTTGGGCAGGAATATCATGTACCAAATAATATTACTAATAATTATGAATGTTGAGAATGGCCATCCCAGCAATTTCTGATGGCCTTTTTATATGTATAGAAATCAAGCAAGGAGTGAAAATATATTTTTTCTTAAAATTCTTCTTGTATATAGGAGGAATGCTACTATCTAAGTTTCATCAAGATCAAGATGGATCATGAGTCATCCGTTCAAAAACAGCAGCTTTAGTTTTAGAAGGATTTTTTTTTAGTTGGTTTCAAAAAAAAAAAATCCTTTTACTGTATGAAAAAGGTCACCGATAATAATCCTTCCCTGGAGGTTTCAGTACCAGAAATAGAATGTTTTGTTTTATACTTTAGTCCTTGAGTTTGACTCATTGGATGACTTTGATGTTCCATGACAAATCTGATTATTCTAATTGACCATCTTCTCACTTACCATTCTAAGACTGGATTACAAATAAGTGTACTTGAAAGCTTTCCTATGTTAAAACAATATTGCCTTCGTCCTACCATAGCTTGCAAAGTGAAACACAATGACCAAGAAAATAAAATCCTGTCCTGTCTTTGTTGAACATGGAATAAACCACGTTACCATGTTAAACAGGATTACATCCCCCATGTTCCCATAAAGAACAGAGGTGGGCAACTATGACATCTTTATGATCTGTGGATTTCAACTTCCAGAATGTTGGCTGGCTCAGGAATTCTGGGAGTTGAAGTCCACAGGTTATAAAGGAACCATAGTTACCCACCCTTGCCATAGAGTATCCGCTGCAGTCATCTCCTTTTTCTTCCTTTTTTAAAAAACAATTCTGTGTAAATCTTTTCATTCTTCCCATTTTCTTTTTTAGGTTTGTTTTATTTTTATTTTGCATCATCTCAACTACTTTAAAATCCCATGAGGATTTTTTTTAAAACAAAACACTCCGAAAATCTTGTTTGCACATTGTAGCAAAACGTTTCTATTACTAAACGTCCAAAACAATGATTAGGAATTTGTTGTCCCCTGGAGATTATTGGACTCTATCTCCTATCAACCTCATCTACCTTGACCAATCATCAGAAATTGCTGAACTTAGAATTGAATATCGGAAAACTCTTGGTTTATTTGGTGCTAATGTAAATCCAACTGGAGAACTGTAAATATAAAGTTTAATATACACATATTAGCATGGTATAATGAACAAATGAAGAGATGGTAAAATGGGGAAAGGTTTTTTTGCTATATCAAAGTAACAAACAAATCTCTGTTCAAGATTGTTTTTCTGTATGTGTCTATTAATAGTTTCATCTTAAAAGAAATATTAATAAGGGAACGGAAAGGAGAAACTTGGTATCAAATTATAGCATCAGCTAGCATGAATCATATGGGTAGAAGAATCACTGCAACTTTAATTAAATGCAATAAGCTTATATATTTTTTAAAAAACAACTTCAAACCCATGAGTCTAATCTGATTTTTCCATGGGCCCACGTTCTACCTGAATTTTTGTCCTAAATGGATTACTGCTTCCATGGTTGCATCTGAAAACAAATTTCCAGAACTGAGTTAGATAATGTTAGAATTAATTTGAGAGGCTTCAGAAATAAGTAGGTCCTTTGGAGAACTGATTCATGTTTATGAGTTGCAATGGATTAAATGGAGTAGGCCTTGAAAATAATAGCAGTGTATGCATAAAGCTGAAACATGATTCAGCTGCTACCACATGATTAAATTAAGCTACCAGAAACATGGATTTCTTTTTCCCCATTTGTTTAAAAACAATAAACAAATAGGCCTAAATAGAAAAATTTCCAACCTGATTAGGCTGAGTGCAATTTTTAAAAGCCACATTTGAAAGAACTGAGTTTATTTAACCTACTGTTTGTCAATTCTATCAGCTTTTATATGCTACAACAACTTTATACTTTTTCTATAGTCCTTGAGTTTGGATATTTTTGAAATAATGAAAGAAGACAAAAAAAATAGAGGAAACACTGTTTAAATATGATTATTTAATAACCATGGTTTTCATACTCATACTACTCAGAATGTAATGGGATCAATAAGATTGTTAATTTTCTATGAATGGATTTTTTTTATCAGAAATAAGGGAACCCAATGCAAACTTGGCTACTATGGTACCTAGTTTAGGATTTTATTTATTATTTTATTCGAAATAGCCATCCATTTTCAGCCAACTCTGGGCGGCTCCCAACCAAAAAATAGAAAAACATTTAAAATTCAGATACAGACCCTCGCCACCAAAGGTCTGTGATAGTTAATCCAGGGTGAGCAGTCCTTTTTCATCATAATGATGGGATATAAATGTTTTGGTAGAATATGTAAAGATATGCCTCTTGCAGAGCTGAAAAATGTTTATCTTCTCTCCATTATTTTCCTATAAAATGTTTTTTGTCACATGTCAATAAATTCCTTACACAAAATGCAGACTTTCCTTAGTAAAACTATAAAAGAACTGAACCTCTTTAAGTCTTAAAAATATGATGGTCTAGATCAGGGGTAGGCAACCTTGGCTCTTTTATGACTCGTGGACTTCAACTCCCAGAATTCCTGAGCCAGGGCTGGCTCAGGAATTCTGGGAGTTGAAGTCCACGAGTCATAAAAGAGCCAAGGTTGCCTACCCCTGGTCTAGATAGAATAGAAGCAAACTATATGCAACATGGGCAAGATTTTATTAAGGCTATATAAAGCTAAAACAATGAGGAAAACATATTAATATGATGATTAACAGTTAAAACCTTTTTTAAAGAGAGAGAGAGAGGGACATAATCTACCTTTTATCCAAATGAAACACAACTGTTCTAATATTAAATAATTAATGCCAGGGAATATTACTAGAAGATTGCCAGAAACTACAAGAGAACTGAAAACTTTTTTATAATAATTAGAGGAAGATTTTTTTCTGAGCAATACATACCAAGTTACAGTTCTTCCCTGCTGAAAGAGCTAATGGGAGAGGGAACTAAGTCAATTGACATTGGCTGATGGTGCAACCAGAAGGCTATAATGGTTCCAAGCATTATTCATATATTAACAAATATTTTTGAGTAATTATGTACTATTTTGACTAATTATGTATAAATTCATTCTCTTTTGTCAAATTTTGCAAATAAAAATAATACATATGAGAAAAAATACAATCGGCAGAAAGAACAGAACACTAACTACAGCCATAATAGACTGTACCCATAACCAATTATAATAAAAGGAGGTCTACCACCCCATTCCCAAGGCCTGGGTGAATTATACCTTCATTTGAGAAATGTGGGTGTTGACTGAGCACTGCTATAAACAGAAAAACAGACTCGACTTTCTGTGATTCATTTTGCAGCTAAAAGAATGAAGAGTCAATGTGACAAATCTTCGAACCAATCTTCTCCAATTTGATGTGTTGGACCATAAATTTTATGGTGGCTGCAAAATGGAATTGCAAACCAATGTCGCTGAAGGGTATTATATAGGACAAGGCTACATCAACTGGCTGTAATTTCCCCCTGCTTTTTATATTGTATTATTTTATGTTTTATGCACTGTTAGACACAGACAGTAAATTGAGATGGGTGAGTTATGTCTTTAAATAAATAAAAGTAAACTTGAGTCTGCTGCAGCACAAAGCATAATTAGCAAATGCTCCTGCTTTGTAGCTTATGACAATGCCTGCAGTACAGGCTTAACTATATTATCTTATGTATGGTTTATTCAGCCCAACTGACAAATTTGTTCAGCATATTAAACTATCGCAAACTACAAACTAGGTTAAAATGGGACTGGCTAATTTGTGGTTCTGGGGGCTGTGTATATCACTTATTGAAAACTAAAATGGTTGGAAGCGTGTAAATTCTTCCTCTAAGGCAGAGATGTCAAACTCGCCATGTCACATGACGTGTCACGATGTATCGCAACTTTTTCCCCATTGCCGGAGCTGGGGTGGGTGCGGTTTCGGCAGGACGCATCCGGCCCACAGGCCGGCAGTTTGACACCCCTGCTCTAAGGCTTCCTTGATTGTCTGAGGGTTGTAGCACCTAAATGCCATGATTGTGTAAACTTATATTTTGATAGCCTGCTTCACAATTCATAAACTGAGGGAGAATCATAAGTCTGCTTTCAAATCATAGACATCCTACAGCAGGCATGTCAAACTGCCGGCCCACGGACCAGATGCGTCACGCCGAAACCACGCCCACCGCATTGCTGGCAATGGGGAAAAAGTCACAATATGTCGCACATCACATGACGTCGCGAGTTTGACATGCCTGTCCTACAGAATGAAACTTACATCATCTTTCTTAAAGCTTTCCATCTCCTTTATGGCCTAGTCTCCATATACAATTCTCATGAGACCAGCTATAAAACAGAAAACTGTTAACAAAAATCATTGGAATCACTCAAAGCAAAAATGGTGGTTTATAAGCACAAACCCATATTCTCTGCACGGCTAAAGGCAAGAAAGAAGACCACCCAATTTGCTAATGAGGATTGCAGAAAGCTAGTTTGTAGAAATATCCTGTCTTTCCAACTGCTTTTATAGATCTATAAAAACATTAGTCATGCAGAACAGGATTTTTCCCACAGCCTAGTTGACAGTCATCAATATCATCACCCTTCAGCTCATTCTTCTACAACCATCTAGCTAGCTAACACTGTTGCATGTGAAATACCCATCAAGAGCAGATCCTGCTTTTATGGCTTAGTTTATAAACCAAGTTTTAAGCATAGGAATTCAAATGAACCAGGAAACTTTAGTGTAAGAAACGTGGAGAGAAGTAACTAATCAAGACACGTGTAGGAAAAAGAACAAACATGTGAATATTTAGCATATTCTCACACTAGTAACCCTTGATTTAACTTAGTTTGCCACTGGATTTAAATATTGTGCTAAACCAAAACAAACAAAACAATAAATTACAGTACAACACATAATTACAAAATGGTTTGTAAAGTCTGGTTTACAATGTAACATATATGAAGGTCACTACGATTTGTGCTAGAAAGTATGATTAAAACAAAGAATAATTTAGCACAATGTGTAAAAACAACTGTGTCTAAAAACACAGAGAAAAGTATTTGAGATAAATTATACTGCTGTCTTTAATAGCTGCTAAGATTTTTTCTCCCCCTTGCCTGATAAGTCACGTCTCTCATAATTCGGTCTTCTACTCAATTTATTTTAACATCCTACCTTTCATTTACAAAGTCCAGAGAGCTAAACTGGTTTAAAAACAATTCAAATCCTATTTGGCTATCTGCAGCTTTGTAAATATTTAGCATTTTTATTAGTTCAGGATCAGCAGTTTTATGCAACTGAGGTGATAATGCTACTGAGGCATAGATGATACCAGTTATAATTATTGCTTACTATGTTCTCTATGGCAGAGGTCCCCAACCTTTTGGACACCAGGGACCAGTTCTGTGGATAGAGGTTTTTCTGCAGACCAGAGGGGGCGTGGTTTCATGTACTGCCTGCATCCCATGGATGGGGCTTTGCTTATTTACGTGGACTGTTTCTGGCATGTTAGGGACCCCTGCTCTATGGCATTGTATTAAGTGCAAAGGGTACATTATATGTTTATTATAACACAGGTTATTTTTGGAATCTGGATTCCTTATATTTTCAGTTGCAAATGAATCAGCAGAGATTAGGCAGACATTTGGTAATAAAATATAGAATGAACTTATAAGCTGTTGTACAGCTGCATAAAATGAATTTGCTATCCTATATTGGTGCAGCATTTTATTGTTAAAATTCTACTGGCATAGAATTACTTTACAGAAAATAAGTTTATTTTTAACAATAGATTACTACAGATTTTTGGATAGCAAAATTGAGAGAAAATGCTCATTCATTGTAAATCCAATTTTATCACTAGAGTAAAATGGAGCAATTCAAGGACCACAGCACACAATGTCTAAGCCATAATGTACTAAGCAATATACCAAGCCATAATGTAGTTATTGGTGCTTTCTGAACTTGGTGGTTTTCTTGCAAACATTTTATTACCAAACTAGACAACATCATCAGTGCACATCAGAGCATTAATGTTAACTAGTTTGATAATGAAACATCTTCAAGAAACCATCAATCTCAGAGAGTACCAAGGACCTCACAGTTCAACCATGAGCTAAAAATATTCTTTTATCCATGATGAAGTTAATTGGCTAGTAGGATGTTGTGTGAACTGAGCCATGATTCAGAAACTGTGGTCTATAAATTAGTTTATAGATTATGGATTAATTTGGTAATTAATTAATTAATTTGGTAAGCTAAAACAGACTATTACAATATCAGGTGTTCAATGCCAGCTGTAGCAAGTTAAAAAAAGAATAAAAGATTCTGGAATACCAAATTTTCCCCAACAATTAAATCCACTAAACTCGCCTTTTTGGAAAATCAAGCTTGGGCAATTAACAGTTAGAAAGTCAATAGATAAGACACTAAAAACTCACTTAATTTTAATCATTCACATAAAATCTTGCCAATGTAGAATTACCGCATACTGTATTTACATATACAACAAAGTATTTACATATAACATGGAATACTTGAGAACAAAGTTTCTTTCCTATAAATATATATTCGAAGGACCACCATAAATAATAAATAATCTACAGTAGTCAAGAGAAATAGTTAAGTTGTATCTGTAGTATATGCAAGCATTAGATATAGTACTGTCTAATCCATGGGTCGGCCATCCGAAACGTCGGATGAGCCGCACGGACCCATTTAGCTTAAAAAAAAAAAACGCTGGGAGCCGCGCGTTCGCGCACGCGCGCAGCCCGTTCGCGCACCTGCGCACGCCCCCGCGCATGCGCGCCGTTCGCGCATGCGCACCTGCGCGCGCGCACCCCCCCGCACCCGCCCGCGCATGCGCGCATGCGCTCGCCAAAATGGCGGAGGAGGCTCCGGAGCCGCAGGTAAGGCCTCAAAGAGCCGCATGCGGCTCCGGAGCCGCGGGTTGCCGACCCGTGGTCTAATCGTACTGGTTTACTCTGTATACTCCTGTTGTGATTTGCTCATTCACATTAGTATTTGTACAAGAGGAAATATGTTGCAAATTGAAGAAAATATAAAAATTCAGCAGTATTGCAGGCTTAAGATTATTTATTCCACTTTTATCATGCACTTGACCACAGAACGGTATCTGACTGGTTTGCAATGGGCATGGCTGATGCTTGTGCAAAATGGAACATGCAAAATCCAACAGCCCTTAAGTAAATATTCAAATGAGCCAACCCACATTTAATACTAACATCTTAAAAGGTATACTTAGCCTCTGAAAACCTCTATATTCAGAATTTTCTCTGAATAGATGTTCTGCAAGATCAAGACTACACTCTTATTTTAGCCACACAGCAGGTGTCACATCACAGAACATTTGCTTCTCAGTTTATCCCTCTTTCGCCGCTGCTTCGATTTCTTGCCATCCACCTGCAGACTTACATTCCTTCTCTTTTCCAAATTAAGGAGCTCTTCGAAGAGCTCCTGCACGTTGTAGTTCATTTTGGCCGAGGTCTCCATGAAGGAGCACTTCCATTTTGTGGCGAGGACTTCTCCTTCACCAGTGCCCACTTCTCTCTGAGGGTCATCACTCTTGTTTCCTACCAGTATAATTGGGACTTTCTGAACGTCTCCTTTGATCTGACAGATCTGCTCATAGATGGTTTGGAGCTCCTCTACGGATTGCCTGCTGGTCACAGAGTACACCAACACGAATGCATGGCCTTTAGAGATGGAGAGTCTCTGCATGGCAGGGAACTGGTGGCTTCCAGTGGTGTCTGTGATCTGAAGAGTACAGATGTTCTTGTCACAGCTGATCACCTGGCGATACGTATCTTCAACAGTGGGGATGTATGTCTCCCGGAAGGTCCCCTGTATGAAACGAAGTACCAAAGAACTCTTACCAACGCCACCAGCTCCAAACACAACCACTCGGTAATCATTACTTTGCTCCGGCATCCTGCTTGTTCAGCTGGGAAACCAAGGATGAACCCTGAATTTACATGCTCCTTTGGTGAAAAGGCCTGTCAAGGGAAAACAAGTTAGGTATCAGCAGCTGAAGTTCCAACTTGTATTTAAATTCAGCAACACCCTCCCCCCCCAAAAAAAAAAACATAGCTTCAAGATTTTAAGCAAGGAGTATGGTGCACAGAGATGACCTTGCCATTAGATAAAAGGAAATGGCAGCTAATGGGAAGAATCGCCAAAATATGGGAGAAAGAAGAAAAATCTATTGGTTTAGCCCAGGGGTCTTCAAACGTGGCCCTTTTATGACTTGTGGACTTCAATTCCCAGAATTCCTCAGCCAGCATGCCTGGTTCCAGTTTCTCATGTGGCCCCTTGGGAAAATTAATTGCCCAACCCTGGTCTAAACTACAGTTTAGCCAGTCTTCACCATCTTGAACATTTGCTGCATGTATTGAATATAATTTCCAGCTACTGATTCCCAGTTAACATAACTATAGTAGAAGATTCTGGTAGCCAAAGTCAATGCATCTTGGGGGGGGGGGGCAACCAAACAGGGAAAGTTTGCCCTAACTTCACAGAAAACTGCCTTGTACTTGTTCAGATTATTTGTTATTCTAGCCCAATTTTTCAATTGGTTTCCAAAGTTTCAGGCACGCCTTCCCATAACCAGCTCTTCAATTACAAAAATAATAATAAAAATTGGACAAACCAGAGATCAAAAGTGGAAACTACTGCATATTCTTAACTTCTTAAGAATATTTGGGCTACAGAGGTTGAGACAACCAAGAATAGCAAAGACTTAGTTTTCTGTCCTTCATTACTGCCTACTAATGTAGATCCAAATTTTTGCAGGCCTGGATGTTCTTAATGCTAAACCAAAAGCTGATCTGCAACATCCCAGTTAAAGAATTGCCTACTGGTATATTGTGATATAACAGAGGACTACTTCATGGCTAGGTAATGTTAAGCAAACCACAATGTGGCTACTTAGTTTAATGTTTCATATACAAGCCTATCTCCAAACCACGTGGTGTCTTTTTCCATGAGCACACAGTCTGTGAATGTTCATACCTACCCAGAATTGAGAATTCCCAAATTCCATTCCATTAGCGTTACATGAAAATCAGATCTATAAAAGGTAAACCGTGTCTTAAGAGTCAGTCCCGACTCCTGATGACTCCTTGGATATAATGATGCAGTGATCTTAGTAATATGATCGGGTGTTTTGCTACTCCCACCTCGGGGGACACTAGAGTTGTATGATTCACTTCCTGGAGGTCACTCATCCAAATACTTAACTACTTACTACTAACGTAGCCACGTTTAGCTACGTTATCTGATAAACCACCTTTAAAAAAAAAAAAGCATCACGGATCAATTTTTCCAGAAAGTGGTGGAGACACAACAACCTCTCATATATGAACACCCCCATTCTCGAGCCTCCAATGCTGAATGTTTATAAGATTATGTTTCTCAAGATAAAGGGGAATACCCTCCCAAGCAACGGTTAAGTTGGCTCGAGATCAACGGTGTTTATAGACACGTGTGCGTGCCAAGCGTGGATTCCGACCGTGGAAACCCGATCAGATCCCGAGCTCTCTTCCACCCCACTCCAGCCCAGAGGAAACGGCACGTGTTCCTCAGTCCCAACACCGGGACAGCCGAGCAGGCCTGCCGACAGTCGGGAGCCCAAAAAGCGAGTAGCCCGGCCAAACACGTACCTCACGGGCAGTCAGGAGGAGGCCGAGCAGCGTCTCGGGCCGAGGAAATCCGGTCCGACATTGGTCGCCTCAGCGCCTTCCAGAGGCTGGGGAGGCCGGGCGCTCTGCTCACGGCCGGACGACACCAAGAGGGCCACTCCCTGAAAACGAGCTATCTCCAAGCCCCGGCCGTGGAGTCGCTTCTCGCCCCGGGAGAGAGTAGCCCTTCCCTGCGCTTTATCTGCCTCCTTGACGGCGGCTGCAACAGTCTCGCATCTCCCCGCTGGCCTGCCTTTTCCCTCTCTCGGTTTGGTTGGAAAGCGGAGCGAGCGGCCAGGAGAGAGATCAGTCTCCAGCGCTGCCGCCGCCTTCCCGTTCATTCATTCGTTCGTTCATTCATTCCCCCCCACCGGGAACATCCCACTAGCATGCAGCCAGAGTACGGCGATTGTCATAAACAGCAATAGCAGCATTGGAATTAGCCATTAAAAGAATCCAAACCTGGAGAGACGAGAATGAAAACCAAACCGAAACCCCGCTTAAAGAGAGAGAGAGCGAGCTTCGGGGGGGGGGGAAGCTTTGTTCCGTCCAAAGGGGCCGCGGGTGGTGGTGGTGGGGGAGACGCCTGCCCTTCTTCGGGTGAAGTTCTCAGGGCTGCCGAGGGACGAAGCGGTGGCTGAGCCGGTGGGATGGAGGGAAGCGATCCCCGCGGGGTCTCGCAGCAGGCGACGCCCCGCTTCCCTTTTCTGTGGAAGCGGGCAGTGTCTCTGGTGCGCCAAGATCAGACTGTGGGAAGTGTTGCACCTGTTGAATTATCTGCTTGGTCATTCACGGTGACACGTGGTAGTACAATCAGAAGGAATGAAAGGGCAGCAGCCTTATTATTATTATTATTATTATTATTATTATTATTATTAATTATTATTATTATTATTATTATTATTATTATTATTATTATTATTATTATTATTTTGAAGCGTTCTTTTTAAATAATAAGGGGGATCTAGAATGCTTCTCCCTTCTGAATTCTTGCAGCAACTGTCCCAGCTGTCCATTATAACGCGAAATGCTAATAAATCTAGGAGGTGCTATATTAAAGCAGCGATAAGCTTGAACCAACAAACAATATAGTATAGGTCAGGGGTCTTCAAACTTGGCCCTTTTATGACTCATGGACTTCAACGCCCAGAATTCCTCAGCCAGGCATGCTGGTTGAGGAATTCTGGGAATTGAAGTCCATGAGTCATAAAAGGGCTGAGTTTGAAGACCCCTGGTATAGGTAATCCTCGACATACAACAGATTCTTTAGTGACGAGTCACAACAGTACTAAAAAAAGTGACTTATGGCTGTTTTTCACACTTGGGATCATTGAAATATCCCCAGGGCCACATGATCAAAATTCAGTCATTTGCCAACTGGCATGTATTTAGGACAATTGCAGTGTCCCGGGGTCATGTGATCCCCTTTTGTGACCTGACAAGCAAAGTCAATGGGGAAACCAGATTCACTTAACAACCATGTTACTAACTTAACTGCAGTGATTCAATTAACAACTATGGCAAGAAAGGTCACAAAATGGGGCAAGATTCACTTAACTGGCTTGGTAGTCCTTGACTTATGACCACAACTGAGCCCAGAATTTCTATTGCTATGCAAGACAATAGGATGTGAGTTTGCTAAACTGATACACTTCTGATTTTTGGCTATCATAGACCAACATAGCTCTCGTCTGCAATGGGTGATTATTAACCAAATTTCAGAACTATCCCTATTCCCCATCACATACCAGCTGGGAATTCTGAAAGTTGTAGGCACAATATATTGGAAAGACACCAGGCTGGAGAAGGGAGAACGTTAGACCTTTCTTTTCTGTCTCCCTTTGTTCTTCACCTATTATTTGCAAATACCAGAATGTGTGTAGTGCTTATATTTTGGGGTCTATTGAGCAGGAGAGGGAAGGGAAAACCACAGCAGAGTGATAAATGTGGGCAAATGCAGACATGTATATAGAAAGTTTGAGTATACCTAAAGATAAATTAAAGGCTGGTCAGAAATAATCAGCATGAAGAAATAAGTTCAATCTCAGGATTGATTGATACATATAACCAGTTGAAATAGCAGCTCTGCTTTCTCAGTGAGAATAAATAATAAAGATTAAAATCAGAGGTAATCACTATCTGTAAAAGTGAACAAATATTTGAGGTTCAGCTTTTCCTAGAATGAAGACGTACGTATTGACCAGAAGAGCAGTATCTGTAGATTTTCTGCTTGTTATGTTGCAGGCAAGCCTATATAGCAAGACTCTCCAAACTTGGCAACTTTAAGACTTGTGGACTTCAACTCCCAGAATTCCCCAGCCAGCAAGTCTAAAAATCTTAAAAGTTGCCAAGTTTGGAGACCCTTGCTTTATTTATCACAAACAACCATCTATCTCTCTTCCTCTCAGCGACTAGGGGAGGACTGCTATTGCTAAACAGCATATTTCCCTTTGATTTTTACTCATGGGTTATTTATTTGCATTTAAAAAGCAGACAGATTAATTACAGATCTGTAGCTTGGCTTGATTTTCAAAGGTTTTCTATTATTCAGGGCAGCTGCACTTCCATCAGCTACTAAAAGCAACACATTGTTGAATTTCCCCAGAGTAAAGATGTGCTATATTGTACTGTATACATATTAACCATGCCCAGCTGGGAGAGAAAAAATGTATAATTTCTGACTCTGCTTCCTTTATGCATTGCAAAACATATACCCAGCTCTAGGCTCTTCATTTAAAGACAGAGATTAGTAATTTTCTTTATAGGGCACAACCATTTCTTTTTGAAATTGCTTGCCTTTCTAACTGGCCCATCTAATCTTCTAATCTATGCCTTGAACAGCTGCCTGACATGCAAAAATTATTATACAAGGGATGAATTGCAGGTTAATAAAGGGAGGAATTCTAAACCCAGTTTGTCCTTATGTGCATGTCTGCTTGTTAAACTCACAAAAAATATGGTTGCCATTATACTAGTGCTGAGTAAGAGAGTTGTTAAGTACGTTTTGCCCCATTTTGCAATCTTTCTTGCCACTTTTGTTAAATGAATCAATACAGTTTAGTTACACAGTTGTTAAGTGAATCTGGCTTCCCCATTGACTTTGCTTGTCAGAAGGTCACAAAAGGTGATCACAAATAAATGCATGCCAGTCGCCAGGTGTCTGAATTTTGACTACATGACCATGGGGATGCTGCAATAATCATAAATGAAAAATGGTCATCAGTCACTTTTTTCAGTGCCACTGTAACTTTGAATGGTCACTAAACAAATGGATGTAAGTCAAGGACTACCCATACATAAAGTTGTTGAGGACTAAGATGGGCTCTATGGGATATAATCAGAGGGATACGGTAGCATCTACAGGGAAAGCTGAGGAAGCTCTCAGCATAAACAATAGTGTGAAGGATTCAAATCCAGCACAGGAAACGTGCATTAGATCAGTATATCCACATCATCTTTACATAGGTTCCCCAATATTTGGGTCGTGGGCACATTTGAGATTTTGAGACATGCCAGGGACACTCTGCTAAAGAAGGTTAATTCTGGGCTCAAATCTGTTTCGTAGTTTCCTAATGTTTTCATCCCCCTTCTACTTTTCTACATGATTCCCGGGAGTGAGACTTCCTTCAGATGGGCGGCTTTGTCACAATACAGATAGTCCTCGACTCACCACCGCAACTGAGCCCAAAATTTCGGTTTGCTGAGACATTTGTTAAATGAGCCTTGCCCCATTTTACGACGTTTCTTGTCACAGTTGTTAAGTGAATCGCTGCAGTTATTAAATTAGTAACACGGTTGTTAAGTGAATCTGGCCTCCCCATTGGCTTTGCTTGTCAGAAGTTTGCAGTCTCCTCGGTTCTTCCATTTCCTAATGTGAAAAGGACCAAAGGAAAGAGATTCTTGATTATGTCTTCTTTGGGACTGAATAGAAGCACAACCATCCAGGGAGGCCGAGACTGCTGGAGAGAGGATGGTACAAGTGCAGGGGTAGGCAACCTTGGCTCTTTTATGACTCGTGGACTTCAACTCCCAGAATTCCTGAGCCAGCTATGCTATGCTGGCTCAGGAATTCTGGGAGTTGAAGTCCACGAGTCATAAAAGAGCCAACGTTGCCTACCCCTGGTACAAGGAAACACTTATTTTTTTTCCTCATCCAATTAATGAGAATGGAGGGAAACTCTGGTAAAATAATGGATACAGCACGTTGTAGACCTTTCCCTTTAGCTCGGAGAGCTATAGCTCCCCAGCATACCTGACTTCAGGATATTTTCGATTGAAGTTTTTTTTCTTGCTGCCTTAGAAAGGTTCTTACTGTTACCTAACGGATTTTTTTTCTTTTTTCTCCGTCCTCATTATCCTGAATGTTTCTAGTGATCCTGCATCCACAAATGCTGAATCTTTAATACTGTAGCCCACCCTTTTTCTACAGGAGGGATTTTTTTCAGCTGCAGTTTTCAGCTGGCTTTTGCTGGAGGGAAAACACTAACCTTCAATTAACGTTCAGAAGATAGCACAAATGTTTAGTAAGAAACTGAAAATGGAGACCACTTTAAGTCGATGGGGGGGGGAATGGAAACTATAATGGGAATTTAACTGGCATTTTAGTTGGAATTCAAAGCCCGTTCAGCCCAATTAAATTCTTGAACTATGTAAAGATAGTACAAAACAATTAAAGGTTCCTAAACAGAATTATTTTTCTTTTCTATACTATAGTCTTTAAAACACCCAAGAGCCGGCAGCGTTTACTGAAGGTTGCCTCTTTCTCTGCATGCTCCAACTGCTACTTAATTGGCCTTGGGTGGCTGCATTATCAAGAACATTAATTTTAAAAGCTAACTTACTTTAAACATTAACCTTTTCAGGGTACTTTACAGAGCTGCAAGACTATGGTTTCTAAATCTGCTCTTCTTCTGGAGATGGGAAGACACGATACTGAAAAGTACTGGCTTAGAAACCAGGAGACTGTGAGTTCTAGTCTTGCCTCAGGCATGAAAGCCAGCTGGGTGGATCTTGGGCCAGTCACTCTTTCTCAGCCCAATCCATCTCACACCTCAACCCTTAAACCAATTTTTTGTTTAGGGGAGGGGGGGAACAGGAGGAGGAGGAAGTATTAAGTATTAAGTATGTTCGCCGCCTTGTGTTAGTTATAAAAAATAATAAAGGTAGGATAAAAAAATCTAATAAAAACACACACTTTGGCAAAAAAGAAAAAAGAAAAGACCAAACCCAGAAACTGTATATACACTCATGCAATATCCAGCCATGGTTTACTTAATCACAGTTTATTGATAGGCTATACATTAGTTTTCACAAACCATACTAAGCCAGAAATCACAATGGCTGACTTTAATAAGCCACTTAGCTAAAACCAAACAAAGCTTTGGGGCCTTGTCTTGGTTCTTGGCATTTTTACCGCCCTTATAGGTACTTCTATGACAGCTCTGGAATTCTGGGAGTTGAAGTCTACAGGTCGTAAAATTGCCATAGTTGCCCACTCTTTCTAGAGGCAGCCTTTCACAACCCCCCTTTTTTGGGGGAGGAACCCTTAAACCAGTTTTCAGGTGTGAGGGAACTCTTGCCTAAAAATAATTATATATCCACAGCTCAGGGTACATTAGCATGATCAATAAGATGAGTTGCAGTGTTCTCAACATAGCATAACACAGTGTGCAAAGTTTTTTTTTAAAGTTTTTTTTTAATTATAATCTCTCATGGGAATTGTAGTGACCTCTTACAAAATCTGAAGCATTTGGAAGTCATTGGACTGCTTCCACTTCTAGTAAATGAATTTTATACCCTGCTTGTAGGATGGAGACCCCTTGCCCCCATTCATCCACACTGGTAGTTTGATATAGGTAGTCCTTGACTTATGACTGGTTGTTTATCGACTGTTCAAAGTTATGACAGACTCCGAAAAAGGAATTTGAAGTTCTGATGGCCACCCCTTGACCACATTTTGGGCACTTGGCAACCAAACTGCATTTATGGACATTTGCAGCACCCTGCAGCCATGTGATTGTGATTTATGACTTTTTTTGCCAGCCACTGGCATTTACTCCCAGCAAAAAGCAACCCATGGCGAACAATGTTTGTTTAACAGCTGCAACATGCACTTTACAATCGCTGTGTTCACCTAATGACTGCCGTGAAAAAGATAAAATCGGGCATGCTCACTGCTTTATTATACCCTCGCGACTTATGACTGAAATTGTGAGCTTGATTCTAGTTGTAAGTCAAGGACTACCTGTACTCGCTGTTAGTTCCTATGCTCCAGCTTCTTTCAGTAGTGTGTGGGCTGAGTGAAGCTGGTCACGATCGATGCTGATTAATCTTGCTGCCGGCTTTCTCCCCAGAGAACAGGAGGACATAACCATGGTGACTGAAAGCTTGTCGTGCATGCCCTTTGAACAGAGAGCTTTTCTATGCATTGACTGAAAGCTGCAGGAAAACCTCCTTCCCTCCCTTTTAATGAACACCAATGCATATAAGCAATCTCTCCCTTATGGCGTTACTGATATGCTGCCATTCACACACACCCACACACACACCCACACACACACCCACACACCCACACCCCACACACATTGTGCAATACCACCTTGCTACTTGAACGAGAAAAAAGTCCTCCCTTTTTGGTTAAGTAGAGAATAATAACCCCCAGTGACATCACTGTTCAAGTGCCCATTGTGTATGACATGAAGGTTGGAGTGTCTGCCTCCTGGAGAACAACGTGATAGGAATTTAACAGAGGCAGAGAGGATCATGTCATAAATCAGAAGCGTCTCTTTACATTTGTTGGATTAAGTTTTTCCAATCAAGTTAGGATTGGCTTTTCATGGAATGATTTAACAGTTGCTGCATTGAGAAAGTGCCTCCAGGTTTAGGCAGCTTTTAGCATACAAGCTCTGCCTGATCTCAACATTTCCTAATGGGGAGTATTTTTATCTCGCCGTGCACAGGATGTGTCAATAAAATTGGTGTGCCTATTGATTCCTTTTAGATTAGGTATGTTAAGCCATACCCAGAAATGGAGGTTGATTAGCAGTTCCAACCAAATTGAGACTTTGAATAGTTGCGGCTTTTCTTGTCCCTTTTCCCATTGATCCCTTCTGCTTCTTCCCCTAACCTACAGCTATTATTTCAGGTTGGTTATAGACAACATGGAGAAAACAATTAAAAAGACAGGAGGGGGGATAGTTACTGAGTCCCAAATTCACTTATAATGCTAACCCCAGTATTCCTTCTCTCTGAAGGCCTTTGGCAGGTGGACTTGAAGACCTGGAATTGTCAGAAAGGACAACACTGTGCAGAAAAGTCAAGGAGTTGAGGTTCTTAGGCTGGGGAACACTGTGATAAGATACCGAGTCACAATTTGTGAGTTCACCAATATAAGAAGACACCTAACAAGTCACATCATATCTTAGTGTGATGTGTGAACTTAGTTATCACTTAGCTCAACAATTCTAAAGTAAAAATCAATTTTTAGTTTATAGGTTTCCCATTTTATCATGAGCTGTTGAAAATGATTTACTGCATTGTGTTCCCATTCCTACAACACATTTAATTGGATCAATAAGAGTGATGGTTTGTGGGTTGTGAGAACACCAGAAAGGAGTTAGTTGACTTTATTATCTACTTTCCAGGGAACAAATTAAATTCCAGGGGATTAGAACCAGTTATACACAGGATTACTCCTACTCCAACTAGGCAGCCATTTTCTGATAATGCTAAACCCAGTTCTCTCATTTTGTGTATTTAGTCCTCCAAAAACAATGATAACAACAGCTCAAAAGAAAGTTTATCTGGAAATACAAACCTCTGTAATGCAGAACTCGGTGCCAAAGTCTGATAGTCCAGACTGTGCCTACATGATCAAATAAAAATTTGCTGGTCTTCTGATGCTAAAACTCATGGCTAAAACCAGGCATTTTCTGGAGGACATAAGCAGGGCTTCTATTCCCCAATTGGTGACTTGATTCAATTGGTGTGACAGCACGCTGTCAGAAGCCCCGTAAGGATTGACTGCCTGGATTAAGCATGCTGTGGGAACAGACCCTCTGTGACATCACTTTGACAATCCAGGGTGAGATAGCAGACATTGTTTTGACAAGAGGGCTATAAGCTTGAATCCATACTGAGTCCCGAAGCTCTCTGATTAGCCTTGTGATCATTCTAGTCTTCTACTTAAGCTATTTTATATCAGTAAAATATAAGCTACCTCCAGGCACATGTCTTATCACCATGCTTACTATGGATTATTTGAAAGAGCTCTAGGCAGAGATACAGAATTAGCAATCCTAAAATGGCCTGCACAGTTGTTATAACAGCACTAAAAGGAATGAAGGTCGTTCTGATTAAACTCCTGTTTCAGATGTCTAGAAGAATTAGAGAAATAATTTATCTTCTGCCATTCTGCTCACCACCTAAGCAGCCCTTCTGCAAAAATTATGGGGAACCCAGTTGAGAGGAATTTAGATGGAGGAGGGCAATGAAGCATGTTTACTCTTCTCCTGTAACAGTAAAGCATTTGGGCAAAAACCTTGCTGGATCTGTGTTCTTGTTGTTGGGTTTTTTTGCTAGTTCTAAAATCCTTGTATATGTGCTTGCTTAGGTTAATCCTAAAAATCAAGCTAAGAGCAGAACAAGGTAAATGAGTTCCTAAAGGAGAGAACGAGAAGACAAGAAAAGTTTTAATGTGCCTCAAAGGGAGCACATCATACTTTGGCCTTCAGATTGCAAGGAAAGGCATCTTCATTCTTTCAAGGACAAGTCAGATTTATTTAATCCTGGGGGCATCAATTAATGAAAGCATCTAACAGACGTGTTTTGGGGAAAGGCTAGAAAGTAGCTGTCTTGGGCACATGTGCTATCACCACTGAAAATGGAAAGGAAGGGCTTTAAAATGGGTTTTCAGCACCATCACTGTCACCACCATCTTACCCTAGGATCGATTTCAGAAAACTTACCCCTTATTTTTAAATGTACTTTAAGATTATTTTTCCTCCACGAAAAAGCAGTCTTTACAACTCTGACAGCTTTTTTTCTGTTGCTGTTCTATATTATGCTCAGGCTGGCCTCCAGCATCAACACAATTTTACAGAAATACGCCATATAAATGGAATTAAAAGCTTTGTGACAGGAAGATACAGCATTTGCTGCACTCTATTTGTCTCATAGCCCGAAAACCTGAAGATGTTGGGAATCATTCTATCCATCCTCAAAATGTATTGCCAACTTTTAAATAAAGAATTGAAATGTCCTATGGGTGCTTCATGTTTTAAAGAAGGTTGGATTTGTGTCTTCCAATATTAAAATATTAAAGACTAGAAGCATTTGAAATGTGGATTTACAGGCGGCTGTTACGTATAAGCTGGGTTGACAAAATCAGAAATGAGGAGGTGATAAGCCGCCTGGGAAAGCCAAGGGAAATCATCAAAACAATTAAAAAACGAAAGTTAGAATATTTCGGACATGTGATGCGACACCCAGAAAAATACAGCATACTCCATTTAATCCTCCAGGGAAAGATTGAAGGCAAACGAGGTCCAGGCAGAAGAAGAACATCATGGCTTCAAAATCTAAGGGACTGGTTTGGACAAAACTCAGCAGCACTTTTTCGTGCGGCTGCTGATAAAAACAGGATCACCAACATGATCGCCAACGTCCAATAACGGATATGGCAGAAGAAGAAGAAGAATATTAAAATATTAATTCATCAAAAGCCTTCATGTTTATTAGCAAATGTTCAAAAAAAAACCACACTACCTATAATTTAATAAAAATGCTGGTGATCTAATGCATTTAAATAAACTTTAACCGGTATGTTTTGGAGCTGGTCTTTGGTTGTCCAGTGTTGGTTTAAGATTTGTATTTTTATTAATAAGATTTTAAGATGAGCATTAAAGTTTAAACATGTGAACGTGAAGCTCAATTATGTACCAAAATTTTTGAGTATGTCAATTTGTAATGAACTTTGGATATCAGACTTACATATCAGAATGTAGCAAAGTAGATAATGTGCAGTTGGGGGGGGGGGGAAACTCTACTAGCCCAGATGTAAAACATTGGATTGAGGACATGTTTTGTTGCTTTCAACTTTCCAAATGGCCCTTTGTAGATGAAATATAAGTTGGTGTGATTGGCATTTGTTCTAAAAAGGAATATTTATATTTTGATGTATTTTAGGTTTTTTTCCTCTTTAATTCTGGCAAAGTATTTTTTTTATATTCTGAAACACATGTAAATGCAGGGCCTCCAGGGTTTTAAACTATAGGAGCGAAGGTTTGGATCCCAACTTGACAGATCTAAGCGTAAACATACTGGATGCAGGAAGTAGTTTGAACTAGTTCAAAGCCTACAGCTTTTAACAAGCAAAAATGACTCAACAGATTTTACAAGGAATCTGAGTTACTTATTCCACAATACTGTAGTGTCCAAATTAAAAACCATTTTGAAGGTTCTAATAACCATTGCCCACAAGCAGGATGCTTATGCCCAATTTGTTGGTTCTTACCATAACTCTTCTATACATCCCCAAAGAATGACAATTGCAAATTATTTGCCTTGAAGGTGATGCATTAAAAAGAGGAAAGCATTTATTTAATGGGATTTAACAGGGATTGGATTAGGAATCAATAAAATAATTAAAACAGAGCTATCCCTTATACCTTTGCTCTAGGGCAAGAAAATATAAAACAAGATACCAGCCAATGAAGAAAAGGCAAGGGGGTCATATAATGCAATCAAGGGCCTAGTAGTTAGTCCAGCCTTCTAGTCTGGATAGTCGCTCTGAATTTATAGAAAGATATCCTGGTTGATATTCCTGAATGCATGTTATAATAGTGCCTTTATGTATTATATGGAATTTGTAAATAGGTATACAAAACACAGCCGTGGCCAAAGTATGGAAAAGATCAGTTTATGTTCCTCTAGCATAAAAGAGCAGTGCTCTTGTACAGGTTCTCGCGTTCTGGTTTTCTGTGCTCATTATCAGTTCCTGGTTCAGAATGTTTTCAGAATAACAGATATGGAAGAGATGTTCTTCTAGTCCAACCCCCCGCTCAAGTAGGAGACTCTAAATCTATACCATTTCAGACAAATGGCTGTCGAGTTCCTTTTTTAAAGCCTCCAGTGATTAAAGCCTCCACAACTTCTGAAGGCAAGCCGTTCAACTGGTTTATTGTTGTTGAGTTTATCCACTGGTTTATTGTTGTTGTTATTGAGCTTCAGTTATCTGTAGACTTCATTTGGTGCTCTTGAATGCCAGAGTAGTCTCTTATAAAACTCTCTTATCCTAGATTTAAGGATCAGGACTGATCCTAGATTTAAGGATCAGGACTGATTTAGTATATTACGGAGATGTGGCTGGGCCTAGGGAGGGTGCCTTCTGAAAGATGCCCATACATAGGCCACTATGTCTGGGATCCCACAGCTGGAAGAGGGTTGCTGTTTTTCGGGGCGTTGTCAGAAGTGCAGACTTGCTGGAGTGATATCTTACTTGCCTAGTTGGGCTTTAGGGATCAATTGGATTTGCTGCTAATTCCAGCCTCTGTGCCCATACTGCTTGATGTCATGTCTGGGCTGGTGTTGCAGGTTTATGGTCTTTGGGGGTTTCAACTTGCTTTCCTTGGGTGCAGTCAGAGGCAGCCAGGAGCTCATGGCCACCACAGCCTTGACCTAGATAACAGGCCTGATCTACATGATGGCCATATGCTAGATCTGGTCTTTGTTTTGGAGGGATGAAATGCAGTCTGAGGGATGTTGCCATCAGTGCCTTGTCATGGACAGGTCACTCCGTTATCCTTAGAATTACCACACCATCCTCTCTTTGCAAGGAGGCACTTGATCTGCCCCAGGTGTTCAATGAGTCCATTTGGATTTCAGAGGAAACTTGTAGCTGGCCCATGGTTTGGCTGACTGCTTGGAATGAGTTGGCAATGGCAGCTTTAGATTAGGCTGTGCCTGTGTAGATTCTTGCTGTCCACAGCCTGAGCCCAACATTTGCGTGGCTAAGCGACATGGTTGTAAAATGAATTTTGCTCGATTTTATGAACTTTCTTGCCACCGTTATTAAGTCAATCATTGCAGTTGTTAAGTTAGTAATATGCTAAGTGAATATGGCTTTGCTTGTAAGAAGATCGCAAAAGATAATGACACGATGCCAGGACACTGAAACTGTCATAAATATAAGTCAGTTGCCAAGTGTCTGAATTTTGATCACATGACCATGGGGATGCTGCAATGGTTGTAAGCGTGAAAGATGGTTATAAGTCATTGTTTTCAGTGTTGTTGTAACTTTGAACAGTCACTAAATTAACTGCTGTAAGTCAAGGACTATTGGTTCCATTAGAGTAGTGAGGCCAAATGGCACATCCTCCCTCTTTAAATTCTATTCAGTGTTTAGGATTGCTTAGCAACTGCATCACCTTATATTTGTTCATTTACAGATATAAACTATAATCCTAACAAGCATATTAACAGCAACAGGAAAAACTGAATTCTTGGCAATGAAAAAAAATCTCATTTGTACTTTTAACACTGAACTGTCTTTCAGTAACCACCTGTAAAATACAAGCTAAAACCTTAAAGGATTGAATCCTCAAGAACCTGTGGAGTAGATGTGTTGCACTGCTGCTCGTTTCAGGGCTGCAGTTGGAAAGTTTTAACTTCATGATGTGAATCCTCCTTAATTCAACGTTACCTACACCAGGGTGATCAATCTGCAGCTTCTCTGATCTAACAGCTTGAATGTTGATAGCAATTTCCCATAATTTTGATAAGGGAAATGTACAAATACTGTCCTGCAAACCGTGTACCGTATGAGATGGGTGGTCATATAGGTTGAATTTAAATATAGAAAATATCACATACACAACTACTCCACATTCCCAGCCAAAAGTCTGAAAACTCAGGCTCCATCCATTTGCATAGAATGGACATATCCAAATCTCCAACATAATATCAAATCTGGATTATTTCCCTGCCCTCTGCAATTTTGTTCAATGCATTTTTCAGCCACCAGCTATGAGCCAAGTTCTCCAAACTTGATGCCTACAGCTACTCAGCTAAAGATGGTGGGGATATATTCCAACAAATCCAGAAGACATTGTGTGGCTCACGGAAGTTCCTAAGCATTATACTATTTTTCATAGATCCATTGATCTCCATGAGAAAACCTTTGCCCACTCAGCTTCTATATCCAAGTTTGTTATTGAAGGAGGAACAAAAAAAAACCATCCATCCTCAGACCACTTCTTGAAATTGCCTAAAATGGGAAGCTTTATATGAATAGTTTATATGAAAGCTATCATCTCTAAGCATTATCTTCCACATGCTCATCATTACATAAACAAGAGCCACAACTACTAATATTGGTTTCCATGTTCCAAATAGAACCCCATTTCCTTTTTGGGCTGATTCTGTACTCGGAAAGCCCCATTTTTTTCCCAATCTGCACAATTTCAACAGCATTGAATTAAGTCTTTGAAGAGGGCTACGTAAAACAGAGGAGAGGAATAGCATCTGTTCAGGCATTCCTTCTTGACTTTTTGCTCCAAATGATACTTATAGGCATGTCATATTTTATTCTGGTTGTTTGGAATATTTTACTCTTTGTTTCTCAGATATAGATCTTATTTCACTCATTTGCTTATACTAGATTTTCAACTGTTAAGTTAGAGTAATTACGGTTCATGAGAGAGCATTTGGTTTCCAATATATGTCAGCATTACCCCAATTATGTTTACTATCTCTAAAGAAGCACACTGAGGATGACAGATTAAAATACTGCAGCAATATCTTGATTTTTTTTTTTTACCAATTTCAGTCAACACAAAAATCATATTTTTATACTTTATTTGTAGTACAAAAAGATGAACTACAGTGGTCCCCAGGGCTACTTAAGAGCATTTTAAAAAAGAAAGAAGATAAGATTTTAAAACATACATACGCGCTTGCACACCCCATTCAGTTCTATGGAATTATATATAAGTAAACAAGAATTCTTAAAGTATATAAAAAGATATCTACATCAAAAAGACAATTGTTAAGAGTTCAGGACACATATTCATACATCAACAGAGGTTTCTAAATGTCCTCTTTTTGTACCAAACTTTTAAAAAGGCAGTGTTACACTAAACTATAAAAAAAAAAGTCATGAACACATTCATTAAAGTATGTAAATATTGAACTGGCTACATATGATGCAAATAACTAAACTGGTTCCAGACATATGCACTGGGACTGTTGTATAGAACCTCGACTTAGGAAGCACTTAATGTATTCCAATTAGTTTCCCAAGAACATCCATAGCAGCAGCAGCAGCCAGAGTGTTGACAGGTAGTGAAATGCACCCAAAGGTAAGGAGGAAATACTTATGGAGTAACCATTCCTCCCACCTCATTCCTGGTGCTAATACTCAAGACCAGTCTTTCCCAAACTGGTTAGTCAAGCTGGCTGTGGGAATTGTGCACCCAACGTATTTTGAGATTGGGGAAGATTGCTCAAGACGAAGAATGAAAAGAATTCAGACTTGACAGAAGATTCTCCCCAAGAAAGATACATTGATAATAAGCATCCCATTAGTTCTTGCCTGATAGTCATCGTTTTCATTATTTTCTGCAATGCACCCTTCAGACGATTCCAAACAAATCCTTGCAAGAAAATACTAGCATCATGCTGTGTGATTTGTATTTAGGCACAAGTAAAATTGTGCTGAAGTGATCATTCCTGGGCTTCCTTGCGAGCCAATTTGTAAACCTGGGTCGGTCCATCCACATGAGTGATAGTAGTAGTGAGCTGAAGTTCTTCTCCAGTATTAACTCCCAAATCACCTGAAAACACAAAACTGCATTTGAGATGAATGCGTTACCACGATGATAAGTTTTATTGCAAAATTACCCCAGAATTTAAAAAGAAGTAAGCAATGGAGAAGTTTCATGAATGGACATGGTTTCCACTAATAAAATGGGGGAATGGGCTATTTCTCCACTTTGTGCATGCATCTACATATTTGTTCAGTAACAGTACCTTCTTTTTAACAACAAGCAGAGCTCTATGTGTGTGTTTGTGTGTGTGTAAGCACACAAATGGAAATGAAAATAAACATTGTGCAATAGGACCTTTTTTAATTAAAAATAAATATTGTGCAGTAGGACTTGTATTTAATAAGGGTGTATAAAACTCAGGATATAAAGAATCTGAGAATAATCTTTCAATTAATTCAGGATCTAGTACAAGATTTACTTTGATTCAGGATTGTGCAACAAGCTGTTACAGATCGGTTGTACTGTGTATAATCAAAATGGGAAAAAAATCAATTCTCAGATCCAGAAATCTCTTTTCCATTCCTCCTTTAGTATATATTTTCACAATCTAAACTTCCTTTAACTTTTTCAGAAAGCCCTTCTTACTGTTCTCTTAGGCCCACGGGTCAGGAGATTAGCTGAACCTATGAAGTAATCTATGTTACTTTTTGCTTTTTTATGATTACATTTATTATTATATTGTTTGCTGCTCAGACCACACAAATGGCTGGCCATATCAATCAAATCAAATTAACCACACTAACTCAGGGTATTTATTAGCAGTTAAAACCCACAATCAACAGAACTATGCGTATAATGCTAGGGATCTTCTAATTGACTGATTAGTTGTACTACAGTACAATCGAATCACAACTGCAGGAAAGAAACTGCGTCTCACCATTTGACTCATCTTCACCGTACTTTTTATGGGAAGGTGCATACAGGAACATCAGGGCAAAGACATAAAGGTTCCACATTCCATAAATCCCTGTGAAAAAGGCACTGTTCCAATGAAATGTAAAGTCGCCCCATTTCCAGTGACCTTCAGTCACCTAAACAGGATGAAAAGTTGATATATAATCCAGCAGTGAAGACATAAGCGTAAAGTTAGCACAGTCAATCAACAAAGTCAATGATTTTCATCTCCGATAGAGGGACTTCCTCATCCCCCAAAACATCTATTTCTGACCTTCACTCCACTGCATGGCTTTAATGGGATGCTCTTCCTATCTGCAGTGAGCCAACAACAAGCAAAGCAGCTGGGTTTAATGTTAAATCAGGGAAAGAGATCTGTGATG
Organism: Azemiops feae; assembly: GCA_023970755.1. NCBI lineage: Eukaryota > Metazoa > Chordata > Lepidosauria > Squamata > Viperidae > Azemiops > Azemiops feae. Next base: position 1,702,492 of record JALGBA010000202.1, on the reverse strand, counting down.
CTTCCTCTTTTTCCCCAGTTATGAAATAAAGCTATGAAAAGATCCTTTGTTGATACATTGCTTCAAGATATAAAAAACAAAATAGCAGAACACATTACTACTAGGTAGCAACAATTGTAGAAATTTTCCGTAGTCATTTTAGATTTCTCACCTGACTGAAAATGAAAAATATTACTGTCATGGCGGCACAAGCTAATGTGATCAGCATCAAGAATTTGAACCGAAAAATCAGTCCCTGTGAGAGAAGCAAATATAATCAGGGGGAGAGAGAAACAACAAAAAATACTGAAATATTCCAAATAGAAGATTCTGAAGAAGAAATCCTATATAGTAGGGAAGAAGTCCCTGTGGGTTTTACTCTACTTTAGGGGTGGTGCTCATCTCTGTTTCTTTAAGTCATTGAGCCAGAGCTGTCTGGAAACATTTTCAGAGTCATGTGGCCATCATCACATCATGCTACAGTGCAAAATGTATGATAAAACACTGAACACTGTTACTTTCCCATTAAAGTGGTACCTATTTATCTACTTGCATTTACATCCTTTCAAACTGTTTAGGTTGGCAGGAGCTGGGGCAAGTGACAGGAGCTCACTCCGTCTCCTAGTGGTAGGACTCAAAACTGACAGAGTAAGGGGGAAAAAATCCCATCTGCTACTATTCCCTTGGTTGGTTGTGCTATGCAGTTGCAGACATACAAGTGAAGGCCTTGAAATAAAAGGCACAATATTTCACAATATTGGTTACCCATCTGTTATGGAGGGGCCAGACAATCAGAAGGGAATCTATTTGCTACCTGCTCTGGTCCTTGAGAAAAGCAACTCTCTCTACCCTTCCCTATAGAAAAAGGACTGCTTCTTTTTACACAGTCCTAGGGGTGGGGTGGGGGAATGTGCATAGCTCAAGGGAGGGCTTGAGGGGCAAAATTTCAGTTTACCAAAGCCCTCATTAACCTAATGGCCTTGCTGGAATACCAACAAGAACTGGCCTTGTTTTAAAACACAATTACCCCAACATCCTATGGGTTTCTTACCTCATAATGAAGCCTGCGGGCTTTATTCATTGCTGGTAGGCTGGATTGTTTGCCACTGATATTTCTGAACACTTGAAATACCATAAAACACAGGAACAAGAAGTAGAGGCAGAGGCAGATTCCGGCAACAATAATAAATGCCATCTTAAGTGGTAAAGTTAAGGGAATCAGTAAAGGCAGAAATAGAAATAGGTAGTTCATCTGGCATCTTGTTTGCAGATTCCTATTCTGCTCTTAAATATAAGCACAGTAAGAAATATTGCATTTGTCCCACTTGATATTTGCTAAAATAAACTTGGAGGTTAGCCCGTAAGAAATATGCTGCTGTTCAGCTAGCTCATCATGTTATTAATGCTTCCAATCGTTTCTGCCCACCCAGTATATTCCAGCCGAGTGGGTATGCTCCAGGTCCCCTCTATGAAGCAATGTCTTTTAGGGATAGTGCCTGGGATTGATGCTTGTTATTTGCTAAAGGTCATTATTTTGCACTGTGTAGTTTGTTGTTTATTGAGTCATTTTACTCTAGTCGGTCTATCTGATTTTATGTTTTCAGCTGTTTCTATGTTTTTTCCCCTAGTTTTCTACACCCCTCAGAGTTCACTGGGGTTGGGCAGCCAATAAATTTAAATAAATACATAGGCTAAAACAAGGAGCCCTAACATCTGTAGGCATCCATTTGTGTCCCATACAAAAATCCTGGGCAAAAAGCAACTATCTTGAAACCTCAGAAAAAGCTTGTTAGAGGTTTGAGCTGCCATGGCCTTGTAACTTGACATCATTTCATCACCTTCACATTGAGCATTAATGGAAAAGAAACTCAGCAGAGGAAGAGATGCAGAATGGAGATCTCGGACTCTCCTTCACCAGGGTTGACAATGGAGGATTGTAAGAAGGGATCTGGCCAGTTGCTGACAAAAGAGTGGTAAGATTTGGGGAGGCACTGGTATTGGAAGGGAGAATGGCCAGCTAAGTCCTGATATGTGAGAGGATAGGTCAGACAGGAGGGCCTTCAGGGATGCCAGTATACTAACTGGAATACTTGTATCACTTTGAGAATAAAATCTGTATTTGCATGTACCAATATGTACCTGGCTTTGGATGGCATTCAGGGTAAGAGGTGGGGAGCTTGAGGATGGCCCTGGTTTAAAGTGAAAGAATAAGCCATGCTGGCTGGAGAAAATATTCTTCTAAGACTGCAGGTAGTTCCTGTGGTTGTTAAGCAGGACATTAAGCGAGACACCACAACTTATGGTTTTACTGCTGGCTTCTCCGTTGATTTGACCATTTGTAAAGCATGCACCTGGTGATCACGTAACCATGGGGACATGACACTTGTAAATGCCTGCTGGTTGCAAAGTGCCTGAATGTCAAACATGTCACAGTGGGGATGTTGAGACAGTTTTAAGTAGGACTTGTCGTAAAGTTACTTTTTCAGCACCGTCATAACTTCAAACAGTTGCTTTAACATGGCAGTTATTAAGCAAGGACTATCTATAGTGAGAGAGTACTAAGGGATGGCTCCTGCCACTGTATGAATTTAGGAAATTGATAATGTGATGGGTGTGGGAGATAGAAGAAAAGGCTGGTGTGTGCACCTTTATCAGATTGCTGACCTTCTGAGCAAGGAGGAGAATGTATTTAAGGGGATAAAAGGAGGTTGGGGGTTGAACCTGATATCCCATGTTATACTGATATTGATGGGGAAAGTGAGCTTATCAAGTAGTAAAGATCAGGGAGGGCACTGATAAACCATTCCATTGGAAGGGGAACTGGTAGTTTGGTACCAGTTTCTGCTTCTGCCCTGTGGTCTCATTCCTAAGCTGTATCTCTGGTTCATCTATGATAGGATCTTGTTCACTGATGACTTGAAAGTGGACGAAGAGGCAGACCTGGCAACTTACATTACCAAAACCTGGTTGCATAAGGGTGGCAATGTTACCCTCTTAGAATTCCATCCTTCTGGATTTTGTGACTTACAGCAACCTTGATGCCAAACCAGCAGGTGGAAGCACTGATCTATAGAATTGCCTATGACCATGACATCTGCGTGTGAGATATTGGTCTTTAAATGTTTATGTGATCATGGGAATCCTACCCAAGCACTGGAGTTTAGCCCTCATTATTTGGTGTTGGGTGATTTCAGCTTCCATATCCTAATGTCTGAATCTGGGAAGGCTTTGGACTTCATGAACAAAAAGTATACCTGACTATGGACAAGTATAAACCCAAGGTTAATCCTATGCCATAGTGGTAAGGGAGGAAAAGTAATGGCAGCCCTGGAATCAATGTTACACATACTTGCTCTAATGACATCCACAGAAAGTAAACTTTGAAAAAGAACATCCCCATGTATATGGATTACTTTAAATTCATGAAACCATTTCAAAGGATGCTTAAACTCTCCATGAAGTTTAAATGAAAAAAAAACACCTTATCAGCTTCTTAGCGTCACCTTCCCAAATTTCAGAGGCTTTGGGGCAGAATAAAGAAGATAACAAATGGTTCTGAATGAAGTAAAATGCAAAGGATACAGCCAACTCTGTGCCAATATCTGTAGCCCAGATACTATAGAATGGATTTTTTAATTGTACTCCTCTGGAAAGAAAGTCAGTAGATCAAATTATACATACAGCATGTGTAAAACAAAGCAAGTATTTGGGAAGTCTAGAGGAACAATGTCTAAAGCACCCTTGTGAGCTTTATGAAGGGGAGGACTGATGTTCATTTAACTGCTTTAAAAAGTGTATTTCACTACACAGAAGCAGAAATGCTCAATTGTCTATTTCCATGCTATTCACATTGCAGATAAAAATAACAGAATAGTTTTATTATTAGCTTGATTCAAATTCTTTTTTGTTTGTTTGTTTGTATGAAACAACCTGGGGAGGAACTATATACTACCAGAAACAATGAACCAGAAAAATATAATTAACTATAAGTCTCTACCCTTTTTCCTCTCTTCCCTAACTTGCAATAACAAAATGTGTGATGAGATATGATCCAATCCTGTGCTTCTCTGCTCTTATTCAAAGCCTATTGGTGTTACATCAGAAGAGAACGTTACTATGCTGTTTACATTTACTTATGATAAGGAAAAGATTTTTAGGCTGGGTACTACTCTCTTAAGTACTATCCAACAAGATTGAAAATATATTTTCTTTTTTACAAACATTTTCTTTGTATAAAAGAAAAATGTATATTTTATGACTGCAATGGGCAGGCTCCATTATGGTCGTATGTTGAGGACTACAGTGAGGGAAAAAAGTATTTGATCCCCTGCTGATTTTGTACATTTGCCCGCTGACAAAGAAATGATCAGTCTATAATTGTAATGGTAGGTTTAATTTAACAGTGAGAGACAGGATAACAACAACAAAAAATCCAGAAAAACGCATTTCAAAAAAGTTATAAATTGATTTGCATTTTAATGAGTGAAATAAGTATTTGACCCCCTCGCAAAACATGACTTAGTACTTGGTGGCAAAACCCTTGTTGGCAATCATAGAGGCCAGACGTTTCTGGTAGTTAGCCACCAGGTTTGCACACATCTCAGGAGGGATTTTGTCCCACTTCTCTTTGCAGATCCTCCCCAAGTCATTAAGGTTTTGAGGCTGACGTTTGGCAGCTCAAACCTTCAGCTCCCTCCACAGATTTTCTATGGGTTTAAGGTCTGGAGACTGGCTAGGCCATTCCAGGACCTTAATGTGCTTCTTGAGGCACTCCTTTGTTGCCTTGGCCGTGTGTTTTGGGTCATTGTCATGCTGGAATACCCATCCACGACCCATTTTCAATGCCCTGGCTGAGAGAAGGAGGTTCTCACCCAAGATTTGATGGTACATGGCCCCGTCCATCGTCCCTTTTAATGCAGTGAAGTTGTCCTGTCTCCTTAGCAGAAAAATACTCCCAAAGCATGTTTCTACCTCCATGTTTGACAGTGGGGATGGTGTTCTTGGGTTCATAGGCAGCATTCCTCCTCCTCCAAACATGGCAAGTTGAGTTGATGCCAAACAGCTTGATTTTGGTCTCAGCTGACCACAAAACCTGCACCCAGTTCTCCTCTGAATTATTCAGATGTTCATTGGCAAACTTCAGACGGGCTTGTATATGTGCTTTCTTGAGCAGGGGGACCTTGAGGCCATTGCAGGATTTCAGTCCTTCGCGGCGTAGTGTGTTACCAATTATTTTCTTGGTGACTATGGTCCCAGCTGCCTTGAGATCATTGACAAGATCCTCCCATGTAGTTCTGGGCTGATTCCTCATCGTTCTCATGACCATTGAAACTCCACGAGGCGAGATCTTGCATGGAGCCCCAGACCGAGGGAGATTGACAGTTACAGTATGTTGTGTTTCTTCCATTTGCGAATAATTGCACCAACTGTTGTCACTTTCTCACCAAGCTGCTTGGCGATCGTCTTGTAGCCCATTCCAGCCTTTTGTAGGTCTACAATCCTGTCTCTGACATCCTTGGACAGCTCTTGGGTCTTGGCCATGATGGAGAGTTTGGAATCTGATTGACTGATTGCTTATGTGGACAGGTATCTTTTATATAGGTAACAAGCTGAGATTAGGAGCACTCCCTTTAAGATAGTGCTCCTAATCTCAGCTCATTACCTGTATAAAAGACACCTGGGAGCCAGAAATCTTGCTGATTGATAGGGGATCAAATACTTATTTCACTCATTAAAATGCAAATCAATTTATAACTTTTTTGAAATGTGCTTTTCTGGAATTTTTTGTTGTTATCCTGTCTCTCACTGTTAAAATAAACCTACCATTAAAATTATAGACTAATCATTTTTTTGTCAGTGGGCAAATGTACAAAATCAGCAAGGGATCAAATAATTTTCCCCCTCACTGTATCTGTGCAAGTTTTTTTTTTTTAAAAAATTAACAATATCCACAGTGACAAAAGCTATGAAAAAGAAGGAATTCTAATTACCTCTCGCACATGTCAAAGGCAAATAAACAGAAAGCGCCTACAGCTATTGGCCCAACTTGTTTCCAATAGGCTGCGAAACGATTTCGTTCATTCTGATCCTAAAACAGATTAAATAAGAAGAAAAGACAATAAAATTATTAGACGAGACAAAAATAAAATATATTGATTTTGCAGGTACAATTAGAATGGTAGCTATGGAGAAGAATTTGTAGTCTTAAATCATACTTTATATAAGAACAACAGTCAAGACATTGATACATCTTATCATAAAATGTAAACTGTCATGCTTTAGTAATGCTAAATAAGACTGTGGAGTAGCTCCCCACCCCCAACAACCCTGTACATGTTGAATCCCAGAAGGAAGTGCAATGATGGAGCTTTTCTGTCAGCTTTAGCCAATTACAGCTCATGTTGATTCAAACAGTATAAAAATTATAGGATCTTGAATCTCATTTTCCAGCACTCTTTTATATAAAATCTTACCACTCATAAATCATTAATTTGGCATACATTTTGGTAATAAAGCCCTTCTTATGTTCACAACTTTCGGTTGTAATAGACTACAGTTCTCATAATCTCCAACCAGCTCAATTTATGGCTTATTTTCTGAGAGTGATGAGAATTGCTAGAAAGTGGGGAATTGCTTTGCAGAATGAAAACAAACCCTAAAATATGTAACAATGGACAATGAAGGGAAAATCCTGGAACAGTATATTCACGAACTCATATGAGAGCACCTACCATCATATGCTCTCCACAGAAAATGATCCAAAAAGACAAGAGCATAGCATAGAAGACCCCTTGACGAATATCTCCAAAAAGCAGCATCCAAGTCCAGTCAAAACCAATAGAAAACCACTCTACTGGAATGTTTATGAAAGTCATAGAGATTCCAAGAGCAAAGATTATCCTGAAAAAAATAGTAATACTTTCAAAAACTCTTCCATTTTCCTCAGTTGCTCCAATAAGCTTTATGTAATATTCAGGTAAATGCCTCCTAAAATGATCCCTGTCTCTACCTACTTATCATGCCACAAAGGCCGATACAGACCTTGCACTGATGGAAGCTGCACACCACCACCATATATAGAGGTACCAGGGATGGGACAGATGCACCCAATATTCTTCTTGACTCTGTATGTTTGTCTGTCTACCTATCTAGGACAATTCTAGCAATGGTATCAAGTTAACTCAGTTTTTAAAACATTTCTCTGAATTCACATGAAAAGTTCACTTTAAGTTTAGTTACAAAAGTCTACCTGAGAAAGAAATCAGTGCCTCAATGCATCTTTCCACAGTTGGTAAATATGTTATCAGCTATGGTTATGGCAAATAGATGAATCTATAACCTTTTGAATGCTCTAAAACAGATTTCTTCAACTTGTTACTTTTCAAATACAGTATGTTGGGAAAACAAGGATCAGTTACCAGGTTGGGAGAAAGTTGTTTTAGCTGTTCTACAAGATGCAGATGCAATAATGTATCATTAAATTTAGGAAGTGAATACAGGGAGAATATGCTTCAGTACAGGGGTCTTTCAGATGCCTTAAGATTACTAGCACCAGAATTTTTTAACATTAGAATTTAAGACAGTTACGATATCTAGAGAACACTAGACTATCCCTATCTACTTTATTATGTCAGTAGTTATGCTGTAGATAATAATAATAATAATAATAATAATAATAATAATAATAATAATAATAATAATAATAATAATAATAATAATAAAGTTGGAAGGGACCTTGGAGGTCATCGAGTTCAACCCCCTGCTCAGGCAGGAAACCCTACACCATTTCGGACAAATGGCTGTCCAGTCTCTTCTTAAAAACTTCCAGTGTTGGAGCATTCACCGCTTCTGGAGGCAGGTTGTTCCACTGGTTAATTATTCTAACTGTCAGGAAGTTTCTCCTCAGATCAGACATGTTAAACTCGCGACGTCACGTGACGTATCGGAACTTTCCCCCCATTGCCGGCAATGGGGTGGGCGCGGTTTCCTCGTGACACGTCCGGCCCATGGGCCGGCAGTCTGACACCCCTGCTGTAGATTAAGCAATCTTGACTAACAGAGCTGTAAAATAAACTGCTGGCCTGGGCTCCTCAAGGGGGAGCAATGACTGCTATGCCAATAACAACCACACACGATTTGGTTTCCTCTTTCAAGAAACAGACAGAACTTTCATGATCATTACTTACTTTTCCAGGAGCACAGGTTGCCGTGTCATCTGCATGATCCGTCTCCAATACCAAATCATGATGATCAAAATACTGGGGGTAAGGAATGTTTTCATGGCAAACCAGACTTTTGTGAAGCCGCCGTTTTGATGGATACCCTGAAAGCAAACTTAGGTTTCAGTGCTGCTTTTCTTCACATTGCTAACACAAATACTAGTCTTGCAATGCTTCATTTGTTTCAACCACCATAGCCTTTCCATTTATCCTAAAGATCTTTTAAAAAAACAGGTCAAAAGAACAAAGCCAAATAATATAAACACACTGTTTTAAAATATGCACTATACAACCACCGTAGCAGAGATGAGTTGTACTTGGGGAAGTTGCCTACCCCTGACTTATAACAAATAAATTTCAGTCCAATTCTTTTAGGACTGACGTTATTTGGTTTCAGAAGAGTGTTAGTATTCTCCACTAGCTTCTGAATTGTCTTCAAAGAAAGATCCTCATAAATTGCTATCTGGATTTAAGTGAGACTGAACCACTCCTTGTAATTTTGTGTAAAGAAAATAAAATAAAAATGCAATCTAAGAATGCCCCTTTTATCATGTCCCATATTCTCCTAGTTTAGCTTCTTGGAAGATGAAGAAAGCAGTATTGCTCTTGCTCAGTGTGCAAAATGTAATTCAAAGTCAGGTGACAGATAGGTGCTGATAGTCTAGCATAATGGCTGCTTGCTCCTGGAGGTATCAAGGAAGCGACTAGCAGCAGAGCTAGTGAAAAATTTGTTAATTTCATGGGTGCAAAGAAGCATAATGGCTGAAGAGGCATCAAAGGGGGGAAATCTGCAGGGAACCTGGAAACTGTATAGGGACAACATTCTTTTTCTTTTCCCCCACCCCAAAGGTTATGCACTTAATTTTATGCACTCTTGTAACAAGTAGTAAATAGTAATTATAAGAGTTGGGAGACAATATTTATTTTTGTTTGATTTATAATTAGGACAGTGTTTCAGCTGCATAAGATCCTGTAATCAGTATGAAACATCCCAAATAATTACAAGCCAATTCTGTTCTGATTCTGCTTCCCCAGCTACCAAACCTACTAGTTAAATTAGTTAAGAAGATTTTAAAACACAGTGGAAATTGGATTTCCAAATGCTTCTTTTGAATGGCAAGGAGCATCATATGCTCATTTCCATGCTAACATTGAAACAAATTCTATGTTCATACCTTTAATCTGATTTCTAATGGAATCTAACCACAAAGAATTTAGAATAAAATAGTAAGCACAATTAACTCCATATTCAGAATTTTAGAATATCTCAACAAATATATGAAATAGCTACAGATGTTTGTATTCTGTTAGCCTTGTTGCTTATGTGTATGCTTACAGGGAGAAGGAAATTAGTATAAAAAAATATTAATGCACACTTACCACTAAACGGATATCCTTTATTTCACCAATTCCTACATTAATGCCTGCCTTTTCATTAACAGGAAGACGAATGTTGAGAAGATAGTATTTGTGAGCTACAGTTCCAATCTCCATGAATGGGAGAAAGTCACAATCATAAAACTTCCCTTCATGCTCTACAGTCTATTGAAAAACCAGACGAGAAAACAGAACTATAAAAATTGAACATATCCACTCATAAAACTGTTGTACCTTTATGATGTATGAGCATATACACTGTATTTTGGAAACTATAGCTGCTTTCTTGGGATAGGTTCATATTTCACCAAACTAAGGACAAATAAACTACAGTGTAGATCAGTGATGGCGAACCTTTTGGAGACCAAGTGCCCAAACTGCAACCCAAAACCCACTTATTTATCGCTGGGTGCCAGGTGGGCGTGGCCCACTGGGTAGGCGTGGCTGTGGTGGTCATGGCAGATTGGGTAGGTGTGGCCAAGGTGGGTGTGATCACTTCAATGTTGCTCGTGGGGAGGGATGCCTGTGGGGGCCGGGCAGGGTTGGGAGAGATCCAGGGGGTCTCTGGCAGGTGGGGCGGTGGGCAGGAGGCTCGTCCTGCGGGGCAAGGCAAGGCGAGGCAGGGCGGGGGTGCCATTGTCACAGGGCAAGGTGAGGCAGGGGCCGGGGCGGCTGCTGCCTGACATCATCGGCCCCTGCACACAGAGGCCAGCGAGAGCATGAGTGCTGGGATGCATCCGGCCACATGGGACCTCGGCGAGTTAGCGGGTGGCTGGTTGAAGAGGGACGGTTGCCATCTCCGGGGCATGGTGCGCGTGCCCACAGAGAGGGCTCTGGGTGCCGCCTCTGGCACGCGTGCCATAGGTTCGCCACCACTGGTGTAGATTATCTTCATGTGTCTTTCAGTTTAATGGACAAATTCACTTAAAAATGCCTACATTTTCTGAAATGGCAAACATTTTCTCCTCTAACCCTAACTTCAACTTACAGTTATATGTTCGCCCAGCAAAATTGGCTGTCAGAGCAGCTAAAGACTATAAGTAAGTATAATTAAACATAGCAAAAATTAAAATAAAAAGAACATTGAAACTTATATCTTACTAAAGCCAAACTATAACAACATTTGTTCAGCCAAACCTGGAAGTATGAAATAATTCATAGTGTTAATGCTTTCCATTAGCTATGCTATACTGTAGTCCACATACAGAAATACTTTTATAGGCGACAGAGGGGGGAACTTATGAACATCTGCAGTGTGGCAAACGATTCTTGGTTGTGATTATGAAAAACACTTGATGGGAGTAAAAGTTCTATTAGTTTTCCAATGCTGGGTTATCAATAAAATCATTACTAATACAGACTTACTAGTCCTAATGGGTTAATAGTAAAGTACAAAGTTTCAGAAACAAACCTTACAATTTATTTATATTTCTGTATAAATTTATATTTATATTTCTTTATAATTTATAGTTCTTAAACTTCTCAAGACATTTTAATTAACATTGGAAATCTTAGGACAGTATCCAGCTATGCTGTATCCTTGGCAGAATTAATTCAATGCATTTGAAAGCAAACAGTACAAAGGATTTTGCATTTTACTAGGACAAGTGTATTAAAGCAGAACAGAACCACAAAGAACCTACTTTTGGAGCACCAAAACTACAGTTGAGCTTTCGGGTCTCTACTGCATGTGCCATTTCTGTCCACTCACTGACTGTATCATCACGATATCCTAAGTGCACATCAAGACTAACTTTTGCATTTTCTTCTGCAAAAACAACAGGATACAACATGTTAAATGTGTCAAATAATATTTTCGTGGCAAAATGAGAACAATTACTTTTGGCTGCCCCAAATACTGATTGACTGGTAACTCTAGTCATTCCTTGCCCCTCGGGCCATGACAAAGAGCAGTGTGACAATTCCTTTTGTGCATTGTATTATAGTTTACATCTTCCTTGGTGTAGCTAAAATCCCATCCCACTCCTTCCACTTACTTTTCAGATTTATTTTCCACAGGTGGTACATCCTGATGGACACCTGTACTTTGTTTAAAATTACAGTGTGTCACTGACAATGTATATAAAACCAACACTGCTTGGATTTAGGATAATAAAATACATTTTCAAGCAAGACCAATATTACTCCATACCATCAATAATGATCTACATACAATTGTTTTTTAAATGTATATCCTGCTACAGTCTAATCACACTCTCAGCAGCTTGCCATAAAGGTTTGACACAACATTTATAATAGAAAAATCACAATAAATAAAAGAACCCATGGCTACAATTAGATGATTCCACACTACAAGTGCCCTTTGGAAGACTCCTATCTTTAACTTCTTCCAGAACGTGTATCATGTCAGAGTCTATTGAACCTCCAAGAGGAGGAGGATTCTAGAGGCCTGGTTTCCAGGCTTCAACCTGCCCGATCTTCAGAAAATCAGGAATTACAAGCTGCTTCTTCTAATGCGATTGACTCTTATAGGGCTGACTCCAGTGGAGAGATGCGGTCCTGAGGGTGACTTGGAGTAAAGCTATAAAGAGCTTTACAGGTTAAAGACAGAAACATAGAAAATTGAATGCATAAAATGCCTTTGAATTTTTGTTTTGTTTGTTCTTTTATTATTTTATATTTTATTTAATTTTTATTTTTTTAATTTTTGTCAATGACAGACATTTGTTTATCCTGTGTTTAAACAGCACTTTAATTACAGGGAGAAAAAAGTATTAGGCAGCCAATGTAGGGCCTGCAATTCAGATATAATACGATCCCACTGAGAAAACTGCTGCTGAGCACCTAGATCACGGCTATCTTCCAGGTGGTCTTTAAACACAGCTCCACATTCAGCACATTGCAGTAAGCTAAGTAGGTGGTAATGGTGGCATGGGATTTAGTTAATAATTTTATATCATGATTTTGGATAGAGCTGGAGATACTGTCAGTCTCCCAGTGCCTGGAAGCTATGAGGATCTGGGTGGGACACAATAGGCTTCAACTGAATCCCAGCAAGGCAGAACATTAATTTGTACATCAGGGCTCTCCTATGGTCCCAGTAATTTCTCTAAATGGAGTTTCATTACTCCCAACAGAAAAGGATAGTGGAGGAATTAGAGGTGGACACCAAGGTGCCATTTGCAGGCTTATCTGGGATGTGAATACCTTGCTACAATATTCTTATCATTACCTGCTTAGACTACTGCAATGTCTAATTCCTGAGAGATTATAGGTAAAACAACAAAATTTTCAACAGTGTCCAGTTATTAAAGACACAAGTAGGAGCTGTGGTGGTGCTGTGGTTAGAATGCAATATTACAGACTAATTCAGCTCATTGCCAGGAGGTCGATCCTCACTGGCTCAAGGTTGACTCAGTCTTTCATCCTTCCGAGGTCAGTAAAATGAGGACCCAGATTGTTGGGGGCAATATACTGACTCTGTAAACTGATTAGAAAATTCTGTGAAGCATTATGAAGTGGTATATAAGTTTAAATGCTACTGCTATTGCTAAGTAGAATCAAGATTCATATCAAGTGGCTTTATTGACAAAATGTTGTACTACCATGTTTCCCAGAAAGTAAGAACTATCCTGAAAATAAGCCCTAGTTTTGGGGCGAGGCACACATCTAAAAATCAAGCTAGGGCGGACGTGGAGCTGCCCCACGCACCCCACACCCACTTACCTAGAGCCAGGCCTCTCCTCGCCGGCCCACTTCTTCTGCGGCGTCCCCAAGCTTGCATTTCACAATCAGAGATCTTTCCAGAAGGCCACTGCACCCGAGAACCGAGCTATGGATTCAATCTATAGCTCAGTTCTGCAAGGACTCTGCAGCGGAGAACCGAGCTATGAATTGAATCCATAGCTCGGTTCTTGGCTGCAGTGGCCTTCTGGAAAGGCCTTTGAGTGCAAAATGCAGGCCGGAGCTCCATTCTCAGCTGCAGAATGAAGCTGCTTCTTTGGCTGCAGAAGAAGTGGGATGGCTGGGCAGAATGTCGGTGCCAGAAGTGAATGGAAGAGACACACATCCCGAAAATAAGACCTGGTGCTTCTATTGGAGGCAAAAAAAAAAAAAAGACTGGGTCTTATTTTCGGGGAAACATGGTAACTGCTCACAGCAACCAGGTGGTAATGCTACAGGATGGTTCTTCCCAAAAAAGGAATTAGTCACCCCAAAATAGTCTGCTGGGCAATTATTGTCAACATAGCAAGGGAAGAGAATACTCCACCTTTTTTTACTGACAGCAGCAGTGCTTGAGCAAATTGTTCTGTAGATGATGGGGTGCTCAAGAATCTGATGCCATCTCCATGATCAAAGGCAAGGGTTAATGCCTCTCTAAATAAAGAATAAATTAATGTGAGCCCTTTAAGATAGGCTTGGTCAGGAATCGGACACCACAAAAACTACTGGAACTCTATTGTTGAAGGGTGTAGTAACAGAGTTTGAAAACCGGGTGATTTTTTTTTCTCCCCCTCTAATATCAGAGAGTTTGATATAAGAGCGAGTTTCATTTTCATTCCCTCCTCTCTTCCAGGGCTAAGCTTTATGGTGGATGAATGTCTTCAAGGTTATCTCTGTATTCCTCTGTACTTACTTACTGAGAATCTCAGCTCCGCCTAGGTGCTTTTATGCACTAAACACAGCATAAAATAACAGTGTCATATCATTCACAATGTTTACTTCCAGTCTGTATTTGAGTAAGAACTTCTCTGAAGCTCTTCTTTTCTACACATCTGTTACCGTTTCACAGTTATAATTTTATTGGGATTACATGGAGAGACGTTCATTGAGAATGCTGGGAATGGGTGTGGAAGGGCTTTGTGGTTCAGGCCAGCTATTTATAAAGTACTTGAACGTGTTTCTTTTTTCTATGGGTGCACCACCCTTTTCCAGTTACTTTTCTATTTTGCAATAAGCACAAACTGCATATTTCAGATTTAAATGTAAGTTTTTACATTGAAGTCCATCCATTTTGTTTTATTGTGCACACTTTTAGTAGTGGGTAAAAATGTGTGAACCCTTTTGAATTTTCAATATAAATACAAGGAAAACTTACCAATCAGTGCAGAACAAACAGATCTGGATGGTATCTGAAACATCACCTGATCATTCCCCTGCCCAGAAAATCTAACCTTCTTTCTGGGAAGTAGCCATCCAGACACATCTTAAACCTGAGTTAAGAAGCTATCTCTTCTGTTAGATGTGAAAATATTTGTATGGTCAGGAATCCCTTCCTATATATTTGGTCCTAAATGATTTTGTTGATAATTTGAACATCCTGGTATCTTATCCTCTGATGTTACAAAATAAGTAATAGTGTCTAGAACACATATGTATGTACAGTGTATATATTTATATGTATCCATCAATATTCTTTTTTTAAACTGGATGCCAGAACAGGTTAGTCTTACAACTGAGGTCTGGTCCAAACAGAATAGATAGGTAACTAAGACTTATCATTAGTTGGATACTCTGCTTTGGTAGAGAAGGCTACATGTCTTTCATAATTTGATTATAATTTTCCAGTTCCCATCCCTTTGCTTCTTTCTTTAAATAGTAAATGAATGTGCAAGCCCTGTAGTGTGATTTTGTTGTTTTTGTTCTTAGCATCAACAATATTTGAGAGAATGTAATAGAAATCTGGGATGCTAGATTAAATAAGCAACAGAAAGTAACTGCAATTGCAGACATGTAATCAGTACAGTCAACTCTTATAAAGCAATTGCCATGTTGCTATAAAGTAAAATAGCAAAGTGCCCTCTGAATTTAATCTAAATCAGGGATCTTCAAACGTGGCCCTTTTATGACTTGTGGACTTCAACTCCCAGAATTCCTCAGCAAGGCATGCTGGCTGAGGAATTCTGGGAGTTGAAGTCCACAAGTCATAAAAGGGCCAAATTTGAAGGCCCTTGATCTAAATTATTGAAGCAAGTAAAATAGGAACTACTGAAAATATAATTACAGAAACAATGAATAAAAGAACGCTAAAGTCTTTATTCCTTGAAAAGATAACTTTCCAAACATTTTACAATCTTGTTTTGGAATTATTCTTTTTTAGCCATGCCCAAATCAGAGACTTTTTTTGTACAAAATTGGGATTCTCCCTTTAGTTTCTCCAGCACTTCTCCCTTTAGTTCTGCTTCATGGTCCCACTAGTCAAATGTCAGGTTCCTGCATACAAGTATTTCCTTTCAGAATCCCATCCACTGCCTGGATGACTAAGCTCTTTCAGCAGCTGTGTTATTGCTGGAAGAGAGTCAATATTTTTCACACAGACTATTTTGTTTCTTGGGACTTGTGCAAAATGTGACTTGGTGCTGCATCAGAACAAAAACTGAAATCAATTTGGCAATCTCAAAATAAGAAAATAAAAGAAGCCCCAAATGGTCAACAGTTACCACTATTTAAAATTAGATGTTAGTCGCTTCTATAAGTGGTTTCTCCATTTTTTTTTTTAAAGTATTGTATTGACAAAAAAACTGCAAAGAGATAATAAAGTATGACAAGGAATATAATTTTTCCCTATGCAGAAATTCCACCTGTATTTTCTTCAAACAATGAAAGATTGAATCCAAATATTTTAAATAATAGTAAGAATTATTCTGTTCTTGTACACAAATAATTCCATTACCTACTGTTCTATTTTTTACTACTGAAAGACTGACTTGCCTTCAGCCTCAAGTCTTGGTTGCAACCATCTTCTTCCATCTTCTGCTTGGTCATCAAGATGGTGACCACTAGATGGGGGCCTATCAGAAGTAGCATCATTTTTCCTCATCAAGTTTAGCCTAGCATATGTTATGATCTTTTTGTGATTTCCTGTATCTGCATTGTCTGATGTTCTCTATTACCTGATCCTTCTATTAAATGGTGAAAACTATTTTGCCTCTTGTTCTATAATCTTTCTGGTAATTTGCCTTGGAAATCTTCTGTTGCTAAATGAGTGTTTTAAAAATGTGATATGCATGGGTATAGATATATATGTGATTTTATCATCCCAAATAAATCATTCCATAATCACTGTCAGGTTTTTCTTGACTGATACTAAAATTGGAGATAATGCGGCCAGTGATAAGTTATTATTAGAATCAGGAAAACTGTTATATGGAATGGAACCAGGTTATTTGAAGGACTGTCTTTTCCCAATTATATCTATCTCACCCATCAGAGCGGGGAGGCAGAGAATGTTATGGATGCCACTAGATCCATCTAGTGCAGGGCTTTTCAACCCGTGGTACGCGTACCGCCAGTGGTACGCGAGCACCTGGCTGGTGCTACGCGTAGGACAGGTTGAAAAAAATTGTAAAAAAAAAGTTTAAAAAATGTAAAAAAAAAGTGTAAAAGTGGATGAGGTGAAGCGGCAGCAGCGCCGCACAGGTTTGTGGCAAAGTCAGCTGGAACTGCATGTTGCCTGGGTCCTACTGAGAGCCCAGGATCAAAGCGTGCAGCTCCAGCTGATTGGTGGCGGCCTTGGGGGTAGCAGGCAGCCTCACGCAGTCTTCAGTGGAGATACCGCTGGAGCTGCGCGACGCATTGCCTGCCCCCCTGCCCCCGCCCAGATGCCCTCACCTTCCCCAAGCGTTTTTTTTTTACTCACCTGCTTTCAGCAGCATTCCCTTTCTCCTGTCCTTCTCGGCCTTCACCATGTGTTTGTGAGACAAAAAAAAAGTTCCATGAGACTTTCTAACTTCTCGCGAGAAGTTAGAAAGTCTCATGGAACTTTTTTTCTTTTTTACCCACAAACACGTGGCGAAGGCAGAGAAGCAAACGAAGGCAGAGAAGCAAACGGAGAAAGGGAGTGCAGCTGAAAGCAGGTGAGTAAAAAAATGCTTGGGGAAGGCAAGGGCATCTGGGCGGGGGCGCCAACCTTACCCTGCATGGTGGCGGGAGGGTTAACGGCGGGCGTGGGGGGCCCAGGAGGAGCTGCGCAAAGCAGGCAGAGGGAGGCCGGGCAGATTGTGGGCGCCGGCAAGCGAGCAAGCTGGGCAGGGGCGCGGAATCGGCGTTCCTGAGCACACGCCGATTCGCGCCCCTGCCCATCTGGCTCACTGGCCGGAGCAAAGGGGAAGCTTCTGAGCGCCCTGCCGGGCGGCTTCTGAGCAACCCACCAGGCGGCTTCTGAGCGTCCCACGCAGGCGGTTTCTGAGTGCCGAGCTCGGGCGGCTTCTGAGCACTGAGCACGGGCGGCTTCTGAGCGCCAGGCGCGGGTGGCTTCTGAGCGTCATAAGTATGAATCAATTGCCAAGCATCCGAATGTAAATCACATGATCCTGGGGATGCTGCAATAGTCATAAGTGTGAAAAATGGTCATAAGTCACTTTTTTCAGTGCCGTTGTAACTTCGAACATTCACTAAGCAAATTGTTGTAAGTCGAGGACTACCTGTACTTTATCATTTTTTCCCTTTTTTTTTTTGGTCAAGTTTTTGACACCTTGCTGGGCGACTGGTGGTACTCGGATATTGCCTTATCCTAAAAGTGGTACAATGGGTGAAAAGGTTGAAAAGCCCTGATCTAGTGGGACCAAGAAGGGCCTTCTCCATGGTGGCTCACTCCTGTGGAACATTATCTCTGTGGAAATAAGATGGGCTCTCACTCTGACACTCTTTTGAAAGATCCAGAAGACATGGTTCTGATAATGGGCCTGGAGACACCAGGTAATATGAAGCCCATTAATTGGTTGGTTTGATCATTGTCACCAGAGGGTTGGGGATTTATTGTTTTTGTACTGGATTTTTTTTTTTGTAAGTTGCTTGGAGTCAGAGAGTGAGTTGGGGGAAGGAAGGAAGGAAGGAAGGAAGGAAGGAAGGAAGGAAGGAAGGAAGGAAAGAATTCCAGTGATTGCCAAATATAAACCACAATGTTTATTTATAATAAAATCAAGGTTCAATTCTAGTGCCTGTTTCTCCTGCCCATGAGGTATAGCTTGCCACTTTGGGGCAGTAGGAACAATTTCTATTTATGTCTTATTGCAGTACTGTAACAAACTACCTGGGTCTTAAGCAATTTGCTTCTGACCTTGCCAGAACAAGCTCTCACAATGACCTGGCTTCATTTCAAGAAGGTGCTCATTCTTCTGCTTAATACTTAAAAAGGAGCAAAAAAAATTCTGCTGAACAATCTTTCTTTGTGTCAATCTAATGCTTGCACAAAGATAATTGATTCATTTAAATATTACACTAATTTTATTCATAGTAGTAGTTAAGTGAAATACAATATTTAGCCAGAAGAAAGATCTAATTTCCATAAGCCTGCATAATAAATAATATCCAGGGGAAAGAAAAACACAGCACTCTTCAAGGTCACAAACAGCTTGTAGGATGTATTTTAGAATTTGTATTATCTGGAACATACACAGGCACACACTGATGTTTTTGAAGAAATCTTACCAAGATTGGGATTTTAGGTCACGTTCAAAAAATGTCTGCTCATTAAATGACGATTTTATAAGGACTCAACATGATTACTCACATCATTGCTGAATTTCAGCACTATGCAAAATAAACAAAACCCAGGAATTAAATTTAGGTAGATTGGTGACTTTAGTTTCCCATCATGTTCATTTTGTGACTCAAATCAGCCCAGGGCTACTGGCCAAAGGAAGCAAGTAGACTGAGTCACATAAGTGAGTCAGTGAACCCATTTTTATTCCATTGTATCCCCCAGGAATGTTATATGTTCCTATACACACCCTTTCCAAATCTTAATGTCAAATGCCAAAATAACTCTGCCCACCAGGAAACAATTGGAAGCAAAAAAATTATGGCAGATATTTTAGGACTAGGTTTCTGATTGCATGCCTAAGAATAGAAAAAAATATGAGAGAATGTACTGAAAGCCAAGTTAGTAAATGATTGGGGAGAAAAAGCAGATATAGGAATGCAAAGAATGTTGTACAGCCTTATAGATAACAAAATCTGTATGAATCCTATGGCTCCTCTTGAATCTTACTAAAATTAGAAGACTACTGAATTATGTAAAAAAAAAAAAGTGAACTCACATATTCCTAATATAACAATCCCAGGTCAAAAATTTCAATCCTATCAAGACAAAAACATTGTATTTAATATTTATTTCCCAAAAGCATGGCAGTAGATGGTACGCCTAAAAAAAAAAAGCTCATTTAACTTTGGTTATCATAGTCAAATGGTCAAAATTAGCCTATATACATGACTAGGGTATTTACATAAATATGCATAATTTCCTTTTATATTTTTTTTTAAACGAATCCCAGGCCAATTCACAGCATGGTAACAAAAGTACAACAGAAATATAAAACTAACAATTGGAACCATTTAAAATCTATGACAAATCCAAATAAAATTCTGCTTTGGAAGTCTGTCAACTTTCAACTTGAGTCATAAATTAACATATTTAAGTTAGAATTATAAAGAATTTACAGATACAAAATACAAAGTGCTGTAATAGTCTACATCTCTTGACCAATTTTGTTTCTATTGTGCATAGCATTTCTTCACTTGCTGGCAACTGTGATCATCATTCCCATGTGCTTTCACATTACTTTGATCCTTCCCAGCTTGCCTCCCTGGCTGTACCTGTACTGTTGCTCTCTTTCCTGGCCACAAGTCAGCCACCTGAGACCAATAATTCCTTCAGGCTTTGACCACTTGCTTGCTCTTAGTGTGCTCTCCTCTTCCTTCTTCACCTTCCACTGTCCATTTGTCCATGTGCTTGCCTTCTTGGCCAGTTCTCTGCTGCTCTTTCTTTTATCCCCACCCCCACTTTCCCATGGAAAGTACCTCCGTGCTTTCCCACACAATGTGCTACATCGCAACACAAGTCAAGAGAAAAGAAGGTAATGTGAATACTCGGTGAAGAGGACTAAATCTGGGTCCTACATGGTTGACCTAGCCATATGGCAAACCCATGCTTAAGGTTCTTTGACTAAAATGTAAATGGAACTGAAGAAAACCATGATGGAATAACCTGAGCTCATAACTGAGCGCCCCAGTCAATTGTCCCACATAATGTTCCTAGCAGCAATGCTGCTCTTCTTGAGGCTACTCCTATATTTCTCTCCTGATCTTTGGTTGGGCAGAAGGTTTGAAGTGCAAGGGCAACCACCCCACTCCTTTTGCCCCAAATAAAGCAGTCTGTGGGATCAACTACAACATGCAGGACCCCATTCTCCTTTGGAAGCTCTTGTAATGAATGAAGCAAATACTTAAAATGGCCCATTAAGCCCTTTAATTGGACCTGATAAAACGCAGAAGACTTTCTAGTCTTTTAGAATTGCTATTGCTTTACAAAAAAAAATTTCCCCCCTCTCCCAGAGCTGAACCTGAATGAGACGGGAGTGTGACAAAAGAGGGAAACATCTTATGGAGTATATACATTCAGTGGCTGTAGAAGAAATGGCAGAACCTGGGGGCAGAGTGAAAAGGAAAATCAGCCTAGAATCCCTACATAGCCACAAACAAGGTCCAACCCTCCTTGAGTGCCATTGACCCTTATCTAACTCTAACCAGGTACTGATTGTTAGTTTAGAAGATTCCTGTGCATAGACTTTTAGTAATGTATCCGTTTAATTGAACCTTCACATGTGGACCTTTTGTGCCTGACAGTTGCGTAGCATTAATACCTGTAAGGGATACTTGCACTATTATCTTCATTCATCTACGAAGCTCACTCACTTGATATGACTTTGGGGAGAAAAATATTGCTTGCAATTTCACAGAGGTTTTTTTTTTTTATATAATTACAATTCTAAAGTCCAACTCTGGTTAGAACTTGCATGGGGAATCACAAAGGAATTCTATGGTTGTAGGTTAAACTGGGTAGTTGAATGAAACTTCCTGGAGAAACACAATGGCAAAACATTACCATACTGATGCCAAGAATACTAAAGCATTAGGAATTAAGATTTACTCTACCAAAGCTCTATACAATAGTAGTATTTGTCAGCAGATGAACAGAACTGAAGCAGGAGGAAAGGTAGGTACATGTATATTATGAAGTGCTCTAGAACTCGATCCCTTCATTCTATTTAGTATTTTTATGAAACTGCTGGGGGAGGGGGCAGGGTGGAGTGTGTACCGTGCCAATTAAAGATGTGGTATCATCAATATGCTGATGAAACCTAGTTCTGTATTTCCAGTCCAGGCCATGTGGTAGAACTCCTGTCCTGAAAGCTGTCAAGATCTAGATGTGGAGAAACAAGGTCAAATGAAGCAAGATTCAGAAGCCTTCTGATTCTGGAATGATATGATCTTTGGATTTTAAATGGGTTGTATTCTCTCACCAAGAATAGACGCACAATTTGGATATCCTCCTTGATTCACAGCTCTTGGTGAAAAAGCAGATGGAGGTCATAGCCAAGAGGGACTGATGTAATTTCTTAGTTCTTATTGCATTTTATATTATTTACATTGGTTATGTCAGTTGTCTCTTGTGTACCATTTACGTGTCCTTCAAGACTGAAGCAGCATATAAATTTCATAAAGAAATACAATAGACCCTGAAGCTAGTGTTCCTGTCACAACTTGGTATCCTCTTAAATCTTCCAAATGACATATGTCCTTACAGAGCTCCTATGATGGGGAAGCTTGACCTAAGAGAATATCTCCATGGGAGTTTTGCAAGCACAACCAGCAGCATGGATTTTTTTCAGTTGGGCTACTTGAGATTGCAGGATCCAAGTTTTACATTAAGTCCAAATCCCCTTTCTACTATAGCTCTATAGATGTGCTGGTGAATGCCTGTAAAGGACTACAGTACATCTTCCAGAATAGAAATTACATAATATCCAAACATTTCCTGACCAATGCTGAGTACAGATAGTCCTCGACTTACAACATTTTATTGAGTGACCATTCAACGTTACAATGGCACTGAAAAAAAAGTGACTTGTGACCATTTTTCACACTTACAACCTTTGCAGCATCCCCTTGGTCACCTGATCAAAATTCAGATGCTTGGCAACTGACTCGTATTTATGACGGTTGCAGTGTCCCGGGGTCATGTGATCACCTTTTGTGACCTTCTGACAAGCAAAGTCAATGGGGAAGCCGGATCCACTTAACAATGTTACTGACTTAACATCTGCAATGATTCACTTAACAAGCGTGGCTAGAAAGATCATAAAATGGGGCAAAACTCCCTTAACAAATGCCTCACTTAGCAACATAAATTTTGGGCACAACTGTGGTCGGAAGTCGAGGACTACCTGTACAGACAATGTTAAAGTTCTGTAGTTAAGATAAAAGGCTAAAGCTAATCACTGCCAACCTATTACCTAATGTGAATGCAAATTAATAAGGGATAAACTGGATGATGGTTAGAGCCTACAAATTAATAAAGCTGTTAAGAATAAATTCTGGCCTGGAATCAGGCCAACTGATACTTTCATTCGCCATCTAGAAATGGCAAAGACGAGGCAGAACTACATTCGCTCAAATTAGAGAGGGAAATCAAGCCAAGAATGATCTCAAATGACATTCACCTTCACGGCAATTGACTGCAAGAACAAAATCAGCCAGAAAGGAAAACTTTTTATGTCAGATGAATTTGGAAGGAACGATTAATTTGGCCAGCATTAGTTGCAAACTATCAATTTTTAAACAATTATTATCCTAATTAATTCTCTGGCACCCATATATTCCTTGCAAATTTTAAAAAAGAAATCCCACTAGAATCTCAGTGCTTTTTGAACTGACTTAATTTGAAATTAAAGTAACTGTTGAATTTTAACCTAAATTGTCATGTGCAGTTCTGTCACATTTCATATATTCCTGGAAAAATATGCAGTTGTTAGACAAAGGTGGTGTGTATGTATGTATGTATGTATGTATGTATGTATGTATGTATGTATGTATGTATGTGAATCTTAAGTTAAATCCCTATGCATATTGTTTTACTAGTACCAAATCTTGAAAGGCTTCATTTACTATTAACTCTACTTGGAATATTTATATATTTAGTTAATTGGATAGAATATTAGCTTTTATCCATTTGCTGATGTTAAACTGATATTATGGGATAAGCTAGTTAAAATTCATAAAAAGTCTGTTTTTTGGACCATTTCAATTGATACTGTGATTTATTGAATGATAATGATGTTTTATTACTCCAACTGAAGAGAATATACATAGCTCAGGGTTGAACTGTGAGGCCCTTGGTGCTGATGATGTTACCGAGTCAGGTAATGAAACGTCTGCAAACAAACAACCAAGCTCAGAGAGCATCAAGGACTTGACAGTTTTTATTATATTCTATGTTATAGAGAAAATACCATTTTTAAAAAACTGTCAATATTTTACAATTTCTGTCACATATTGATTTGAATCAGTGGCATTTCTGCTGCAGAGATGCCTTATAGGTAGTTCTTGACCCACAACAGTTCATTTAGTGACCATTAGAAGTTACAATTGCACTGAAAAGTGACTTATGACTGCTTTTCACACTTACAACTGTTGCAGCATCCCTATGGTCACATGATCAAAATTCAGATGCTTGGCAACTGATTCATATTTATGATAGTTGCAGTGTCCTAAGGTAATGTGATCGTCTTTTGTGACCACCTGTCAAGCAAATTCAATGGGGAAGCCAGATTCACTTAACAACTGTGTCACTAACTTAACAACTGCAGTGATTTACTTAACAACTGTGGAAAGGTAGTAAAATGAGGCAGAACACATTTTAACAAATATCTCATTTAGCAACAGAAATTTAGTGCTCAATTGTGGTCATAAGTCCAGGTCATAAATACCTGTATTTATTAGAATGATCACTAAATGACTAAAAACCCACCATTTTTCTTTATAAACACTTGTTGTCAATGACATTATTTAATATGAAAGTATTAAATATTGGCTGGAATAAAGAACTGGAGATCTTCATTTTATCTGAACAATGCAATAGTCTTAACATATGAAAACAAATTCAATAGATTTAAACTATGACTTACTAAAATGTATTTCAAATTTATTTTACATATATTAATCTCATTTGGAGAAAGATTTTAATATTATCAGATACCCATGTTATTTTGAACTATATACTGATAGTCGGATAATAGGAATGAATTCTCCATATCCTCATTTCTAGGAGATTAAAAAGACAGATTATATATGGACTATTATAATGAAATTATAGATAACCAGGCTGAGACCAAGCATGTCATCAGTCTCAAGTGCCTTCGCATCCTCAAGAGATACAAGTCCAGCCCACCTTGAATTCCATTGACTCTTATCTACTGCCAATTCATTTTGACCATTAGTAGTTCAGATTCTTGTAAAGAATGACTTAGCATGCAATAAACATGTATTCATTTGAACCACTTTGGCTCCTGATTTCCTAGGCTTAAAGAAATACAGTTATTCTTCATTGAAATTTTGGACATTAACCAATTTCCAATTCCATTTATTTTACAGTTATTCTATTACTTTCACTAACTTAGAAATGCCTTTAGATACTTACTAATTTGGTTGTTAGTCTTGAAAGCAATGTCCATGTGCAAAATGCAGAGAATAAATTGGAACCAGGGGCTCATCTCATTCTTGGGAAGTGGTATGTGAATGGCAAACACAATGTTATTAGCTTCTATTTGTCTGTTGACAGCTTCATCGAAATCTCTGACTTTATTACACTGGTCAGGTCCCCAAGGTATAAACCATTTGGTCTTGTGATGATCTTTTTGCAAGTCTATGCACTTTGCAGCCATATAAGGCACAGCAGCAGTAGGGTCTGGAGCTGAAAAATAACAAACAAAATTCATACATAAGTCATTTTAGCATTCACAAAATACACAGAAAAAAAGCTAACTGGATGAATTTGACTAATCACTGTCTCTCAGCCCAGCCTAACTTACAGGGTTGTTGTGGGGGGGAAAACAGAATGAAGGAGCACCATGAAAATTGCCTTGAGATCCTGAATAAAACAATAAATAAATAAATTTGGCCAGCCACAAAATAACATTACTGAAGTATTAATTTACAAAACATTTCATATAAAACATTAATGTTATATGATGAGAAAAGCAAACTATTCACTGACTGAAATTTCACACTGATCTAGATAGATTTCTTGCCCTTTCTATTTCTGTAAGTAGTATCATACACTGTACAAAGCAAAGATTTGCCTTAAGGAACGGCTGCTGGAATTGGGGATGTCTAGTTTAATGAAGAGAAGGACGAGGGGGGACATGATAGCAGTGTTCCAATATCTCAGGGGCTGCCACAAAGAAGAGGGAGTCAAGCTATTTTCCAAGGCGCCTGAAGGCAGGACAAGAAGCAATGGATGGAAACTAATCAAGGAGAGAAGCAACCTAGAACTAAGGAGAAACTTCCTGACAGTTAGAACAATTAACAAGTGGAACAACCTGCCTCCAGAAGTGGTAAATGCTCCAACATTGGAAGTTTTTAAGAAGAGACTGGACAGCCATTTGTCCGAAATGGTATAGGGTTTCCTGCCTGAGCAGGGGGTTGGACTAGATGACCTCCAAGGTCCCTTCCAACTTTATTATTATTATTATTATTATTATTATTATTATTATTATTATTATTTGAATAAGGCACAGATAGCTCAATTCACACAAAGTATTAAGCCTCTCCCCCCCATAGTATCTTGATTTAGTGCAAACTCAGCTCAAGAAGCTGGACTGGTAGGCTACAAAAAATGTTGACAGGCAGGTCTCTTGCTCTTAGAAGAAGGTTCTAAAAAGGCAAAAGGGAATTGTAAATACTTACCGTGTTTCCCTGAAAGACCTACCCCGAAAATAAGCCCCAGCTTGATTTTGGGGGGTGGGTCGAATATAAGCCCTACCTCAAAAACAAACCCTAGTTTTGGGGCGAGGCACATGCCTAAAAATCAAGCTAGGATGGGGTGGGGGAGTGGAGCTGCCCCACACGCCCTGCACGGGCTTACCTTACGCTCTGACACTTGTTGCACTGCGTGGCTCATCATGTCTGTGCTGCCGCTCGCGGCAGGAGGCTGCACAGTGCTTCGGGCCATTGCCGCTTCTCATGGCAAGAGGCCACATGGTGCTTCACGCCAGTGCCACCACTCGTGGGAGGAGGCTGCAGTGTTTCGGCCCATTGCCGCTGCTCGTGGCAGGAAGCCACATGGTGCTTCCGCTCATGGGAGGAAGCTACATGGCACTTTGGGCCATTCCTGCCACTTCTGGGAGGAGGCCGCACAACGCTTCTGTTGCGCCTCTGCTTGACTTCTTCAGCGGTCACTTGCGGCCAGAGGCCATGTGGCAGGAAGCTGCGCGATGCTTCGGGCCTTTGCCGCTGCTCGCGGCAAGAGGCTGCATGGTGCTTCATGATGGTGCCGCTGCTTGTGGCAGGATGCCGCATATCACTTTGGGCCGTTGCTAAGGCCTAACGCACCACATGGCCTCCTGCTGCGAACAGCGGCAATGGCCCAAAGTGCCGTGCAGCTTCCTGCCACATGGCCTCTGGCCGCAAGTGGCCGCTGAAGAGGTCAAGCAGAGGTGCAACAGGTGTTGGGGCATTGGAGGCCTGGCTGTAGCGGTGCTAAGATAAGATATCCCTGAAAATAAGACATAGTGCCTGTTTTGGAAGCAAAAAAAATATAAGACCGGGTCTTATTTTCAGGAAAGCACAGTATCACCTATAATTAGTCAGCAAGCTTAGCCAGAAACTGTAAACCACTGAAAGCTTTCTTTAAAATATAAAAGCTTCATCTTTTTCCATTTATTATTCCTTTTGGTGTCCATGAAACAGTTTCTAGTGCAATGATAATAGATTAATAAAGCAATATTTATTAAAATGTTAAATTATAATATGCATGCAAATATATTTACGAGTGTATTATCACACATATCTAATTCAACAATATGCAAGCCAAAGCATAGAGGTAACCTGCAATCCTACAATTTACACGCCATTTTCTCCTACTGATAGAGACATCCCCACCAACACTGATATGACAAGCTATTGTATATAATACAGAGAATAAACCCTGCTCCCTTCTAGCACTGAAGATGTTAGTTTATTGGGCAATGAAACTCTGCAAATTTAGTGGTCTGCAATAAGACCACCAAGCTCAGAGAGCACCAAAGACTCCATAGACAGCTATTGTTGGAATTCAACCTAGTTGCATCAAGTTGAGTTAAGCAGCCCTTAGCTATGGATCCAATACAATATAATGAAAAAAAAACCCTCACCTAAATGATTTAATCTGCTGCTAAATCTATTCAGGTCAAATTTCAGAATCAGGTAACAACAGAATAAGATTGCAGCTCGCCACACAAAATAGCCACATGATTCTTAAAATGGCAATTATTTCCTACACGGTCTGCTTTTTGTTTTGACTTATAGTGCACACACTTGTATCACTACTCAATTAGCTGGTCTCTTATCCTGCTCATCAAGCAGTGACCTGCTCTAATGAACCAAATGAATGTTCCTGGGTCTCTCACCCACTAGAGATCTCTTCTTATCTGATATTGGATTATACAAATTTATTTTACAATATGATGAACAAGCTCTTAAATATCTGAAGCCAAATCATAGAGGTCTCACTGGGAAAAGATTTCTTCTATCTCTTTCTTTCCCTCACTGAAAAAGAATATAATTTAAAAAAAAATAAGAATATAACATTGGGCTGCAAGCACAATAGGGATCCCAACTATCACACTTTAAGGGGGAGTGCAGAGGAGAAAGGGAACTGAGCTTCTGGTTGGACCTCCATTGCATTTGAACTTCCTAGAGACTGCTGGGAAGAGCTGCAAGCTGTGAGTTAAGGGGGAGTGCAGAGGAGAAAGGGAGCAGCCGTGTGCCTAATGGCGTGGGAATCATATAACTTAAAAAAAATCTAAAACAGCAGTAGTACATTCAGGGCAAGTGTGTCTGAGATTGTGATTTCCTTTTATTTCAGAATGTCTGGCTTAGTTCAGTGCAACACTTGTTTTGCAGCTGTCTTTCGCAGTACTCTTTTCAAACTTGGATACTGTCCTATCTGTAAACAAATCACTAGTCTACAAGGACAGATTACGTATCTAGGGTCTGTAATCTGTGCTCTTCAGGCAGAAATTAGGTGTCCAGTTCAGCCCTTCTGTTCTATTGAGCTGCCACGCTATCAGCCCCCTCTACCACAAAGATCCTGCAGGAGAAGGGCAGTATGGACAACCGTGGGATCTGGCAGAGTGCGAGCTATGAACCATAAACACAAAGCTTTCGCTGTGTCCCTGCATAACAGATACAGTGCCCTTGCTGACATTAATAGGGACACTAAGGAGACAGGTCAAGGTAGTTGTGATGATGATAACTCAAATTAGCAGGGGAGCATGGTCCAAGATGAAGAACTTGTTTTGGATAGGGGAAAGTGTGAGTCAGGTATTACACATCAGTCATGCAAGAGCAAGGCATCCAAAAAGAGAAGTCACCTTCCGGTTGGTGATTCAGTTATAAGGGATGTAAATTTAGGAAAGGATACAGAGGTTTTGAAAGAGGTCTGGTGTCTTCCAGGTGCTACTGCCAGTAGGGACAAGAAGTGTATTTTTAAGATAGTCAAGAATGCCAGCAAGGACTGTGATGTGGATGCTATTGTACAGCTTGGCACTAATGATCTGTCCCAAAAAGATGTACTCTCTGTGCAGAATGATTTCCAGAGCTTGGGGCAGGAATTTAGCAGGATAGGCTGTAGGCTTACTTTTTCAGAGGTTTTACTAGTGTATAAGGAACAAAATGGAAAAGACCAGTGTATAGCAGAATTCAGTATGTGGCTAAAGAAGTGGTGTAAAGGGGAAGGTTTTGGTTATATTAGTCACGATGTCTGCAGCTGGTCCAATGAAAAAGTGTATAAAAGAGATGATTTGCATCCATCAAAGAAAGGGACTGAGTTACTTGGCAATAAATTCACAGATTTTCTGGAGAAATATTTAAAGTGAACAATGGGGACAGTGAGTTAATTGACACAGAACATTCCTGTCCCCGGCAATATAAAAATTATAGGGTTATCAGTGCATGTAACATACAGGTGTGTGTGGACAAGAATATCAACCTAGCTGTTAAGCAAAATCAAGCTTTTAATAGTGAGTGCCACACAAAGTGCACTAATCAAACAGGTGGTAAGAAAATAGGGGAACTCAGGCACCACACAGGTTATGTAGAAAGTAAACACAGGATCAATCATAAAGGACTCAAATGTCTATACACCCACACACAGAGTATGAGAAACAAACAGGGTAAACTAGAAATTCAGGTAAATGAGGGTAGATATGATATTGTTGCCATTACGGAAACCTGGTGGGATGAAACCCACAAATGGAACACACAGCTAAAGGGATTTAAATTATTTAAAAGAAATAGGCTAAATAAAAGAGGAGGTGGAGTTGCTCTTATATAAGAAATAACTACATCCCTACAGAAATAGAGCACAACAATGATGAAAACTGTCTTGAATGCATTTGGGTCAATATAAAACGGGGGGAAATGACATTGCCATAGGTGTATACTATAGGCCACCCAACCAAACAGAGGTTTTGCTCGTCAGTTAACTAAGGTATGTAGGAAGCACATCACAATAGTAATGGGAGACTTTAATTACCCTGACATCAACTGGGAGACAAACTCTGCATCAAGTGGAAGATCAAACAGATTCCTGACAAACCTAGCAGACAACTTTATCTCCCAAAAAGTAGAGAAGAGAACTAGGGGATCAGCCATATTGGACCTAATTCTCACTAACAGAGATGAAATGATAGAAGGTATTGAAGTCACAGGAACCTTGGGAGGGAGTGATCATGCAATATTGGAATTCAACATTATGCAAGCACAAGCAATAGAACACAGTCAAACTAGAATCTTGGACTTTAAGAGAGCTAATTTCAATAAACTTAGAGAGAGCTTGGGAAGAATTCCATGGATGAGAATCCTCAAGGGGAAAACAACTCAAGAAGCTTGGGAAATTTTGAAAAGTGAAATTATAAAAGCCCAATCTAGCACAATACCAATGAAGAAGAAAAATAACAGCTCAAAAGAAACCAGCATGGCTGCATAAAGAACTCTCTGATAAATTGAAAGACAAAAAGGACAAGTATAAAAAGTGGAAAGAGGAGCACATAACTAAGGCAGAATATCACCAAATAGCCCGAGCCTGCAAAGATGAAGTGAGGAAAGCTAAGGTTCAAAATGAACTAAGGCTTGCAACAAAAGTCAAAAATAACAAAAAAAGCTTCTTTCAACATGTAAAAAACAAGAAAAAAGTTAAGGAAATGATTGGTCCATTGGTGGGAGAAAGTGGCAAGAAGGTGACAAGCAACAGGGAAAAAGCAGAACTACTTAACTCATTTTTTGCATCCGTCTTTACACGAAGGGAAAAAACAGTCCAGCCTATCAAAAACAGTACCGTAAAAAACAGATTAGAAACACAAGTTAAGATAGGCAAGAAAATAGTAAGTGAGCACCCTAGATGAGTTCAAATCACCAGGACCCCAAGGTTCTCAAGGAACTGGCAGATGTGATCTCAGAACCACTGAACTATATCTTTCAAAGATCCTGGAGCACTGGGGAACTACCAGAGGACTGAAAAAGAGCTGATGTAGTTCCCATCTTCGAAAAGGGGGGGAAAATGGATCCAGGAAACTACAGACCTATCAGCCTGACCTCAATACCTGGGAAGATTCTAGAAAAGATAACCAAGCAACGAATCAGCAAAAACCTAGAGGCAAACAAAATAATTACCAAAAGCCAACATGGGTTTGTCAAAAACAGATCATGCCAGACAAATCTTATTGCATTCTTTGACCAAGTGACAAAATTAGTGGACCAGAGGAATGCTGTGGATATAATTTACTTGGACTTCAGTAAGGCATTTGATAAAGTAGACCACAACCTACTACTTGATAAGATAGAAAAATGTGGGTTAGACAGCATCACCACCAGATGGATTCGTAGCTGGCTGACCGGCCGTACTCAGTGTATGGTCCTCAATGGAACGGCAATGGATGGAAACTAACCAAAGAGAGAAGCAACCTAGAACTAAGGAGAAATTTCCTGACAGAACAATTAATCAGTGGAACAATTTGCCTCCAGAAGCTATGAATGCTCCAACACTGGAAGTTTTTAAGAAGAGACTGGACAGCCATTTGTCTGAAATGGTATAGGTTTCCTGCCTGAGCAGGGGGCTGGACTAGATGACCTCCAAGGTCCCTTCCAACTTTATTTTATTTATTTTTATTTTTATTTTTATTTATTTATTTTTATTATTATTATTTTTATTATTATTATTTTTATTATTATTATTATACCACAGTTTCAACCCTATTTTAGGAACTAAAAGTTTTCATGAGCTACTACGATTATCTACTTTGGTCTTAAAATCACCCCTTCAATATTCTACGAATGGAATTTTTCCATGTTTTTCAAAATAATCTTTTAGCAAAGTATCATTTCAGGAGAAAAAAAATATTATTCAGAAATTGTTTTCCAAGGCATTGGAAAAACTAAACAAAACTTCCTTTCCTGTGAAATCAAAGAACAGGCAGACTGATTGCAATTTTCTAGTTTATACCTAGCTTGTTCTGAATCTAATCATATGTCCTTTTGCAGATAGGTAGTTCTCAATTTACAATCACAGTTGGATTGAAATTTTGTCATATTGTCATTGCACTTGCAAGTTGAGGCACTATATGATCAGACCCAATTTTTATGGTGGTCATTAAGCAAATCATGTACTTGTTAAGCAAACCAGGCAGTCATAAGTCTGAATTCACTCTCCTGAATGTGCATTTTTTGCTGGAATATTAGTTTTAAACAATTTATAGTTGTGATAGGTCAGCTAAACTGAAGTTTATTTCATAACAGAGAATAGGAGTGGATGAGTTAACATTTTCTGTAGGACGGGATTTGTTAAATTATAAACTGTCTCCTTCAAAATATTACAAAAACTCAAGAGATCTGAAAAGCGTGTCTGGAATGTCTGGGTATTCTTTAGGAATATTGTTTTAATTATTTCGTGCCAGCTGCAAGCTGCCTCTTCAGATGTTGTGAGATTTGCTGGACAACAAAATTAAAATTTATCCTATAGAATCTGTTTACATTAGAAGGAGTTATCTTTATAGTCCATATAAGGTAACTACCTATACATGGAAGAAAAGCAAAACACAAAATATGTGGCATTTCGAGTATAAAATCACTTTTTTCTATGCTAACTTGAATGCTATTTTTGTTATAATCCATATTAAGGACTATTATCCAATTGTATGCAGTCGGTTGTTCTTGAGTGAAGGGTATGTGGAATTTGTAGCCGACCAATATATCAATGCTTTTCTTTCGTTCTGACTTATTTCACCTTGTTAAAAGAAGCTAACTCAATGTACTCATGGAATGAAAATTGCATTTACCCGTGTTTCCCCGAAAATAAGACCAGGTCTATTTTTTTTTTTTTTTTTACCTCCAAACGAGGCACCAGGTCTTATTTTGGGGGGATATCTTTTATACTCAGAACTGAATCCGTAGCTTGGTTCTTGGCTGCAGTGGCCTTCCAGAAAGGCCTCTGACTGCAAAATGCAGGCCTGGCTGCAAAAGACACCGGAGAAGTGGGCTGGTGAGGAGAGGCCTGGCTGCAAGGTAAGTAGGTGCGGGGTGTGTGGGGCAGCTCCAACTCCCACTCCAGCTTGATTTTTAGATGTGTGCCTCGCCCCAAAACTAGGGCTTATTTTAGGGGTAGGGCTTATATTAGCCCCCCCCCAAATCAAGGTAGGGCTTATTTTGGGGGTAGGCCTTACTTTTGGGGAAATACGGTATGATGTAGTCCCAAAAATTTTAAGAAAGGCAATGGTACATCAAAGGTGCACACAATATTTCCCCAGCTGTTTTAAACCCATCAATATACCTTTTTGAACTAAGAAGGTTGAGGGAGCATTATCTACACAACTGCAGACTTTGCAAGCTACTACTTTTTCAACTTTTTTCAGCATGAATACAGGCAAGCTCTTGGGATGGAGCTAGTACTGAATTGACAGCCAATGCTGCCTTAGAAACTGGGGTGACTTAGACCCTTCCTTCCCACTCCCATCCAGTTTAGAAGTGGTTGGGTTCTGGTGGGGGGGGGGACTTTTCCTTGAAAGAGAGTTGTTCTGCAGGGTCTTAAAAGAGGCAGAGTGATTAACCCCCTCCTCTTGAAGCCATCAGTGAATCCAACTGTAGTGGACATTTTTTGTTTAACTGCCAACCTTCTGTTTCTGGGGAAGGTGGTCACATAACAGCTTCAGGGAACCCTAGACCAGTTTCAGTTAAGATTCAGGCCTGGGTATGGGATCAAAACCTTACTAATCACACCTATAGAAGACCTCTTGCAGGGATTGGATGGAGTTAGTGCATTCATTCTTGTTTTTCTTGACCTCTTGGTAGCTTTTGATACCACTTATTATACTATCTTCTGGACTGGCTCTAACATTTGGAAGTGGGTGGTAATGTGTTGTGCTATTTTCCTTCCTTCCTTCAAGGCCAGTTTCAGTTGCTTTCAAGGGTCCTATAGGGCTTGGTGCTCTCTCCACTCATGAAGCCTCTCTCAGTGAGATCATCTGATGGCCTGGAGTGAGGTATCATCAATACGCTACAGAATGCAGTAGTATACGTTTCTCAATCAATGTGTGTTATACCTCTGCTCCGCAAACTGCACTGGCTACCAGAATGCTTCTGAGATTAATTTAAAGTGCTGGTTGTTACGCATTTATAGCATGGAGCTGGGTTATTTGAAGGACTGTTGGGGACTCTCTCTGATTATGTCTACCCATCCATTTGGTCTGACTGAAATTACACCATTTGGTGGAGGCCAGGAAGAGAGAATTTTTTGTTGTGGGGGATTATCTGGATTTTTGCATTATTATGCTAGTTATTCATTTAAAATCATTATAGCTATCCAGTCCCATAGAATATTATTCACTGAGATAAGACTAGTCTTGGCCACACTAATTTCAAGGCCTTAAAAGATATGGTTCTGGCTGACTCCTTGCAATTGTTGACTTGTTATTGGTAAGTTGAGTTTTTATTCCAGCTGTGGATCATCACATGCATGCTGTTTGTTTTTTTATGCTGTTTTAATTATTGTTAGCCACTCCGAGTTATGAACTTGAGGTAGGTGGCCCTATAAATTGAGATAATATAAATATGCGAAAGCAGGGGGGAGGAAACCTTCTATAGGGAAGTGGGGAAGACTTATGGAGCTTTCTTGAATGGATTCAAAGGAGGTTCTTCTGAATAGCCTTCTTCAAGCAGTTTATTCCAAAATTCAAAATGCAGCAATAGACCTTAGTATCAATCATCTTTCCTGAAGTCAACTCATAACTAGTAGTTAGTCGGAAACCATGGGGGACACAACTACTGTGACCTAATTAAGCACTAGTAGAGCTAAACATATTCAGGATCTCATTTCAATATTTATGCTATATCCAACATATTAAAACGTATCTATAGAAGGAGTTTTGCCCATTATTTTCTACGGCTCCTTCAGTGTTATT
Organism: Azemiops feae; assembly: GCA_023970755.1. Taxonomy (NCBI): domain Eukaryota; kingdom Metazoa; phylum Chordata; class Lepidosauria; order Squamata; family Viperidae; genus Azemiops; species Azemiops feae. Next base: position 1,667,466 of record JALGBA010000202.1, on the reverse strand, counting down.
TTCTGACCCTTATTCACACTCCTACAAATCCTTTAGAAAAATCTCAATTGCATGGTGTCTACACTGATTAAAGTCTGAAGCCCAGTGACCTCATGTGATGTTAACTGCTCCCATGCTCCAACAGCATTCTCTTTTTCTGTTCAATTACCCCCTTCTGAGCAGAGGCTATCACCACCAAATGAGTGCATACAAAGGCCTTCTGCTTCATTACACTAACTCAACAGCAGGATAGGAATAAACAAGCTAATTTATCATCCTTACCTCTCTCATCTTACAAGCCTAGCATCTTTTTTTTCCTTCTTGATTTTAATTATCCAGTAACATCAAGCTCACTACATTCATAGCATTTAAACCAACCCAGGGCCCTCCAGAATGGCTGGATTGTAACCCCATCACCCCCCCGCCTTTCTCATTTTTACTGGCTAACCAGTTTTATTTATTCTGAAAGTTAGCAGATACTTTTTGCCAGCTTTTGTATAGATAAAGGCTTCAAGCCCATATACTCTTTTGTATAAATGTCACTGAAATTAAAAGATCTGAGTAAACCTATTTAGGATTGTAATTTCATCCCTATGTAATGGATTTTAAAGATATGGAATTATTAAGACTGTAACTAAAATAAAGTAGTTAACAATCAAATTGTGGTCCAAATTAATATGCTTCTTGTTATCAAATGGTTTATTTTTCTCAGATGTTCAGAAACAAAGACAAAAATCTCCAGGTAACGAGGGCAGAAGATTTCAACTAAGCCAAGTCAGCAAGCATAATTGGGGGCCTTATTTTCCTAAGGCAGAAGAGTAACCATCTTCTTTATTGCCTCAGGACTAGAGGTGCTAAAATCATGGCCTCATGGTTTATGAAGCATCCCCAAAAGAGAAAATTCTGTTAATGAATGTTGAAGGCTGTCTGTTCTATCTCAGGTTCTATAAAATGCAGAAAGACCAGGAGAGTGGAGATAGAGCCATTAAGGTCTGATTTGATTACTATTTCTTCTGTGCTACCTTTTAATTTTATTTTCCCTCGTATTGCTCATGCTAAGGCTACTGCAGAATGGAACAGGCTATAAACAGAAACAAATAAACACACACCCAAGGGAACTAGGCACTAATACAAGAAATGAGACAAGTTGAAATGAATTATTTCTTAGTAATGGTGAGTTTGTACGCTTCGATTTAGAAGTGTGATTGCACAGAATCAATCAGGAGCATGTAAGACTCTAATAAAATTGAGACACAGAAGAATCGATTCATATTTCTCTAAGCAAGACAAACATAGCTTGGAGTAGATAAATACACAAAAGAGAGAGAACAGCAGTCTGCTTATTTCTGGCCAGCAAATAAAGAAAAATTTAGCATGTATAAATGATGAAATTCAAAAGACTATCCAGCTGTGATCTTTGGGAGAACTGGTAATTGAATTCAAATTTGCATTCTCACCTTTGTTTCCTTTAATATAATATATCCACCTGCAACATACATATTTTTGCTGACTTTTTATCACTTTTGGAAATATGGTACTGCTAAGGAACAGTTTCATTCTTAACTGTAGATTTTTAAAAATTCTTGCTGGCATTTCAGATATGCTGTATCTCGGGTTTGTCAGCTGCAAAATCAATACCAGACACAGAGTAAGTATTCTTCAAATTACTTATGCCAAGAGATACAGAACTCGAGAAGCTTTTTTTTTTTTTAAGTACTTAACTAGGAGGATCAAAAGAGGATCAGTATTTTCTCATTTTTGCATCTTTACAATATACTACAAACTCTTTCAGTGATCTTTTCCCTGGATCATGAGGTAGCACAATTCCTTTAAAACCCTAATAAGGATAAAGTCATTCTGAAAGAGCACAAAAGAAGTGCTACTAATCAGTCTGTGTCACAAATATGATTAGGTATCAAGTTTACCACGACTAACTGTTCCAGTGACTATAGTTGAAAACCAATTATTTAAATTTCAGTGTAACTATCCCACCTTTAAAAGGGGGAACATTTGTTTGCTAATTGGCTTATTGCAGCCAAACATGCTTGAGCCTTGCCTAAGCCTTTCTTTTGTCAATTTTTACTTTTGAAAAGACATGTGTCTTGCTACTGCAGCCAAGCTATTAAATCAGTTACAAATAGATCTAAATAAAAATGATGAGCCCAAAGTATTCAAAGTGAAGAGAGCCCAGCTCTGAAATACTAGCCAATTTTTGCAGCTGAGCTTAAAACGTTTGATTTTCAGGTAACAACAACTGGTGCATTGAAACCATTTCTATAGATAGTAAGCATTTCTGATTTCAGAGGCAGATTTCTGCACATTTATCACATTTATGCCTTGAAGGAATGCTAAAGCATCTCTGGTATGTGCATGTAAGCTTTCATCTCATTTGAGGCAGCACAAAAATTAGATTTTTAGTTTCAGACAAGCTCAAAGGAATTCTTTGATAGTTATTTCTCTCCTAAATGAGCCATAGTCCTTAATCTAGGCAAAGAACTTTAATTTAAATAAAGTAATTGTTCTCAATATTTACATTTGCTTTAGATTTATTTTCCAATTTGGATATCATCATTTTGGCAGCACTTCCTAGCCTCATTTATCATGACAATTACTTATTTGAGATTAATCAATTAATGAAGCTGCCATGTAAAAGGCCTTATAGCTGCAAAAGTTTTTAAATCTAAATTTGCAAGCTGTTTCTGAACACTCAGCATTTGCAAGTGAGATCTTAATCTACATCTTCATAGCAGGAAATCTTTTTTAAAAAAACAAGCAGCATTAACATTTTATGTTCAAATTCAGGAATCTTTTTTGTAATCTTTATGCATATTTCTAGACAATTACAAAGGGAAGGATTGTAAATAAAAATTAAGCAATAAAGCAGTTCACTGCAGAAAATGCACCCTTTTTATCTGTAAACAAAAAGACAAGAACAAATTCTAATAATATGGCTTATGGGCTTAATGCAATCTATGTTCTATCCCACATCTTATATTGCATTTGCCTTCATGATGAACTAGAATTTAATACCAGTGAGTGAATCTCTTGGGCCTTCCCAACCATGGAATTGGTTAAATAATTATGGACATTTTTTTCATAATATTTTTACTATGATACTTCTCCCAAAGAAGCCAGAAATAAAATGCCAAGCTCCCAGCTCCATCTTAGTAGAAATGGAATAAAACAAGAATGTTGGAGGGTCATGAAAAAACCAGCTGCTTCTGTAGTTAACTATTTCTATCCTTATTTTCTAACCTGGTGCCCTTCATATATATTGGATCCCAATTCCCATAATTCCTGACTAGCATAGCTATTAAAATTTAACAAATCAGCAGGTACTAGACAAGCAAAACATACTGTATGTCACAACCACCATCTTTAAATATAAAAGACCACCAAATATTCAGATATGAAATGTAATACATTCCTGTTCGCCACTACAGCTTATACACATTCATGGCATGTTTCACAATAAATTATTCCACAGTAGACCAATTTTATTAAATTATGAGCAAACCACAAATCTAATATTGATAATCATCCAGAGTTACCTTGTGGTACGATGCGGGAATCAATAAATTTAATAAAATAACCATTTGGATAATAAGATCATCAATAAGTTATAGAAGTATCACTAAACATCCCATATCTGCAGATTCTAAAAAGTATCCCTAGGGAACGATTAATAAAGAAATACATTTGTGTCCATTCATGTAAGGGTGCATCATGAATTGCATTTATTGCAAATTGGCAGTATGAATTAAAATATGTCACTCATTTCAAATATTCATAGCTGGCTCAGTAACTATATTTCTTGTTCAAGGTAGACTTATTGGATTAAGAATGTGCCAGGTAAATGTATGTCCTTCTCCCACTGCAACTAATATGAGATTTCCTAGCTTCTCTGAATTCTCCTTCAAGTTGAGCTCAACTCCTGATGTCTTCATGGGCATTGTGATATCCAAATAGTAAATTGTGGTTTGAGTATTCCCTGAAAATAAGCATTAACGGATCATAATAATAAGTTGCAATTTAAAAGTGAGGGAATCTCACATTACATTGGAAGTATATAGGTACCATATGCACGCCGGATCTTTAAAAAAGAAACTGGATTAGAAATGGAATGTCTGAATTAGAGTTTAGATGCATGTTAAGCAAGATCAACAATTTTAATTAATTAGTTCTGGAAATAACATCACAAGCGTGGCATCCATTACTTCAAAATATAGATTACAAAACAAACAAACAAACATAGCCCTCCATACCACATCACATTTACAACATTGGCCAGCAATACGAATTCCCAATGGCTACTTTGGGATATTTATATCCTGGTCTATAAGTAATAAGCTTAGGTAATTTGATCATTGACAGATTTAAGAATCAATGATTAATTGGTTACCTTTTCCCACAGAGAGTTGCAAAAATAATAAATCTTCATATTGATGACCATTATGAATATGGATTTTTCAGTAATGGAAGCCTCACTGTACAGTTTCTTGCCAGGAAGGCTTATGAAACCTGCTCACTCATCTTCTTTAGAAAGCAGATCAACACTGTTTTTCTTTTATTTGCAAAGATCTGGGACGGGATGGATAAGTGCTTTTTCATTTATCAACTGCCAATTTTTGTAAACTTAATTGCAAAAAAATATGTTTTCCTGACACACTGTTCACTGCCTTTAAATTCGACTAAATTGATTCATAAACTGCCTTGAAAACCTGCTTAATATGAAAGCAAACAGAACTTTTAAAAAAGCCTATTTCATCTATTTAAAATGCTTAATTGAACCAAGCTTGTCTTTGAAAAAAGATGACGTAATAACAGGAACACATTCTTTGGATGACTCCATATACCACAGAAAAGACAGCTATTGTTTTTCCAAGCTTCAGCTATGACTGTGTTGTAGCTGTATATAGTAGAAGCTTCTGATTTGGATATAACACTCAATGCAGATTTTGCAGTGCATTATGGGACAACACAGCAGGAAGTCTGGATACCATATGATTTTGAGTTTATTTATACCATGGGAAAAGAAAAAGGCATGCACACCTGCACATTAAAACACACACACACACACACACAAAGTCACTACTGGAAGTTCTTTCAAAAATACCCAACCATTATATTTACAAAAGTATGTGCATATCCACACACAAATCAACACAAGGAATCTCTTTAAGACACTGTACTGTATTCCCAAAAATTAAATTCAGTTGTATAAAACAAAGTGATTTAAAAGTGTCTTATAACTTAATATACCAAAACATTTTATCTGCTAAGCTCAGTATTCAAAAGAACCACAGACATGCAGATGAATAAATGTACCTATGTACTTCAGAAAAATGCTGAACCACTGAATGGCATCAAAATAACAGTCTAGCTTCAAAGTAATACAATGCATTAGGATACAGTCGATTTTCCCCTACCCCTAAATTATACCTAGGTAAAATGACTGCACAATCAAATGCACCATACAAGCATGCTGTTCTGAGACATAAAGCTGGCTGAAATGTGTTGCAACATGCCTCAGTTTTGTCCATTACAGCTGGTGTCTGGCAGGCTCACACTGTCTAGTCTTGGAAAAATCTTAGCAGTATGCAAAGACCTTGCAGCATGCAAAGAATTTCACACTGATAAAAGAACAATACCAAAACAAATTTAAGTCAACCTTAACATTTACATCACAAAACCTTTTAACAGAAGGCCACGTATTTAAATGTTTCCATAAAATAGAATGTTTCCCACTTTTCCTGAGAATATTCTTCCAAGATCACCTTTCAAAAGAAATCTGAAAGGTGAAATTTGAGCATCTGGAGGGCTGGCTTTTTAAAAGTTCTCTTTCCTCTCCCTCCCCCCCAATAATCTGTGAGACTGTTCCTTATTTTGTTTCTTAAACACTAACAGATTTTCTGGGGAAGCTATTTCTCCTTTACTTTTCCCTTGAACTGGCACTGTTTCTCCAGAGAACAAACAATTTGGCTAATGGTTTTTAATTTAAAACCAATATAGAGCTATTATTTGTGAAACAAAATAAAGGGATAAGCCCTTCCAGCATATGTGTGCTGTAGCTGTTTTTTCTATGATCCAATATCATACCAAATTGCATGATTCAAGTCTAAGACTAGAAAGCGGCTGTGTCCAAATTGCAAAATAAGGATTAACAAGTTAACATTATGGATATACATAAATTTAAGTCTTTTTAGTACTTCCATAGAGGAATTTTAAGACCTGCCTGGGCCTTGAAACTGGGACAATAAAGGTTTTACGTTTGAAGAAGAATCAAGATACCCTTTCCTGTATCCTTAGGTAGTGTTCCCATGTTCCCCGTTCTCGTGAGGCAATCTATTAAGACCTTTTATTTTCGTTTAAGGCAGCCAGCAGCATAGGTTATGTAGCTGGGAGGGAGAAAGAAATAATCCTCAAAATCAAAATGTACATTTCTGAAGCTTTCCCCTCAATGGCATCTCAGGGAGGAAGTCCAGGCAACATCAAAAGAAGCCACAAGACTTTCAGTGGGAAGGGATGGGGAATTAAAAAGTCAAAAGCAAAACTCTTCTCTCTCCCCGGAGGGGGAAAGGCATCCCTGGCTTTTTCCTCCTGCGCTTCCTCCTCCCACTCTGCTAAACCCTTCCCCGCCCTTAAGAGTCTAAAATCCAATCTAAAGAGAGGCTGCCTAGGCAAAATCACGCAGTGCTCCAGAGAAAAAGGGAAAAGCAAAGCCCCATTAAGTGAGATACAATGCCGGAACATGCCTTTCGTGGGCTGGGGCGATTCTTCCTTTTTCTTTGAAGATTAGGGCCCTTCTTCCAGCCGAGTTGGAGGAAAGGCGGGTAGGGTGGGAGCGAGAGCAATAAAGAGACTGATCAACTTTTCCACCCCAAGGGGCTTTGCACCAACTGAGTCGCCATGCTTAAGAGTTTCATCCTGCCGTTTGTTTTCGTGAAGCAGATCTTAAGAGCCGTGGCAAACCTCCCTCTGCCCTAAACTTTTTCGACGCCTCCCTGCTTTCCTTTGCTTGCGGCCCTAGACCGTAGTGGGCACAAAGAGGCCCGTGGCGCGCTGTTTTCTTAACTACAATAGCAGGGCAAATGAGATCATAGAAGCAAGCCAGGGATACAGTAACAAGTATCCAAACAGACAAGGGGTGAAGTCCGAGTCGGAGAAGGACGAGGAAGCAGAGAAAAAGTTTGTTTTTGGAACACTTACCGATCATACCCCCCACCAGAAAGGCGATGACTTGGAAAATCAGCAAGATCCCGCCAACAATGCAGAGCTTTTTAGTGCTCATGTTCTCGATAATTGCCCCAGCCATTTTTGCAGTGCTTTCTCTCCTACACTCTCTGCGACGGTGGCGGCGGTTGTAAAAGTTAAAGCTGCAAAGGGATGGGAAGGAAGAGGGAACCTCAGCATCGATTGCCCGGGAAAGCCCGGACCTAGCTCCCTTCGTACCGAGAGCTGTGATTGTAGCCGGCCCTCGAGTGCATGTGGCTGCTTTAAAGGAGCAGGAAAGCGAATCACATGATACCCACCTCCCTCCTCCTCCTCTCTCCCCGAGCTATTCAGCAGCAATTGGTGTCAGTCTCACATAGCAGTGGGGGAAAGCCGGAGAAAGGCTGCTTAAATTAACAACTTGAAGAGAGATGGATGGATTCCCATAACTCGAGAAGATCTCGAAATGCGTTTCCCAGGACCTCATCTAGTGAATTCTGGAATGATAGTCACAAGACAACATGTTGAAAAGGTTTAACATATTTTGGAAAAATAGAAGGAGGAACGATGAAAGCGATGTTTAAAATCCATTTATTTTTAAGGCGGTTGGAGGTGGGAAATACTTTGAAACTTCTCCCCACGATCAACTGCTTTTCATTTCCTTTAAAAAAAAAAAAAAAGCTGTGTTTTGCAGAAGCTTGCATTAAGGCAAAAATCATTCCTGCTAACTCTTTACAATTTAGAAGCCTGAATAAAAATAATATCCACTCATTCACTTAAACAATATATAATTATTTATCTAGTCTCTTATCTGTTATGAATTCGGCTTCAATTGGTAGATCCAGCTTTCCCGGAGTCTTACTGTGCACTAAGGCATTTTCAAACTTTCCAATTCTAAACACCAAATATAAGAAATCTAAATGCCTGGGAATGTCATATCCGGGATAAATGAGACAAGAAATGCTTGGCTAAAGTCTCAGATTTCAGAGCTGGCATCCTCTGTATCACAACATCTGCCTGTCTCTATTAAAAAAAACCTTATCGTAAGGAGTTGTTGTGACTTTGGGAAATTCTTGTTCCACTGAAAGGATAAGTAAAAAATAAATATATTTTTTACAATGCCCTTCAGATAAAAAAATAAAAAAATCCGGGGGTCCAGTTTATGTGGGTGGTTCGCTTTACTTCAATGCAAAAATTATTGTTAGAATATTATTGTGATTTGAAGGGCATTGTAACCTAGTTATAATATACAGGTTAATACTATGTTTAGTTTTCATTGCAACATAAATATTAGATCTATATTCACTTTAGCAAGTGAGTTTTCTTTTGAAATTTTGATCCAATGGGGAACTGGGAATAAGTATCCAACTTTATCTTTACTGAGTTGTCCCTAATATAATCAGGCCAAAACTATCTTGAGTCCATTCTTGCATTTCATTGCCTTGTCTTACATATTCATCAATGTAATTTCTGGAAACCTACTTGCATTACAACTAGGATTCAGGAACCTTGTCTAATTCTCCTGTTTCTCTCTCATCTTGCCACAAAATGCTTGTTCCATGGTCAAGAGAGTAGGCCTTTTTATGGACTCCAAGTAGATTTTGCCCATTCCAGAGCTTCCCTTCCTTCACTTGGGATGTGTGGGCCTGAGAGGCAAACATTTTCAGTTGCTCCCCTGAATCTGCCCATCCCTACGTCAAAATGGCTCTTTTTTGTTATCTTTCAGGGAAGAAGCTATCGTCAGTTGTTAGGGCTGGTATTTATCCAGTTATTATGATTTTAAATGGGATAGTTTTATCTTACAATGCGTTTTTTTTTTAAAAAAATTTGTATACTTTTAGTTTTGTGTATATGTGAATCTCCCAGAGTTTATAACTGGGTGGCATATAATTTTTTTGAATTCACTAAAATATTCCCAATACTAAGAATGCAAGAATTCCCACCTTTTTAATATAACTCACACTTCTTAAAAACTTAAGTAAAACTGGTTTATATATTTAACACAGTTCTAGCACCATGTCATCTAACACTGGTGCCTCTTTACTGTTATACTAAATCTTGCTAAACTAGCTAATTGGCTCTATACTACATGTGAATAAATTTGACAAACCAGAATTTTGCTTCTGAGTAAACCGTCTCATATATGCTTAGTATAGTAAACTGAATTGATTACTGGGAATGTTATAATGCCAAACACTCAAGAAATTACAAAATCTAACACATAAAGTTTAGGCTTAGTCACTCCTCCCACCCCACCCCACCCCACTCCCTACCAACTTTCCTCTTTTGTTCATTTATGAAGCTTCCATTTGGGCAGGAAGCAGTTATGGTAAGAGGAAGGATAACTGGAACCCAGCCCGCTATCTAAACATGAATACAAATAGAAGGTGGATGAATCCGGGTACAAAACCTTTCAGTATCCACTTTATGAATTGTTTTCATTCCTCAGTGCTGTATGCGATTTTAATTCTACTGAATTCATAAGGTTTTATTTCAAAAATTCAAAGAATCATATTCATAGCTCCAGGTAAGCATATTTTTCCACACAAGCAAATCCCACTTAATATAAGAGGACTGATATCCAGGAAAGTACGGATAGGCTTGCAACCTTAAAATGTATGGAGACGTAATCAAGCAGAATGAATATTAATTTTAACAATTACTATTCTACTCAAACTGTACTTCCACTGTATGTAGCAACTATTTTTAAATATAGTCATACTGGGGGCAATATTTCTTCTCAGAGAATCTCTGAATTTTACAGAACCTTTAAAGTAAAATTTCTGTATATTTAATTGGGCAATATTGTTAATATAAATTGATTAAAGCTCAACTCTCCAGAAAATTACACTATTTCTTTTGAAGTGATCGCATTAGTTCAACACTTTGTAATAAACAAAACTATTGACTTCAGAGATTATACTAAAGACAAGATTTTTTAGCTGTAGTTGAATAAAGTACATTGGCAAATGCATACAATGCATTAAGCAAAAAGAGGCCTTATAAAAGTGCTTAATGCATACAAGACTTGCTAAATCAGTACGAAGCAAACTACATTGATTTATTTCAAGATTATAGTCCAAATTCAAGAGAATAAAAATTACTAAAGCTAAAAGAATATTCACAAGATACCGGCTGCAAATGCATTGTAAATTTCTATGTTAAGATTACCAGCTATTCAGGAAAAAAATGCAGCCAGGCCTGCTCTTTCTTGTCTTAGCAACTTACCTCCAAAAGTCAGCAGAAGCTTCTCACAGTAGGAAGATAAGCACAATCTTTTATAAATGTGTTTATTGATGACATAGGACTAAAGGGTGGAAGCTGTCCTGGTTTCGTCTAGGTGAAATTTACAGCCACCTTTTCTCATCAGAATTCATGTGTAATAAATACCTACTCCTTCATCTTGTTTGCAAAGGATACTGACAGCTGCTTATGAAACCATCTTCACAACATTTTGAACAAAACAATGATTTTTAAAATGAAAGACGATTTCATCAATGATCTTACATTCAGACACAGAGAAAAAGGAAAACAAACATTTATCTAACTGGGCAATGAACTCAGATAACATAATCCACCTACAAAAGTTGGCTATTATTAGATTATATTTACTGGCTTCTTCACATTCAGCAATAGTTCTTGATATATGATATAATGATCTGGGAAACTGTAGGAAATACATATACATTCATATCTTAAAGTTTAAGATCTTTATCTTAGACATTAATAAAAATATTTTTATTCTGCAACAGCCAGCTGAATTGCATTCCCTAGATTTTGTTTATTTTAAAAATACATTAAATGAAAATTAGAACAATAAAGTATGGCATTTTCACTAGCTAGCAGCCAAGACACATTCTTCACACACAGTCAGAGGTAATACACTTTTGTACTGGTCAGATATTAACAAAAGTAAGTGCTATAACCAGAACCATACTGCCATTCATTTATATTTCCAGAAAGCAACTGGATGGTTGCTAAACCAAACTATTAGCTTGTTGATCTCATCCAGAAACAAATTGTAATTTTATTATGTACATGTGTTGAGAAAAGAAATCCCACTCGAGTCCAGCTCGACTATTATTGATTTCATGATATACCCATGTAATTCTTCTTAATTTGCCACAGCCTTTTTTCAGGATATTTTTAGACTTCCAGTCTAGACTACAACTTTCAGATTTCTTAGTGGTCTCCTGTCTAAGTACTAACTAGGTCTGACTATACTTTCTCAAATCAAGACTGTTTAGGTGCTGCCACATAACTGGATACCTATATAAAGGCTGGGTATGTTTCAAAAATGGTTCTAAAGACGTATTTTAACATATAGCAAGCATAGCTTATTTCTGTTACTCATTCAAGCAGTCTCTTTTTTGTCAGTTTTCCATATGAACCAGGACAAAAGTAATGTTTCTGTGACAAGAATCAACTTGCATGGAAGCCTGGAAAAAGAGAACCTGTTTAATAGATAACATTGAGAAACTGTGCTCATGCAAGGTCAAAAGGATTTATCCTGCATCTGTTCTGCTGCATATGTAAATAGACAGTTCAGCTTTACTGGTAACTTGACTACAGCTTTTTTAAATAATAGTAATAATAATTCATTAAGCTTGTATGATACTGAAGCCTATCTCAGCAATCAAGTATTATATATACTCATTAATAAGCTGAGAATCTTAGATGCCAAAATACATCCCCAAAATTGATTAGTTTACACCTGAGTGTATATGATTTTTTGCACTGATGTATTTTTAGGAGTAAATACTGGCAGTACTATAATCTACAAGTAATATTTTCATGCTAGCTTAGTAAATAATTTCCTTCCAATGTTAAAAGAGCCTGAAGGAACTCACTTTGGGAGAGCTGCCTTTCCCAAACAGGCGTCATCTACTTGTGCTTGTGTACTTGTGTCATCTACTTCCAAAATTTCCAAGCAGCAAATGGGATGTTGCTAGCTGGGAAATCTGGGAGTTATAATCAAGTAAATATTAAGGTGAACAGATTAGGAAAGATTGGCCTAGCTATAGTAAGCTATATACATGAACAGATAGGTCTTGGGTTGAATTTTAACTTATATAAACTGCATTTCATTGAGTAGGCCTTAACAGTGTCTTTCACATATCAAGCTAAACTATAAACCACATTCTGCAAATCAGAATGGCTAGATTCTTACTTTATGCTACCTAAAATTATGCTAGCTGTAAAATCAAACATATTACAGCTTACTGTGATGTGTAAACCATACCTTATAGCTGCCCCAAATATTAAAACAACACAGGTTACTGACTGTTCCTTATTTAGGGGAAAATCTAATTTTATCAACTGGGTTATGGTTGCTCTTCCTAGTTGATCATAGTAAACCAAAAGTCTGGTGTGGTCCCTTGCTGCAAAGATATTGCCTGTCTCTGCCTCTCTTTAAAAATCCTGTAATAAAAGTAGGTATAATAGCCACAACATTTGGAATATGCCCCTTGTTTCTCATTCAACATCTTTATCATCTGCTGTATGAATTTTGCTTCATTGCAGCTAAGACAATTGAAAGAGGGCAAGAAGGCAAAAACCCCATCTATTTTCTGAAAAAGCATCAGGCAGGCCCAAAAATCTCCATACCTACCTCACTTACCTGCTGAACTTATGATAAAAGTCAAAGTTCAACCCAAGTATAATATATTCTTCTTTTTTAAAGGAAATACTTACTTTTTTTCTGAAAGAGCCCAATATATAGAAGAAATCAAATATGAGTAAAATATATCTGGACATTTTAATAAATTACCAAGTGGCTTGCAATTGATCTATAAAGATGTTGATTTTTTGATTAATCAATATTAAATGCCCCCCCCCCAAGTTCTATTGATATATAAAAAAGTCAAAACAAAACAAAATGTTTTGCGGGGAGGTGTGTCAGAAGGAGGGGAAGAGAGAAAGACAGAGAGACAAAGAAAGAGAAACATAATGCACATAGTAATATGATTTCCTTGTAAAAGAGAAAAGTATTGTTTTAATTAAGAGAAATAAATTCATTTTAAATTTTGCAGAACAGCCAATTATATGGTAAAACAGAAAACATAAGTCACAACTTAATTCACAGACTAAATGAAGCATGCTGGACAAAACTACAGTCTTCTTCCTTGCCATTCTTTGACCTTTCCTGGCATAACAGAAATGCAGTGAAATGAGTTTTCAAACTCTCCCCCCCCCCCCAGGACTGATAATACAGTCTTAAGAGAGCGCATATCAGGAAGTGTTATAGGATTTCACAGTGTGGGCATGCATTTCTTTGGCATGGTTTGAAATACATTGCTTTGCTGCCAAGAAATAAATGCTCTGTGAAGGAATGCCCTGTGAGAGGCAGTCTAGAAGGATAATAACATGAACACCCCCTACTGCTAAGAATATGAATCATCCATTTCAAGGCTTTGTGCATTTTGCTCTATCTGCACTGCCAATATGGATTTGCCTTTCTATTTCTTCTCACAGATTCCTCCAAGACAGAAACATAATCTCACTTTTGCCTCAATTAAGTCACAGACGGTTATCTCTCTCCCAAGTTCCTAACACTGAGACACGCTGGATTATTTGGATACAGCTTCAATTGAGCCTGACCAAAGAGAAGTGAAGCACAGAATGAAAAAATAGCAATCAGTGTCAGAAAAGAAATATTATATGTCATGGGCACCCATATATATATATATATATTTAGAAATCTACATATTTCAGTTACACACACATACACACACACACACACACCATCAAACCAAACACTAGGTGATCTTTCCAAGATTGTCTTCGGTGCTTGGCAATTTAATTTTATAAACATTTTGCTCAGAATTGTCTATCATTTCATTTGTATTTCTGAGAAATGCTGTGCATATGACTGTTTGCCTCATACCACAACTGAAAGCTTGTTTGCTGAAAATTAAGTCCCCATTCCCTCAGGGTAAATGGAACATACAGTTCACTAAACATGTTTAGGATTGGAACTTTAGTAGATACACAACTCAGTTTTTCCAGTTTTTCTGGAGGGGAATGTGCTGATCCTTGCTTATCTAAATTTCTCTGTGACATTGAAGGATTAGTGGACTTAGTGCAGAAGGAGTGTTTAAACTGCATGTCCTTCTCCCTTTAACAAAGAACAGCAGCAACAGCTTTTAAAACTTGCAAGATAGTTTTAGACCATATAATTAATAAAGAATAGAAATTGTTTTTCTTTACTGATGGACTTTATCAACCTAAATTGTTTCAAACAATTATGTATGCTAAAGTTAAAGAACAAAAATAATTAGGCATCTACATATATATATTCCCTAGTGACCCATCCCTATTTCTGTTATATCGCTAGAGGTGCAGTGAATGGACAGAACAATTGCAATCATTCCACAGCAAAATAATACAACTTTTTTCTAACCAAAGACCAGTTACTTTTAACGTGACAAGAGCTGCAATCTAAAAACAAAAGGCCAAACAAAACCAATAATTATTTAAACTTATTTAAAATTGAAATGAATGAATTACAGTGGGTTTTTCCATATGTATTTAATTACTTTCTCCTGTCATATTAAACATTACAATTTAGAAGCAACGTTTGAAGACGTCCAAAAGAGCTGCACCCAAAGTTTTCAGGGGCTTTTTAGGAGCTTTTGCTATCCAGAATCATAATCTGTGGGCTAGATCTTGTGATGTAACATTGTACTGGAAGATAGTTTATTCAAAGGATGAAAATCCTATTAAAGGTGTCTGAGTGAATATTATGGGAAAAAGAACAAAAATACCATTGTTGTGGATATATACAGTGGTACCTTGGTACTCAGCTGCTTTGACGTTCATCCAATTTGGTATTCAGCACATCTTGACGGGAAAATTTTGATACTCATTGTTTCTTTGGTCTTCGACGCACAAGCTAGAACTTGATAGGGGGCAGCTGCCTTCCCATTATTCCTTATGGAAAAAAATTGTTTGATACTCATCATTTTTGATGCTCATCAAGCCTCCCAGAACCAATTAACGATGAATACTAAGGTACCATTGTACTTCCATGCAATGCAACAAACCAAGCAGAAGATACATATGAAATCTTTGCAAACCAGATAGGCAAGATATTCAGGAAACACAATCATTTTCAACTTCCCTGATATCAACTAGGAATCAAATTCTATGGCAAGCAGGCATGCTTTATGGAAATCTTCATCGTCCAAAAACTGGAGAAGGAAGTTTTATATTGGACTTACTAACAAAATAGAAGTGGTTGAAGAAGTGAAAGTGGTAGGATCCTTAGGGGAGAGTGACCATGTAATTTTACAATTCAACATATTAGAGGCAGGGAGAACTGAAGTTAGCCAGACTGGCCTTCAAGACAGCTGATGTCAACAAGCTAAAAAAGAGGAAAAAGGATTTCCATGGATGAACATCCTGAAGGGAAGGGGCGTTGTCTTACCTGAACGCCTTTTCTCAGCATGATGATGGAGAATCCACCAATGGGTTAGGACTATCTTCCTGCCCAATAAGAGACTAGGTTTGCCAGAGTTAACATGCCTCCTGCTGGGCTGATATCCCAGACACGACGAAGGCGAAGCTGCTGACAATGGACCGATGTGTTGGCTCTCTGTGCCCCTAACACAGGACCTGATGGTCCTAAGGGGATGGGCGTGGATTCTCCATCGTCATGCTGAGAAAAGGCGTTCAGGTAAGACAACGCCCCTTCTCCAGCAGGACGATGGAGAATCCACCAATGGGACATACCAAAGCTGAGCTGTCCCTATGGGAGGGAATCAGTCAGGGCCTGTGTCCCACTTGATGATGCCACTTGCTGGAGTACCCTCCGGCCAAACGATGCCTCCACGGAGGCGAATTTGTCCAGCCTGTAATGTCTCACAAACGGGGAAGGCAAGGACCAGGTCGCCTCCCTGCAAATATCCCCAATGGGTGCCTGCGTAGCCCACGCCGCCAATGTAGCGGCACTGCGGGTAGAGTGAGCAGTGATACGGCCTGGCAGTGGCAGGGACTGTGCCTGGTAGGCTTTTGCGATGCAGGATCTGATCCATCTGCCAACAGTGGATGATGAGACTTTCTTCCCCATCGAAGAAGGCTGGAAGGCGACAAAAAGCGCTTCCGATTTGCGGAAGGCAGAAGTCCTCTTAATATAGTGGCGTAACGCCCTACGAACGTCCAAGGTGTGCCACTGGCGTTCTAAGTTGTGAGCAGGCTGGGGACAAAAATCCGGTAGGACCACCTCTTGTGCCCTATGGAACAATGAGTTCACCTTTGGTACAAAGGCTGGGTCCAGTCGGAGGACTACCCTATCGCTGTGAAAGACGCATAGGTCCTCCCTGACCGAGAGAGCAGCCAGCTCCGAGATGCGCCTAGCGGATGTGATCGCCACAAGAAAGGCCACCTTTATGGACAAGAACTGCAGTGAACAGGTCTTGATAGACTCGAACGGTGGCAAGGTAAGGGCCTGTAGCACCCGTGGGAGATCCCAAGAGGGATAACGGTGAACCACGGGAGGTCTGGTGTTGGTAGCACCCTTGAGAAAGGACCGTACCAGTGGATGCTGGGCCAAAGGAATGGAATCCTGGCACATGAGTACTGTGGAGAGAGCCGCCAGTTGCCTGCGGATGGTATTGGGCGACAAGCCCTTGTTAAATCCCTCCAGCAAGTATTCAAGGATGTGCGAGATAGTGACAGCTGAGATGTCCAGGCGATTCCTGGAACACCAGGCACAAAAATTCTTCCACGAGGAGTCATAAATCCTGTTAGTGGAAGGCCTGGAGGCCTGAATCATTGAGATCACCCCCACTGAAAACGAGTCTCGTGTTAAGAGCCGCCTCTCAAGTGCCAGACGGCTAGTTGTAGGCCTTGGGGTTCTGGGTGTTGTAGAACCCCCTGACTGAGAGCGACCTGATCTGGGGGAATCTTCCACCGAGGAGAGATGGAAAGGTCCACTAGGTCGGCAAACCATGGCCGTCTCGGCCAATGTGGGGCAACCACTATGATCTCCGCCCGTTCCTGCAGAATTTTCCGGATGAGAGCCGGAAGCAGAGGAAGAGGGGGAAAGGCATAGAGTAGATCTGTGGGCCAGGGGCTGCGGAGCGCATCCGTCCGGTCCACCCCCCGGGATGGAAATCTGGAGAAGAATCTCGGGAGTTGGGCATTTACCGGCGAGGCGAATAGATCCACCACCGGAGGCCCGAACCTCACCGAAATCTCCCTGAATAAATTGGGATGTAGGCGCCACTCGGAGTGGTCTACTGTCGATCGGCTCAACGAGTCCGCCTGAAGGTTGGCCTGCCCCGAAATGTGCTCCGCCTTTAAGGAGGAGAGATTGGTTTCCGCCCAGGAACCTAGTGACCGTGCTTCGGACATCAAGGTCCTGGAGCGAGTGCCGCCCTGCCGGTTCACGTGGGCCTTTGCAGCCACGTTGTCTGTGAGCACCAGGACGTGTTGACCCACCACCTCGTCGCTGAAGTGAAGCAGTGCCAGATGAATGGCCCTGAGCTCCAGCCAATTTATGTTGTGACTGAGGTCCATGGGTGACCATCGTCCCTGTGCTAAGTGACAACCCAGGTGCGCACCCCATCCGAACAGACTTGCATCCATCGTTAAGGTGAGTCTGTTTGGTTCCTTGAATAGGGAGCCTCTGTCTACAGCAGGGGAGAGCCACCACCGAAGGGAATCCAGAACTCGGGGTGTGACCCCGACCTTCTGGCTGGATGCACTGGTGCCTTGCCTCTGGTATGGGAGTAAGAACCATTGTAGGGTTCTGAAGTGTAGTCTGGCCCATGGCACTATTCCCATGCAAGAGACCATCTTGCCCAGTAGTCGGGAAAGTGAGGCCAGTGTGACCCTCCGCTCTCTCCGTATCTGCCTGATCAGGGAGCGAATGCTGTCCCGGCGTTCCGGAGACAGGTAGACCATTGAAAGGTTGGTATCTATGATCGCTCCTAGGTGTAGGATGCGATTGGAGGGCTCTATCAGGCTCTTTCGGAAGTTGACTGAAAAGCCGTGAGTCTGAACGAGCCGGACGGCTAAGTCCAGGTCCGACCGGGCCTGCTGTAGGGAGGAGGACAGAATAAGGATGTCGTCCAGGTAGCATTGGACCCAGACGGGAATCAACCTTAGGTGGGCGACCAGTGCAGCCAGGACTTTTGTAAATACCCTCGGGGCGGACGAGAGGCCGAATGGTAGGGCCCTGTACTGAAAGTGGTGGGACCCGTAGCAGAACCTGAGGAACCTCCGATGGTCGGGAGATATGGGAATATGGAGGTATGCCTCCGTAAGGTCGATGGAGGTGAGGAAGTCGTGCCTCCTCATGCTGGCCAGGATGGACTGCAACGTCTGCATCTTGAATCTCTTGTAGACAAGATGAGAGTTCAATCCCTGCAGATCGAGGATTGCTCTCCACCCTCCCGAAGCCTTTGGGACCACGAAGAGAATGGAGTAGAACCCTCGATGGGTTTGGCCAGCGGGCACCGGTTCGATGGCCTTGATCTGTAACAAATGGTGAATGGCCTCGGACATGAGACCTATCTTGGCCAGGCTCCTTGGGGTGGGGCAGGCAACGAATCGATCCCGTGGCTGCAACAGAAAGTCCAGGGTGAGGCCGTGCCTGATGGTGTTGAGCACCCAGGTGTCTGTGATGGTGGCCTCCCATTCGTGGAAAAACAGAGTGAGTCTGCCGCCAATGGGGAGGTCCGTCCTTGAGTCATTTGTGTCCTCTGAAAGGACGGCCTCCCGCGCCCCGAAAGGGCCGTTTGCCTTGATATTGCTGCCTGGCCCTGGGAGCTGGGCGGTCAGGTTGGCGGCCGGGCCTGGGGAAGGAGGGACGAGGTGGAGGGCCCCACACCGATCCTGGTCCCTGGCGGAAGGGCGGTCTCCGTGGGTACGGAGTAGCTCGCCTATCTGGTCTCCTAGTAAGGTGGGCCAACACCTTACGCTTATCCCTGTTCTCAATAAGGTAAGGCTCTAGCGCCTCCCCAAAGAGGTGTCCGTCCCTGCAGGGAGCGGAAGCCAGGTGCCACTTTGACTTCAAGTCCGCTCGCCATTGTTTTAGCCATAGAAGCCTGCGGGCTGCAGTATTAGCGGCCATGGAGCGCGCTGAAAATCTGGCGGCATGGAGGGAAGTATGTATTCTGCCGATGCCACCAACTTACCCAGATTCTGATGGGCACGAACCTGATCCGGGGGAAGCAACGCTTGGAGTTCCCTGAGCCAGAGAATTGACGTTCTGGCAAAGAAGGAAGTAGAGGTGGACGCCCGCACAGCCCATGCCGATGCCAGGTGAGACCTGTGGAGGGAGAGCTCGGACTTCCTGTCCTCTGCCCTCAAGACCTCAAGACGTGTCACCTGACACGGTGGAGGAAGAAAAAAGAGAGGTTAGTGGTTCGTCCACCCTGGGAACCTCCAGTAGATCTGACAAGGCCGGGGCAACGGCCATCAGTCTCTTATCTGTTCCCCCCGGTGTTGGTAGAGTGCCCGGATTCCCCCATTGTTTCCTGATAGTTTCCAGGAAAAATGGAGGGCAAGGGATATAGCGCTCCGTCACCGTAGGTTCGGAGAAGAGTGGCTTGGGGTCCTGACTAGTTGAGGCAGTCAGCTGCTTTTCCTGCTCCGGTTCAATATTGGCCGATGTGGTGGCCTTTAGCAGGAGAGACCTAAATAGACCCGGGTCGGAGAGGCCTATGAAAGGCGAAGGGTCTGGGGCCGACTCCTCATCCTCTGACAGCTGGAAGTCAATTGACCCATAATCCTCGGAACCCGAATCCCGTGTTCGGGAGGAATGGTCCGAATAAACGGACTCTGGGTAGTCCGGCCTCTCCGCCCGTGCCTGAGCTGGCACCACGGGCATGACAAACTCAGGCCTGGGGTTCTCGTAGAACGAGGAGGCCCTGCCCTGAGCATACGCCTGGGCGATTAATGCCTCGAGCTGCTCAGGCCCAACCCCTTGATGTTCAGGGGGGCAAAGTCCAGCCGCTGTGGGCGTGACTGTGGCCTCGGGTGGGAGGCGGAATCTAGCCGGTGAAGCCACCCTTAGGGGGTTCAATCCCTGGTCAGAGGACAGAGTAGCACTCTGTGCCATGGAGCCCTGAGGGGAAAGGGCCCGCGAGGCAGTGGGACCTGGCAGGGCCGGTTGGGGGTTGAAGAGTGAGCTCTCCTGGGGGGCAAGGGGAACCAGAGGTTGGTCTCCCACAGACCTACGTTGTGCCCTGGAGAACTGCTTCTCCAGAGCCGTGTTTCGCCTCTCGGCTGCCTTTTCTGCAGCCCTTGAGGCCTTTTTGCCAGCGATGGCCTTGGACCTGGCCTTGGCCTTTATCCTGCCTGCTGCCTCTAGTTTAGAGGACTTGCGCTTCCCTGAGACGGTAGTGCCGGAAGCGCCCTGCGCAGATTGATTAGCTGCGTTGTCAGCCATTGCAAGGAAGGCCTGAGGCCTGTTGCAACTCAGGAGCAGGAGCGGATTGCCCAGCTGTTAGTATAGCAAAAGCTGATGAACAGCGTCCGCTCCGGGTTTTGCGCTACACTGAGCGCCCTACTGCCCTAGGCAGAGCTCCGAGAGGCTGGAAACTGCCCAGTGATGCACTGAGGCGTATTAGTCAGGCATCTTGTGGTGACGAGACCCAATGGGTGAGTCGCAATCGGCAAGTGCCAGCACGCACGTTGACCGATCAGTGGCGGCAATCACCTTGGTGATATGTGCCTGCGCACTCCTCTCCTTGTTGGTGGCGGCAATCACCTGAGTGATATGTGCCTGCACACGAAGCCTAGGTGATGGCGGCGGAACCCGAAGGCGTGCCAGCTCATGCTAAAGGTGAAATCCTCTCCAAGTTTTGCCCTGGGGTTGGGTGTGCCAGATCAGAATCTGAGCAGGGTGTCCAATGGCAGGTTTGAAGCTGCAAAATGGCGGCTGTGATCAGTCCGCAAAATGGCTGCCGCTGCAATGGCGAGGCGGCTTGTTAGGCCTGGGGCCTAGACTGAGATAATTCCCTGCAGGGAAGGAGAGATGAAGTCAGACCTTTAAGCCAATGGCCTCTGTAAGCAGCCTGCAAGCCTTGTGCAGTGGCTGCTGCTTGTTTGGGCCGTCCCTGTCAGGCCTGCTAGGCCTCTGGCGTCCAAAATGGCGGCCGCGATTAGCACGCCAAGAAAAAATGGTCTGAGGCCTCAAATTTGGCAACCAGCTGCAGAGGGCCTTGTATGAAGAAATGCCCTAAAATGCCCTGGAGCCGGCAGCTTGTTGTGAGCGTGACAGCCGTGCCTTGGCAGCGACCAAATTACAGCACAAATCTCGCTGGAGAGGGCTGAAGGGCCGTGGAGAGGAACGGCCTGGCTGGGCCCGAAGGCCGACGCCACGTAGCGGGGCGGCTGAGGCGAGCTCTGACACTCAGCCTTGTGGAGTCCTGGAGCTTTCCGCAGCGCTTGGCAATTGCGAGCGCGCCCGGAGGCCGACGCTCAGCTGCGCTGCGGCTAAATCGGGAGCTCCAACGATCAGCTGATGCGGCCGAGGGATCCCCCTTGCTATCGACTTTGAGCCCTTTGCACCTAACAGGAGCTATAGGGGCTTGAGCCGGCCGGCCGCTGCTGTTAACAGCTGCTGAGCGGGCCTGAGGCCGACGCTCAGCTGTGCTGCGGCTGGGGGAAATTTGCCGAAAATCAGCTGTGCCCTTTCAAATTGTTTTTCCCCTGTCTGTGCTTGTAAACTGTCTAATTTTTTTAGGAGATGAGAATCCACCAATGTAATAGAACTATACGACCTGTCCAGAGCCAACAATGCGTCCTAGCTGGGCTGAAGACTAAGTCGTGTCTGAGATATCAGCCCAGCAGGAGGCGTGTTAACTCTGGCAAACTTAGTCTCTTATTGGGCAGGAAGATAGTCCTAACCCATTGGTGGATTCTCCATCGTCCTGCTGGAGAAGTTTAAAAGAGATGGGAAATTCTGAAAAAAGAAATTAGGAAGAAGATGATTTCTGTACTTTGAAAACAAAGTGTGGAAAAAAAATAAGGGAAAAGATCAGAAAGGAAATTAATCATTAGAAAATAATGTAGGCATGGGAACAGAATTGGAGGACTAAACTGAGTGACAACTAATTATGTATTTAGCTAATGGGAAATAACCAAGATGATTACATATTATGATTTGAATTAATTTATATTTATCATCATAGAAAGTTAAAGTACTTGCTTGTGTTAACTTTATTATTTTATAAGATACAAGTTCCAACTGCTAATGACCATTAATTCCTATGACATGTCAAACTCGAGACGTCATGTGACGTCACGCAATGTATCAGGACTGTTTTGCCATTGCCGGCAATGGGGTGGGCGCGGCTTCCACGTGACGCGTCCGGCCCATGGGCCGGCAGTTTGACAGTCTTGATATATGAAGTGCTGACTACTCCACCCTTCTCATCAATAGTGGAAAACTGTGTGAATTATATTAGCAATTTATGTTGTTTTTATCCTGCTTTTTTAATATATATTTTGGTCAACTCAAGGTGTTGAATTTGCATTTGCATTCAATTTTCATTGTGGCAATTCATATTTCTCAACAGTTTTATTGTCTTTTGCTTCATCTGTGAAATTCTCACATTGTGATGACTCCCCCAGATGCTTCCCCAAATACCTCTCCAGATGTCAGCTCAGAGGATGAACCAGTTCCAGGTATGTCTGGAGGGGAGTTGGTCAATGGCTCCAAGCAGTGGTCTGAGACAGATTGGGCTGAAGCACAGCTGCAGCAGAACAGCCCTGAGGCTTCAGGTGAGGAAAGCATGCAGCTACAGCCAGTCAGTGAGGAGGAAGGGGAACTGCCTTCTGTATCTGGTCCAAGAACACGTAGGATAGAGAAAAGACAGGAGCAGAGAAGGTCAGCCAGTTTACTCGCAAGGAGAAAGCCTCACCCTCCTTGATGGAGGGTGCACCAGAAGCTGGCTATTTAGCACAGCAGACAAGGTGTTTGTTTTCTTGCTGTATATTCTTGCCTTGAACTTTGGATCATGTCTGTTCAACTGTTGCCTTTGCCTGTGGATTTGCCTTTGTCTTGGAACTTGCCTTTGTCTTGGGAACTTAATTTTGCCTACTGGGCTTAACTTGTCTTTGCCTTGAGGACTAGTGTTGGCCTCATTTGAGTAGCCTGTGGAACTCATTGGGTTGAGCTGGTAAAACAGAGAATTGCTGGGAAATACCAATTCAGACTCAGAAGCCTTAATAAAGACTCCTTACACCCATGATGTGTGTGTGTGTGTGTGTGTGTGTGAGTGGGACACACATCTGAGATATTTAAAATCAATTTAAGATCATGTTCTGTGTCTATAATCAACAGATGGAAAGAGTAACAAATGAAATTGCATTTAAAAATAAAGACAATATTATGCCTGAAGCCAGAAACAATGTTTTTTGGGTTAGGAGAGACATGATTACACAGAGAAGGAAACTGCTATTTAATTAAATGCCATAAACGTTTTTTGAACATCTTTAGTCCAAAAAAGCTTTAGAAAATAGAGCCAAATAATCATCTTAATTCCTTTGCAAAATAAAGAGCCTTTTTTCTTACATCACATATACAGATTTAGTAATCTTTCTATATTACACAAATTTGTATTAATTCAGTGAACAATTAAATTGACAGTAATGAGATAGATTTGTTTACAATTCTATCTGATTCATGGTGAAAAATTGAGAGGACAACAAACTATATACCTTTTCAATTTTGACTTCACAAGAGTCCTGAGAAGTTTTGTGACACATCAGCAGTCTTGAATCATATTCCTCTCTTTCTCCATATTTTTTGCTATTTAAGCGTGGCCTATGAATTTTGTGGCTGATTGCTTTTTTGCTGGTGTGAGCCAGATATGGAGTGAGGAAAAGGAGAAAAAACAGCTCACTTTTAGCCTTGAAGGGCAGCTGCTCCATCATGAGGCCTGATGAGCTGACCTGGCTGCTAGTTGGGGCTGGTCTGAAGAGATTTTGAATCAGCAGTCCCACTGGTTCTGTGAGGTTTATAGGTATTGGAGACTAGAACCCCACTTTCTCAGACAATGTAGGACATGTTATGGGTCTAAAATTGTAGAGAAAGAGAGAGAAGGTGTAGAGAGAAAGTGAGGAGACTAAAAGTTTGTAGCTGGACGGAATGGAGAAACTGGAGAGGAGTTGGAGGGTGTAGTGTGCAGGGCAAGTATCAGTTCCTATTTGGGGAGAGAACTGTCCTGCATGTCGGGAGTGAAGACCCAGAAGACAAGCTCCACCCAAGACCCAGCAGGGCAAGGAGGGAATTGATTGGTTGCAGAAAAATCTGCACCTTAATAAAGTTTTAGGCTGGTACTTCAAATATATCTTTATAGTTCTGTCCATTTATTCTGATAATAATACAGTACTCTCTTTTATAGGTCTAAAAATGTATGAAAAATATCTAGACCAAAGACTGAAATTTCACACATTTGGGAGTTAAGTGCAGCTAGCAGAATTAGAAATACCCAGTGCTTTTTTTGTAAAACAAAAAGGTGCCGGAACTCACACACATCATACAACCCGCCTTGCCTATCCTACAAGGTTCCATCCAAAAAAGGTGCCGGAACTCCGTTCTGGGCGTTCTATGAGAAAAAAAAGCCCTGGAAATACCTATTTTAAATATAAATAAATATAAATAATAAAATGTGGCATACAGTATTTAACTTACCTTACATAAATAAGTCATTCCAACTAAGTTAATTCAAAGATTTGACTTTAAAATATGCAACAAAACAAATGTAATTAACTACATAGTTGCATTTTTAAAGGACAATATACTCCCAGGAAATTCAATAAAAGCTTTATTTGATTTAATTATTCATAAGGCATTTAATAATTTATAAGGTACTCAACCATGATACTTTAGAATGCTGCCATTCTCTCATGAAATAGACGCATTTAAAGTTAACAAAAAGGAAAGCGTAAAAAGAACATTCATGGTATTAAATGATGTAATGAGGTAATGAAAGGTCTGGTTTATGGATCTAGCTTTCGGGAAGTAAATGACTAAAGTACTTAGGCATTTGTACATAACTGAATTATTTAGTTTAAAAAAAACCCAAATCCATGACTTTATTACAAATCATAACTTTGGATTGATTCACCATACAATAAAATTATAGTATTTTGCAGTTCAGAAGAGGCAAAAATGGAAAACAGACAGAATACGTAAATAATCAGTGGTAGATCTTGGCCAGACTTTTACAAAGGTTTTCCATTGTCATCACAAAACAACTATTCTGTTAGTATAAAAGCAAGGTTATATAAACATATAAATTGCTGCTGTAAATATATGGATCAAAATGTTTTTAAATATAAGGATTTCTACATAGTCTTGATGAATTACAAAACACGCAAGGCAATTATACTTTTAAAAATGTCTGAGAAATATAATATAATAGTTATTTATCTCTCAGCAATCAAGCTACTCATTAGAAAAACAACAAATCAAATTCTAATATTTTTCTCAAGTATCTTCTTCCTTCACCGCTGCTAAATACCTGGCTTCAGTTGTGTTTTACTTTTTATGACACAAGTAGTCTGTTTAGAGATAACTGTTGAGACTGGCAAATTTGATTGTTAAGCAGTCACTAAGTGAAACTCTGCTTATGATCTTAATTCAGCTTTCTTTTGCTTTACAGACCTGCAAAGATCATAAATATGAGGATTGGTTGCAGTTACATTTTTATCACCATCTGCAAATGATAACTAAATGAGGACTACTTGTATGGTATAGTGTAATGTAATTCTTTTTACGTTCTAGTTTACAAATTTTTATATATCATGGTTGTCACCAGATGGGCCTATACATATTGGTCTCTGCTGCCCATTAAGCATTTGATCAATTGAGGATTTTATAAAATGTTTTTGAATAAGACAGAGAAGGTGTATACAGGTGTCCGTTAATGGTAACAATATTTCTCAATTTTGGAACATTCTGATCAGTGTCAGAAGAGCAAACAAAGCCCAGAATCAACTCGAGCATATACACAATATTCTGTGCAAGATGAAATGTCTAATCTGCCTTGCAAAATCAGTGTTCTGTTGCTAATATCACATGTATACCTCAAATGTATACAAGTAATCCTCGATTTATGACAATTGTTACCAAAATTTTGATTGCTAAGTGGTCATTTAGTGATGTGGTTGTTAGATGAGTTAGCATATGACCAGATCTGATTTTACAACCACTATGGTCATTAAACAAATCATGTTCTCATTAAATCAGGCATGTCAAACTCGTGACATCACGTGACGTCGCATGACTTTTCCCCCATTGCCGGCAATGGGGTGGGCGCGGTTTCAGTATGATGCATCCGGCCCGCGGGCTGGCAGTTTGACATGCCTGCATTAAATGAATCATGTAGTCATTAAGTGAATTCAGCTTTCCCAATTCACTTTGTTGGGAACTGCCTGGAAAGGTTGTAAATCACCATCATGTGATCACAGGATGTTGCAACCATCATAAATGCAAGACAGTTGCCAAGTGCCCTAATTGTGATCATGTCACCATGGGGATGGTGCAACAATTGCAGCATTGAGGACGGGTGGTAAGTCAGTTTTTCCAAGAGCATTGTAGCTCCAACCATTGATAAATGAACAGTCATTAAGTCAAGGACTACCTTACATAATATACTGACACATACTCAGGATACAAAGTTGAATTGCATTTTTACAGAAACTATAAATATGAGGCAGAAAAATTAAATTGTACAAATGATCTCAGTTGTTTCACTAGTGTCACTATTAACACTTTAAAAATTTTCTCTCGCTAAACTAAAGATTTGGCTGGCATATTGTCAGATTATAAAACCACAGAAAAAGATAGTAAGGAACAATCTTCAATATGAAAATCCTTGTGACCCACTTTACTGAACAAAGAAACTTCTTCTGCAAAGAAACCACAGGTGACCCTTAATTCAAAAATAGTTCAAACCAACATTTCTATACAACACATCTTTCTTGGCAAGTTTTAGTAATAGAAACGTTTTAAGAGCTATCTTACTCAGTTCTTTCAATTCTTTTTTCCTTTTTTTAACCATTCCTTTCAATTAGCAGGCTCCCTGCAGAATTAACTGACATGAATAATGAACGAATGCTTCTTTTATTATATTTCCTACTGTCAAATTTATGTGAAGATTTTACACGCATATTCATACCACATATAGCACAAATAAGTACATCTGTTCTGAAAACTAACAGTCTGATGTTTTGTGGTATTGTTGTTTTAGATGAGAATGCATCAACAGTTACATACCAATAAAGTAAAATATTTGTAGCTCAAGGTTGAAATGAGGGGTCCTTGGTGCTCTCTGAGCTTGGCTGTTTTCTTGCAGACATTTTATTATCCAAACTTGGTAACATCATTAGTGCTACCTCGGAGAGCACCAAGGACCCTCAGTTACATACCACTTTTTTAAACAAAAATAGTGCTGTTGTCTAGTACTTACAGACTATAGACAGTGTTCGGACAGTGCTACCGATATGTCTGAGACTGAATATTTTAGGAACTTTTTTATTTTAGAATTTTTATTCCACATTATTTTTATAAATAACTCAAGGCAGCGAACATACCTAATACTCCTTCTTTCTCCTATTCGTTCCACAATAACCCTTGATATGTACATCTCTAGAAGCATAAGAGCTATTTGATATAGTGATTAAGGTATCCAGCTACAAACAGTGAGACCATGAGTTCTAGTCCCACTTTAAGCACAAAGGTAGCTGGATGACCTTGGGCCAGTCACTTTCTCTCAGCCCTAGTAAGGAGGCAATGGCAACCATTTCTGAAAAACCTTGCCAAAAAACCTGTAGGCAGTCTCTGAGAGTCAGATACAACTGAACTGAAGGGGGGGAAAAGCAGATACCTGACATCAGCTAGGGAGAAAGAGCACGTGTGGTCCTGATAAGTCATTTTCAGAGTACCAATGTTGGGCCGTTGATACGAATGGATTCTGGTTCCTTGCTCAACAGATGTGTAAAAGCTTGGCAATAACCAGTCTATTTTTATTTTATAGACTGAAAAATACTTTAACTTCTGATTAAATCATATAAGCTTGGAGACTTTTGATGATGCACATTAAAACACAGCTTCATCCATCACCAAGGAAAGCAATTAACACTTTTATGGTTTTCGGGAAAAAGAAAAAGAACTACAGTGCGGTAATGTTCATTACATTATAGTTCAGGAACATGTAAATTCTTCAAAGACATAAGGCAGAAACCAAAAGATGCATGTGCAAAAAAAAAACCAATTTAATTTAGAATTAAATTACTGAAAAATTTAATTTTTGAAGAATCAAGAAATTTTCAAAAGTGCAGAAACAAGTTTTCATCTAGAAAAAAATTAATTCACAGCTATATGATTTAGAATACCTGTCTTGATGATGGTATTTTTGGAAAAGTACTGGAATAATAATTTATTGCAAAATGAATAAATATAAGCCAGCAATATGTTGTTACTTCAAAAATTATAGGTTGCACCAACAGAAATATCAAAATCACAGACACTAATAGTTGCACATTATTCTTCATTAATTAGACATGGCCACCCCAGTCTACTGTATCTTGTTCTGGGCATCCAAACTTAGGAAGTGTTGTAAAAAAAATCTTGGGTTTGAATCTAGCCAGATACCCATAGAATCTGAGGACACATGAAGTCCAAAATGGGATTTGTTTGTAAAGTATGTGTTAGATGTGCAGATCTTCCTAGCTGTGGAATTTTTTGAGGGATCTGATACAGTATTGTGATTTAGCAAATTTCCTTATCTTGAAGTGATTTTGCTTCCTGGCTGGCTTTCCGGGAAGATGTCCTTTAGCCTTCCGTAAGATGAAAACTTTTTAAGCATCTTCTGTAACTTTGTTTGTGGATTAGAAGAGGTTTTTTTCCTATTTAAAAGGGTGATCCAGTTGGAAGGTAGATAGTTTTCTTCCTACAGAAGGATTCACAAAAGTAGAACAGATTCAGAATCGGGCAAATAGAATCATCAAATGATTACAAACTTAAGTCCTATAATAAAAAATTGGAGAATTTCACTATAATAATCACTGAGAAAATATCAAGTATCTGAAAGGACATTACACAGAAAATTAAAATCTGATCTATCTTGTTCCAGAGTGCAGGACCCAGAAAAATAAATGTACATAAAACAGATTCTGGATGATTATATTTGATACTCAAGATCAAATTATTCATAGTAGATTCCCCTTCACTGGATTTGTACAAACAAGAGACGAATCCATCTGGGATGCTTTAAGTGGGACTCCTGCACTGAGCAAGTGGTTGGACCTGTGACTAAATAGCTCCTTTCAACTTTCAATTCTATAAAGGCAGCAGGAAAGAAATGTACTCATGAAATAACAACAACAAAACCTATTTGCATCATAACATTTTCCATATTTCTTAAAAAATCTTAATGAAGATAGTGCCTTTGGAAGCCAGTGTCCAGGCACTTTTTATTCAGAATCTGCACAGGTAAAAACAAAAGCAAGTTGAACTTGGACAAAATTGCCAGGCATTGTGCTGTAATTTTTAGCCCTCTGCTGAAAATTGGCTAGAACTTAAACCTGTTCATAAGAAGATGAATTTAAGTTTAGCTAGGAATACTAATCAAATAAATTTGAAAAAATGAATAAAGGAACTTCACTTAAAGAGCTAAAAAAATAAATCAGAAACACATACAGTATGTGACACTCATGCCATGTAACACCTGTTTGTTGCTCATTCCTTAAAAAGATCTGTATGGTTCTAGCTATTCAGAGAGCATTTTCAATAAATAATTTGTACAAGAACAATGCTCTTAGAAGAGAGCTGCCATTTCAAGAAAAATCCTGAGCGATCAGGAATTTGAATGATTTTATAGATAGATTTTACCTTGTTAACTCACATCCTTACTAAAGGACTAGTTCAAGATATTGAGAGTGTTCTGGGATGTGACAGAAAATGTAGTTAGATATTATAAATGTTTCAAAGTAATTTTCTCAAATATATGAATAATCTCCTTGAGGTTTCAAATAAGTATTAAAACAGCATGGGAGACAAGATAGAAAGCAGCAGGACATAATAGAGAAAAACAAGCCATCAATCAATAGTGTAACAAATGCAAAGTTGGCTATTCATGTACATTCAGAACCACTGCAAAATTGTGTTTTCTTATCTCAGCCAAACAATCTAATTGGTATTGTGGTCAGCTCATATAGAAAGCTAATATTAAAACACCACTGGTCTTATCCACAATTGTGCATAGCATTTCCAAAACACATAGGATACTGCATGAAATAGTACACATATCACACATACGCCCATATACAGAGAAAAAAATATCTTAATTTATAAGAGCATAGCCATAGAAGGTACTTAAAATGTATAAAAACTGAACTGAAAATGAAATGACAAAATAAGGTTAAACTGTTTTATCTAGTCTAAATTGTTACATCTGCAGCTAATTTTCTCTTTGTGGAACAAATGTTTCAGTCTGATAGTAACTGATATGTATCCAAATCAGCAAAAATATTCATGTGTTTTTCTAGAAACAACCTCTCCCAAATTCATTTGAAATTACTATAATTTCTGGCTCTTGCAATTCTAATGCAAACATAGAACAGAATGGTCATAAGTTAGTATATGTATGGTTCATTGTTGAATGTCTAAATAAGAAACAGTATGTGCCATAAATGTCTAGGAGACATTTAACTCTGTCAATATATTTATTTCATCAATTCTTAACTCTGATAGTACAAGAAAGTATGTTTGCCATACTAGTACATGGATGTATGTACTCATAAATAAAAAGTAAATCATTACACTAAAGATCATGATTGTGTTATATTGCATATCACTTTTAAAAACACAAAGTTTACCTGAAATTCTTTCAAAAATCAGTAAAATTGAAAAGTTATTGAAAAGATATAGTAGTTAAGATGTTGAATTAAGACACCAAGAGATGGTGAGTTCTAGTCCTCCCTTCGACATGAAAGTAATCTGGTTAATTTGGGGTCAATAATTCTCTCTTAGCCCAACTCATCTCACAGAAATTGTTGCAGTGGGGAAAGTAAACAGGAACATATTGTATGTTGCCTGAATTTGTACAAAAATAAAGGTGGGATAGAAATAAAAAACATATATACATCTCTAGGCAAAAAAATGAGAAAATGAGGTTCTATGAATATTACTGAATTGCACCTCTCAGCAGACATCAGTATTGGTCAAGCTAACAGGCTGCTGGGAGTTTCATTTCATCACTGACTGGAAAACACAGTTCTACATTCCTTGTCTTGAAAAGATTCTGGATAAGGAAGCAAGCAGGGGGGGGGGGGAAAGTCGCATAAAAACAGAATTTTAATTGCCAGTTCTGCATTCTTCTCTTTTACTTCATCAGCAAATGTTCCCTTCCTCAAAGGATTATGACAGCTTGCTACCAGTGATGCTGAACATCCAGAAACCATGTTAATTAAATAAAAATATGCCAGTGAGTAACTCTGAAGGAATGTTTTCCAATCTTGAACAGATGACTGTCAGACAAAGTAAGGTATTAATTTAACAGATTTATATATGAGCATTTTAAGGATTAGTGATCCAGTGGAAAAGCAATATGACTTTAATATAGCTGACCCTGAGACTTTTGAGAATTATACTTCTGAACATAAAATTGTCTGCCGATCATATTATATAATTTCCTCACATCTCTCATTTACTGGATGATTAAAAAAAGAAGGGAAGGGGCACAATACTCCTTTTACGTCATATTATCTGTCTCTGGTTGAAACATTAGATATTGTCATTATTGTTCTATGGGACTAATCACTCTTTATACTTTCAGTCAAAAACAGTTACTTTCTTCTTTCATGATGTGACAAAACAGATGAAGTCTTCTTTAGGTTGAGGTCAACTCTTGATGACTTGATGAACTTAGCCATACTATTTTCTTGCCAAAATTCAGAAGTTAAAAATTGTAAGGTTCTATATGAGCCATCCCACATGCTCCAATGTGCCTTTTCGCCCTTTGAATTCAAAACACTGTATACGATTACATAGTAACGCTAACTGAAAAAAAGGGAAATTACCATGGCTTTAAAGAAGTAGTTAATTCTATTAGCAGTTTAGCCTCTGTCTAGTCAAGCCAACTTTGTCCATTCAAGCCAGATGTATGCTAATATATAAGCAAATCACAAATTTTAAATAAAAAATAATTTAAATTCAATTACATAAATTACACCTACTTTTCTTTATAATTGGTACTTCTTTAGAAGGAGTACATATGGAAATGTCCATATTTAACATACGTGGAAGAAAAATAAAAATAATTATTAATTATGTCTATGGACAAAATATCTATGGATAAAAACCATGTCCATCTAATCAAGACA
Source organism: Azemiops feae (assembly GCA_023970755.1). NCBI lineage: Eukaryota > Metazoa > Chordata > Lepidosauria > Squamata > Viperidae > Azemiops > Azemiops feae. The sequence continues at coordinate 1,634,925 of JALGBA010000202.1, read as the reverse complement.
ACATAAGGATGAAGTCTTAACAAGCACACATAAATGAATGAATCCTGTTTAAACACTATGTAACACAAATCATGTTTAAGACTAGTTAGTCCTTGACTTACAACAGTTCATTTACTGACCGAAGTTACAACAGCACTGAAAAAAGTGACTCATGACCATTTTTCACTTATGATTGTTGCAGCGTCAGTCATGTGATCAAAATTCAGACAATTGCAACTGACCCAGATGACAGTTGCAGTGTCCTGGGGTCATGTGATCATCTTTTGTGACCTTCTGACAAGCAGTCAATGGGGAAGCCAGATTCACTTAATAACTGTATTACTAACTTAACAACTGCAGTGATTCATTTAACTGTGGCAAAAAAAGTCATAAAATCGGGCAAAACTCACTTAACTGTCTTGCTTACCAACAGAAATTTTAGGTTTAAGTAGTCATAAGTTGAGGACTACCTGTATTCTCTTCCCTCCTTGACAGTTAATGTATTAGAAAAAAATAGTGAAGTAGGCAGTATTTCTTAAATTATTATCTTAGGACCACTGGGGGTCCCCCAAAACTCTCCCAGAGATTTGCACAATCAAAATTGTTTGAAAAAATTGAAAATAAAATAAATAAATGAAAAATAAATAACACTATTAAAATCCCATCAAGTAATCATGAGAATGTCCTCAATCGACCACAACTGAGCCCCAAATTTCCATTGCTAAACAAGATAGTTAAGTGAGTTTTGACCCATTTTACGACCCTCCATCCCCTGCCCCACAAATCAGCGCTCTGGTGTACCTCTAGCTTTGTTTTTCACGGAGTGAAATTACAACACCCAAAGGGGAAAAAAAAATCTAACCACGGTTTAAACGTTTGGTCGCCGCCTCCGCAGATGGGGCGTCCCCTGAACCTTCACGACCAAATTATGTTTAAAAAGGCGCCTCATAAAACGAAGATGAAAAGAAAGGGAGCCATTGCCGTTTGCACGAAGCTTCCAGAAGGAAAATAAAATGAGCTCCTACTTTAAACAGGAAACCGAACGTCTAATGGTGAGGCTCAGAGAAACTTTTGGCGGGAAAAATGCCAGCCGACCTACCGGCCTGGCAGCAAATGGCGCCAGGGCTGCCGCGACTCTTCTTCAGCACGTGTTGAAAGACAGAGCCGGGAAAGCAGTCAAGGCAGGAAGCGGAGCGGGCCTGCGCACATCGCCACGGAGCGGGTAGGAGTTCCGGGTCTTGGAGACTTGAGTGACTAAGACTGAGACAGGCAGTCGGCCGTCCCTCCCTCCCTGAAGGCGCGGCGCCGTTTGTCGTAGCGCGGAGCAAAGCCTAATAAAACGGTATTAACGGCCGAGTTTGTGCGCGAGCGGGGCCGCTTCGAGCCAGTCAGATCGTTACTCGACGTCAGCGGGCTCTGCTGTGCTCCGCCAGCGCTCCTTTCCACTCCAAATTTTTCAACGGTCTGAGGGGTGCCGCGCCTGCCCCAGTTATTTCTTGCTTTTTTTGGTTACGAAGTTACAGTATTTCTCGCCGGAGAGCGCCTTTATTGACTAATACTGAACGACACCATGTCAGTATGCAACAGTTGCAAAGCCTACCCGCCTCTAAAGGCAGGTTTTGCAATGTGGGCGCCCTTGTGGATTTAGAATATCCAGGTTTTCGGCGTAGTCAAAGGGCATTTGCTCAATTAAGGGAACAATATAAATCACTCTTAGATGTATCAAATGCGTTTTATGCTGTGACATGTCTCAGTTACTATTGCAAAACCCTCTGTTCAGAATTGTTTTCAAAAAGGGGTTGGAAACGATCTGAAATGGGCAGTGGACTTTTGTACTGATGGCAAAAAATCAAGGAACTGCGTTTTACTTTTATTTTACCTACGATTCAAACTGATAGTTATGATTGTAGTGAACCCCCATGTATTTGCGACCTTATTATCTGGAAGACTACTAATTTCTGAACTTGTTGGCTTTTAAATATTTGGGAAATTCTTCATTTTCAACTAGAAGAGCTATGGTTAATTCTGAAAAATCCCTAGAGCTGGATACCAAAGCTTGAGTATTATTAGAAAATAGTTACTAATAATAACTTTTTTAGTAACTATTTTCTAATAATACTCAAGCTTTGATACCCAGTTACTAATTACTATTCTTCCAACAGTATCTTTATTCTCTAGTTTTGCATCTCATATGATAACCCTGATTCAGAATCTAATACTATATTGAATAATCCTGGCTCATATATCTAATTCAATTCTAAAGTTCAGGGCCTAAAAATGTAACTTTATGGTTGCCTTAGTTTAAAAAGACAACACAGAATTAGGAAAAAATGTAGAAAGCGACTGACTATAGGCTGGTACATTTTACCTAAAAGGAAAGCTGATCTTGAATTAGGAAAAATAATATGACAAACGGATAACTGTACAGATAGTCCTCAGTTTAAAACCGTTGGTTTATCGATCAAAGTTACAACAGCACTGAAAAAAGTGACATATGACCATTTTTCACACTTACAACCATTGTAGCATCCCTGTGGTCATGTGATCAAAATTTAGACACTTGGCAACTGGCATGTACTTATGCCGATGGCAATGTCCGGGGCAGGGGTAGGCAACCTTGGTTCTTTTATGACTCGTGGACTTCAACTCCCAGAATTCCTGAGCCAGCATGGCTCAGGAATTCTGGGAGTTGAAGTCCACGAGTCATAAAAGAGCCAAGGTTGCCTACCCCTGTACCTGGGGTAATGTGATTGCATTTCGCCATCTTTTGACAAGCAAAGTCAATGGGGAAGTCAGATTAATTTAACAACCACTTGCTACCTTAACAACTGCAGTGATTCACTTAGCAACTGTGGTAACAAAGATCATAAAACTTAACTGTCTTGCTTAGCAACAAAAGTTTTGGGCTCAATTGGGGTTGTAAGTTGAAAACTATCTGTATATGAAGGATTATATGTATATGAAGGATTTATTAAGAGAAGCATTTGATCTTTCATAATAAAAGAATGGTATAATTAATTGAATGATGCTAATTTTTGAATTTCTGGCTGCTTCTATTTAGAACTAATTTACAGGTATTACTAGAAGCAATATGTTTGATATAAGAAAATTACTAGGAATAGCTGGAGAACCTTTTTTCTTACTGCTTCTTGCAATTTTGCTTTTGGAAAGATTTGGATATCTTCTACTTTAATAGTCATCTTTACGGAAGATTCTATTACCTATGTTTAGGATTGTTCCCTTCCTATTAAGATGATATTCTTCTGGATTGAAATGGATTGAAATTGACTAGAGGGAGTTCACTTTATTAAAATAGTTTCACATAATTTTATGTGATACTGAAAATGGTTGACCAAATCTAGTTATACATAAGCACAATGTTCCCCAACTCTATTGGACTTAATTCCAGTAGATCATAGTTTGTAAAGTCATTGGTCAAATAATCTGGAAAATTGTGCTGGTATAGCTCAATCTATTTGGAGACCCTAAAATTGGGGAAAGACGTCTATTATATCAGGGGTCTCTAACCCCCGGTCCGTGGACCAGTACCGTGCCACGGCATGCCAGCAACTGGTCCACACAAACAAGGAAAGCCCCATCCACAGGATGCAAGCAGCACACAAAACCATGCCCCCTCCAGTCTGCGGAAAAACCTCTCTCCACGTAACCGGTTCCTGGTGCCCAAAAGATTGGGGACCTCTATATTAGATTATGTGATTTTGTAATTATGGGGGGGGGGGTTGTACTAATAAATGTTTTTGTTGTTTTTATCAATCCAGAATGATGTAGAACTGTATTCTCTTTATTCCATTCTCCAGGAATTCATGGTGCCCTTTGTTTACGTCCTACTTCAGATTATTCCTGCAGTGGCAGGAAATTGACATGGGCAAACAACAAATATGGAACTTGCTGAATTGCAAGTCTACAGTAAAATGGATCAATAAAGTTCCATATAACATGATGCATTCTTCACCTTTTTAATCTAAAAAATAAGTGTCAGGATATGAGAAATTTTCCAGTATTGGAAGGTGAAATCCCTTCACTCTGTAGACATATATTTGAAGGAAATGCGAGTAACAGCAAGACATGTATTCAAAGGTAGTTCTCTTGTTTGCAGTATTCCAACCACTTTCATCTTTCACTTCATCATCAAACAGTTTGATGTAACAATAAACAAAATACATTCTATATATTACTATCAGAAGTAATTTTGTATGCTTTAGCTGAGATTGCAGATTCATTTAACTTGTCAGCACATAATCAAAGTTATATATAATCAATAATTTATTGTTTAAAATGTTTATTTTATTTAGCCTATTTATATCAGCACTCATCTACCAAAGATACTATGGGCAGACTAGATAAAGAAAAATTAGAATCACAATCCAATACTTAAGAAAAAGAAACAATGTAAGAGATACAATTGCATAGACATCAGAACTTCATTACTACCCTGGGCCCAGTGCCTTGGGGAATACCCAGGTTTTCATGGTCTTATGGAAGGGAGGCTGTTTCACAAGACAGGTGTCAATACAGGGATGTGACACACCTTTACCAATAAAACCCAGTGCAAGCTGATTCTGTCCAATCTGGTGGGGTGGGCAAAAATCATTGAGAAGTGATGTCCCGACAAGCATCTCACATACACTGTATTCAAAAGATTTCCATGGTTTACTTAGGATGGAAGATGGATGGATAAAGATACAAATGTATTTATTCTTTAACCATAGGTTATGTACATTTTTAGTATTATTTTTGGATGTAAATGGCAGAAAATTATATTGTCATCTCAAAAACAGCAAGAATACAGTACTAAGATGTAATATTTAAAATCAATAATCTTGATACAAAGTATTTGAAATAAAGAGTTACTTAATGGGCAAATATAAAGAATCATTACATCTTTAAATAGTATATAGTATATAGGGTCATAAGTATCAATATTATGAAGGATTATATTGTTATGGTATTACAGAAAGGGCCTTCTAAGATATATCACTGCTATTTTAAAATAAATTTCCTCCTTGAACGTCTTCCACATAATTTCAGAGGCAAATAAATACTCAGTAGCTCTCTTCCTAGCACTTATACATGACTAAGAAATTAATCACAACTAGATATTTTTAATAAATAAAAATAATACCTCTGTTCTATATTATTGAAAAGTTGTTTCAAATTTTAATTTGAATGCAAGATATTTATATTGTAATTAATCACTCTTTTATAAAATCCCACCAAATGAATGGCTGTTTACTTCAGTTAATTATGTTTCATGGATAAAAGCAGAGAAAGCAAGGACTTTACTAGGACTTTATTCAGAATCATTAACAAGAGCTGAAAGAATAACATGAAGACAAAGGCGTAACTTCTCATAAATTCATACAGCTTAATAATTTCCAGAGAATCTTTGGAGGAAACCAAAATCCAAGAATCAAGAGAATGGAGTAATTTAAAATGCCATATTTCTTTAAGATCTGGGATCTTCACTATAATGGCAAAAGATTTCTTAGTGACTTTATAATAGAATAATCAGACATAATCACATCTAAGTCAAGAATGGCTTAGGAGGAAGCCAGTCTTGCCAAGAATTTTGGCTTACCATGGCTTACCAAGCATGGTAATGCAGGCTGTTTTATTGTTTCTACCAAACTCTAATACAAGTTTATTTTTCTTTATATACTGAATAATAAAACTACTAGTAACTATGTGAAATTTTCATTTAACTATGCACAACCTCATTATTACCCTACCCATACCCGCATGATAGCAAAACAATATACGTACTGCTGTTTAGCATCTATGAGAACATTAATAAGAAGAAATGGGAAACATTTCTGGTCTCTTTTTCATATTGGATATTCAGAGCTGTCTGAGAAGATCAGCAAAAGCAGAAGAAAAAGTACAATATTGAGTCATACTCAGAGGAAAAAGAAATTGCTCGTTCATGAACGTTTAAAATTGCTCCTTGATAATGAATCTTTTCTTGAGCTTTCCCCTCTTGCAGGATTTAATATGCCATATGGCAGTGGTGGCGAACCTATGGCACGGGTGCCAGAGGCGGCACTCAGAGCCCTCTCTGTGGGCACGTGTGCCGTCGCCCCAGTCCTAGGCCTTCAGCTGGGTTTTATAAAACCTTTTCGCTTTAGGCCTCCGCCGCCATGTGCAAAAAAAAAAAAAAAAGGTTCAATCAATTTCAACTTCTTGCAGAAAAAAAAAGATCTTGCAAAGTTGGAATTGATTGATTGAACTTTTTAGTCCCACCCTGTCTGCCGTTACCACCGCAGCCACGCCCACCCAATGGGCCACACCCACCCGGCACTCGACGATGCATAAGTGGGTTCCTGCTGGAGGATGTATCACTGGTAAGTTTTGTATAAGGCCTGGCTGGCCTAGGAGTTCTGGGAATTGAAGTCCACAGGTCATAAAGTTTCCAAAGTTGCCCATCCTTGGTATAAGGGGAAATTCAAGGTACAGGTAGTCCTTGACTTACAACCACAATTGGGACCAGAATTTCTGTTGCTTAGCAAGGCAATTGTTAAGTGAGTGGTGCCTGATTTTATGATCTTTTTTATCACTTTTTAAAATTGAAACCCTGTAGTTAAGAGAGTTATGTGGTCATTAAGCAAATCCTGCTTCCGCCATTGACTTGTCAGAAGCAAACTGGGAAGGTTCCAAATTGTGATCACATGACTGGATATTGCAACCATTGTAAATACATCTTAGTTGTCAAGCACCCATATTTTGAGCACGTGACTCCCTATTATAAGTCACTCTTTTCAGTGCCATTGCAACTTTTTTTTAATAAATATTTTATTAATTTTCTATTTTTACAATCAAGTGCCTAATAGACAACGTGATGATCGAGTCCATTAGTGATTCCGTGGTACATGTGCTTCTTCAAGCTAAATCCAATATTACACCCTTCAGTACATCCTCTCTTCTTCTGGTAATAGATATTTTTCCACACTAAGCAAATACAATTCTTATTGTTGTAAGTATATATACAATTGTCTATCAACATTTGTTACATTTTTCTAATAGTGTCAGTAATATCAGTTTAGAATATCTTCTAACCAAAGCATATCTTAATTGCATTTGCACTCAATATCCATTTATTCAGTCTATATCCTATTTTCGCTTTTTTCAATTTTAATTTCCCATCCATGTTCAAAATATCCCAATCATTTATAATTTCAGAACAAGTTATTTTTGGGTAACCAAAAGATTCCCTTATTCAAAGTTCTTAGCATAGTCTTATTTCTCTTTTCATACCAAGATATGATATTCTGATTACAAATCCTATCTATCTAGTTATAATAATAGTTTTATTTCTAGCAATCTATTCTAAACCATATTCAAACATCTAATTAGTAATATAACATCCCCTCTAATAGGTCAAAGCTTCTGTTTCCTTCAGTCTTACTCTAGCTTTCTTCCTTTGCCAACTAACTTTCCAAGTCAATGCATTTGGATCATCAAATAATTCTTCCTCTATTTTTGTGTATATTATTTGAAACAAGAGAAACAATTTAGTTAAAGTATTTTTGGAAGAACTAGCCGGTTGATATTCATTAAACAGCCTCCCTCCTTCTCCAGTTCCCCACATTTCTGTTAATGGCTTTATCTTCCATTCCATCAGCTCTCCTTCCTTATCCTCCAGTATGTTCTGAAATCTTGATTTGTAAAATGTCTTTTCCATTTCCAATATTATCATTGGACACATTTTTGGGATTAGTTTTGATACATCTTATAAAATGTTTGACCCAAATTCACACGAGTTTATGATTATCACATTTCTAGATGAAGATGTGCTTATAACGTATACTTTTAAAGTAGCATTATATATTTCTTATAGTAATTGAAAATTTCTGAAGATCTAGCTAATCTCTAGGTCTTCTGGTTAGCTGTACTACGACCCATTGTATATAAGTGGCAGATAATTATTAGCAGCAGAATTTAATACACAGGATTGGGAGAATGATATAATTTACAATGAGAAAACCTGTGATATTTATTGACTAAGATCCTAGAAAACATGGCAATGATATGTTATCAGCAGAATATGCAAGGCTGAAATATTTAACTTACTTTGGAGTGCTTGAAGATGGTTTAAGAGGTAAATGAAAAGATATAAAGGTTAAATGTATCCATTTAATCTGTGTTAAGCACATACAAAAAGGAAATTGGATGAAAATTGTCGATTTTATCTCTGAATTTTAGCACTGTGATCTGGGGCGATATTCTGGAAAAGTTGTAAATGGGACAATGAATGCTGTAATGGAATGTGTGGGTGACCTTGAGGAATGAGGGGAAAAGATACTGCCTAAGAAACAATCAGATAAGAAAAGCAGGGGCCCCCAGTGGCTTTGTCAGTTGTATCATGATGTGTAAGTTGGTCACCTGTACATCTACTTGCTGTTGGTGTTATAACAAATGACAAGATTGGCCTCTGATCCTCAAAGAACCCCACTAACTGCTAAACATCTGGTAGTCACATTGTGTTACACTACCAACAGCAAGTACATGTACAGAATAACCTGGAATAAATTAATGAAAAAATATTGGAAATTTAAAATGAGAAGCAACTCCAAAATGATAACAATTAATTCAGAAATAAATATAAATTATAGACTGATCAGTTGAAAACCAAATTTATCAATGAATTAAATCATTCAACTTGTTGATAGAAGTAATTATATTTAAGACAAAGGTAATAACTAAAAGGAGAACAAAATGAACTTGGAATTCAAACTGAGCTTTTCAAGATGCTTTGATAATTTAGTTTTAATATATTTGGGGATTTTGAAAAAACAAGAGTTATTTATTTTGTCTCTGCTTTGTTCCATATTTTTCAACCCTATCATAGCGATGTAGCAAATATTGAAAATCAAGCTATCTCCTTGGTAGCTCAGTTACAAAAGTTATCAAAACTTGTCTGGAATATTCTGTAGAATGCCTTAAAGTTGTATACAATTATAAATTATTTACATTTGTAGAAAGCCTGCTAATGTTTCTCTCATGATAATTCTTTCCACTTTTGTTGAAGGAATTGGAAGAATATCTGGAATCTGGTGTTCTTTCTTCGCAAATGATTCAGTAATCAAAGGTGGAACTATTCATCCTATTACACTGAAGAAAGTACTAAGATCTCAAGAAATAGCAATTAAAAATAAACTTCCATTTGTCTATGTGGTAGACAGTGCAGGAGCATTCTTGCCACTTCAGGTAAAATATGAATAATGTAACAAATATAATATAATACTATATTATTATATAATACTGTATATACTTAGGTGTATAAGGCTTATTTTTTTAATTTTAATTTTAATTTTATTCAAATACAAATAATACAAACATAATACATATAAGTCTAAATAAAAAACAGTATAAAAATACAAATAGTACAGTGCACACACCCCCGGAGACCATTTTTATTACCTATATTTCTTCTCATATAACAACTAACAATATACAATATATTTCAATTGTGCCCTTATCCCCTCCAAAACAGCATATATTCCTGAATAGGTTTATTCCCTTTGCCTTCCATCAAAACTGTTTTTATAAAATCCTCCCATATTTCATTATAATTATTTACTTTGATCATCCCTTTTTTAAATTTAATTTCAGTTGTTAATTTATCATTTATTGCCGTAATCCATAATCCATATTCCATACCACTCATTTCTTTGAATAACCCAATTCTATCTCCAGTATTAAGCCATCACTAATCTAGCTGCCATTATCAAATTTACAATCAATTCCTTTTTTGCTTCATTTATATCTTGTTTTTTCACCAGTAACAGTAATGCAATCCTCGGTGACATATCTAAATTTACCTTCAAAAGTTCTCTAATTTCCCTAAACACCATATCCCATATCTTTTGTGCGCTATCACAATCCCACCACATATGCTTATATGTTCCAATCTCTTTCTCGTACCTCCAGCAAATATTTGTATATTTAACATCTATTTGATTTAATTTACGTCGTGTTAGGTACCAGCTCCATATCACTTTATATCCATTTTCCTTAACTCTAACTGACATATTCTTATATATTCTTCTGTTCCAAATATTTTTCCAATCTTTATCGTTTATTTCTCCTAAATCTGTTTCCCAGATTAATTTTAAACCTTTTGCCTGATCTTCTAGTTCAGTTAATATTTGGTATATTTTCCCAATTCTTCCTTTACCTATATATTCTTCATTTTCCTCACTTTCTTTTATAATCATTTCAAATTTTGTTAACTGTCTATCTTTCACCTCGAATTTTTCTTTCATTTTTCTTTCATTTCTCTAATTGTATTAAATTCAACCCATTTAATTTAGTATCTGATAAAACATTCTTTAATTGTATTATATTCTTTATCTTGTTCTTCCAGTCTTCCCATTTATATATCTGATTTTTTTTAAATTTACTAATCCATTCTTTCAATTCAATCTTAGGGAATTTCTCCATTTCTACCACCGGTGTTAAAGGAGAAATTCCTGGCATTAACCGATATCTCCATTTATTCCATAATTCTATCAATTTTTTTAAAAAGGGATTTTGAATTCTTTTAACAGATTTTTTTAATATCCTTTTTAAACCAATATGTTTCTATAGGATCACCTGTTTCCCTTAATTCCTTCAACTCTATATCGCTCCATAATAAATCTCTTATTTACTGCTATAATATCTTTTCACACTTCAAAAAGAATAGAACAAAGCAAAGGAAGTACGTTGCAGAAGACCCATAGGTTATTCCCCACCATTCCCAGCACAAGCGTGACATCGCGAGTTTGACATGTCTGCTCTAGGCAAACCTAGAATTTGTAAAGTTTGGTCTTACATAAGAAAACTTTAGCTTTATTCAGTTTCTGCATGAAAAAAGAACAAATAAAATCTTGAAAATCTAACACTTTACAGGTAGATCTCAACTTAGGACAATTGAGCCCCAAATTTCTGTTGCTAAGCAAGACAGCTATTAAGTGAATTTTGCCACATTTTGCAACTTTTGTTACCACAGTTGTTAAGTGAATCACTACAGTTGTTAATAACATGGTTATTAAGTGAATCTGGCTTCCCCTTTGACTTTGCTTGTCAAAAAGTTGCAAAAGGTGATCACATGATCCCAGGACACTGCAACCATCATAAACACATGTCAGATGCCAAGCATCCAAATTTTAATCATGCTGAACACATACTGCAATGGTCATAAGTTTAAAAAACAGATAAGTTACTTTTTTTAGTGCCATTGTAACTTTGAATGGTCATTAAACGAATGGTTGTAACGTAGGGACTACCTGTATAACATTGTTTTTCTAAACCTGTGTGAAAGAAATACAGAAACTTAATATGACTTTTGTTAAAATGCAAAATTATGATATGTATAGGCTCTAATTTATACATTGCTGACGCTTATTTTCCTTTGCTCTTTTCTGCCTCTGAATTGTTAGGCTGAGCTGTTTGCTGACCAATTCCATGGAGGCCGAATATTATATAATCAGGCTGTGATGTCTGCACTGAAAATCCCTCAGGTATAATATTATATTGGACAGTACATTTCAAAATGTATTTTCAGCAAAATTAAGTAATAAGCAAAAGAATAAACAATTGTTGAGCAACAATAATTTCAGAAAAGACATGTAGGAGCTATTGTTTTTCATTTGCTGGAATTCTGTTATGATTCAGAAAACATTTTGTAGATAGCTCTCTGGTTAATGATTTAATATTAGCTTTATCTTGTTCTCTGCAATGAATTAGCAGGGCACAGTAAGCGGGTCATATAAAATTATTATTCAGAAAAAAATTAAACATAAGTCATTTCAAAATTCCAATAGTCTGTGTCTGATTTGGGGTATTATATCAAACCGAGTAAAGATTTCCCATCATTACCAGAGTTACATGATAGAGATGTACACTCTTTCTTTTCTTATTAATATACTGTTTATAAGCTATTTTTGCTGTAGTATAGAAGTTAGAAGGGAGTTTTGGTTTTGTATCCTGAAATAAAAAATCTTTATTCTTATCTTACTATGGGGTTTTCTGAGATCATTAAATGTTGCTTCTCTGAAATATGTCATGAAGATAGCATACCTTTAGAATTTACTTAGAAATTTAAATTTAATTTCTTTTTTTTTCTTACACAGTTACCTTGGTGTATCTTCTAGGTGTCAATTGTATGTGGCTCCTGTACTGCTGGAGGTGCTTATATTCCTGTGATGACAGAAGAAATGTCCATTGTAGATAAAATTGGGACAATGTTTCTCGGTGGTCCCCCTTTAGTTAAAGCAGCCACAGGAGAGGATACTAATCCTGAGGAATTAGGAGGAGCCAGTATGCATGCTAAGTAAAACATTAGTTTCTTAGTTCTTAATATTGATTGAATTGTACATTCAGCCATAGGTAATTTTCTATAATGAAGGCTTGCCTGAAATATACTTAAAACAATTGAAAAGCATATTTCAAAGCCAGTGTAAAAAGAAATTGCAAATTGGAACATGTCCAGAGGAGAATTATCAAAATAGTCAGGAGACTGGAAACAAAATAGCATAGGGGTGTGCACAATAAGGGTGTGCACAAAATGGTAATACAGTGATATGGCCGCTCAACCCTGGTAACTCCGGTAACTCCTGGCTACTTACAGAAGTAAAACCCTAAATACAAAACCCAGTGAAACCCCCCCCCATGACAACAATCAAACAAACCACAGGGATAATGTTCCACAGAGAGGGAATCACCCCAAAGAAGGTCCTTCTCGGTCCCACTAGATGGCCCCTACTTAGAGGGGACCCATAACATAACCTGCATCATTATGATTAATCTGAAAAAAAGCCTCATTCTGGATGATATGCTAAACCACTTTGGATCAGCCATAGTTGTGCAGAAACAAAGCCAGGATAGTTTGGTGGTTCTCGTTGTTCCACGTTTTGGTGCAAACAATATATAGACAGATTTACAGGAGGAGTAGGTAAGGCTAGCCCACATTTTCCTCTTTACCCTCCTCTACATAGCCTGAGTGTTGGGCAACCTATCCACATCTTCTTTCCAGCTTTTTCTTCTCTTCCCTCCTTCCATTGCCTCCCCAAGGGATTTACTAGCTTGTGCTTCTATACTTTATTATGATGGTCTCAGTACAATAGAAAGGAACAGATTTCCAGCCTAGTATATTCCACTGTCTTATTCCTAATCTTCCCAACATCATCCATTCCTTTCTTCCCTCTCTTTCTCAACTGCTTCCATTCATGTAAATGAACACATCATGAAAGTGAAGAACTTCTTAAAGTCCAAACTAAGCTTTGCCAATACAGAATTAATTTGATTCAAATGTATAAAGGGCTCAGTCCCATTATTTGCTTTGAAAACAGAATCTCTAACTTTTATGAATGCTGTAATAATAATAATAGTAAATATGATTTGGAGGATGCATCACCATGTCCATTAGTCTGTTCAGAATGCCTTTAACCAAATACATCTTCCCATAATGGTATGTCACCAGTGGAGATCGCTGATGGAGCTGGATAAAAGATGCAGCTGCTTTTAAGGTGCTATAAACATTTAAGTAATAGCTATTTAAATGCAAGCCAAATCACATTTTGTCTTTCAAATCCAGATTGCTGCATAGCCCTATTTGTATGCTGTACTGCCCATGTACTGTCATACATGAGAAGTTATCTGACTTAGGAAGAGTGACTGTAAGTTGTCTTGAACACAGGCATATCTCTATTCAGATTACTGTATTTTATATAAGCTTATATGGTGGCAATATTTTCAAATGTGCATTTTGAAGTAGTATAAAGAAAAGTCATATTTAATATTTTTCATGGGTCTAGCTATTACTTAAAAGAGATCTTAGTTTTTCATGCTTTCATTATTAATACTAATATTATTAATAATACTAATATTAATACTAATATTTTAATGGTTTAACCTGAATGTTGCATTTTACGTTAATTACATAGAAAGGAAATCTCTCTTTCAGGGTCAGCAGCTGTGTTGATCATTTTGGAACTTCTGAAAAAGAAGCATTTGAATATATTCAACACTGAATTATGTAATTCCTATAGAAGAGAATCTAGAATTTGATAATCCCTTGTACAGTGATGATGACCTCCTAGAACTTGCACCACAAGATTATAGTTACACATTACATATAAAATTGGTAAGAATCCAACTGCAGATCTGAACACAGTTAAATTGAGGTACATCATTCTGATCTAGGAAGACTGAGCAACCTATTTGGGCATTTAAAACAGTAAAATAGAAGTCTTGAGGTCCTTAACCTGCTTAAGTCATTTATTTAGTGATACTGTATTCTTATGTAATGGTTTCTTGTGCAGAAAATCCAGTCTATAAAACCAGCTGAAAGAGCTATTTTTTTAGATCCTAATACTTTCTGATAATATTAACCTGATTTCGAAGTAGGGTTAGAAAGTCAAATATTTTGCCAGAATTAATAAAGTATACTGCAAATTTGAACTCTTTGATTTCCCCAGTGGTGAAAATGTAATTATTAAGATGCTTTTTTAAATGGTTCAATATAAAAATAAATTAGGGCAATGCTTGTTGCCAAAAATGCACCAAGAGCTTGAAATCCTGTAGCAAACACATTTAATTATTTCCTGTATTGGTCTTCACTTCATCACTTCAGTAGAAACTTGTGTTTCCTTCATGTATTCATCCTTTGATGAATCATGTAGTATTTACTGAATAGGACAGCATTGCAAAAATATAACCCACTGCATTGTTAGCCCCCAAACTAATTTGTGGGCAGGTCAGACATATTTTCAGAAGCTGTTTTACAATATTTTTTGCAAACAGTTAAATTAGTTAATGGTTAAATTATTTAGATCTGTTAGGCCAATAAATCCAGATATTATTTTTCATCCTTATTTTACAATTATATTTTATTAAAGGATGTATTAAAATATACACATTATGTTATTACTTTATATTTAATACTTTTAATTGCATCATTCTCATAATTTCTTCCAAGAAATAATCTTATCTCAAAACAGAGGGGTTTTTTTAATTTAGTTTTCCCCCCCACTAGTATTTCATGTCAAATTGCATTTTCTAATGTTTCAGCTGGCTTTGCTTGATATATTTTGCTTAATTCTATAAAATGGAAATAAATGCAGATCCAACTTTTAAAAATTAATTACAATTACAATTTAAAAATTACAAATTACAATTACAATTACAATTACAAATTACAATTACAATTACATTATAAGGTATTTTTTTTAAAAAAAAAAGTATGTAGGATTGATGTGAAATGAAAGAAATACAAAACATTTTGTTTAAATTGCTTTTTAAATTGCTGTTGCAAGGTGATTTTATTAAATGTCTAGATAATATTTGCTGTTCTGACTTCAGGATGTCCAGTGTTCTTAAAGTATAGACTGTATTTTATGTTTTTCTTAGAGAGCTAGTTGGAATAGTGGCTAACAATGCTGAGCTGACACAGAATGCTTCTCTAAAAGGTTGCCATTTCATACAGCTTTGTAGCGAAAGAAACATTCCTATCCTGTTTCTCATGAATACTGCTCCATATACTGCAGAAGCAACCAATCTCACACAGGTAAGCAACTAATACAGAATGCATTCAGATGGCTCTAACTTGGAAGCTCAGTTTTATTAGGTCAAAAGATCAGAGTCTTGATAGTGAAGAGCAACAGTCTTAACCCACTCTAGATCTCCACTGCCCCAAGTAGTTCAGAAAAAGTTAATATCTATAATACCAAGTAGGAGTATGAAAGAGAGATCTAGGATAGTGGTCTTTTAAACGCTGTTCTGAGCAACCTTTGGCTCAATGACAATCAGTTTTCTTTCAAGAAGAAGATAAATAAAAAATAAAGCTTAACCTCTCACAGTGATTTCGCACATGTGTTCCTATGGATTTCTTGGCAGCAGTATGGAAATGGTTTTTCCAGTGCCTCTGGGGAATGTTTTTTCTAATTTGTCCTGTAGCTCTAGCACAGACATGTCAAACTCGCGATGTCACATGACGTCGCGCAACGTATCGGGACGGTTTTGCCATTGCCGGCAATGGGGTGGGCGCGGCTTCCGAATGACGCGTCCAGCCTGTGGGCCGGCAGTTTGACACCCCTGCTCTAGCATAATTCAGCATCCTAACAATAACCAGGTCAACCTTTCTTTATTTGTTTAAATCAGTCAGGGTCAATTCGGTACTCACCTAGTTAAGTGTAGATGTTATGGATTTTTTTTTTCAAGTGCATGTTCACAGGTTCTATTTTTTCTTTTAGTAAAGCTATATATAATTGTAACAGGCAGGAATTCTGTGTATGTTGGCATTTCTCTCAAAATCTAAATCTGAAAACCAATAACCTAGACCACGTTTACTTGAGTATTGTATATCAGCTGAGGAATGATGAGATATTATCATGAAATATTGACAGGATGTTATTTGGCTAGGAGGGAGACAAGTGGTTTGTAAGTAGTGTTAAACCAATATATATATTTCTTTATAACTTTTAGCAAACTGGGAAGGTTGCCTCTTTTGATAGTTGTAGATTCTGAGAGAAGCAGAGCAGTAGATGAAGGGAACAACTGAAGGACCTTTAGATTTAATTATCCTGAGATATTATATCTTGTTTCTCCTGTGGAGCTCTTAATTTGTTACTGCTGGATTTCCTGGTTTCCTCCCATTGATTCAACAGTACTTTATAGAAAAAAGATTACAATTTATGTTTCTAAGATGAAAATTGTAGTGCCAAGCTGAAAACACAAGAAATTATATATTATATTATATATATGTTATATTATATATATGTTAATTATATATTATATTATATATATGTTATTCACCAGGAATATGGCTTGGATTTGTTTTGAAAAATCATATCTTTTTATTTCTTGTGTTTGTGCATGTGGGTGTGTGCATGCTGAAAACAAAGCACCTGAAGAATGATTAGATGTTAACAGGAAATATTGGACAGGATGTTAGGAGAGAGACATTTTCTGGCATTTTATTTTTATTTGTTTGCAACCTATCAGTCTATTCCAACTCAGAACTGATTGAGCAGTGTAATGAAGTGAACTTTTAATTAAAAGGAATAAATAGAACCTCTCTGTGTAAAATAAAATAACTCTCAATTGTTTGCATTTTAAATTAGGCAGAAGAGCAAGCTAATAGGTTAAAGGCACAGGCCTTCATGATGGCCGCAGTTGCTTGTGCCCCTGTACCAAAGATAACAGTTGTGATTGGTGGCTGTTTAGGAAGTGAAAGTTATGCTATGGTAAGATGCTGAACATCCTGTTTTGGGGGGATGATCTAAGGTTTCTTGCCCTTTGATTAGAAGTCCTCCAAATATTCTTCAGATCTGATGATACTATAGGTTGACAGGATATTATTATGTGTGAGAACCAGCTTGCCTTTCCTAATCACCAATTTCAAACATTCACAGCACAGCACTTTTTATAAAATTAATGAATAATCTATCATAAAATAAAAATAATATAAAATAACTGATATGCTGATTTTCAGTAGCTTTTCAACAGTTAGTAGCTTAGGAACAAAAATGAGATTTGACATGAACTCTCTCCTTTAAGAGCTTCATGATACTTTTTCATAAAAAAAACTAATTAGTGCTATAGTTGTTGCAGTCATTTTAGGTCTCTAATGTGGAACCCCTTAAGTATTTCCGTGCAATTATTAAGATAAAAAATACATTTCTGAAATGAAGACCACCTCTTGGTGATGAAATGGACTCATCCATTTAATATCCTTAGCAGTAATATGGAAGTGGTTTGCCATTTCCTTCTTTCAGAATGTTTTTTAACTTAGCAATATGTCTTGCATCCTTGCTGTTCTTGGATATCTTCCATCCAAGTACTGATCCTAACCTTGATCCTACTTAATTTTTGAGCCAAGTGCTGCCATTATGTTTCCTAGTCTTTAAGTGTTATCCATAAGTCATCAATTTGTTCAGTTAACTTAAAATGAGCTTTGTTCTGAATTCATTGCTTTTATATTAACCTTTTCAGTGTGGAAGATCGTTTGATCCAAACTTTCTGTTTCTTTGGCCAAATGCAAGAATTGCCCTTGTGGACTCAAGACGTAGTTTTACATTCACAGAGATCTGGAACAACTATTCAGAACCAGAAATAGACTAAAATTATTAAAAGGGAAGTAAGTGTATTAAAACATTAAAGCATTGACATTACAATTCTATTAATAATACTACATTTCTATTTGGATTTCAGTATGTAACTTCTAAACTTTAAAAATGTGAACTGTCTTTACTGCATCTTTTGTGCTGGAAATGCTTTGGCAAAGTGACTATATTATAGATGGACTGTCTTTTGGTAGTGAAGGACACATTTTTAATTGTATTTTGGAGAGCATTTACGGATTGAGGACTGATGACCCAGAGAACTCATCAAAATGATCCAAAGCTAAAATGTTTGCCTTGATAGCTGTTGGGAGTCTAAGGCAGTGATGGCGAACCTTTTAGAGACCGAGTGCCCAAACTGCAACCCAAAACCGACTTATTTATCGCCGGGTGCCAGGTGGGCGTGGCCGACTGGGTGGGCGTGTCTGGTGGTCATGGCAGACTGGGTGGGTGTGGCCAAGGTGGGCGTGGTCACCTCGATGTTGCTCGTGGGGAGGGACGCCTGTGGGGGCCGGGCAGGGTTGGAGGAGATCCAGAGGGTCTCTGGCAGGTGGGGTGGTGGGGAGGAGGCTCGTCCTGTGGGGTGAGGCGAGGCAAGGCAGGGCGGGGGTGCCATTATCGCAGGGCAAGGCAGGGGCCGGGGTGGCTGCTGCCTGACACCATCGGCCCCCGCACACAGAGGCCAGCGAGTGTATGGGGGCCGACAGTGTCCCATCAGCAGCCACAGCCTGCTGGCCCCTTGACCGGCGCACTCTGGGGCTCCGCAGCCCGCCACCGGCTCTGAGTGCCGCCTCTGGCACGCGTGCCATAGGTTCGCCACCACTGGTCTAAGGGTTCAATGCAAAATAGATATTCATGATGGGTTTGTCATTTCATGGTGACCTAGAGAGAAACAGATCTGGTTTGGTTTGTATATTCCAGAATAGCATAGACTGTTTCTAACTTGTAAAGTTAACTTCCTGAAACCACCATCTGATAGCAGAATCAGTGTGGTGCAGAGGAGAAATAGAATATTCCAGAATTCTCCAGAATGATACATTCCCACAACAGTGGGTTTTGCATATATCTAATGATCAATCTCTGCTTCTCATTCTTGAAAAAAACTGTATGTTGTCATTTGTTCATTAAGCACATAATAATTTCATATAGAACCTTCATTTATGTAAACCTGAAGATATAGCTATGTATCTCTTTAAAAAAAATTCTTACATTTCCAGGCTGCAAAATGAAAGTAATGCACTTTACTCTTCTGCCAGGATCTGGGATGATGGAGTAATCTTGCCCCAGAGTTCAAGGAAGGTATGCACTAAATGTGTGTTCAGGACTTTTCTTTCTTTTTGTTAATTTATCCCCAAAACCTCATTTTTTAAATTGCAGTTTATTTTTCCTTTTAAAATTACCTGTGACATTGTTAATCTTACCAGATATCTTAGACTGAATTATTCATTGATACATTCTGCAGTATTCAACACAATGCTTGTTTTCCCAAACAAATCTTACCATCAGTTGCTTTCTTAGATCTGGAAACAATGTGGAGATCGTGCAATCTATCTTAACTTGGGCATCCTTTGGATATGTTAATTCTTATAATCTCACCTGTGGCTATGTCTGTAGAAAGTTTGGAAATGGATACCTACACTTTATGAAGGCATTGTGGTTTGAAAAGTCTAATTTATAGTATGTTTCCTTCTTTATTTTATTGTCAAACAAAAGCTTGGTAGAGATGATGATTTTACTGTGTTGGCAAAAAATTTCCAAAGATTGCCCAATTTAAAAAAGGAAGCTTCTGTGAACTACTGTAGACTAGATTAGTAGACTACCAGTAATCAGACTAATCCTCCTTACACTCTAGTTTGTCCAGCTGGAGCATTTATCCCTTCTATCAAGGTACCTTTACTGCTGTTCTAAGGAAAGACAAATAAGTGTCCTCTTTTGGATTTTCTTGTTCCAAACTCAGAAAAGCAGAAATTCTGAAAATCTTATGAAAATCCTGAAATCACAATAGATAGTCTTTCATATGATGAAGATTATAATGAAACATTCTTTTAAAACAATAAAATCCTTTAAGTTTACTCAGGCAAAGTGGAAAGCAAGGTATCCAAAGAGAAAATAAAACAAAAAAACAAGTAATGCTTTGTTAAGAATTACTTTGTAATAATAAAAGCAACAAAACAAATAGTTTTCTTATCATGTCTGCAGAAAGCCAGCAATCCTGTTTGAGGTAACTCAATCCCTCCTTGGTAAGGAGGGGCTGGTGAAACATCAGTGGGGCTAGGTGTAGGTTATTTAAGGCATCTATTAGATAAAGTTACTTGGTTTCATTCTGAGTTGGATTCAATATTCTCAAAGGTACCTGGGCTGGGAAGTTAGTTATATGGGCTTGGTTATATGGACTGAGGAGGTAGATCAAGGTCCTTGGGGCTGTAAGCACAGCCATTTATATATTAGATCCATGTCCCTTCTGGTTGATCAACAATTTTCAAAAGATAACACATTATTGCAGACATGTCAAACACAAGGCCCGGGGGCCGGATGCGGCCCGCAAAGTGGTTTCATGTGGCCCGCGAAGCCATCCTGGAAACAGTGAGGGAACGGCCCCCGCTGCCTTGGCCCTGGCCCAGGCCGGCCGGGAGCCAATGTACAATTTTGTGGTGGCCATCTATGCTGAAACGCATTCAGTCTTAGCTCCACAAGGCCGTCTGGAAACAGCGAGGAACCAGCCCCTGCCGCGTCGGCCCCGCCCCCTGGGTGCATGCTGGGGAGGCTCCTCCAGTGGACCATGCCTTGGCACTTGCCCTGATCCCACCCCATTCTGCCAGAGACCCTCAGATCTGTCCCACTCCTGTCCAGGCTCCCTTGACACAAACGATGTAGAGCTGGCCATGCCCACCCAGTAGGCCACACCCACTCCATCCACACCCACCCAGTAGGCCACACCCACCATGGCCACACCCATCTGGCCCCTCCGAGGGCAACCGCAATACTGATGCGGCCCTCAATGAAATTGAGTTTGACACCCCTGCATTATTGGATCCATGTGGTAATGGATTATCCCTGAAGGAGAGAATAGTCTTGCCAGAACCTCAGGAGGAAGTGCTCCCTCCTGTTCTCAAGAAACCTGTGGTATTAGACAATTTTCATCTTCTCTTGTGGAAACTGTTGTTGGGGAAAGTTGGCCCACAATGTCAGAGGGACATTTCAGATGGGTATAGTGATAAGTTGAAGTCCACAGGTCTTAAAGTTGCTAAGTTTGTAGTCCCGAGCTAGCTAGTCGGCCCTTCTTCCTCTCTCCCTCTCCTCTTCTTCCCCCTTGCCTTCTGAGCTCTCCTTCCACAGTGTAGTAAGAATGCCCCCCCAGTCCCTTCACTGTACCCTTAAAGACACGAATCAAGTGCAAAGCAAGAAAGAATCACAAAAGCCTCCCAGAATAAAGAAACACGGACTATGCTTTTTTTTTTCTTCTTTAAGCTGTCTCAGGCATGTCTCAGTTTAAACAATGTAGCAAACAGGCTCCGGCAATTGCAAAAAGCGATAACCTTAAATTACCTACAAAGAAAACTTGCTAAAAGCCATAGACAGACTCATTAAACCTATGGAAGGCAACACTTTGGACTCATTGCTAGCCTTTGTGAAACAGACTAAAATATTCCAATAACCAAAGCACACAAACTGAGCCTCTGAATTACAAAATGCTGTAAAAACTGTATAAAAATTCTTATGGTAATCCATTCAAGCTGCCAGTTGACCAGAACCCACTGGCTTCCGAAATAAACCCACCTCCTTTCCGATATGCTTGTCTCCCGGCTTTTCATTTCATCAGCACTGATTGCATTCTCCTGACTGGAGAAAACTAACCAGGGGACCTTTTCTTCCAGCAACAGCTGCTTCTTCTTCTTCCTGTCTCTTTTTCCTCCCTGCCTGCCGAGCTCTCCTTCCATAGCTTCTTCTCTGTCC
This sequence comes from Azemiops feae, assembly GCA_023970755.1. Lineage (NCBI taxonomy): Eukaryota > Metazoa > Chordata > Lepidosauria > Squamata > Viperidae > Azemiops > Azemiops feae. The sequence goes on along the minus strand of JALGBA010000202.1, from coordinate 1,612,870 downwards.
TCTTCTCTTTCTCTGTTGTCTTTTTTCCCCCTTTACCACCAAAACCACCTCCTTTTATATCCTCTCCTCTTCTCCCTCACTTTTTCTTCAGTTCACCTGCAGCTCTGTGCTGCTTCTGGAGGCGCCAATCAGCTGGAGCCCTACCAGAGCTCCTGGGGCTTCTGCCGAGCCCTGACAGTCCTGCAGCTCCAGCTGCCTCTTCCTCAGGCTTGGGTCGCTTTGGCTCATTCCCCTCCCCCGCTACCTTCTCTAGGACGGTCGCGTACCACCTGCCACGTGCCAAAGTACCACAGGTGGTATGCATACCACCGGTTGAAAAGCCCTGAGGTAGTGTATCCATCCAGGCTTTTCTTCTGTTTTTAAACTACATTTAATGCAGTACAGTTTTGTAGTGTAATATTTTCAGAAGATATTGTCATTTGTTTATGCAATACTAAAATGTAGTGGATATTTTTCTATGAAAATATGGCTCATGTTGTTGGTGTCATGGTGAGAAACATGAGAGAGTTTCAGAGAATGCAGTAATCAGGAATGTAAAAACCCTAGATGAAATTGTCTAGGACTGTTCTGTTTGTACAAACAACAGTTTTTTCAAATACCTGAATTTTGGGATAAATATTTTTTAAGACATTAATAGGATTACAGAATTACAGGGTTATCTTAGTTTCATATGATCTTAAAATTGAGTCTCTGTCAATATTGAATATTGATTTGGTTTTTATTTAAAAAAATCCTTTATAAATAATAGCAAATGTATACTTATGGTATCATCAAAATAATTATCATGCATCCAATTTCATATTTTTAATGTTTGTGCTATTGGTATTGATCACTGAGAAATTTATAAGCTCTCTTCATATTAATATGTATTAAATAAGAGAATCTATGATTAAAATGCAGCATTTTTTTCACTAATTTCAATATGTCCTATATCTATATCTCTCTTTCCTGAGATATCCATTCTATTTCACTGGCACGTGGCTTTGATAATGCACATGGAAACCTCTGTGTTATCGTACCTTTTCTCTCCTGATCTGAATTCAACTTATCACTGATACTAATTTTTATCTTTTGACAGGTTATTGGGCAATGTTTAAGAATGATGAAACAACAAAGATACCAGATAATGTCCTTGCAACAATCTTCTCTTCCTGTCATGAGAATGTAAGCAAGTCAGTTGGCTTATAAATAACTTTTGAATATCAGATTGGGCTGATGTCAAATAATAATATTAAAGTTGTCATCACTGTATAAAAAGTACCTGGATTTAACAAATATTTATATGTTGCCATTTAATCATGTGTCTTATCTATTATGCTGTAGGTAAAAGTACAGACACTCTCAAGTCAATCTTCACTCTTCTGCCCACTGTGACACATCCATCTTGGCAACAATATAGAAGAAAAGCTACTGACTTCTTTCAAAATGTTCTTTTTACTTTCCAATGTAACTCCAATGTTAGAACACTATTATCTAGCATTTATACAATCAAGAAATTGTGCTTAAAAAAAAAAAAGTCTAAAAGATTTAAAGCAACTTACACTAAATTTTTCAACTTTGAAAAAACTTCAAAAATGCCAAGGACTAGCACTCAGCATCTTACTTCTATAACAGATTAATCCAGAAGTTCAGAATGTATATATGTGCCAGAAGTAGAGCAATATACTTGTTAAGTGATCTTCTCATATCTTTTCACAAACTGATATAAAAACCTTTTTTCTAGCTATAAAGGTTTTCACTTCCCAGAGTTTACACAGAATATACTGTGAATAATATAGATCTTCAAATCTAAAGATACAAGTACAGGTAGCTCTCGACTTATGACCACAATAGACCCCAACATTTCTGTTGCTAAGTGAAACATTTGTTAAGTGAATTTTGCCCCATTTTACAACTCTTCTTGCCACAGTTGTTAAGTGAATCACTGCAGTCATTAAGTTAATAACACAGTTTTTAAGTGAATCTGGCTTCCCCATTGACTTTACTTGTCAGAAGGTCGCAAAAGTTGATCACATGACCCCGGGACACTGCAACTGTCATAAATACATGCCAGTTGCCAAGCATCTGAATTTTGATCATGTGACGACCATGGGGATGCTGCAATGGTTGTAAGTGTGAAAAATGATCATAAGTCACTTTTTTCAGTGCTGTTGTAACTTTGAACCATCACTAAATGAACTGTTGTAAGTTGAGAACTACCTGTAGTACAATTGCAGATAAGGAGAAGCTATGAATATTTTTTTAAAAATAAATGTTTACATTTTACATAATGTTTATTAGACAAAATATCATTTTTAAAATAAAGATGTTTAAGGTATCAGAGAGATCAAATTCAAAGTATCATTTTCTCTGATAAGTGGCAAAGATGAAAATTATTTCATTTTAATTTTTAAAAATAATTTATGTTCAAATATTAAAATATAAGGAGAAATCTAAAGTTGTTTCCAAACTAATAATTTGCTAAATACTTATTTCTCATTGTTCACTACTGAATCTGCCAGAATTCAAGGTTATTTGTTGTGTTTCACCTATGTTCCATTACCAAACAATTTTAACAGTTTTAAATTGTAAATGTTTGTCTGACGTTTGCTGAGATTATAATGCTGATGCTGTTCATCAGCATCTACAGTACTACTAACAGCTTTTAATTATCCTTATTTATTGTACATTACAGTCGTGGAAGCAGTCTTAAGAATGGATACTTCCTTAAGTATTAAAATATTTAAATTGGGCCTCAGCACAGGAAGTTGTTAATGTTAAACTAATTTTGCAAATCACTGGCAGATAATTAGAAGAATGCTTTATGTTGTTCTGCACATTGCATTAAAAAGAATGACTGAGCTGTATACAAGACAGACATCATGCTCTTTTGAAGAGTCCGTGGAAAGTAACTGGGATATTTATGTCCACTTGTGCCCTGGCAACCTCATTCATATCCTTTGCATTCAAGATCAAAAGGTAGGCAGGCTTTGGTCCACAGCCAGGACTGATGACTATGCTCAGGATAATACCTGTATCAAAATAAATGCAAATTACGTAAACAAAGAAGCACAAAAACTTTAGCACAGATAGTAGGTTTGAAAATACAGTAACTCAGGACCATATTAATTTTTGCCTTATTCCCCCAGGGAACATTTAGTGGGCATAAATTAGGTTTATTTATTCAGTCCTTTTCATATGTATAGAGCCAAATTTGGATAAAAGCTTTTTCGAAACTTTAATCAAAATGTCATAACGTTACCATCATCCTCTTCTATAGCTTCAGGGTGAGAAACAAAGATTGGTTCAGAGGGATATGCATCTGGTTCTTGCCATACCCATGTCTCTCTAGTTTTAACATTCATTTTGCAAAGCTGAAAAAAGATAAAAGATTTTTATTTTTTAAAAATGCATTTTTCTAAAAAGGCTGGTAAAGCAGTCAAAGGCGTCACTATTAGGATGTGCAAAACCTTTTGACTCCTTAACCTTCCAATCTTAAAATGGCAATTTTGAGTGTTTTGAACATCAATTCGTTATTTTCCATTTTTGTCAATGGAAATAATGTCAAAGAAACAGTGGCAGATAATATGGGTCTATGCCAACTCGCCACAGCCAACTCGCTGCTGGACAATTCGCCATGGCCAACTCGCCGTAGGACAACTTGTTGCAAGACAAAAGTTACACTAATATCAAAGAAAGGATGAAAAAGAATCATTAAAGAAAGGATGCAAAAGGAAGGACAGAATGAAATATGAATGGTAAAAATTAAAATAATTTTTAATTTATTTTAAATAATTAAATAGAATTGTTAAATTGTCCCGCAGTGAGTTGTCCCACGGACGAGTTGTCCCGTGGCGAGTTGGCTGTGGCAAGTTGGCTTTGGCGAGTTGGCCGCAGTGAATTGGCCGCAGTGAGTTGGCTGTGGCAAGTTGTCCCATTCCTGGCAGATAATATTTATTGCATTGAGATATCCCAGGTGGGTTGTCCTGCGGCGAGTCGTCCTGCGGTGAGTTGTCTTGTGGCAAGTTGGCCATGGCGAGTTGGTTATGGCAAGATGGCCACGACAAGTTGGCCATCTACGGTGAGATGGCCATAGCAAGATGACCATGACAAGTTGGTCGCAGCAAGTTGTCCCATTCTATCAGTGCACGTATGGGTAGTCCTCGACTTACAACCACAATTGAGCCCTAATCAAAACAGTTGTTAAATGAATTTTGTCCCATTTTACAACCTTTCTTGCCACAGTTGTTAAGTGAATCACTGCAGTTGTTAAGCTAGTAACATGTTCGTTAAGTGAATCTGGCTTTCCCATTGGCTTTGCTTGTCAGAGGGTCACAAAAGTTGATCACAAGGCCTCGGGACACTGCAACAATCATAAATATATGCCAGTTGCCCAGTGTGCAAATTTTGATCACGTGACCACAGGGATGCTGCAATAATCATGCGAAAAATGGTCATAAGTCACTTTTTTCAGTGCCATTGTAAATTCAAATGATCACTAAATGAATGGTTGTAAATTGAGGATTACCTGTACATTGTTGTACTTTACATTTGTACTGATAATCCTGCTAAGGTTGGTTGATTAAGGTTTGGTCTGCTCTGCATTCGTTTGTGTCTTGCTGCTATAGTGCATTTAAATGAACCGCATTTAAAAATGTGAAGATTAAAACTTAACTCTTTTGGTTAAGAGTTTATTTGGATCACCCTGATCTAGAGATATTCCATCTTTAGTTCTGAATGGGATTGTACTATGCCCTATGGGGCTGGTGCTTCACTTAGGGATCTTCTGGATTCACAGTTCCTGCTTGAGATGGCATCCGGGGCCATGTTGACCTTTGCACAGATTCATTAAATGCCCAGTTGTGCCCATATCTGGACTGAAAAGCTCTTAAGATAGTTGCTTGTGCTTTGTTTATATTATGTTTGGATTATTGCAATGCACCATACCTGGGGCTGCCCTTGAAGACCACCTGGAAGCTGCAGATGATGCCTTGATATGCCCATGTGATACTTCAGGCTCCGGTGTGCCCATGAAATTACTTCAGGCTCTTGGTATGCACATTTTATTACTTCAGGTAATATAGACTCTGCACTGCTTACCAGCAAGCTTCCAAGTCCAATTCATGGTGTGTCATCTATAAAGTCCGTCATGGCATACCACCTGTTTACTTGGGGGACCACCTGTGATCCATAATTGCTACTCATCTTATACAGTCTGGCAGAATTGACAAGTTCTGGGTCCCATCAATGAAGTAATGCTACCTTTTCTGTTGTAGTGTCTGCCCACTGCAATAGCTTTCTTCCGTTATTCTTATGAACCCCAGCCTGACCATATTTAGATGAGCCCCTCAGACTGGCTCTTTTCCCAGGCCTTGAGCTAGAGCGAACAGCCAGTCCTTTGTGGGTTGTCTGATCTGAAATGATGGTCAACTTCTTCAGACAATATTTTTGTGTGTAAAACAAAGTATTATTTTATTTAAAATTTAAAATTTAAATTTTGTATATTGTATGTCACTCTGAGCCACAATGGACTTGGGCAGCTTATGAATTGAATAAAATAAGGTATTGGATGGAACCACAATATAATCAAGTCATAGGGAGATGTCACTTTGATTTGATCACCCTATATTCAAAGTGAAAATTCAGCCTTACAAGAGGCTCATAATCTTTTGTAGAACAGCATAACAAAATATATATTATTTTAGTGCCTAAAAAGAATACATTTTGTATTTTGTTCAAATATAGGTCAAATTTGTCCCAGAACATAAAACAGCTAAGTTAGAATTGGCTACATTTTAAAAGGCTATTTGGTTTAGTCCAGCATACTCAAAAACGAATCTTAATGTATGTAAGTCTCAGAAGGCATAAAACCATTTTTTATCGAAGTACAGTGAGGAAAAAAATTATTTGATCCCCTGCTGATTTTGTACATTTGCCCACTGACAAAGAAATGATCAGTCTATAATTGTAATGGTAGGTTTATTTTAACAGTGAGAGACAGAATAACAACACAAAAATACAGAAAAACGCATTTCAAAAAAGTTATAAATTGATTTGCATTTTAATCAGTGAAATAAGTATTTGATCCCCTATCAATCAGCAAGATTTCTGGCTCCAAGGTGTCTTATATACAGGTAATGAGCTGAGATTAGGAGCACTCTCTTAAAAGGAGTGGTCCTAATCTCAGCTCATTACCTGTATAAAAGACACCTGTCCACAGAAGCAATCACTCAGATTCCAAATTCTCCACTATGGCCAAAACCAAAGAGCTGTCCAAGAATGTCAGGGACAAGATTGTAGACCTACACATGGCTGGAATGGGCTACAAGACTTATCACCAAGAAGCTTGGTGAGAAGGTGACAACAGTTGGTGTAATTATTTGCAAATGTAAATAACTGTCAATTTCCCTTGGTCTGGGGCTCCATGCAAGATCTCGCCTCGTGAAGTTTCAATGATCATGAGAACGATGAGGAATCAGCCCAGAATTACATGGGAGGATCTTGTCAATGATCTCAAGGCAGCTGGGACCATAGTCACCAAGAAAATAATTGGTAACACTACTCCGTGAAGGACTGAAATCTTGAAGCACCCGCAAGGTCCCCCTGCTCAAGAAAGCACATGTACAGGCCCGTCTGAAGTTTGCCAATGAACATCTGAATGATTCAGAGGAGAACTGAGTGAAAGTGTTGTGGTCAACTGAGACCAAAATAAAGCTCTTTGGCATCAACTCAACTCGGCGTGTTTGGAGGAGGAGGAATGCTGCCTATGAACCCAAGAACACCATCCCCAGTGTCAAACATGGAGGTGGAAACATTATGCTTTGGGGGTATTTTTCTGCTAAGGGGACAGGACAACTTCATTGCATTAAAGGGACGATGGACGGGGCCATGTACCATCAAATCTTGGGTGAGAACCTCCTTCCCTCAGCCAGGGCATTGAAAATGGGTCGTGGATGGGTATTCCAGCATGACAATGACCCAAAACACGCGGCCAAGGCAACAAAGGAGTGGCTCAAGAAGAAGCACATTAAGGTCCTGGAGTGGCCTAGTCAGTCTCCAGACCTTAATCCCATAGAAAATCTGTGGCAGGAGCTGAAGGTTCAAGCTGCCAAACGTCAGCCTCAAAACCTTAATGACTTGGAGAGGATCTGCAAAGAGGAGTGGGACAAAATCCCTCCTGAGATGTGTGCAAACCTGGTGGCCAACTACAAGAAACATCTGACCTCTGTGATTGCCAACAAGGGTTTTGCCATCGAGTACTAAGTCATGTTTTGCGAAGGGGTCAAATACTTATTTCATTCATTAAAATGAAAATCAAATCAATTTATAACTTTTTTGAAATGCGTTTTTCTGGATTTCTTTGTTATTCTGTCTCTCACTGTTAAAATAAACCTACCATTAAAATTATAGACTGATCATTTCTTTGTCAGTGGGCAAACGTACAAAATCAGCAGGAGATCAAATTCCCCCCCCCCCTTCACTATGAAACATTTGCATCTGTTCATTTGGGCAAATACATTGTATTTTCTTGATGGTTTGAGCACAGGAGCAGGCTGAGCTAGAATGAGCAATGCTGTGATCTGTTTGAATGGAAATTTATTAAGAGCAAAGCTTTATGAGAAACTCAACCCCTTCGCATTGTGGTAGCTGTGACTGCTGTCGGTATACTGTGACTTGGAAGAAAAGTTTGTTGTACAGTTGCTATCTATGGATTTCATACTTGGTATGTTTTTTCCTATAATAAATATTGGCATCCAGAGTTGGCTTTTAAAACTATATATGACTCCCGTAGCACCCTAGGGAAAACGGAGCATTCCCTCTCTCCAACAATGATATTTTTTTGTGTTAAATTAGAAGTAGACTTAAAGGTAAATGCAGTAATAACCTGAATAGCAAAAAAAGCAGTCTAAGATGATGCACCTAATTTTGCTATCTTGTATATTCCTATGAGCCACATAAAAGAATTTGGACTTGGACTTTTCTTTGCCTTTTTGCAAAAACAAATCTAGTCTATTAATATGTAATACTTACTCTGTCTGGAACAAAATGATTCAGTCCAAGACCATATGCATATGTATAAGGTTTCCCGGCATATTTTGCATAGTTTATTTGTGGAAATTCAAAAGCTATAAAGCAAAACAAACACTTTTAATTGGTTTCTTGTATTTGCTAGGATTGTCTTTTTTGCTTTTTGCTGAGCTTAGTCTTACCTTGTCGTGGTCCTGAAAAAATAACTTCTGGATCCAGCCAGATGGTATCATCACTGTGCAGAATTGCTGTTGCTGTTGTATTAGGTAATGTAATTAGATTTTTTCCTGTATCAGCCTAGAACATCCCCCACAAAAAGAAAGTAAGAAGAGACATGCATTCTATACTGTACCCCATTTTTCAACATTCCACCTATTCTTCCAACAATATAAGTAAAAGACAGATCTCAAAATCTTTTTTTTTTTTAAGTCTTGGTTTTAGGAGGGGAAACTGAAATGCTAATTCAATAGTGTTCTCCCAAAACATCTTTTTTTTCCCTGTATGTAAATGCCTCTTGTCCTTTGGGAAAATACAAAATATTGCGCTTGAAAATAATATTGCAAAGAACATCTGAACATTATCTCACCTCCAACCAGCCCAATGTACATTGCATTCTTTACGAAGTCCTTGCTAGCGGATATCTGTACACATTACATGTGCAAAATATTGGTTTTCATTCCAATATATAATATTTAATTCTTACCTTCTCAATATTTAAGGGAAGGACATACCGTCGAACTTCAGGTTGAGGAGCTTTTTGTGCATTTTTCTTCACTTCTTCCCAGTTTTCTCGTAAATTGGCTAAGTATAAGTAATTGTAAACAAATTCATATCTATAGAGGAATAAAAGGCATCAGCTTCTCAATGAACAGGTCATGGGATCTAACCTAACAGTTACCTATTTGACTATGACAGAATAATAATTTCTGGGTCACTGAAATGCATGTGCCAAAAAATGATCACTGTATGTAAATTTATATTTTTCCAGTTAATGGCATCCAAATCAAGTACAGATATAAACAAAACAGAGAGCCAGTTTGGTCTAGTAGTTAAGGCACCAGGCTAGAAAGTGGGAGACTGTGAGTTCAAGTCCCACCTTAGCCATGAAAGCCAGCTGGGTGAGTTTGGGCGACTCACTCTCTCAGCCGAATCACCTCACAGGATTGTTCTTGTGGGGTATTTCCCCCACAAGGGGAAAGTGTGCCTGATATGTTTGTCTCCTTGAGTTATTCGTAAAAATAAGGGTGGCATATAAGTAAATTAAACAAAAAAGTAACCACAAGAAAATAAAACAATTAGTACTAGCCAAATCCGAGACCTTTTCAATATCCTGAGGTATCTCATGAAAAGTCACATATATTTCTTAAATTCTTTGTCATCACAGCATTATTCTGTGTATGCTGACACACAGCCTACTTTGTTTCTTACCCTTAAAAAGATAAACTGACCTTTAGCAAATGTCACTTGTACTATTAAGAATAAATTTTAGCTTCTATTCAGACTTCTTTGCTATAGTTGACAAAGGCACAGTAGTCCTGTATTTGTGTGCTTCCTTTGTTTTTTCCTCTATTTTTAATGTGTGCCACTAAATTAATTACCTCTCGGCTTTATTGTATTATTGTTTACTCATTTGAACAGAATAATAAACTAATGTGATAATCCCTGAAAGCTATCTGTTTTGCTGCAAATACATGAAGAAAGGATAATTGAAAACAAATGAGTATATAGAATTCTTTCAAAAGCCAGTCTTCTGAACTAACATTCTTCAAATATATCCTCAGCCTTTGCTAGAAAATTATGGCACCTGGACTCCAGTAACTTGGCTCTGAAGATTGCTTTAAATTATAGTTGTATGGTTTTCTGTATACATAGATTTTTCAGTACCTACCCTTTCCATGTACATAAATCCACAACAAGAAATCCATTATCCTCATAAGTATTAATATGATGGAACAGATTAAAAGGTGAAGTTCTGTATTTGATGTTGAGGTACTCCCCTTTTTTCTTGTCAGCAACATGCATCCATACCTTTAAAAATTAATATTATTAAACCTTGTTAAATAATAAAACTATATTCTTCTTATATCATTGTGCATGTGTGTGTGTGTGTGTGTGTGTGTGTACACACACACACACATATACATACAGAGTATGGATGGAAACTAATCAAGGAGAAGCAACCTAGAACTAAGGAGAAACTTCCTGACAGTTAGAACAATTAACCAGTGGAACAACCTGCCTCCAGAAGCGGTGAATGCTCCAACACTGGAAGTTTTTAAGAAGAGACTGGACAGCCATTTGTCTGAAATGGTATAGGGTTTCCTGCCTGAGCAGGACTAGATGACCTCCAAGGTCCCTTCCAACTTTATTATTATTATTATTATTATTATATTTGTGTGTGTGTGTGTGTATACATATACATATACACATACACATAGAGACAGACAGACAGACAGCATGGCAAAGGGACTAATTAATTCAAAAATACTTACCCCCATCTTTTCATTTGACTCAAAACAGTCCATGTAGTTGGTTCCCCAAAGACTCCAGGAAGAAAGAAACTTGAACAAATTAATTTTCACTGGAGTTTCTACAAACACGATGTAATTTGGAGTTAGTCCAAAACTGTTAGGAAAGACGATGATTGTATATGAGACGGCATAGCATTTTGCACATGAACATGAGATTCAAAATTTTTCAATGTATATGCCAATAGTTTCTTCTTTGCTACTTGTTAGGCTAAATATATCAATATCAAATTTGAGTTCAATAAACACTGATACATATGACAAGAATGCTTGGCTAGAAATAGCTGTTTTTAAATCTGGATTTTTTTTCATAAAGTCTGCATGGGTAGTGTGTGTGTGTAGCTGGGTGATGTCCTGCCAGTGCTGGAGGGGTCTTCACTTCTCTCAAAGGAGCAGGTTCATAGCTGGGGGGGGGAGGGGCAGAACCTAGATTCATCATTGTCATTAGAAGTCCAGGTAGCTTCAGTGAAGGACACTGCCTTTCATCAGTTTCAGCTGATTTAAAAAGTGAAACTTACTTGGAAAAAGAGAGCTGTGCAGCCATTACCCATGCTCTGGTAATTTCCAGGTTGGATTATTACAACAAATTGTACATGGGGCTGTCTTTGAAAATGGTCTGCAAACTTCCATTGGTTCAGACTAGTGCAGCTAGATAGATCAATAGAACTGGCCAATTCAATTATTTTAGGCCAGTACTTTACCATATACAATGACTGCTGGTTCATTTCTGGGTCAAATTCAAAGTGTTGGCTTTGAACTTTGAAGCCTTAAACCTGTGGCCTCCAACCTTTTGGGCACCACGGACTGGTTCCGGGGAGAGAGGTTTTTCTGTGGACCGGAAGGAGTGTGGTTTCTCTTGCTGCCTGCATCCCATGGATGGGGCTTTGCTTGTTTGCATGGCCCGGTTTCTGATATGCCACGGACCGGTCCCGGTCCGCGGACCGGGGGGTTGGGGACCCCTGCCTTAAACAACTTAGGATCAGGTTACCTGAAGGAGCATCTTCTCTCTCATGCGCTTTCCTGGATTTTAAGCTCATCTCATGAAGTCCTCCTCCATGCTGCCATCATGTCGGTGCCAGGTAAAGACCTTCTATTTTCCCCAGGGTATTTCTATGGTGTTTTAACTTTATTTTGTATTTTAAAATTGTGTTTTAATGCATATTGTTTTGTTTTGTCTTGCTCCTACCCAGTTTGTGTGGAGTATTTTATTTGTATTTGATTTGATTATATGTTTTAACTTAAATTGTATTTTTTAGGGTGTTTATTGTAAATCCCCCCCCCCCAGACAGCTTTGTCCATTAAGTGGTTTTAAAATTTAAATAAATAAAATGATAAATAAAAGAAATAAATATCTTATAAAGCTACGCCAAAGGTATTTAAATACATCTTTTTGAGGAGATGCCTTTTACCTGTGCACGTAAGACGGCTTGAATCTTTCACTACAGGGAAACTGAACCACCACTTCGCATTTGGTCATTGGATCTTTCTTATCTGAGAGAGACAAGGAGGTGGCAATATAAGGATCAATTCATTTACCTGTGTTTAGTTGGATAGACTAATTAATGAAAAAACATACAAAAAAAGAGAAAAGAAAACAGACGATTCTAGTGAATAAACAAGCATTCAGAATTCAGATACAAGTCTTGGTTCTTTGAACATTTAAGAAAAGGCTCACTGATTTTTTTTTCCAGAAGTAGAAGTCTTCTATAGTTTTAGCTATAAAAATCTACATCGCGTTGGTTTCATCTGCATTGGAAGGGAGAAAACGTTCTGATTTTAGCAGCTGCTATTTGAAAGCGAACAGACCTGCTTGGAGGGGAGGTATCCTTACGATATTATAGGCAAAAGACAAATTCTTTCCGAAGCAGTTGCCAATATTATAAACTGTTCCATCATTTTCAATGTGGGGGTGTGCCGTCACCCCATTGACTGAAATATATTTGCTGATATCCACCTGAAGAACATAATAGAAAGGTAATTTCAGGGAAATCCATACGTTTGTCACCAACAAAATGCCTTCATTATAAGCACATTACATTGTGCGGAAGAATGGATTTTATGATTTTAAATAAAATAGACATACTAATTTGCTTATCCTTCAAAATCAGTATTTTGCGATTTTTAAATAAAGCATATACAGTAGATCGATTAATTTGGTGGGAGTAGAAAACAGATATCCTAGAAGGCAGCTTAACAGGAATCTTAACTTTTTTTTGTTCTTGTTACAAATCTGAGCTCTTGTTGAGCTCAGAAATATTTGTAAATACTTTTATGGAATAGCAGTGGAAATGAGTTTCTGAACAACTACAGGTGCAGTTTCATGAATTTAGAGAAGACTACAATTCTCTAGCTCAGAACTACTTTCTTTCAGAATGTAAACAAGCAAGATTCACAGAACATACAATGTTTTATAATAATAGGATTGGAAGGGACCTTAGAGGTCTTCTAGTCCAACCCCCTTGCCCATGGCAGGAGATCCTATACTATTCCAGACTTTCTTTGGGTTTGATGGGATAGATACACATGATCATTGGAATAACAGAATTATAAACCTGATTAACCAGTTGAATAATTTTGATTATTACAGGGAGGTAATTGCATTCACCTGCATCTAGCAGATAGCATTCAGTTGAAATAGATATATATCACTCTCACTTACTGACTACAAATGGGACCTACAATTCCATTGCTGAACTATGGTCACCAAGGAAAAAAAATCACATAACTGCTCTGGAATTACAACAGCACTTCTGCTTCCATTGTTAAGCAAATCACATTGATTGTTAAGTTACAAAATCTTATGTGGGTCTAGTTCTAATTCTAAATAGTCATTGATCTTATTTTTATTTTTAATAGTGCTTTCTGGTAATTTCTTGTAGTAATGAGAATTGAATGAGATTTTAATCAGCAGACAAAATATATAGCTCTGTAGAAGACTGTATTTCAATAAAATGCTCTATAAATACTTCTTCAATTACTGTCCCCATTTTAGATATTCTGTAAGCAATATATTATGTGTGCCCTCAATACTCATTTCCAGTTTTCACTTGTCTCTGTCTTTAATCTATTAAAAAGACCTTTTTAATTGTTTCCAGATTTTCTGGGTTGATTTTTGTTATGAAGTTTGTCTCAGTACAGGCATAAAAATCTTCTCCCACAGGATACACATTCACCAGGGCATTGTCAGTGATCTCCACACCTTGGAAGTATGAAAAAAATCTGCCAGACACAACCACAAAGAAAGTAGATTATTTCTAGATTGCTGCATAAAACAAAAATATGTTTTTAACTTTCCATAATTATACCTTTACTTTTTTCACCTGGAAAATATATTTTTGCATGGATCCGGGTATGCATATGTTCCAAATTCTGTGATTACTATTCTCTTTTCAGTCATTGCTCTTACATAGGCATCAGTCCGAATAAACCTATGAAGAAATAAGGCAAGATTATGTATTATGCTCCATTCTACTTACATCTTACTGGCTCATTTCTCATTTCTATTAATATGTTCCAGAGCCATGTTTGGGATGAAACAAAATCCCAGGTTCATAAATGAGGCTAGTAACACACTCCATCCAACATCTAATAATATGTGGATGACACACAATTCTTTTATTCCCTCCCAATAACCTTGGAGAAAGTGTTGCACTGTTCTAGGAAGGACTTTTGGAATTGATGAAGGCAAACAAATAGAGACTTAATCTGGATGAAAATACTGGATTCATTCAGGAGACAACAACTGCCCTACTTTCTTTGGACTGAATATGGGAATGCTTGCAATAGAGAAGTCCCACTGACTTCTGCATGAGCCATGCTTTCCTCTTGCAGGTATTCATGTTGAAAGAGCAAATGCTGCAAGGAAGGAAACATGCAGAGTTCTGCAAGGAAATACTGGTTGAAATATTGCCTGAACATAGATACTCTGAAAGGAAACATTGATTTGGATAAAGATATACAAACAGATTGAATGAGCAGGAATTGTTTTTGAACAACCAAATATATCACTTGATGGTCTCCTTCCTAACCCCCCCCCCCAGTTAATATATTGGGAACAGATATCATTGGTCATCAAGAATTTCCCAACTGAGTCTTTATCTGGAGAAAGTAGTCATGTTAGTCACAACCAAACTAAACTTCCATAATGCTGTTTCAAAAGATCGTTCAGAGGCTTTAACTAATGCAGATTTTGTATCGGAAGAATGCAGGTCTATAGGGAGCTTAAAAATTGAGATGGGGAAGGTATAAAAGCAGGTTAAAGTTTTATTCTTAAAAGCAACTCTAAACGACAGAAAAAAATTAGGGGGAGTTGAATTTCCACTGGCCTCCCCCCTAGATATAGATCTGGTAGCATAGAAGTATTAAATAGTAGAGTATGCAATGCTAATTCAGTACCAATTGTACTGTGCCAATTTAGAGCTTATGTCATAATCTGTTATCTCTTGGAAGCTTAAGGTCTTATTTAAAAGAATACTACTATTGTTTATTTGTGTTTGTTCCTACTCTTGTTCCCCCAATAGAATTTATCAGGGTGGGAGAAATAAAGTCTATATAGAGGTAGTCCTTGACTTACAACTCCAATCGAGCCGAAAATTTATGTTGCTAAACGAGACATTTGTTAAATGAGTTTTTGACCTTTCTTGCAACAGTTGTTAAGTAAATCACTGCAGTTGTTAATTTAGTAACACAGTTGTTAAATGAATCTGGCTTCCCCATTGACTTTGCTTGCCAGAAGGTTGCAAAAGGTGATCTCATGACCCCCGGGACATTGCAATTGTCATAAATGCATGCTAGTTGCCAAGCATCTGAACTGCAGGATGGAGAAAGCAGGCAGGAAGCATAACTTACCTCCTGTAATAAGTGACATGGCCTTCCTTGAAGTCAAACTTGTGAAGAAGTGCTTGGCCATCAAACAAATGATAAAACGGTTCTGATCCAACTTCAAATAAACCAGGTCCACATCTGAGCAGACTGCCTTTCAGCCAAACTGGAATCTTACCTGTTGAAAACAGAGCAAAAAAAATGTTTACTAAAAAAGTTGAAAAATGAAATTCTACTTAATACATGAGATTTAATTTAAGTACTGCCAACAGATTGCTGCTCAGCCCCTGGTTGCATACAACCAGTGAAGGGAAGACCACACCAAGAAAACGTTTGGGCAATCTTACACAGATTATACAGGTAGTTCTCGACTTACAACCATTCATTTAGTGACTGTTTGAAGTTACAATAGCTCTGAAAAAAGTGAGTTATGACCGTTTTTCACAATTATGCCTGTTGCAGCATCCCTACAATCACGTGATCAAAATTCAAGCACTTGTATTTATGACAGTTGCATTGTCCCCAGGGGTCATATGATCACCATTTGTAACCTTCCCAGCTGGTTTCCAACAAGCAAAGTCAATGGGGGAAGCCAGATTTGTTTAACGACTGCATGATTCGCTTAACAACTGCATGACTCGCTTAACAACTGCATGACTCGCTTAACAACTGTGGCAAAAAAGATTGTAAATGGGGAGCAACTCACTTAATAACTGTCTTGCTTAGCAACAGAAATTCAGGGCTCAGTTGTGGTCATAAGTCAAGGACTACCTGTATAACTGCCAAACCATTCCTTCACCTCTAAACTTTCCCTTAAGATGTAAAAATCACTTGGGAATGAGCAGCTCATATTCTAAAATGCTTGTGTGCTTTTTCAACATTAGCAAGATTAGCAACTATAGTCCTATTCTCAAAGGACCTGTGAGAACAGCTGGGATGTCTGAAACAAATAAGATTCTCTTTGACATACATCTTTATACCATACCATCACACTGCAAGTGTTTAGAAAAGCCCTCGACCTAAATATTCACTTATGGGGGTGTGGATACCAAGATACATAAGTTTTGGTCTTGGATGACATAGGAAACCTGATGCCATCTGCAATTGAATGCTTTCTAACATTAGTCCTTTTTTGTTGGTACCTATTGCTTGTTAGTTTAATTATGACTGTAGCCAACTGATACACAAGGATTTCAGTTTGAATTGCTGCAGAATCTATTGTTAGAACAAAGTATAAACCAAGTTCATTTGTGGAAATAGAGTCAGAAATTCAACCTTACATCTACTGTAATTAAACAAATTAGTTTTGCAAATAAAATGTAGTTTAGGTCTATCCACTTTCATTCCCTCAAATGATCCCCAGTTTAGCAGGATTGCATTAACACATAACATAGCGTGAAACCATTGTTTTCACATCAGTCCTTATGTCCTGTAATATTCTATTCAGATATCAGCAAAAGGAGAAAAAAGCACATTACAGTTTAGTGTTGTGTGCTCAACCTCATGTTATCCTGAAATTTTGGACTTCAGATCCCATCAGCCCCAACCAGCATGGCCAGTGACCAAGTACTGTAGCAATGGCAATTCTAAACACCTAGAAAATACAAATCTATCTGCTTTTAATTATGTGAATTGGGCTTGGTTTTCTACAATAAATTCTACCTATTCATTTTAGTTATCCACATCTTGAAATGGTTTCATTTTCATGAAGGCAAAAGAAAGCTGCAGAAGCTGTAGAAAGGTGAAGATCCACCAGGGTGAGCTCAATGTATGGGGATTACATCGGCACATCCATACAGTTTTCTTGACGATTGTTCAAAAATGATTCCCCATTTCTTTTTCCCAGGCTAGGCTGTAACACTGGACTCCTATCTATGTACTAACCAAGACTGACTGTTCTTCACTTTCAAGGCACAAACCTGTAACATGAGCAGTTATTGGTGAAGACAGTTCTTCTACAGTCTCAAAGAGCTTCTTGTATCCACCAGCTGGATGCTCAAATCTGCAAGGTGTTAAAAAAGCCAAAGGTGATTGATTTAGCATTTTCTTTAATAGTATTTCCAATTATTGGATGAAAGAAGAGATTTGGAAAGTCTTTTATTTTAGCATAGTTGCTGTGCCTCTAATTACCTGCTGTGAAACCAAGAGATATTTTCATCAACAGATAAAATAGTCTAACAATATAAAATTCCTTCAGCAGATGAAACTATACACTTACATGTGTCAATTATTTCTCTATTCCTGCAATATTGCACACACCTGAACCCTTCAGTAGCATTAATTTCTGTAGTCAAATCCTAAGCCTTTTTGCTACCTCCTGGAAAACCAGGTTTTCAGCTATGCTTGCCTAGTGAAGCTCTGGATATATATAATTTTGAATAGCAACAGCTCTCCATAAGTCAGACAACCAGAAAGATTAATAAATGAAACGTGATATGTGGCTCTGCTCTTCAAAAGAGAAAAAAATCTATTACATCTAAGAGCAACCGAAGTATGATTTTATTATTAAATGGAAGTTTAATTCAACAGACTTTTATACAATAGATTCAACTTCAATAGTTAAAAGTACAGAAATAACTGCTTCTGAATATTCAGTTTCTCACTATCAATAGGATTTTTACTTGTTTTCTTCCATAAAGTCCCTCAGATTCTTAGCACAATGCTTAACAACACATAGGTTATCCCTCCTGCTACTAGAAATAGGCTATCTAGCATCAGGACTACACTTGTTTGGTCAACATTAAATCTCTATTCATAGAACATCCTAGTGGATACTTACTGACTGGACATTTTCTCCTCAGGAAAGGATAGGGATTTTCCTGAGCCAAAGACGGAGCACCGAAGTAAGAGATTTGTGCTGGATATTTATATGAACATTGTCTTACTGATGGAAGCAATTACCTAAGGAAACCTATGAGCCAATCAGCTTGGCCCCAAGAAACAGAAGCATCTTTCAGGGCTCAAATCCTGCTGGAGATTTTGTCCTGCTGTGGCTTGAATATTTTCCAGGGACCTAAATCCCCATAGCAGAAATGGATTAGGAAGAAACAACAAGAGGAAACAAAGAAAGCTATAGTCACACAGTCTGTAACATGCTCTTCTTGGCACCAGGACTTTGCCCTATTTCCAAACTTCTAGCTTAGACACACTGGCATACTGCTAACTCCAATTTTAAGGAAAAAAATAGTCTCCCAGTGCACCACAGATGCATTGGTTACCCTCTTCTATTCAATGGGAGGACTCAGATAAACACAATAAACAAAAGATTACAGCAGCTAATATAGAATTACTTTGAGTCAGGTAGCCTATAAAAGTTTGAACATTATATTTAAAAAGAGCAACTCTCCACTCATCATCATATATTAAGGTCACAGTACACAATTATGATCTGCCAACATTCCTTTTGTTGCTCCCTGAACAACTTGTTTGCATATTAAAAAATGGACAAAGGATAAAGGAAGAATGGGTTAGGGTTAAATAAGATAACTACTTCATCCTCCATTTAAGATCCTCATGTATTGTCCAAATGCACAAAGTTCTGGTCATTTGTGCTGTGTGGCTTTTGACAGGTAATCCTCAACTTACAACAATTCATTTAGTGACCATTTGAAGTTGCAATGGCAATAAAAAAGGGACTTATGACTGGTTTTCATACTTATGACCGTTGCAGCATCCCCATGGACATGTGTTCAAAGTTTGGATGCTTGGAAACTGGCATGTATTTATGACAGCTTATTGTCCTGGTGTCATGTGATCACCTTCCTAGTCAGCTTCCAACAAGGAATGGGGGAATCCAGATTTATGACCAAATGATTCACTTAACAACTGTGGCAAGAAAGGTTATAAAGTGGGGCAAAACTCACTTACCTTCTTGCTTAGCAATGGGAATTTTGGGCTCAATTGTGGTCGTAAGTCAAGGACTATCTATATTGGTTTTAGTAATATGGTAATTTTTGCAATTTTTATAACCTCTAACATTTCTTTTTTCTTTTCTCAAGTATGAAGCTTTTGCCTACTGATTTTAGGATATATAAATATGTAGTTTTTCTTCGGAATTGCACAGAAGCCTTCATTGATCTATTCAGGGATAAACCTGATCAGTTTGTCTAATATAATTGAAGTTTCTACTATGGATGGATGGACTTTGTACATATTGTAACTTTATTTTTCAACCTAATTTATGGGTGCTGGATATGTACACTGCTCATTTGCCAGCATTTATCACACCATACAAGCTCAACAAAGAAAGAAAGAGGTTGATGATTCAAGGATAAATAGCAGTTCAACTATATACATTGGTGGAAAAAGACTGACAGCAAAAGCGTATCATATTAAAAAAGAGGTTCAAAAGAAATTCCATAGCAGAGCAAAGGCAAATACAAATTGAGTAAGTTATTATGGAAGATGAGAGGAATGTAGGCAAGGGTACTCAAGACCTTGGCTACCCAAAGAGAGTGAGAGCATATTCAGACAACTGATTTGATGTATATTTCTCCGTCAGGGAAGAGGCAAAGATTACTGACATACAGCAGGAAGAAATAAGAAGTGTTTTACCACCATGAATTGCCTAAAGGTGCTTCCTTTGAAAGTAAGGTACTTGCTGGCATTGTTTTAATAACTTTTCTTCTAATAAAGTAATCTGATTCTCTGAGTTCTTGTTCCTTCGACTAACTTTTCTGTCTGGAACTCAAGTAGGGAAGCCTGACAATAGCTACCCCAAAAGGCAGATTGTCTTTTAGGGCATTGGAGGCCTTGCGTAACTGTTTGGGCATTAGTGTACACAGATAATCCTTGTTTAGCAACCATAAATAGTTCCAGCAAAATTGTAGCTGAGTAAACCACATGAGGGAGTGACATGCTGCAGATTGCTAGTTGTAGCTGTTTCACTTAAAAGTTCTCTCATGCAGACACACCAGTGTTAACACTCCACCATGTTATTGTCATGCATAGAAATGTGGGTGTAACTGGGCACATGGGTCAGAAAATGTTTTTTCTCATTACCATTTACTAGTAGTATTTGCCAAGGCAAGACAATTGCTAAATGAAGACTATCTGTACACAGGTTTCAGGTTGCTTTAAAATAGTCCTGGGTCTATCACTTCCTTTAGTAATCTGGGTTCTGCTACTAGTGTCATGTCAATCCAGCAACACACACCACAATAATCATGGAAAGTCAGTGGTATGTTCACAAGAACTGCTGTAAGTCAGTAGGAGCAGGACAGATCCCAGCCAGACTACATCCCTACAATTGTTGCTGAAGACGCACAAATGTTACAGACTTGCTTTCAGAAAAATGAAAAATGCTATGTCAATGTCAAATCAGAAAGTTGTCAGCTGGCTTTGGCTAGGATCTGGAAGGCTGAATTTTGAGGGCATGTTCTTGAAGATGTTACTGAATCACTTTTCAGCTGAAATTAGAGGACCTATGAATATATCCACAGTCAGCACTTGAATAAAAATCTGATGTGAATATGGGCTTAAATAAGTCAAAGGAAGAAAAACATTTATATATATATATTGCTCTGACCAGCCAGGCAGTAAGATCATCAAGGCATCAGGTCTTATTTAGTCTATAAATATAGAATTCATATTTAAAGCATTTAAATGTAATTTGATTTATATGCCATTTATAAAATTTAGTAACAATTCAGCTACTTAACTACTTAACACTGCTAAGTGTTTCTATTTACTTAGCCTATTCAACTAACATTGGTAGTTGTTAAAAATTTTTAATTTGCTAATTAAAATGCACTGGCTGTGTCATGAATTTTATTCTAATATATTCTCTTTTGTGTTTTTAAAAAATTATATTTGTATTAACTGGTTTTTGTAAACACTTTTAACTGTTGATTTTTTTATATGCCATTCAGATCCATCTTCTGTGAGATGGGCCGTCATAAAAATTTAATAAAATAAAATAATTTTTCCACTATACAAGATTCTTTCTTTATTCTCATAGTTAGAAAACAGAATATAACATTTCTGCTCCTTTCAGAAGACTCAAAGCTCACTGGAAAAGCTTGTTTACATTAGAAATGGTTCACATAGTGGAACATAGAAAGTAAATGAAACAATGTCCTTTAAATTCCTCCATTTAAAATTCAGGTCTGCATATGTACAGTAATGTCTTTTCCAAAACATTCTTTTATACATAATATAACGAAGTTATCAGCATTTATACAGGTTTCATTAAACAATCTTTTCAGAGATTCTTAATCAGATATTGGCAAATATATGTCATAAATAGAAAATACTTAGAAGGAAAACACAAACAGGAGTAAGAGGGGAGCAGAATCTGGGCGATCTAATTTTACTAAAGCAACATAAAAAGTGAACCACAACCAACTTAAGCATAACAAAAACGTAAGCACATATAGACAATAGAGGACAATTAATTACAATTTCAAACTATTAGAAAGAAAGAATGAATGATTGCTTTATGGCTGTATAAGCAATATTGTTCACTTTTTGTAACCAACAGTTCAATTTGTACAATCAAAGTGAGGCTGGCAATCATTACCTTTATGGCCATTTTCCATGCTCACTATTCTCAGCTGTGTTACTTAACTCAGCATTAACATATACAATATATAAATAGATTACATACTGAAGATCAACATTAATACAGTATTGTGGTATTCAGATTACAGTATGTTTCTTTTAAAAACAGTGCAAAGAGTTTCAACACATGTTTGTATTTATAACTGCTACTACTATATTTATTTGCTATTGGTATATTTAATATACCAATATTAAATGTATTTCATTAAGCCTGTTCATGAAAAAAATGGAACTATTTACAATTTTGGAATTAATTTGTAAACAAATTCTTCAGGATTCATGATGAAATTTTCATAAAATCCACATTTGCATGAATGTGCTTACTGAAAGATTTCTAATGTTCACGTTCAAAAACTTTCTTTATAAATATATAACTGAGGTACAGATTAACTTTTCATGCTAAAATGCTTGGACTTTCGCAAGTTAAGCATTGGCTTTTTAATTGTAGGCTTGCGATCAAACAAGATGGCTTCACTTTCTGAAGTTGGAAATCTGCTCCGATAAATCTCTGGATATTCCTTCTGGAACTGTAAATCAAAACAGTAAATCACCAATATATATATATATATATATATTTCCAAAAACCAGGTTACCAGTGCACATTACATTTTTGCAAATATTTATTCCTAAATCACAAGTACCCTTAAATGTACAATGTAAACTTGTACATGTAAATTCTTACTTCTGATCATGCACCTACATACAAAATCATGTTGTAGGAAGTGTCTGATCTTCTATGGGACTGCCTCTTTATCTGTTTCCAAGGTTAAAGAATAAATTATTTAAATCGTCAATATTTATATATAGCTCCTAATCCCTAACCTTACTAACCATTCTGTGTCAAAACAAAGAAAGGATTTATAAAAGATATGGGCAATGATTTGCAATGGTTTTCTAGCTGAGAAACTAAACTGGAATCAGAAAACTGGAACCAGAAAACTGTATTGTTCAGTGTTTTCTTTGCAACTAGTAAGCTCTTATTCAAGCATCTCTAAATTAAAAAGTAGCCAAAGACCAGATAGAGATGGTATATATGTGTGCATATGAGTGTGTTCTGCCAGAAGTTGGAACAGAAACAATGGTTGGTCATGACCTATCATATCTAATAAGGGATACAGTTCTTTCACTTATGCATCTTTGCACTTAAAATTACATAACAACAGATGCATTCCATGATTCATGATTCACGATTGTGAGTACTAATATATTCATGTGAGAATCAGGACTCGCTGTTCCTTTTAAATGAAGTAAAAAAAAAGCACATGTGTACATATTTAAAGCTGCCCTTTAGATATGTTGGACTGCAATTCTTGGTACATATGTCCAACTGGGAATCTTGTGAATTGTAATCCATCATATTTATAAGACATGCTGCTGCTATAACAGATGTCAGATCTTAATCTAACAATGTTATAAAACACTGTCATGGACCTTTAAAAGGAATAATTTCAAGTTTTTTTCAACTCTTTGGAATCTTCACAAAGAATGTAGGAAGTAAAAATAAAGAACAGTAACTTCAATGCAGTGATTTAAACTCTGCTAATTTAGAGCCAGACTTGAGTCATGAGACTTGTTTAATACCTTCTAGGACAAGTATAATTCTGTGAAGCAATTTGTTCAGAAAAAAATCCCTCTGTATTAAGCTCTGCCATAGTTGTTCTACTTTGCCACAAAGCAGATTACAATAAACTGTGTCAGGTGAACTTGAATAAATCAAGTAAATATTTAGAAAACAATTGTCTAGTATCATATACAAGTTTTCATAATATACTCATCTTAAGAGTATTAATAATGTCAGAGATGATGCTAACTGCAAAACACAATGTAACAATCCAACACACACTGGATTTAAGGGAATGTGTCATGCCAAGAGTAAAGAACATTTCCCCAATCTCTAATTTTCCTAATCTCTAATTTGCTCTTAACTTAATAGTAATAACAAGCAACCTGTGGCACTTCAAGAAACTGCTGAATTATAAATCATCCTTGAGGAATGATTGCCTGTGGTGAGATGCCAGGAGTGGTAGTTAAACAATATCTGGAATGCCATGGATAGTCTGTTCCTAACGTAACACAAAGTGGCAGCAAATCTAGTTTTCAAAATGCCCTGCCATTTAGTCTGATTCTATGTGTCATTTTCCAGATTGCAGCTCTAGAAAAGAGGATGTTGTGCTTACCCATTATGGGTTTTAACACAACTGTTTGGGCTGGGACAGGAACTGTCATCCTGCCATATTAGAAAATTCCTCTGTTTGGTACTCTCCAAGAAGGAAATAAAAGGAGAGGACTAATAATTTTACCACCCTTAAATGAGCTGATGTTACCTCATATCTTTAACAGAGATACAAGCCTGGTTCAGTATAATAGCTTGTTAAAGGTGCTAGCAGGGGAGTAGATAGTGAAAATCCTTCACATCTAATATAATGGCAAAACTAAAGCAACGGTTTATGTCAAAGTTGTTATTCTTGACAAAAGGTAAAGATTCTTAAGATATCACTTTTGCTATTGCAGTCTAAGTCCTTTTTGCACCACAGTAGCTTGAGTGGCGATATAAAATGGGGCTGTAGAAAGGTTTAAAAAATAATCTAGCTAAAGGGATGCAGCCCCATATTTTCCACAGAATACATTTATTTCCCGAAAAACAGTTTTCTTATCCAGATCTGTCAAAAATAAATCAAATTTCCCAAAAATTACTTGAGGCCTTCTTGCCGAGTAATGATGTCTAAACAGTTCACCAATCACATTACCTGTTTAAGTTTTTTCTTCTTCTCTTTCAGAGATAAATTTCTGTCCTTAATAATATTTTCCAAAAGTTCAGCTACTGCTGCCTGAGATACAGAAATCCTCTGTTCATCAAATTCCCGAGATGTAATCCTCATGCAATAGGAATAACTTGGAAATATGGTGCTCAGTTCTTCTTCAAGACATTCCAACTGCAAGCATGCAAAATGAACAAAGGGAATAGGATAGACATTTTAATAAATGGACGACACCACCTGTTCTGGCTAAGAGCAAGAATTTCAATTCTGAAGCTCCAATCTGAAATCTAAAACAGTGGCCAGTGAGAAGATCTCTGATAAGCCAGAATTCTCTCTCACAATTTAATATAAGAATAAGATGAACATGCTTATAGCAGCTGAAACACCTCAGGAGAATATGATAACTAAGAAAAGAATATGAAATGAATTCCACAAGTAGAAGAATTTTATTTTGATATAGGAACCTGTAGTTGCAATTCTTAGCTTTCAATTCACTAATGAACACAAATGCAACTTCATTAAATTCCCCTGATGACATTAAAAAAAGCTGGAAACTCAATAGCAACTGGACTATCAAAAGGCACTTCAGATAAGATGACTTCATTCTAATATCTAAGTATATTTTAGGTTCTAAGGCTTACATTAAATGATCACATTTCACAAGTAAGGGTAAGGTATTCTTTGAACCTTGATTGCTGCATATTTTTAAAGGGAAAAATCTAAGACTTAAGATATTATCTGAAGCATATTCTCATATACAGATGTCACTGCAGGTTCAGAGAAGAAGCTAAGTAAAATTTCAAAAACTCCTCTACTTTTGAGATAACCTCTGAACAATTCAATGGGCCCAATTATAAGTTACTGAACTGCTGTGTGCATCTGTGTGCTTTGATTAAAATTACAGAAAATTGAAAACTTTGTACTGATTCCTGCTCATAACCAGTTAGATTCAGAATTTATTGAAAACCAGATTGAATGATAAATATGTTATTTCCACAAAATCTTCACTGGGAACTAACTTACAACTGAACTCTCTAGTAATCTATAGCATTACTATATATTTAATAATTGTTTATACTCAACATAAAACATATTTTCAATGCCTGTTAAGTGTGAATAGTGCTATATGGTTTATTTGAATCTTGGTGGTCAGGATACAAATTTTACTGCAATTGTTATTTTTTGGTTAAAATTGTTCAAAAGATGAGATAACAATGAATGGCAATTCACTCTTTCTGGATTACACTACAAACTGGCTAAGGAAAATAATAGAAGTGCCAGATCAGATAAATCATATTTGGTCGGCATACAATAATATATTTAGATCAAAGTCTCAATATGGGGAAATATACAACATGGAGTACAAAATGTCAGTTATTAATGCAAAGCTTTTTATTTAAATCTGAAAAGTAGCAGTAATGGTCAGATAAGTTTGAAGAAACAATTCCAAGACCATGGCTGTCAAAACAAATTATTTATGTAACTCTGACTTAAAAGAAGCTCTGTTTAAAGATTAACAGATATAATTTAACTGTTTTCCTCACCTGAGTAGTTTTTAATGTTTCAATGTGCTCTTGTACTGCTACTTGTAAATATATAGGAACTTCTAAAATTTCCTGTTGGTGATCCATTAGAAAGGAAACTAATCTTATGGCAAGCCACTCATCTAGATCCACTTCTTCCTCACAGCACAGTATACAACGAGAAAACGTCTGTATCATCTGGAAGCATTTAAATATGCAGTTATAAAACACCAAGTATTAAAATAATATTCTTCTACAGCAGAGAACTTTCCAACAGTTTGGAGGCTGAAGACCATATTTGATGTTTAGTTTACAAAAAAAAAAAAAAAAAAAAAGAGCAGCAAACAGCAGGGCAGGGCCACACGAGTTAAATTTGCATTAAATTAAAATTACATTACATTCAATATTGTTTACATAATTAATTCCCATATTTTAATATCTCTTTCTATTATACATACACATTAGATCAGACATGTCAAACTTGTGACGTCACGTGATGTCGCGTAACGTATCGGGACGGTTTTGCCATTGCCGGTAATGGGGTGGGCGCGGCTTCCGGATGATGCGTCCGGCCCGTGGGCCGGCAGTTTGACACCCCTGCATTAGATAGTAAATTTTGAAGCACCTCTAAAATTTCGCTCAAGGATTTGGGGGGGGGGGACAGGCTGCACCACATCCAACTTTGCATTTTCAGTGCTTACTTGGATGTTACTAGCAACAAGGACACTGCATGCAGGAGAAAACGTAAGAGTTGCATGCAGGTAACTAAACAGACTGGGGGAGGACAGGTGAAATGTTTTCTCTCTCTTTTGTACCCAGAACTGAAAGTGTACATGGCTAAAGGAGATCTCCCTTCTTTGGACCTTTACCGATTACAGATTTATTAAATTTATTTATTAAATTTAAATCACTCTGCAAATCATTGTGTCGCTTAACTCTGTACTCTGCAAAGCGTTCTATCCTCAACATAGAAATTGTTTATCTATGAATCTATCACAAGCTATGAAGGCCTCAGCTTGGATTGGTTTAAAAATGATTTTGAGCATGGAAGATGGCACCATGACAACTAGTCACAACGGTTACCTTCAGTCCTCAGAATCAGAACCAGCTGCTGGAGGATGATAGTAAGAGAGGCCTACTGATGATGCATTCTCTTTCAGGCCTCCACTTTTGGAATGAGAAAGCCAAGCAAGGTAGGACTGCAGAACTTAATTTTGTTGCCTCAAATTTAACAATTAAATGCTTAGGCCTTCTCCGCTAGTCTATACAAGGCTATTAAAATGTTGGCAGTTTATCAGGCATGCCAGACAAGGCAGGAAGGTTTTTAACTATGAATACATTGGTCAATGAGGCAACTGGAATACCTGCTTAAAAACCATTATGGGAAATAATCGTACCAAAGATCTGGTGCCTACTGAATCATGAAGTCGTGGCAAATCAACGTTTTCACTCATCCGAGAAATCATGCGCATTAAAAGTTGAAGTTTTCTGCGATTTGGTGGTGGAAGCAATAGGCAACAAATCTGCAGAGCTTCAATTGCAACTCTTTCTGAATGAGGTTGCAACACATCTAGAAAATTATTAAATCAGAGAGGCATTATTTTTGCAACTTTCTAGAAATTAAGATTCGCTTTTATATCATTAATGCAAGTAAAGTCTGATTAATGTACACGTTATTATTTATTTGTTGGTAATCTAAACTTTTCTCTAGAAGCATAAGGTAACTTACAGGGGGATCTTCCTTAAATTTATCCCCACATTAATTCTGTGAGGTAAATTGGGTTGAGAAAGCTACTAGCCCAAAATTATCTTCCATGGCTGCAGCAGGAATTGAAGTTAGGTCTCCATAGGTCCAACACTTTAACCACTATTGCATACAGCCTCTCCTATTGTCTTCCATCTATTTAGGTGCTAATTGATTAGTCATTTAAAATCACAATGCAAAAGACCCAAGTTACTTAATATGAGTTATAGAAATACTAGCAGGGGCAAGAAAACATACCTTTTGCATTAACATGCACTCAAAATACTGATGCTTGCAGAACTGATAGTATTAGCTTAAAAATTATCTAACTTCACAGGCTAATGATTTTCTTGGCAAATTTTATTGAAAGTCACTTAAATACTGGGACAAAATCTCCCTCCCCTTAAAAAAAAAAAAAAGCACACAAGCAAGCTAGTTAGTTCAAACATATACAGACATGCTTCACAAAGCAATCTTACGTGATCTGCCAGTCAGCATAAAGAAGCTGGGAGAAAACATGTATTCTGAAAGCTGTGTTGCACTTTTGTGGAATCTTTTATTGATGGCCATATCAGAACCCACAGATTTACTTCCTATTTTAACAGGCAGTCGGCTAGTGCTTTGAGTTTTGGAACCGAAGTTTGCTGGATGTGGTTTTACTGTAATTTCTGCAACTGGAGCATGTATGCCACACCAACTGGAGTTTTTAATTCCACATAAACTCTGAGACCTGCAAAGTTGTTTTGATTTTGGGTTACTACTAGATTGCTCTTGGTCAGGAAAACTTGATGCAGGAACTTCCTTGGAGCCATGAGTCTGTTTTTCACTAATGTTATCCAAACATAGATCCAATGAAGAGATTGGTTTACTTTCACAGTGCAACAGTTTGTTCTCATTACTTGTCAATGGTACAATATGAATTCCGGCTTGAGAAAATTGTTTAAATTCATCCTTACTACAATTGCTTGAGGTTGTATCTGCAATTCCCTCCAAAGACTGACATCTTGCCTTAAGCCTCAGAGGCAGAGCTTGTTCATTTTTCAGTTGTGAAAGATTCTGACAACTGCCACCTTTTTGTACACAAACAATGCCACCTTTATAAGTCACGTTACAGTGTTGAAAATTCATACTGCATCCTATTTCATTTGTACACCTTTTAGAACTTTTAGCAGAAGTCTCAGATTCCTCTTCTTTGTCGGTATCATGCTGAAGCAAACTTAGCAGAAGACATTCGGTTGACTTGAACGAGTTTAAATGACAAGGTTTTGAACATACCAAATCATTCTGGATACCAAAATTTCCACTGGATCTGTTTGGAATTGTGATGTAGCCACACAAAACTATCAGAAAATGAAATACAAATTCAAATGCAGGCAATTTAGAAGCACAAGCAACATCATCAGAAAAATTAAAATAGAGATTAATATTTAAAAGTTAGTGGTGCTGAAAGACTGTACATTCAGTCAGAAGGTATTCAGAAACATACATGCAAAGGATAGCTCACATATGCAAGACTAAGTGTACATAACAAATCATATTATGATTAGCAGTCTGCACAAAAGCTAAGATGATAATATATATATAGTAATTACACTTTATACTTGATTACTTATTCTGTGAAACTAGACATACTTCTTTCCAAAAACTAGTATACACACTTGTGGTATCGTAGGTCTTCTTTTCAACTGTATACTGGGATTCTGTACCACCCTGATATGAATGGATACATACCTAAGATCTTCACAAATAATTCATAATACTGAAAAGTAAGCAAAGGTTCAGGGAGACTAAGAAAATAATCAGCAACTGTTTTGAATACATCTCGCTCAAAACCTGTGTATGTTGGCTGACTCAGGTCATTACATCTAGGCCCTGAAATGCAAAAGGAAAGAAATCTCAACAACACCGATCTCAATGATATTTCAAGAGCTAGGAAGAGCAGAGCACTGCTTTTCTAATATCCTACATTAACAATTCATCAGACGAAAGATTTATGAAACTAAATTGAATCCTACTGGATACAAGATCCTATCTACTATGTATACATGATATAGCAAGAATTTGCATTATAAGGACAGGTTCACTGAAACATGCATAATTTTTTCATTATTTTATGTATTGTAGGTTTGTATTCTTTTTATTGGCACTTTATCTCACCTTAATCTTCTAAATTCAGATAATGTGGCATTTAGAGCAAAATAATTTAATAGAACCTATAAGTATAGTCAGGTCAGACGTGGAGAGCCGAACTCATTGGTAGCCTCACATTGCAATGAACAAGGACATACATTCAATTTTGCATCTACTAAGATTGTTAGCTGAGCAGGTATAAAAATAGCCAGGGAAATTATTGAAGCCTGGGAAACCGGCCCCTTGTCCGTCAACAAGAGTGCTGATTTACCACCAGGTTATCAGGTATTTAGGAATCGAGGATTTGGCAGCACAAGGAAACAACAGCCAACGACGTAATAACCAGCACTCAACACCCCAATTAACAATTAAAAAGCCACACACAACTAGGCATCATATAAATAGTACACATAGAATAGCCCAAAGCACACATTCTGGTGAGAGAGAAGTTTCCTGAGGATGGCCTCCAGCATGAGTCCAAAAGCTCGGAAGACTAAACCTCCAGTAACGGTGACTGAACCAGATTGGATCCTGCTACAAGTATAATGTTTACATTCTGTTTACTTCTCTTTGCACTGTATTTTCCTTATATACATATTTACTTACAGTTTGCCAAACACTTCATAGCTGACAACACCCAGTGAGGGAAATCTTCTGCAAGAAAAGGGGGAGACAAAAGATTGACCAGCTATTATTTTTATACCCAAACTACTGAACACATTGGTTATATTTGTATTTCATCATTCATCTAAGGACTACAACAGCACATACAGAAAAACACTTGAAAAGCATCTCATTTTAAACTTCATGTTTACTATACCACAATTCACTCATGACTACTCTTTTTGTGATTGAATGGGAATCTGAATGTAACTTGCCCCGTCCCAACACTGATTTTTAATTGATAAAAATATTTCAAATAGTAAATTGAGAAGTGGAACACACTCAATAAGTTAACTTTTTAAAAATTCTATTTGATTATTCATAATTTTGAACTGCATTTAAAATTAAAATATCTATTAGACCAAAATGCTACAACTTATTTACCTGGAACTCCGATTTATGACATTATAGTTTTCCAGTAAATGAATGCAGATACGTTTAATATCTACATCTCCTAATACAAAAAATATATCACACTTTTGCTGATGTTTAAGTTGGGAAGAACCCAAACACTTTAAAAATTACATTATAGCACTTACCTGATTTATCTTGTAGAAGAACAACTCCATGTTTACTTGTATTAGTCATGTTATATATTATGTAGAGAGGAATTATTTGTGCTGGATGCAAGATGTCTTCTAAGGATGATATACTTAAAACAGTTTGCAAACTATAAAGAAGAAAAATGCAATCAATTCAGAAACTTAATGAAACTTTTTCAGAAATTATCAAGGAAACAGGCTTGTAAAAAATTCAATATATCTTGCTTCAGGTAATCCAGAAATGGTTAAGAATTATATTTTACATAACATTGTCTATAACAGGGGTCTTCAAACCTGGCCCTTTTATGACTTGTGGACTTCAACTCCCAGAATTCTTCAGCCAGCGTGGCTGGCTGAGGAATTCTGGGAGTTGAAGTCCACAAGTCATAAAAGGACCAAGTTTGAAGGCCCCTGGTCTATAAGCCAAATTATATGCCATATATAAGATGTTGACTTAATCATGGGGTTATCAAAAAAGAAAAACATTTAATAGAGCAGAAAAATTATTACCTTATGGCTACTCCTTTGCTTTCATTAAAAGGTTAGCCTAAATTCTAGAGATGTGCAAAATTTATTATTCTAAATATGGAGTATTCTGGGGAATAACAAATAATACTGATCCATTTTTTTGGGACGTAAGTGAATAGTTTTTTCCAAGTAAATGTTTTAGGAGAGGAAGTTGTAAATCTGAACTACTACAAATTACTTTCTATTCTGGAAGATGTAAAACTGATAATGTAGAAAGGCTGGATTGGTATAGTCTGGGGAAAAAAGGATACTCTTGCATTCCACAGAACATCCTATTTTTGAAATGTTTTGCACACAGTTATAAAATTCTCTGTATAAAGCATCCTAGGGATAATGAATGAGATTATTAGTAAGATCACATAAGGAAAACACTGAAAGCTAGCAAGCTGCCATTTTAAGTCCAATAGCAATTTGATGAAGTTCAATACTTACACTACAACTTCCCCTATAGATACAAGATTTCCTTTACCTTTTTATTTTAGTAATTTAAATCAAGAATTTTTTATGGTACAGTAGAAATGCAAGCTTTTTTCACCAGTTTGGTATGTAAGTTTTATAATTTTAATTTTCAAAATATTGTGGCAGGGCAAATGCATATAACATATTTATATATCAAGAAATTGCCTTGAAGAGTAATTTTTTGAAAGATCACTGGGACACTAGAATAATCTTTTTCCCAAAAATTGTTAGTCTTATTTCTAAAATCTACGGGAGAAAGATAACACATTTGTTACTTACTGTATCATAACAATGCTTCGCCAAACTTCTTCTATATCTGCTTGAGTTATTTGCTTGCCACTTGCTATCCAATTTTTATCATCTTCACATTTCAGATTTTCTTTGTTGTTCTGCAAATATGCAATTACAACCATGTTGTAAAAGTGTGAGACTAATTTTAGCTACCTAGTTATAATCCTTTTTTTTTTCTTGTCCCACTAATCTGGAAGTTAGTAGGAGACTACCAGCAGTCATAGTGACATTTGTTTATCAATCAGATGACCTTTACAATATTTATTTCAAAACACAGCAGTAAACTTTGGAAAGTGGAAACCATTATTTGCCATCTCTTTTTTTTTTAGCAGAAAGCTATAGGTAGCCCTCGATGTACAACCACAATTGAGTCAAAAATTTCCATTGCTAAGTAAGATGGTTAAGTGAGTTTTGCCCCATTTTACAATCTTTCTTGCCACAGTTCTTAAGTGAATCATTGTAGTATTAAGTTAGTAACATGGCTGGTTAAATGAATCTGGCTTCCCCATTGATTTCGCTTGTCAGGTCTCAAAAAGTGATCACATGACTCCTGGGGCACTGCAAGTGTCATGAAAACATCCCAGTTGCCAAGTGTTGGAATTTTGATCATGTGGCCATGGGGATCCTGCAACAGTTGTATGAAAAAGGTCATAAGTCACTTTTTTCAGTGCCATTGTAACTTCAAACTGTCACTAAATGAATGGTTATAAACTGAGGATTATCTGTAATGTGTAATTTATGCAAAACAAATAGAAACCTTATGACTCTAAATCAGGGGTCCCCAACCCCTGGTCCATGGACCAGTACCGGGCCGCAGCATGCCAGCAACCGGTCCACACAAACAAGGAAAGCCCCATCCACAGGATGCAGGCAGCACACAAAACCACGCCCCCTCCGGTCTGCGAAAAAACCTCTCTCCATGGAACTGGTCCCTGGTGCCCAAAAGGTTGGGGACCTCTGCTCTAAATGACTCAAATCTCATTCTTTGTGCACAGCAGTTGGATATAATTGCAAATAAAATTGGCAAATCAAGCTCACTTTTGTTTGGCCAAAACAGGAACAAGAGACTAATCAAGATCAATTATTGCATAGACCTTTTAAAAAAATGATTCATTCTTGTTAAGTTCAACTATCGACTATCCAGGAGAACCTCTATCTCTTCAGGACCATCCAAACCTGAGGGGAATGATACTCCATACAATAGGCAATGCTACAAAGAAGCCACCTTGATAAGGCTGTCTCAGGTATTTAGACATTTAATTGTAAACACAATCAATCATAATAATTACCTGACATTCCTGAAGGTCATGTTTTTTAGGAGTTCTCTTGGAATATTGAGGTAATTTAAACATGCTTTCTGGTTTTTTGGGTATGTTATGCAGGGTTTCTTTCAATGGATATCGACGTGGCAAAATTTTAACAGGGGAAGCTGAAGGAAATCTATAATTTGACACAGAAAATATCAACATTTCAATGTAGGAATTTAATTCAGATGTAACAAAACCCCTTGAAGAGAATTTTGTCCTTTTGCAAGCTAGGTCTAATATCCCTATTTGAAGATGAAAAAGCATTTCGAAAAAAACCAATATTTTCAATATATCAAATAAATAATTTTCATTAAAAAATATCTGTCACCTTTTGATACTACAATATAGATTGTAGCATTTTACAAGATGCAGCATCTTGGTACAAAGCATTTATTATATTGGGTTACTAAATGTGATCTTTTGAAACAGATTTTTTTAAATTCCATATTCTATTTATGGGTAAAATGTATAAATATCTCTGTTGCAGTAAGCCACAAAATAAGGAAACCAGCCAAACATTTACATTCAATATATCTGATAATTTTTTACAGATTCTGCCAATAATTCTGTAAATTACCTGTACAAGTTATGATTGTCATCCAGATTTTCTGAACCCCATCTTCCTTTTATGTCCTCAATCACATGATTTTTAAGAAATTTCCTTAACAGCTGAATAGTTTGCTGCCTAGTAACTTCTGGGCCAAAATTAATATTATTCCTGAGTAATTCATGAAGCCAGTCGACTGCTTCTGCTGCAGTAAAACAATTTCCATATTTTCTAAAGTGTTGTCTGTGTTTCTTTTGTGGCATTTGTGCCCGAAAGTACTTAGTAACTTCATTCCACTGTAAGTCAAGAGAAATGAAATTGCAAATGGAGAGGACACAGAGAAATAAAGTATACATTTATTTATATATCAAATTTATTCTAAGTCACTTTACATTTTCAAGTTATATAGTGCAAAAAGTACTATATAACTTTTATTTTATTTTTAAAAAACCAGTAATTTGAATATATTTGACTCTGTTAGGTTGCAACCAAGACTTTACTAATATAGAGTAAAATCTTCACTTCAGCTGTCAAATCTGGCGAAGTCTTGTTACTACATCAGGGCAAGCTACGGAGCATGAAAAGACATCTGAAGGTTCATCCACAAGACCATTTAGACATGCTCTGAAACGTGGATTCTCAAGGTGGTTTTTCAATAGAAATTTGCCCGATCACCATCCAATAACGCTCATGTCACGGATGCCAACGTGAATTAAAACGTTAACAACCACATATTCGGAGCCCCTCTCCAGATTGGCCCGTGTGTTAGGATTAAGATTAAGTTTTTAAGATTTCGCGGACGGCACTTTACTACAAGCAAATACGTTAATGTTGTGCTTGCACGTCAGGACAGATGCAGATAACATAGAGATTTCTTGGAGAGAAATAATTATGGGAAGGAAAATCAATCAACTCCACTGAGAACTCACCCTCCAGTAAGCCCCCTCCCCGCTTTTTTTTTTTTTTTTTTGGTTTTACCAGCTTGGTGGCGCGATAAGGTCCAGGAGAGACCACCCGATTCTCCATCGCGGCTACAGCATAGCGCAGCCAACGAACACAACAGCCAACGGCAGCTGTGCAAACGTCCCCACCGAGCAGCCGCTGCCTGGAGGTTTGAACTGCGTTCCGAAGTTTCTGATTGGCGAAGTGGTGGGGGTCACGTGACTCGGAAAACCGGAAGCCAGGTGCGCGTGCTCGCAGATCGGCGATGGCTCGAACTCTTTCGCCGTGACTCGTGGCGACGGAGAGAGGTTATAAAAGCGGAGGAAAAGTGGTGGTTCCTTCACTTTCTTGTGTAAAGGGGCACGGGGTGGGAGCTTCCGGCCGTTTGTTGATCGCTTCTCGAGCTTTTGGTTAAGATCAAGCGTGTAGCGTTGTGCAGAATCTCAGGATAATCCCAAAGATGCTTTTTCAGGAGGCAACTGGACTAGTCGTGACTAGTGACTGATCCAGTTGCCTCGTGAAAAAGCATCTTTGTGACAATTATGACCTGGATGACTGAGAATCTCCATAGACAATTTCAGGATAGCTGAGGAGCTCTGCTGAGTAGCATTAGCCAGAGAAGCCAAGTGTTTGAGGCCTGAATTTAGTATTCTGTGCAAATATTAAAACTTGAATTTTTAGAACAGGGGTCCCCAACCCCCAGTCTGTGGACCAGTACCGGGCTGCAGCATGTCAGCAACCGGTCTGCACAAACAAGCAAAGCCCCATCCGCAGGATGAAGGCAGCACACAAAACCACGCACTCTCTGGTCCATGGAAAAATCTCCCTCCACGGAACTGGTCCCTGGTGCCCAAAAGGTTGGGGGCCTCTGTTTTAGAAGGTTTATTACAAGTTTTTCTCCTTGTCAGAAAGGTAAATACCCTCAAAGTCTTATCAAAAGTGGTTTTTATTTTTGAAAATAAAAAACCCTGTCAGAACCTATCATTCCACCCCCCCACTAATTTCAACTGTCAATAACTGTCCTTCCACCTCCTACACCAGGGGTGTCAAACTGCTGGCCCGCGGGCCGGATGCATCATAGCAAAACTGCGTCCACCCCTTGCCGGCAATGGAAAAATAGTTGCGATACATTGCGACACGTCACGTGACGTTGCGAGTTTGACACTCCTGTCCTACACCATCCAATACAACTGATGAAGCTTCCAGGATAAGTGAAACGTCTTCCTCAAAAAAATCAGTCCAGTTGCCTCTTCAAAAAATAACCACTTTTGATATAACTGTGACTGGATGACTGGGAATCTTCATAGATCCTTAAAGTCTGCACACCAATTTGCTAATACTGGTGTGTGTTTGTGTGTGTGTAACCGAGAGAGCTGATTTATTGAATTTGTTCAAATTATATAAATTTAAAAGGGTCTGAAAAATATCCCTACATTACCCCAATTTGAGTTGCCTGCCAGCAGGGTTCCTGTCTGACAGTAAACACTCTACCACCTCTACTCTAGGGGTCACACTGATGCCATACATGAAATGCAAGCGAGTGCATTTCGAGGAATGAACTTCCCTCCTTTGTGCCAATCCACTTCTTGCTTACAAACGTCAAGCAGCCATTGTAAGATCCTAGATGAGGGAGGCCTTAGTGCAGATTAATAGTAATAAGACATTTAATAGTAAAGCTGGAGTCTAGAGCCATAAAGGGTCAGATGACTAGCATTTGGGTGAACTCAAGAGGGCTCAAAGGAAAAAAATACATGGTGTCAAATGCATCTTCCCCAAGAACAGCCAGCCCTGTCTCCTACTGAACTTCCCTCTGCCTATCAAAGCTGAGATGCTACTACCTGCCCTTTGTTACCCATCAACCAAAACTTTTCCCGGCCATCTTCCCACCCAAGTCCTTGAATCCCTTCTAAGACATATTCATATAGCCCACTATGCCCATTGCAGATGTCTCAGGCCACATGCCCACATACTTCGAGGATTAGTTCAAGGAGCTTTACATAGCAACAAAGTCCAAATCTTTAGAGAGATCTCTTGCAAAGCATTCCAAAAGGGCACAGTCCAGAGTGTGGGGCAGACGCACAGTCAGGTCACAATCCAACGTTCCAGGAGTCCAATTAGGTTGTTAGCTGGTCTGGGTTCCAAGGAATAGATTTTCTACAGGCAACAAGTTCAGGAGTCTGAATTGGGCAGCAATGACTCTTAAATGGAGCCTTCACCAAGTGCAAGTAATCAAGGGGCAGAAACACCTTTGCCATGCAAAAAGCCTCACAGAATCCCACTTTTCTGCTCTGTACTGAGCCCTACCTGCTCTAGAGTTGAATCCACCCCCTCATCGTCTGCTACCTCCATCTAACCCAAATGTCTTTCAGTCATGTCAGTACCTGAGACTGGTATTTGTCTGGATCATGCTGAGTAGACCAATCCTGCAATTAGCTGGTCATCATACAAACTACCTCTGAACAGCTTCTGCATCACCATTCAGCATACCCTTGGCACCTGACAGATTAGTCACTACTCTTTCCACACTGAAACACAATTTATTCCACCACTTCAGTTTGGTTTCCCACTCTCACCCAGATCCATTTTGAGGCACAAAGGATTATAAATTGGGAAATATAAGCAGAGGAGGCTAAGGTGGCGAATAGCAGGGGAAAATATCTGGATTGAGGGAATGGGAAAAGAAAATACAAATAAGAGGAAAGAAAATCTTTGAAGAATTAAACAATTTATAGTTTATTTTTATTGTAAGCTGCAAATGTATATTGTAAATATAACTAAGTTCAAATGCATGGATGTAAATGAAGAAGTGCTTTCTCTGAATCCCAGATAATACGTTTCTATAAAACAATGAGATTCCTTTGAGAGTGAAGAAATGCATGCTAAACTTGCCTTATGTGCTGTGGCAAAAGAGTATAGTTTTAAAATATTTTTCATGAAATAAATCAAAATGTGAAGAGCAGGCAAGATGTGTAATAAGCAATGTGTTCCTAGTGTGGTTCTCATTGCTGGTATTTCAGACATTTCTTAGTAATTATTTGTGAGGCCTCCATTTTGTATCTGATTTCTAATTTGTAATAATAATACACATTCAAGAATGCCTTTTTATTTGCAGATCTTTTCAGTTTGATGTGGTCTAAGAAAATTCAATAAATTTTCTTTGGAGGCAATGTAACCCAGTTTCATTATTCAAAAGAATGACCTGATTCATTTAACCATGGTTTATGAATTGGTTTATGAATTGGCAGAATTCACACAATTGCTAGACATCCACTGCGATACCACCATAAGTTATTCATCCCAAATACTAAGATTTTAGAATGAAGTACATATCCAGCCCATAGCCTGTTGAAAATTAACTATCCAAATTATTTTCAAGCAAAAATGTCACCTTTGCTTGTTAGCCTTCCCAACCATTATCCACTATTTTTTAATCAATATATATGTTTGTTTATTATATTGATGGGATATATAATCAACTTTAGAAGGGAACATAATAAGTTTTTATGCAAATGTTATAATTTATTTCATATGCTCTGGTGAATTTGCAATAAATCCTAATGATTACAGGGAAATACCATTTTTTTAAAAATAGTGAATGTTATTATAAGCAGACTACATCAGTCCATTTTAGCAGGGGACTGGCTTGTTTCCTTTTTGGGGCACAAAGCCTGGTTTCTTTCTGCCTCTCGGCCACAGATAGATTTGCCATCATGTAAGAATGAACATTCACACTCAGTATGATCTGTTTTTATGGAGCTATTCATTCATGTCTATATATACTCTAAATGGATGTGTGTGTGTGTGTTTTGTTTCTCCTGAAAACTGCTGTTGTGCCTTTATAAAAACCCTCAGTTGAGAATTAATTTGGCCATTTGTATTGAATTAAAAAGGTTAAAAAAAAACCTTTGAAACTTAGAATACATTTGGAATGTATTTATTAGGTTATGTCCTGCTTTTGTTACAGAAACTGGTAAGTATCTTCTCCAGTTTTATCTTTACAGTAACAATCCTGTGATAGTGTCTAGATAGAGAAAGAGTGCATGTGAAACAGGATCAGGGAAATCAACACTCCAGCTGATTGCTTTATTTTGTCAGGTATCCATCCATGCAAACAGAATATAGATTATATATTTGCAAATTGGATTGGCCAGAAAGAGAAGTAACATAATATACACACACAATTAGAAATCCTGAAAGTAAGTGAGTGTGTACTCATTTCTGATAGCAGCAAGAACTGCAGGAAAGATCACAGGATGTGCTGGGCTTTGGAGTGGATGTCTTGTTTAAGTTCTACAGTGTGGTCACTGTTATTAACTCTCTCTATAGTTTATAAAATATTGTAAGGTCACTGGCCCTTGATTAAACCTGAGGCACCATAAGATCCAATCAGGAAAGCTCAGGCAGAGGCTTCTTAAAGAGACAGTACTTTTATTCGATCGAATGAAGTGCTGGGTGAAACACAATCTGAAACGCTGGCAGTGATTGCATTCAGATATGCCACATCTTAGAAAGTTAATGGTATTGCTTTATAAACTTTGTCAACCAGTCAACATTAGACAATAGAGTTATTACCATATAAAGAAGACATCAATCATTCCTGTACACTCCCTTATTCCTTACAGAAGTGAGATAGCAGCAGTTAGGCTGAACCATTTGATTCTTTTTCTAGTTCCAGTTACAAAACCCTACAATATATAAGTATATAAAACAATAGGCACATAATTTTGTGTACTATATGCTATAAAAGTCTAAAATGTTATCATAGTTAGTTAAATAAAATGAAGTGTTAGTTCTTCAAGGTCTGCAATGAAGACAAGTTTAGAATATTGTATTCTGAGCTTAACTGGATGTTTCATTTTTTTTTTCAAATTAAAAAAAAACACCTTTTACTTCCCTTTTCAAGAAAAGGAAAGTAAAGAATCTTTTACCTTGCAGATAGCCAGATGGTGTTGCTTTCACAGTGCAATTACAAAAGAGCAGCTCTCTTAACACATTGCCCTAATTTTAAATAGGAATGACTTTGTGGGCCATGGTATGTGGTCTGAATGCAAATGCCTTTTCCTCCTGATCCAGAATAGTAATACCTTCCTCCTAAGTTTCAAAAGGCAGTATCTTCTAGTGATCATTGCTGGATAATCTTGGTAGCTATTGACCTTTCTCTGGATTTCTATAAATATTTAAATGGGTATTTAAATTTTAAGAGTGCATTGAATAAAATTAATATTTATAAACTTCGCTATGTTGATTTTAAGTCCACCCAATTATGTAACCTTATTATAGATAAAGAGAGCCAGTTTGGTATAGTAGTTAAGTCACTAAACTAGAAACTGAGAGACTGAGTTCTAGTCCTATCTTAGACACAAAGCCAGCTGGGTGACCTTGGGCCAGTCCCTCTCTCTCAGCCCTAGGAAGCAGGCAATGGCAAAGTTTTAAAATGTTGCCAAGAAAGCTGCAGGAAGTTATGTAGGCAGTCAACAGACATCAGCACTGACTCAAAGTATGTGTATATGTATGTAAACGGTTGTCAAATTTTCTTTCTTAGACGTGCGAAGGGTCCATATATAGGCAGAGAAATGAGCTCATGAAATTCTGTGAATGTAGATTTTATAATTTTATAATATCCCTGTTTATTATGCAGACAGTTGAGCAGAGATATGTTCTACTTTGGTCAGTGAGTCTTGTTTCCAAATAAGTGAACAGGTTTTTTGAAATATATAAAATTCATTATATCTTTTAGTATAGAAGCAGTTTCAGGGATGAGCAGATCCTAAAATAATTCACACCTTGTTTTGAGGCATTATTTTTTAAACTTTATACCCAGCCGATAGCTAACAGTGTAATATTAACATTTCAGAACAAAAATCGTGGAAGAGTGAGATCTTGCCTGAGATTTTTGCTGGTACAAAGTATACTGAATGTGATAGTGTTGATTATCTGGATCCATTTCAATCCAGCATCATGCTTGGCTTTGTGAAAGTACCAATTTTAATAGCTCAGGTAGATGGGATTAGTTTATGGAGTATGTCCTTGGTTTTGCTGCACTGCTCAGAGGCTTTAAAGAGCATTAACCACATAATCCTTTGGATAGTTCTTCCTGGATGAATATTTTTTCAGAAGTTGATGTTTGAGGACTTGTGCTGCACCTCATGATAAGTGGCTTGTAGAGTGTCATAAGGTTTTATCTTGTCCATTAACATTTTTTTAAAAAAAACATCTCAATAAAATGAATAGACAAAGCCTGGGGTTAATTAATACTGTAATTTTCATTTTCATCTATAGAAGTGAAGGGTTCTGGAACAAAGGGAAATTGTTTAGTCTAACTGTTGCTTTCTTGCTTTTTGTAATCAGCTTTTGCACCAGAGAAATTTCATGCAAGTGTGGGAAACATGTACATGGATGGGATATACTGAAGGAGGGAATAAGGGAGTGTACAGGAATGATTGATGTCTTTCTTATGATGTAATGGCTCTGTTGTCTGATTTTCATCGGCTAACAAAGTTTATAAAGCAATGCTACCAATTTTCTAATGCGTGGCACTTCTGGAGGTAACTCTGCCAGCGTTCCAGATTGTTGGCCACCCAGCTGCTTAATTTGATCAAATAAAGTGCTGCTTGATCAAGAGGTCTGCACTTGGGTTATCTGATTAGATTGATATGGTATCTCAAGTTCAAGTACAGAAGGAAGCTGTATAGACTTCCTGAATTTATATAAGAAGGCAATTTTTGGATAGATGAGGGCAAATAAACTTTGTTAGCTCCAGCCAAGATAGGTGTAAAATAATGCTGGAGGTTCACTAAATTTAGATAAAGGTATGCATACAATTTTAATCTATGAAGCTGGGAATTTTTAGGTGATTGGCATTAATTCGAGAAGCACATATGGTAGTGCTTCTATGTCACTTGCAGTACTACCTAGAGATACCATGTTATTTCTCAAATATTAATACTCTGAATAGATGCTGAACTGGTATAATGGGTTATGGGTGTTTCAAGAAAATTCAGCTGGTTCAGAACATGTCTGTCCATATATTGCTATGAGCTGGCTAAACACTCATTTGATTTCAATATTTCACAATTACATGGATTTCAAAGATTTCCAAACTCAGTGCTAAGTCTGCTTTTAAACTATTTGCAACCAGAAATACTTAGAGACCTGTTGCCTGTATAAGTCTGCCTTCATTTGCAGTCATTGGGGTTGTTTTTCACTTGCCTACCCTAAAAAAATGGCTGCAAGATTGAGGAACAGGAAGAAGGCCTTTTCATCAATAGCTTCATACTTCTGAAATGAACATCCATTGTGGGTTAATAATAATAATAATAAAGTTGGAAGGGACCTTGGAGATCATTTAGTCCAACCCCCTGCTCAGGCAGGAAACCCTATACCATTTCAGACAAATGGCTGTCCAGTCTCTTCTTAAAAACTTCCAGT
This sequence comes from Azemiops feae, assembly GCA_023970755.1. Lineage (NCBI taxonomy): Eukaryota > Metazoa > Chordata > Lepidosauria > Squamata > Viperidae > Azemiops > Azemiops feae. The sequence continues at coordinate 1,570,090 of JALGBA010000202.1, read as the reverse complement.
GTTGGAGCATTCACCGCTTCTGGAGGCAGGTTGTTCCACTGGTTAATTGTTCTAACTGTCAGGAAGTTTCTCCTTAGTTCTAGGTTGCTTTTCTCCTTGATTAGTTTCCATCCGTTGCTTCTTGTCCTGCCTTCAGGCGCCTTGGAAAATAGCTTGACTCCCTCTTCTTTGTGGCAGCCCCTGAGATATTGAAACACTGCTATCATGTCCCCCCTCATCCTTCTCTTCATTACACTAGACATCCCCAATTCCAGCAACCGTTCCTTATATGCTTTAGCCTCCAGTCCCCTAATCATCTTTGTTGCTCTTCTCTGTATTCTTTCTAGAGTTTCAACATCTTTTTTACATCATGGTGACCAAAACTGGATGCAGTATTCCAAGTGTGGCCTTACCAAGGCATTGTAAAGTGGTATTAATACTTCACGTGATCTTGATCTGTAAACATTAATGGTTTAAACATACCAAGAAAAAGAGTACAAACGTTTAACAAATTAAGGAAATTGGATGCAGACGTGATATGTCTTCAGGAAGTTCATATAAAAAAGGATTATAGAAAACTACTAGAGAATGTAAAATTAGGAACACTATACACAACACTAGCACAAAACAAGAAAGGAGGAATTGCTATATATGTCAAAGAAAAAATAAAATAAAATTAATATATTCGGATGAAGAGGGGAGAATTTTAATGTTGGAAATAGAATTAGAGCAAAAACAAATTTTATTAACGGCAGTATATGCACCAAATAATAACCAACATGAATTTTTTTAAAAGGTACATAAGAAACTAGTGGATCTGGATTATGAAAGTATTTGTATGATTGGGGATCTAAATGCAATAGTTGATGTTAAGAAAGACTATAAGAGTAGTAAAAAGAGCAAAAAGAAGAAAAATATATTACCAAAATCGTTCTTTGACATGGTAACAGAACTCAACCTTCGGGATATATGGAGAGAGACACACAGATCAGACAAACAATACACGTTTTATTCGTATCCGCATCAATCCTGGTCTAGGATCGATATGGCCTGGGTAACAACAGAAGTACAGAACGGGATAGAGGAAATTGAAATAGGACTTAATGACTGGGCGGATCACAACCCAATAACAATAAAATGGAAAGGCCAGAAACAGAAAAAAAGATGGTCAATGAATCAAAGACTATGTAAAGACAAACAATATATACAGATGCTAGAAAAGGAATTGACATTATTTTTTCAGGTAAATAAAAAGGAAGAGACATCAACACAAAATTTGTGGGATACTACAAAAGCCTACATTCGGGGATTGACAATTGCATACAACTCTAAGAAAAATAAAGATAGGAGACTTCAACAAGAAAAACTACAAGAAGAACTTAAAGAAACAGAAAGTGACCTACAGAAGGATCCACAAAACAAAAAGATAAAAGAAAAATGGAATATTATAAAACACAAGATTAATCTGACAACACAAAAAGAAATGGCACAGAAAATTAGGATGGCGAAACAAAATTATTTTGAAAACGCGAATAAAACTGGTCGATGGTTGGCCTATAAATTAAAAAAAGAAAAAGGCAAAAGAACAATATATCAACTACAAGATGAAAGTGGAACAGTACAATATAGACGGGAAGAGAAAAAGAACATAATACAAAATTTCTTCTCAAAGCTATACCATCAGGAAGATATAGCAGATGATAAAGTTAAACAATATATAGAGGCGGCAAAAATGAGCAAAATCACCGAAGAACAAAAGGAAATGTTGAATAGACCAATAACTGCAATAGAACTAGAAACAGCATTGAAAAAACAAAAAAATAATAAATCACCAGGCCCAGATGGAATTCCGGTTGAGTTTTATAAAAATACACAAGAGTCACTACAATGGATAATGTTGGAGATTTGTAATGAGGTGCTGGAGGAGGCGAAGATACCGGCAACTTGGACTGAAGCAATTATTACTCTCATCCCTAAGGAAGACTCAGACCTGCAACAAATTCAAAGTTATAGGCCGATTTCTTTACTGAATACAGACTATAAGACATTTGCAACAATAATAGCAGAAAGGATTAAAAAAATATTGAATAACTACATCCACCCAGATCAAAATGGATTTCTACCAGGACGACAGATAAAAAATAATATGAGGATAATAATGAACACCTTAGAATTCTATGAAGTCCATTCTGAAAGACAAGCTACACTGGTTTTCCTTGATGCCCAGAAGGCATTTGATAATTTGAATTGGAAGTTTATTATAACACAATTGAACTACATGGAATTTGGGACAAAGTTTGGTAAGATGGTTGAGAAAATATATACTAAACAAAAAGCTAGGGTAATTATGAATGATGAAATGACAGAAAAAATTGATATAACTAAAGGAGTAAGACAAGGGTGCCCACTTTCTCCTCTTCTATTTATTTTATCATTAGAAATACTTCTGACAAAAATCAGAGAGGACCAAGAAATAAAGGGTTTAAAAGTTAAGAAGGAAGAATATAAGGTCCAAGCCTTCGCTGATGATTTGGTATTCATTTTGGAAGACCCATTAGAAACCGGCCCTAAATTAATTAAAAAAATAGAAGAATTTGGTGAGGTAGCCGGACTTAAGATTAATAAGAATAAATCCAAATTAATAACCAAAAATCTTACAAAGGCACAGGAAAGCGAACTGGAAGACAAAACAAAAATAAGCGTAACTAAGAAAATAAAATATTTAGGGATTTGGCTTACAGCGAAGTGCTCCTCGATTAAGGAGGACAATTATGATAAAATATTACACCAGATAAAAAAAGACTTAGAAAATTGGGAAAATCTACAAATTTCATTTTTAGGGAGGATCGCTACGGTCAAAATGAATATATTGCCAAAAATATTATTCCTGTTCCAAGTTATTCCAATAAAACTAGGGAAAACATTCTTTCAAGAATTAAATAAATTGGTCACTAAATTTATATGGCAAAGGAAAAAACCTAGGATTAAATTAAAACTCTTGCAAGATACGAAAGATAAAGGGGGATTGGCGTTACCAGAGTGGGAAATATACTACCAAGCATCAAGCCTAACTTGGCTAAAAGAATGGATGGAATTGGAAAATACCAGAGTTTTAACACTAGAAGGACATGACTTGCAAGCGGGGTGGCATGCATTCCTATGGGACGAAAAATATAAAATACACAGATACTTTCAAAGACACATAGTTAGGGATGCATTGCTACAGACTTGGGAAAAAATAAAACAAAAACATTACATAAGAATTCCAATGTGGCTATCCCCAACAGAAGCTCTGAAACACGCAAACCTACTGGACATAAATAAGATAATTAGATACAAGGAATTGGTAAACAAATAGGGAAATCTGAAAACAAAACAAGAATTGGAACAAGATGTAGGCAGAGAGATTGACTGGTGGACATTTACACAAATTCAATCTAAATATACAGAGGATAAAAAATTATATGAAATACAAAAAGAGCCACAAGAATTGGATAAAATTATACATGGAACAGAAATAAAATTAATTAGTAATATATATAAATACTTACTGAGATATAAAATGGAAGACGAGGTTGTCAAAGACACAATGATTAGATGGGCAAAAAATTTCGGATATAACATAGAATTGGAGAAATGGGAAAAAATATGGGAAACAAACATAAAATTGACTATGTCTGCGGCATTCAAGGAAAACCAGTTGAAGATGTTTTACAGATGGCATCTTCCACCAGCAAAGCTTGCCAAGATGTTCCAGAACAACTCGCCGACATGCTGGAAATGTAAAGAGGTACATGGAACATATTATCATCTATGGTGGACATGCCCAGTTGCGAAAAAATACTGGACTAAAATAAGAAGATGGATGGAAGAAATAATAGATCAACCTGTAGACTGGAAACCAGAGATCTTTCTGCTGGGTATTCTAAATAGAAAATATAGTAAAGAAATACGGTACTTAATTCTACATATAACAACGGCAGCAAGAATAGTCTACGCACAGTTCTGGAAAAATGAGAATATACCATCAGAGGAAGAAGTGATAAGAAAAATCCTGGACTGTGCGGAGATGGACAAATTAACAAAAGAGATAAAAGAAAAGGAAGACACAGAGTACTATCTAATATGGAATAAGTGGTATGATTGGTTGGAGATTAGAAATAATAAATGAAAATAAATGTGGAAAGGTCAAGAAAGGGAAAATGTGTGTATAATAATGTATAGTAATAATATGTATTATTCTTAGTATGAAGTATAGTATGAAGGAAGAAAATGGAAATAAGAAACAATGGGACAACAAGGACAAATATTTTTTAAAGAAGAATAAGGGGGGAAAATGTAAATAATAGAAGACTACCGTTACGAAATTGCTGTTTAAAAAAAAAAAAAGGAGTATACACTGTGTGTTTATGTGTGTTATGTTTTGTTGTTTTAAATAAATAAATAAATAATAATAATAAAAAAAATACTTCACGTGATCTTGATTCTATCCCTCTGTTAATGCAGCCTAGCACTGTGTTGGCCTTTTTGGGAGCTGCAGCACACTGCTGGCTCATATTATTAAGTTCTTTCATTGCAGAACTTCTGTTCTATAAAATAGGGACTTATCTGTTGGGTTATATAAAGTTTGGACTGCTGATTTTATTTGTAGTGATTGATTGTGTTGAGTAACATTGTTTTATGCTCCAAAAATCTTTTTAAGAGTTTTATCCTTAATAGTAGCTTAAGAAAACTTGGCAGCAATATAAGGTAAATCAGCCAGTCCGATTTGGGGCAGAATTTTTTATCTTTGTTCTAAATTCAATAGGCTATGATTTAATTATTTTATCATGTATTGATTCTTCTTTGACAGAAGGTACAAGGTCAGATATATTAGTTTTTGTACAGTAGCAAAGTTAATAGAAATGTTATAAAATTAGTATAAGTGCAGATGGAGAGATGGAACAGATACATTTTTTCAAGACTGGACCATACAAATAATAGATGATAGATAGATAGATAGATAGATAGATAGATAGATAGATAGATAGATAGATAGATAGATAGATAGATAGATAGATAGATAGATAGATAGATAGATAGATAGATAGATAGATAGATAGATAGATAGAACTCAATAGAAGGAAATACCTTTCCCTTTTATACAGTATCTATATTTTTAGTTTGCATGTTTTGTATTTGCCACATGATGGTGCTGTTGAATTCTTTTTTTAGGCATGTAAATAAATTATAGAACCTGAGCTATTTGAATGTTTATCTGATATGCTAGTATCATGGTTATAGAATTAAAAATGAAAAAATAAAATAGAAATGATTATAATCCTGTTTTTATAAGATACAGATGACAGCACAGCCTTGGTTTTTTCCCCCAAGAACTCCTAAACCCTATGTAATTGTTGGAAAATCATGTCGAATATTGAATGATTTGGAACAGTTTATTCCTTTGCTGCTCCAGTCAATTCTGAATCTGTTAATCAGAATATCAAGACAGAAAAATATGGTATGGTATTTCATTAGGAACAAAATATACACAGAGCTTTTGCCTTTCATATACTTTAACAAAACTTGACATAATTGAATGCGTAACGTGTGTGTGCGTAAACACTTAAAGGTTGTCATTTTATCTCTATGTGCCTTTTTTCATATGATAGCTCAAAAGGCATTGTACTTTCTTATATAATAGCTATCTTAGAGAAGAACTCTAGAATTTAGCTCTAATAGTTACAGTTCTTTACACTGTTAGTTAGCTTTTCTTCTGTTTTGGGAAGACATTTTACTCACTAGGTAGTTTTTAAAACTTGTTCTTTTAACTACAGAATAATTATAAATACAAAGGTGATTTGAAACTGAGGTGGTTGAACCAGTGTCCTTGAAGACTCTGTCGTGGTTGAGAGCTTGAAGATTTTCCTCATCTCCAGTGCTCATGGGATAACCCCTATCCTGTGGTATCCTGACATCCGGAGTACAGGTGGGTAATCTCCCTCATTCTCACCAATCTCACCAATCTTACAATGTAAGATTGATGACAGCATCAGGTACAATCATCCAATGAGTTTCATTGCTGAGTGGAGACTGAGTTTAACATTTCCTCAATTCTAGATCCATTTAATTCTAGATCCATCTACTAATTCTGTGATGGAGAGTTCTTTTTTTCAAGCACAGGACCATGCTTGGCCTTAGAGTGGCATGTAGGCAGATGTACTCTGAAAAAAAGTGAAAAGATTCAGGGCAGAAATTAAATCTGAATTTATTTAGCTAACATGTAGGCTAATTCAAATCTTTCTATAGCACTATGAACATTTATGACACTACAGGTGTGGTTTTAATTAAGTTGATTTTAATGCACACTTTTCCCATTTTCTATTTTGACACTTCCAATTTTAGTACTCAAGTAAGTGTAAAGTATATGAAATGTCAGAGTTGATAAGCATAATGAAATGAGATGAAAATAAAATCAGGGCATATTTGAGTAATGCTACGGAAGCATGCCAGACTTCCCACATCCATTTAGTCAGAGGAGTTTCTGCAGGAAGTTTTACGGTTACCAACAGATAGGTTTACCCCATTAAAGGGTACTGAGAACAGGTCTTCATTAAATGAGAATTCATATTGAATATAAAGCTTTGTCCCTAGCAGTCTAAGGGATGTAAATCTTCCTTGATGTATAAGAATGGCTTCCATAACTGGCCACAGGATTATTTCTGGACCTTAATGTTGTTGTTAGGGATAGTTAAGCATCTCAGTCAATAATGCTCTAAAATGTGAACTAAAATTGAGCGAATAGAATAAGAAAATTCTTTATTGGCCAACGGTGATTGGACACACAAGGAATTTGTCTCCAGTGCATAAACTCTTAATATTCATTCAAGCAATAAAGTGATAAATCATAAAACATAAGATACAATCATAAATCATAAGATATAACCAACAAAGTGATACTCATAAGATACCAATAGGAGTAATATAGGAATTTTAACATTAGATGGCCAAACAAAGTCATGCTGTAATTACATTAAACTTTATGTTTTCAGATAGAATTTGAGCTCCACAATTGCTAAGGTCTACAGGGTTTGTGCTTTGGGAGTTTATTACAATTAGAAATGGCATAATTGGCAGCTAAGTTTCATAGCACTGCAGTGCTCTTATAGTGGCCATGACTGAGCTGGTGCCCTTCAGTTGTACAAAACGAAACCTCTTGAACTCCCCATTAATACAATAATGTTTGTCTAGCATACTTAGACAAGGTACCAGGTTAGGGAAGAAATACCTCAAAAAATTTCTATTTGTAGTGGAAGGATATTTTTCAGCATTTCCCTGTATCTGGGGATGGACATTAATAATCCCCTTTGTAGAGGGACATTTGAGGCTCTGTCAACAGGATTGACATTTAACGGATTCAGTAGGATTCCATCAGTAATATCCCATAGTTCTTGGAAGATAAATACCTGAAACTATATATATTGCTATCATGAACAGATTCAAAGCTACTCTCAAGAACTGTCAGGCCATTCAGACTGAGTTTACCCTCTTCAAGATGAATGGGAAGAGATACCATTAATCCCCAAGGCAAAAGAAATCTCTACAAGAAGGAACAAATTATGTCCCAAAGAGAGACAGAACCAGCAGTGCGGTGTTTGATATAATTAAGTCTTCTCTCTGAAGTCCTCTCCCTCCCCATTTGACTACAAGCTTGTAGACTGAGTTACATCATCACAACATCAGGTCTGTCCCTTGTTCAGATGTCCTTTGAAACTCTTTCCAGCTCTCTGTGTTTCCTGCTTCATTCTTGCTTTAAGGCATCGTTCATTGGCAATCAAGAACTTAATTCTACTGTGCCGCAAACGTATCTGTCAACCATTCATGCAATTAAGAGAAAATATCTGCTAGCGTTTCCATGGCATCAAAACATTTCAGTAGAACAATCAGCCCACACAGGTTCTAAAAGCTCTAAAATAATACTTCAATACAAGGATTTGAGCTCTACATTTATTACAGATTACAATAATTCATTTCCAACTGGTCCAACTAAACACTGTTTTGCCAGATGCTGTTGACATCTATTTGGTAGTACTAAAATGTCCTTAATTCAGACCACTGATTAATCAGTTTTTGGATAAATATAGGCAATATATAGATATATATATATTTGGCTTGTAAAAGTGTATATCTTGTCAAACTGGGTATTAAGGCATGTCTTGTATATCATCTGGAGGTGTAATTTCTGTCTATAGGCTTTGCCAGTCTACCCACTTCCTTCATTATCACCATATGCTCTACTTATTTTTCCAAATGATGTAGAAAATACGTGTCTCATAATCCCATACCTTTTTTATGTATAGTATCAAATATTCAATCAGCCTCCATCCTGGAACCGAACAGCAGAACTGAAGGACTTACATACATGCCAGAAATGCTAACACATAATCACCGAAACTTGGGGGTAACCATGTCCTTTGTTCAAGGTAGCATCACTTGATTGAAGTCTCCTTTCCTTCTATTTTTTTTTCTTTTTTAGTTCAACCTTGAACCTTTAGCTCTGGTGAAGGAATTTAGTGGCATGGTCTTGAAACGTGTGTGAAATATTTTCTGGGGGATTTAAAATCTTTCTGATTTTTTTTATACCCCTGAAGCCAGTTGGATCTGACCAGATCATTGCCTATTACAACATTTTTGCCAAGTTTCATGCTGTCAAATGTGCAAAGACTTTTAGTTCTAAAATAAGTCATTCTCATTTCAACAATATTATTTATAGCAAAACAATGAAAGCCGCATGCTTGTGCTGTGAAAATCTACGATTGAACATGTGTTTCCATGACTGTTGTACAAAAGCAGCATGCTGTTTGTCTATATTTCACAAGCACAAGGGCTCACTGTGCACTAGGCTCTAAATATCTTTAGTTGGTTCTCTACAGGTATTTTATTCACGCAGGGAAAAAAACAAAGAAATGTAGCAAGTATGAAAATAAAATGTCCCCCTGCTACCATATCTACCTCTATTTGTATAGATGACAAGAGCATTTCACCTCTGATACTTTTCGTTGATTTCCCCTCTTTTATATTGAGAAGATTTCTGTTGAAAACCCATCACAGCGGAATCAGGAAGAAAGATTTGAGAATGCTCAGTGAGCCCCATGTTCCACAAATAGGTTTTCAAGAAAAATGTTCCACATTTGAAAGTGCCAAAGCATTTGCTCACCATTAAGACATCGCAGTTGTGCATTTGTCTGAAAAATGAGAGCAGGTTTATAACAAAATTCAGCTGCTCACAAATAAATTCCTTTTAAAGTATATTAATTTCAGAAAGCAGAAATTGGAAAAGGTATTGACCTTCCTGGCTGACTTGGCGACTATCAAAAATCTGTTCAACTGTGTGGTACCAGGATTTGATAAATTGCTAAAATAGTGAGAATGAGCCACTAATTTTAATCCAGGATGTTGGCAAATTATTTGCTTGTGGGGAAGAACTTTCTTTATAATCTCTCTCCCTTCCTAATCCTTGTGGCCTTTCCCATTTCATGTACATGTATAATATGCATCAACATCATCATCATCATCGTCATCATCATCATCATCATCATGATGTCACAATATAATCCCACCCGGAACAAATTTTGATAGCATACAAGCTATGTAATTATTGCTGTGGGGCAGGAAGACATCAGGGACAATCCACCAAGTATACTGCTGTTGGGGAAGGCATTTTAGGATACAAAGCAAAGGAAAGCAGGCCTGTATAGGACAAGGATGAAGTCTGTGACTCACATGGCTATCCCATGTTTGAGAAATAAAATGCTTCCAAATTAGTTTTATATTATTTTTTATTTTCCCTTTTGCAATTATATCTTCAGTTGATTTGATCAAGATCTTCGTTTGCCTCATATAATGGTCTTCACAGTACTTCAGAAAACCTTCAGAGATTTATCAGTTGATTCCTCCTGATAGATCAAATGATTTCCAAGGCCTTTTTACAGCCGGGAGAGATACTTTATTATTAGAGTTTTGGACATTCATTCTTATCCTCCTTTGAGATGAAAAAATGCCAGGGTTACTGCTACATCTCTTTTTTTTTTATTCCAGATGAGCACCTACATATAGCAAGATCATACACTTATTCTCTCATTCATCTGATGTTTGGAGGATCATCTGCTGGGGCAGCAGAGGAATAGATTTATTTATTGAAAAAAATATGAGGGTTGAATGAAATGTAATGTCTCCACCTGTATCGCTTTAGTGAAAATAGGTATATTTTAATAAATGAAACAAGAAAAGTGCTCTTTTGTTTACTTTTCCATTCCTAGCCGCTACTATTTGCTATATCTTTCTCTTAGTGACAGACAAGCTTCTTAAAGTGACATGAAAGAATGCCATGCTCTCTTCAACCAGGCATTCTTCCTACCATTTCATCTAAATCAGGTACTCATGAAAGAATTCTTTCACTTTGGAGAAAAACTGAAAATCAACATAGCACCAAGTTTGCACTGCAGGGAGGATGGGGTTAAGATAGTGAGATCTAACATGGTAATTGTCTTTGACTGACTCTTGGGATGTGGGAACTTGTATTGCAAAACTTTGATGTTGCATTGTAGGTGCAGAGTGTCCCAGAAATGACCTTGGAGGAAACATGCAGAAAGGATTACAAAACATCTTAAAAAATTGCCAAGGTTAAGAAATACTAATGTATAGAAAGATGCTTTTTCATGAGGCAACTGGACTTCCTTGGGGTTTTTTTGAAGACGTTTCGCTTCTCATCCAAGAAGCTTCTTTAGCTCAGAGCTGAAGAAGCTTCTTGGATGAGAAGCGAAACATCTTCAAAGAAAAACAAGAAAATCCAGTTGCCTTGTGAAAATCTTTGGGATAACTATGATCTGGCTGACTGAGAATCTCCATAGATACTAATGTATAGAGTCGCAGTCCTTCTGAAAAAAGAGATTTGAGACTTCCAAATCTTTCACGATTCAGATCCAGCCATGTTGCTACATATGGTTATTTTTTTAAGGACACCTGACATTCCCATGTAGAAGTACTATTCCATTTTATGTATTCATGGGTAAACAGTTATATCACAATCTAGTTTGCAACTTAAACATAATTAACAAGATGTCATATTCTAACATTACATTTTATATCCCTTTGCACTGTTGGATCTCAGAGGAGGAGTAGAATTGCCACATAAATATTCCAGCCATTTTACCCACTCATACAATAACATAACCAAATCCGAGTGCTGTGATCTAGCTTGTAGAACAATTGAAGTAGGAACAGTTTATTCTATGCATGGAGTTGGACTCAAATCTCCCAAAATTGCAGTCAGCATATCAAATTCTTAACCCATGGAAGATGGAAGTCATAGGTTATCAACAAGTGGAAGGTCAGAAGCATATGACCTATGAGCTACTGAGGCAATATCAACTGGAATTACACTAGGACTAGGGAATTGCATGGGAGCTTTCATTGAGGGAGGGCACTTGAGTATAATATTCTGAGCGTTCACAGCCAATACAAATGATAACAAAAGCCCTAAATGGTTTTTTTTTGGTAATAAACCACCACTAACACAACATCAGCAGGAAAATACTTCCCCAGAAATGAGAGAATTACATTTTTTTAAAAATGAAATTGAAATCTTTTATCAAAGATGTAGTCCTATACCTTTTTACCTAGAATTTAATGGAATTTCTATGTTTTTGACTTACCTGAATTGACATGGGTAAGATTGTATTGAGGTATAGTTTTAAGACTCCATTGTATAACTGCTTTATTGCTTTGCATGCAAGAAAATGTAACTAACTTCAATTTGAAAGAAGAAATGTCTGTTTTTCCAAGATATTGATGGTTGAGTATAAACTACTGAATGCTAGCTTAGAATGCAATGGTATTCACACAGTGGTGGGATTCAAATATGTGACCAACCGGTTCTCTGTGTGGATGCCGCTTCTGGAAGTCCATTCTGGGACTGGGCAATAAAAAATTAGCTACCGGTTCTGTTGAACTGGTGCGAACTGGCTGAATTCTGCCACTGGATTCACATGTTAATTCACATACATTATATGCATAGCTTTCAAATTAATTAGTTTTTTTTTTCAAGGAAATGGATGAGCAGTAAGTATAGTGATCTGGTATAAGTGCTATATTGTAGATTAAAATTAGCTTTTAATAAAACCCAGCAGGTTTAGTTCATAGGACATCCTACTGTCCTATCATAGTTTTTGATTTTAATCTTTTTCACGTTTTTCTTGTAGTAAATGAATAATTATTGGCTAAAAGAGTTTTATTAATTTTACTCCTGTGTTTCCCAGATCTGACCTTGCCATATTTTCCATTTATTATTTTATGTTTGCCTGACACTAAGATGTACTTTTGGGAAGGCTAAGGCTTCCAGGTAAAAAAAGCATTTAGATGATATGTTATAAATTCTAACACAACAAATTTCACAGTGCATGAACTGTGAGTAAATGGTAGAAAAAGAATCATAAAACATCAGCCCACTACATGCATGGAAATGGAGTCTGGTTGAATGACTGAGAGAAATACTCTAAGTATAGATCCTCTTTTTTCATCTTGGGTTGAATGTTATGAAGTGCTCTTAAATGCCTGAGTAAGCCACAAGTGACCAATAAAGTAGAATTAATTTTTCCTTCTGTGAACTGCAGATAGATGTTATGCTTATGAGTGAACAGAAAGTTAATAAATTCATAAAGACAAAATTAACATTATAAGCACAGAAGGCTATAAAAGGGAAAGCAGCCTGACTACCGAATTGATGCTGCTGCATCAGTACAAAGACATTTATACACATTCTAGATTCTGTAAAGTGAGCTACTTAAGTGGGAAATGGTAAATGTCAGTTGCCAAAGCTAGTGGTTTTATGACAAGATAAGATACTGGATTGTTTTTAAATACTCAAAGTAAATCATTTTTATATCACGGTTTGCACATTGTAGTTGCATTTCAGTCCCAGGATGTGACTAGCTGCCAGAACCAGGCCTATATGTCCTTCTGTCCATGTTACTTAGAACATTGTAAAGTATTGTAGCCATGGTTCAAGAGCCTCTCTGCCCAATTGTGTTACCTGCCAGCATCTGGAAGAGAAATTGCAGCAAGTCAGTGTGAGAAGCTTTATATAAAAATATATTCTATTCTTTATACTGTTTTCATCTTCCCTTAAAACATTAACAGAATCCACAATGGACTGAGAATCCATTGACAGATAGATAATTGACAGTCAATCTGAAACTAAGTTAATCAAGTAAAAACAGCAAAATGGCAAAATCTTTTATTCAACTTTCTCAAGCCCCCAAATAGCCCCAGGCCTAATCTACATATCAAAGGTTAAGGTCTATAAACACAAATAAGTTAATTAAATTAGATCTCCCAGGAGAACTGCATGTTCACAAGAATAAACATCATAGACATACCTAAATATATACACATGTCCCTCAAGTGTCACCCTAGAATCAACACATAGACATTTCCACACCCAGGACATGCTCCCCTATAAAAACTGTATCACTCTATCCCATTTCTCTGCAGCTGCCCCTAACTGCAAACTGCTTTTAGGAATAAACATTTCTTCTTTCCTCACAACTGTCTGGATCTCATTTTTATTTATTCTTGCACATCCCTGGCTCCAGTTGGAACCCCAAAATAGTCTTCTGACATCAGCTTAGAATCTGGTCATCCAACTATGATTGATCTTACTTTGTATTTCTTCTTGTTTGCTTGCTTTGAAACTTGACCATCAATGCACTATAGACCCCAATATCTCCCTCATTATCTGATCTTGTGGATCCATATGAGTTTGCTTCAGACTGCATTATTGCTAAATGTCAGTGGTGTTTAAAAAATTCTAGATAAAATTGGGGATCCTTAGAAATTGGTCAAGTATTTAACCATGGTAACATCCTCTTCTAATCTGGATTAGACTGCCACATATAGATTCTGCATCTAATCTAGGGCAGACAGGGCCAAAGTGGGATCCAATTAGTCTGTTGGGCAAGTGGCATAGAACCTGAGCTTTACAGAAAGTTTCAAGGTCTTCTCTGTAGCACCCAGAATGAGAATGCAGGAGTTAAGCAATGTGGAGTCGATGTGAGAATTGTTGCCTGAGGCAGAAAACTAAACAAAACATCATCTAAGTTATTAGCTGATAAAATCCGTATGATTTCTACTTTTAACTTGTTCAGAGAAGGTCATTTATTCAGCAACCCTGTGAATGTATAGTTCCTTGAGAACTCTCATTTATAGCAAATGGCGAAAGCAGTATGTGATGCTGAAATTAATACAAAGTGGCATGTTGAGTTTGGTTTGTAGATAATTTAACTCAATGGGTTAGGTGTGAAGGTCTGACATCTTGGGGGAGGCACTGAGAGCTTCTTCACAGTTCAATTGATTTCATAAAGGTATATAAATCAGTGAAATAAGAGTGGGGCTCTTGTGATGGCCTAGCTGTTTGCTGACCAGCCAGATTTATTTTTCAGAAGTGTTCAGCTCAGTGTAGCATATCGAGACTCAAATCTTCGCACTGTAAGACTACCAGCTGATCAGAAATAAGACATTTTAAAATGTACAGTGACATCTCAGTAGTTATAATGGACATCCCTGCAGGATCATTGAGATAACTGGAATTGTCAAATATTTTCTCTGGCATAATTAAATAGACAAATTGCTGTGTTATTATGAACACTTTGTGGCGGAGGAAAAATGAGGGAGATGGAAAAGGATTTAGAAAGCATGTACATTAAATAAGCTACCTTGTATTGTATTTTACTTTGTGAAACAAGATTAGACTATGGCTAGACACAAAGGAAGCTTTTCCAGTGACAGTGTTGGACAAAACATTTATTTGCCAGGCACAAAACAATTTAGTAACACGGTTGTTAAGTGAATCTGGCTTCCCCATTGACTTTGCTTGACAGAAGCTTGCAAAAGGTGATCACATGACTCACCTCGTAAATGTGAGTCAGTTGCCAAGCATTTGAATTTTGATCATGTGACCATCGGGATACCACAACAATCATAAGGGTGAAAAACGGTCATAAGTCACTTTTTTCAGTGCCATTATAACTTTGAACAGGCACTAAACAAACTATTGCAAGTTGAGGACTACCTGTACAAAATACAAAAAGAAGATAAAAAGAAAAAAAAAGCTGCAAAAAAGAAGAGAATAAGAGAGAAAAAAATAGACAAATAGAAAAGGAAGAAAAAATAATATACTTAAAAAAAAGGAAAGAAATATCTAAAGAGGTGACATCTCCCCTTCATCAGAAATATAAATAATTTGAGTAACTTATCACCTTCCCTAAAAATATAACAAAGGATTTTTATATGTATTTTATTATTACAGGTGGTCCTTGACTTACAACAATTAGTTTAGAGACTATTCAAAGTTACAATATTACTGAAAAAAATGACTTAAGAAAACTGGTCTTGGTTTTCACATCTGTGACTACTGCAGCATCCCCATGGTCACATCATCAAAATTCAGGCGCTTGGCAACTGGCATGTATTGTGATGATTGCACTGTCCCAGGGTCATGTGAACACCATTTGTAACCTTCCCAGCTGTAATAATAATAATAATAATAATAATAATAATAATAATAATAATAATAATAATAATAATAATAATAATGATAATGATAATGATAATGATAATGATAATGATAATGATAATGATAATGATAGTGATGATGATGGAAGGGACCTTGGAGGTCGTCTAGTCCAACCCCCTGCTCAAGCAGGAAACCCTATACCATTTCAGACAAATGGCTGTCCAGCCTCCTCTTAAACAGTTCCAGTGTTGGAGCATTCACAGCTTCTGGAGGCAGGCTGTTCCACTGATTAATTGTTCTAACTGTCAGGAATTTTCTCCGTAGTTCTAGGTTGCTTCTCTCCTTGATTAGTTTCCATCCGTTGCTTCTTGTCCTGCCTTCAGGCGCTTTGGAGAATAGCTTGACTCCCTCTTCTTTGTGGCAGCCCCTGAGATATTGGAACACTGCTATCATGTCCCCCCTCGTCCTTCTCTTCATTAAACTAGACATACCCAATTCCAGCAACCGTTCCTTATACAGTATGTTTTAGCCTCCAGTCCCCTAATCATCTTTGCTGCTCTTCTCTGTACTCTTTCCAGAGTCTCAACATCTTTTTTACCTCGTAGTGACCAAAACTGGATGCAGTATTCCAAGTTTGGCCTTACCAAGGCATTGTAGAGTGGTATTAACACTTCGCGTGATCTTGATTCTATCCCTCTGTTAATGCAGCCTAGCTCTGTGTTGGCTTTTTTGGCAGCTGCAGCACACTGCTGGCTCATATTTAAGTGATTGTCCAGTTGGATTCCGAGATCCCTCTCACAGTTACTACTACTGAGCAAAGTAGCACCTATATTATACTTGTGCATTTGGTTTTTCTTGCCTAAATGTAGAACCTTACTTTTTTCACCACTGAATTTCATTTTGTTAGATAGCACCCAATGTTCAAGTCTGTCAAGATCCTTCTGTATCTTAAGCCTATCTTCTGGAGTGTTGGCTATTCCTGCCAGCTTAGTGTCATCTGCAAATTTGATGAGTTCCCCATCTATCCCCTCATCCAAATCGTTGATGAAGATGTTGAAGAGCACTGGGCCCAGAACAGAGCCCTGGGACACCCCACTACACACTTCCCTCCATGTACATGCAATTCCATTGAGGATCATGCGCTGAGTACGGCTGGTCAGCCAGCTACGAATCCATCTGGTGGTGATGCTGTCTAACCCACATTTTTTTATCTTATCAAGTAGTAGGTTGTGGTCTACTTTATCAAATGCCTTACTGAAGCCCATAAATGCTTAATGACTGCATGGTTCACTTAACAACTGTGGCAAAAAAGGTCATAAAATGGGACAAAACTCACTTAATAACTCCCTTGCTTAGCAACGGATGTTTTGGGCTCAATTGTGGTCGTAAGTAAAGTCACCTGTAGTTCTTTGTATTGGGTTATCATAATTGACTGATTGACTATGTGTATGCTGGATATTCTGCAGGGATAGCTGACACCTGATTTGTTCAACATCAAGAAAGGCAGCTCCATTTCTATCAGTCAAATAAGCTTCAAATGACATAAGTTGTACGACTAAAATGATTATACTCTGGGATAATGGCTAAGGAAAGGCAAATAAAATATTACCTTTATAACATTGTCATTCTGCAGTGCAGTGATTATTTTGGTGAATAATTCTTTGATTTTGTTTGAGTGGTGAAATAATTAACACCAGAAAAACACAGGCAAAATATGTGATGTCACAAATGACATTGACAGATGCATTGCTTTCCTAATAAAAGAGAAGAAATCTTTGATCCTTTTTTTAAAAAAAAGGAAGAGTAGGAAATTCATACAAATGAAACCGCTCACGCGCAACTTTTCATTGATATGCAGAAAGATGCTTCAGGCCCCTACTTCTGACAGCCTGTTTAAAATGTGTGAGGGAAGGAGCCTTCCATAATAAGGTTATGCTTGTATTGATTTGTCTTTCAAGTATTTATGTATTATTTGTACTATTTTCAGCAATAGGAGAGGTGTGGTGTGTGTGTGCCTGTGTGTGTGCATGCATTAATTCACTACCCAGTTGTTTAAGGGCTGAAAGAGAATCCAATATTAGGAGCATAAAGGAAACAAGTTGCATGTAGAAGAATTTTTTTAAAAATGAAATAGAACCATGTTTATACCAAATCTTCAGGAAATGATTGGGTGGTGGGCCCTGATAACAAGAGTCAGGCAACTCAAGGGATTTGTTTGTGTGTATGTGTCTTGATTGCCTGGTCAAGTCCCTGCAGTCCAGCATTTTACTCTGACGACGTCATAATCATATATATATATATGATTAAATATAGATATTTACAATTTTAATACTGTATTCATGTATGTGTGTACTCTCTCTCTCTCTCTCTGTATGAATACATGCACACAGACATCCACCCACCCATCCACCCCAATAAATGTTTGTCAGGAAAGATGCTTTAAAACAAAGGACAAAAAGAGAAGGAAAGAATATATTTAACAATTTATTTAAAATACATATGCTAAAATACTTAAAACTGAGAATAAAGATTGCAAGACTTGTTTATAGAAGCTGCAACTAAAGCAGTTTATTTCAGTGACTAAGCATATATCTTTGCCATGAGTCTTATTACAGACCTTACCCAATTGTGTAAAATATGCGTAGTAAATTGTTGTTTTCCAATATGTTGTTTCTAAATTATTCAAATCTGTTAGAACTGAATTGCAAGCTTTATTTTTGCAGACAAAGAATCTAATAGTTCCTAGTGTCTTTGTAACTATGCAAGTTTCAGTAAATGAGTTTTGCTATGCTGGTGTAAAGACTTGATCTAGAATTAGTAAATGCATTTAGTCTGTTTTATATGTTTTTACTGTAAGATAGCCTTAAAAGTATAAAGAATATCAGTAATTGAACATTCTTGGTTGAATGATTACATGTGCAATAATTCACTAAGTCTCGAAAGGAAATTGACTGTCAACAATGTTGCAATATATAGTACTGTATTTATTCATTCAGACATATTACATTTCACCCTTCAGTGTTTTCATTATAGAATGGTTTACCATTCAAAAAAAAAGACAATAATAGTTGGGAAAATTGAGGATATAGCAGCAAAACAGTAGGAATGGAAACAATATCAGATGAAACCATTATTTAAAAATCATGATGTATAAAAAGTTATTTCTATGAATCAAAACACCAGAAGAGTGATTTTGTTCTCAATGGCAATGTATTTTCTTTTTCTTTTCTCTTATTGTTTTGTTGCAGTAAATTTGGGAAATAATGTATCATACAGCAGGGGAACTGTATGATTTTAATTAACTTCATGGAAGTTTTGAAACAAATTCCAGTAAGATGACTTGAGGAATGCAGGATTGTGAGCCAGCTATTTTACCCTTATGTTATTATTTCAGAAGCTCAGTGATGTAACACTTCATGTTGACTTGATGATTGATTTAGCATAAAGTGGAAAGAGACAGACTATCTTTTTTTAAAAAAATCTTTGTTGTATTAGTTCTCACATTGATGTTCCATGTTTTGGAGCCAATATATCTCAGGGGTTGCCACAAAGAAGAGGGAATCAAGCTATTCTCCAAAGCACCTGAAGGCAGGACAAGAAGCAACGGATGGAAACTAATCAAAGAGAGAACTAAGGAGAAATTTCCTGACAGTTAGAACAATTAATCAGGGAACAACCTTCCTCCAGAAGCGATGAATACTCCAACACTGGAAGTTTTTAAGAAGAGACTGGACAGCCATTTGTCTGAAATGGTATAGGGTTTCCTGCCTGAGCAGTGGGTTGGACTAGAAGACCTCCAAGGACCCTTCCAACTTTTTTTTTTTATTATTATTATTATTATTATTATTATTATTATTATTATTATTATTATTATTATTATTATTATTATTATTATTATTATTATTATTATTATTATTATTGTTGTTGTTGTTGTTGTTGTTGTTGTTGTTGTTGTTGTTGTTATTTCTGAAAACAACACATGAACAAACACAGCACTGACTTTGTATTACTTTTAAACTTCACATTTCATTGTCATGTGGCTATCCCGTTATGAATAACCTAATTCTGAAATATTATTTATGTGACTGTTCTGAGAGGAAAAAAAGGAAAATCTGGGTAAATACTGAGAATTGGAAATGCAAATAATGACAGCTTTTGAATACCATTCTTTGCTGTGCAAATAGATTCATAGCATAAATCAATTAATTTGTAAATACCTTGAAAACAGTGTGGTGATTACTAGAAGTTGGCATTGATTTGTCAAGAACAGATTAATTTTACTTCATTTTTTAATTATTACATTGTTTAAAGCATGGCCTCTTCAAAATCCTCTCAATATATAAAGACTTTTTTTAAAAAATTTTTTTTACAGTAATTACATTTTAATCTGGTTAATCTGAATTAATACGTGTTAATTGTATGTTCCACAATGTATATACATCTCTTTCTCTCCACCTTCCAAACTAAGGTGAATATTTGCCTAATTAGAAAGACAAATAGCCAGTAATTAATACATAGCTGCAGAATCTATTTCAAAATGGTTCTAAAATGGCTTGTATAGAATTTATTTTCTCTGGCTATCACATTCAATCTGCAGGTTCTCATTTAATCTACTTTTAATGATTTGAGTTCTCCCCCCCCCCCCAGATGCAACAACAATGAATTTCTGGACGAAACATCTCCAGTCACCTTGCACTCAATTGAGATGTAAGTGAAAATCACAAGAAGAGAAAACACCACCTTTAGGGAAGTCTGTGTAACAGATGATACCAGCACAATCCATGTGGGGGCACTTTGAATGTCTGCAGACTAATCTGGTCAGGATTCTGTTCATTTTAACCTTTAACCTTTAACTTATTAGACTATTTATAGATTACATTAAAGAAATCCCACTTCTCTGAATGTTGATAATTTTTAATAACGGAAAGTGTGGATATGTTGACACAAACTATCAGAAAATTTTGATCATGTGGAAAATGAAAATGTTATCAATATTTTATCTACCTCCACATATATATTATAATTTTGTATAATAAGGGTTATTAAATTATATCTCATTATAAGATTAGATTAGTCTGTGTCCTATCCCATATCTACAACTTGGATATATTTATGCCTAATGATGAGAACTAGAGAACTGATGTCATAGACTTGCTAGCAAAAATCTCTCCCTTTATATTCTTGATAGATAGTATCGTGCGCACAAAAAGACATTAATAATAATAATAATAATAATAATAATAATAATAATAATAATAATAATAATAATAATAATAATAATAATAATAATAATAATAATAATAATAATAATAATAAAGTTGGAAGGGACCTTGGAGGTCATCTAATCCAACCCCCTGCTCAGACAGGAAACCCTATACCATTTCAGACAAATGGCTCTCCAGTCTCTTCTTAAAGACTTCCAGTGTTGGAGCATTCACAGCTTCTGGAGGTAGGTTGTTCCACTGATTAATTGTTCTAACTGTCAGGAAATTTCTCCAGCATGAGGATGGAGACTCCACAAATGGGTTAACTTCATCCTCCTGCCCAATCAGACTAAGTCAAACGATTGCCACGCCTCCTGCTGGGCTGGATCCTAACCCAGTTACGACTTAGTCTTCAGCCCATCAGGACGCTCCTTCGTTGGCTCCTCAGTGTAGGCAGGTTGTATTCCCATTTGTGGACTCTCTTGCTAATAATATTGCTGTGGCTACAGCAAATATTACAGCTTTCCTGGGGTTGTCGGTGCTGTCAGCTATTACAGATAGCCAGACAAGCCAGGAAAGCATGATCGTCTGCAGAGGGGGGTCGCATCACAGCAGCACCCCACGTCAAGCCAAATTGATTTAAGAGCCTGGGAAGATCTGTATATCTTCCCAAGGCAGTTTGGAAAAAACCCAGCAAGCGGCGATCGTTCCGATGATCAGCTGAGCAGCGGAGCTTTCCGGGAGGCCCCTGATCGCTCCGGTGCGGCCTCAAGCTCCGGATTTAAAGAATTTAAAGAAAATTTTTTGCTGGTGCCTGGGGAGAGAAGCGAGCTCATACGGAGCTCCCAAACTCTGGAAAGAAGGCTGCTCCTCTGTTCCCTGCCTCGGCTGAGGTTTTTCAGGGAGACGGGCACGCCGGATTTGGCGGGATCATTGCGGCCGCCATTTTGGACATTTTAACAATTTGGTTGAACATTCAAAAGAAGGCAGGGAGAGTCTCCCCTGCTACCCCCCCTTCTGTATACCATCCCTGGTTGACTTACAATTTGGGGCGGGCTGAACCAGGTCTTCCCAAGGGCCTTCCTGGGCTACTGGGCCTACACTGCAGGGCCCCACGTGCCCGGCCGCCATTTTGTAAGCCTCATTGCTGCCTCTTTCTGTCCGGCCGCCATTTTGTACAGCCTCATTGTACACCTGCCGCCATTTCTGCCCAAGGCAGTTTAAATCATCAGTGGCATTGCAGCAGCAACGACTATTGGAGCAGTGACCAGCCTGGCTGGTAGCTCCCCAGTGCGCAAGGGCCAGTGTCTGGTCCAGTCGCCAACACCAACAGGAGCCATAACCGGCCTAGCTGGTTCTGGGACTGAAAGAACCCCAGTGCTCCATCGGATTGTCTAAATTCTCGGCTGATACTGAGAGGCTCAACAGCGATGGCTGACAATCCCGATCCTAAGACCGCCCACGGTGGTCCAGCGTCCCCAGCAAAGAAGAGGCGCAAGTCCTCAAAGCTGGAAGCAGCTGGCAAGCTGAAGGCCAAGGCCAAGGCCATTTCAAGAAAGACCCCTTCCAAAGCAGCTGAGAAGGAGGCCAACAGGCGGCATTTGGCATTGGAGAGGCAGTTTTCAAGGGCTCAGCAACAACAGCCAGGCCCAGATGTTGCTGCTTCCTCCGCGGGGACTCCGTTTGAGCCCCTTTCTGCTTCTTCCGTCCATCCATTCCGGAGCGCATGGTCTCCCGAAGCTGAGGCCACGCAGGGGCAGGAAATACTGGGTCACTCTACTGGCCCTCAATGGCCAGCTCAGCCACATGCGGCACGGTCCGCACCTGAGGCCACATTTACACCAACTGCAGCAGGGCTTCGATCTGTGGGTCCTCAGGAGTTCTCTTCTGAGCAGTTCCAGGCATTACTGGCCCAGGCTGTATCCCAGGGCGTGGCCTCTGCCCTTCAGAAAATCAGGCCAGAAACGGCCGTCCCTCCTGATCCACCTCAATATCAGTCAGAGCCGGCGGATTATGCCCAATCCATCATCTCTGACCATTCCTCCCAGGGTGTAGGTAACTACCCGGAGGAATATGAGCCGGGGGAGATTCACCTTTCTGAGGAGGAGGAGACAGCACCTGATCCTGTTCCCTTTGTTGGGCTCTTTGACCCATCCTTATTCAAAGCCCTTTTAAATAAGGCAATTGCCTCAGCTAACATTGAGACGGAACAAGAGGATCCCCCTCCCCCCACTGATCAGGTCTCAAATCCGTTGTTCACGGAACCTTCTGTCTCCCAAAAGAAGATCCTTTGTCCTCCCTTGTTTCTGAATACCATCAAAAAGCAGTGGTCATCTCTGGCTTCACCGCCCGTGCTGACCACTTCAGACAAGAGATTATTCAATGTGGCCTCTTCTCTGTCTGATTTGCTTGAGGTCCCATTGGTGGACCAGGCCATCACTCCCTTAGTCTCTCCATCCACCGTATCCGGTGACATGGCTGAGGCTTTGAAACCAGAGGACAGGTCCGAGTTTTCCCTTCGCAGGTCACACCAAGCCTCGGCGTGGTCGGTGAAGGCATCCACGGCTACCTCATTTTTCGCCAGGACCTCCATCATGTGGCTGCGTGAGCTCCAAGCCACGATACCCCAGGACCAGGTGCGAGTACACCAAACCTTGGGCAAGCTCCTGGCGGCATCGGAATTTATGGCTGACGCCTCACTACATGCAGCCAGATTTTCTGCACGGACCATGGGCTACAATGTGGCCGCTCGCAGACTGCTGTGGTTAAAACAGTGGAGGGCGGACCAAAAGGCAAAGTGGCGCCTGGCCACCGCCCCTTACACTGGCGGTCAATTGTTTGGGGAGTCTCTCGCTCCATACCTAGTGGAGGACCGCGACAAGCGTAGGGTTATGTCTCACCTCAACAAACGTGGGGACAAACGCGCTCCTTCGGACTACCGAAGAGCGCCCTTTCGTGCATACACGGGTCCAGGGTGGGGCCCGCCCGCTCGACCTTTTCCTCCCAGACCTGACCGACCATGGGAGCGACCTGAACCCAGACCCAGACAACAGGCACAAAGCAAGCGGCCCTTTCGTGGGGGCGGAGGCCGTCCTTTCAGGCGGACTAAATGACTCCAGGGACAGGATCCCCATAGGAGGCAGACTCTCCCTGTTTGCAGACCACTGGGAGAACATTACAACAGACTCCTGGGTGCTCCGAACGATCAAGGACGGTCTGTCCCTAACATTTCTCTCCGTACCCCTGGATCGATTCATAGCTTGCCCGAGGCCTCGGCGGCTGGACAAAAAGAGGCTCATGCAACAGGCCATTTGCCATCTTCTGGACATAAGGGCCATAGAGCCGGTTCCCACTGCCCAGAGAGGGCAAGGATTCTACTCCATCCTCTTTGTGGTTCCCAAGTCCTCAGGAGGATGGAGAGCAATCCTGGACCTCAAGGGTCTCAATTCCCATGTCAAGTACGAGAGGTTCAAAATGCAGATGCTCCAGTCCATTCTGGCCGGCATCAGACGGGGCGACCTCTTGACATCAATAGACCTCACCGGAGGCCTACTTGCATATCCCCATTATTCCCAGCCATCGCAGATTCCTCAGGTTTTATTTTGCCGGCCGCCATTTCCAATACTGAGCCCTACCATTCGGCCTTTCTTCCGCCCCAAGGGTGTTTACGAAAATCTTGGCGGCATTGACAGCCCACCTGAGGCTCATACCTGTGCGAATACAGTGTTACCTGGACGACATCCTAATCCAGTCATCGTCCATCCAGGCAGCCCAATGGGACCTCAACCACACCATGGGGGTACTACAGGCCCATGGGTTTTCCATAAACTTCCCGAAGAGCCACACTGTTCCATCCACCCATCTGTTACACCTGGGGGCGATCATAGACACGACTCAGTGCATGGTATATCTGTCTCCAGAGCGTCAAGACAGCATCTGGTCTCTGGTGCTCCAGATACAGAAAGATCGATTGGTGTCACTGGCCACTCTCTCCAAGCTCCTAGGGAAGATGGTCTCGTGCATGTCAATCGTTCCATGGTCCAGATTGCACTCCAGACACCTTCAATGGTTCCTTCTATCGTCTCAGAGGCAGGGCACGAGCTCCTCCACTCACAAGGTCAGGGTTCCCATTCAAACCTTGCGCTCCCTACAATGGTGGTTATCTCCGGCATTGGCAAAGGGGTCCTTATTCAAGGAACCTCCTCGTATCACCCTAACCACAGACACAAGTCTGTTTGGATGGGGAGCTCACCTCCAGTCTCAGTTGGCTCAGGGACAGTGGTCCCAACCGGACCTGCAGCACAACATAAACTGGTTGGAGCTCAAGGCCATACATCTTGCCCTCCTACACTTCAGGGGCAGGGTAGCAGGGCAACATGTGCTGGTCCTTACGGACAATGTCGCAGCCAAGGCCCACGTGAATCGCCAGGGGGGTACCCGGTCCAGGGACCTCATGACAGGCCCAGCTGCTAGCTTCTTGGGCAGAGTCCAACCTCTCCTCCCTCAGGGCGGAACACATCTCGGGGGTAGCGAACCGGCAGGCGGACTCCTTGAGCAGATTGATGTTAGATCACTCAGAGTGGCGCCTGGATCCCTCCATCTTCAAGTAGGTTTCAGACCACTTCGGACAACCAGTGATAGATCTGTTCACCTCGCCGCTGAATGCTCAGCTCCCGAGATTTTTCTCCCGGTTCCCTTCCAACGGGGCGGAGAGGGTGGATGCGCTCCGCAGCCCCTGGCCCAGGGATCGGCTTTACGCCTTCCCTCCCCTTCCCCTGATCCTGGCAGTCATCCGCAAACTGCTGCTGGAACGGGCGGAGTTGATATTGATTGCCCCATATTGGCCCAGACGTCCTTGGTTCGCAGATCTTGTGGATCTCTCCATCTCTTCCCCGTGGAGAATCCCCCCCAATCACATCGCCCTGAGTCAGGGACCCTTACAGCACCCAGGCCCTCAGTGGCTCCAGTTAGCCGCCTGGCACTTGAGCGGCAGATGCTAACAAGGGGATCCTATTCTTTGAGGGTCATAAAGATGATTCAAGCCTGTAGGCGCCCCTCCACGAATAGGATATATGACTCCACCTGGAAGAATTTTAGCCTCTGGTGCGCTAAGAGTCAATTAGATTTTTCCTCACTTACCATTCCAAAGTTATTAGAATACTTCTTGGAGGGATTGGACAAGGGGCTATCGCCCAGCACCATCCGTCGGCAAATTGCAGCACTGTCAACTGTGTTGCAATGCGAAGACTCAACCTCTCTATCCCAGCACCCTATGGTGCACTCCTTTCTCAAAGGAGCGACCAACACCAGGCCACCGGTGGTACACCGTTATCCCTCTTGGGATCTGCCAAAAGTTCTACAGGCCCTCACATCGGGACCGTTTGAACCCATAGGAACATGCAATCTCCGCCTCTTGTCTATGAAAGTCGCCTTCCTGGTAGCTGTAACATCAGCCAGGCGCATTTCGGAACTGGCGGCTCTCTCGGTAAGGGAAGATCTGTGCACCTTTCATTCAGACTGGGTAGTCCTTTGGCTAGACCCATCATTTGTTCCCAAGGTTAATACCTTGTTCCACAGGGCCCAGGAGGTAGTCCTTCCTAACCTTTGCCCCAATCCGTCCCATGAATTGGAATGTAAGTGGCATACTTTAGATGTATGCAGAGCGCTCAAACATTACATCAAGCGCACAGCCGCTGTTCGAAAGTCGGAAGCGCTCTTTATTTCTTTCCAACCCTCTTCCATGGGACAGAAAGTGTCTGCTTCTACGATCGGTAGATGGATTAAAGCTTGCATAGCACGGGCTTATCAGGCACACTCATTGCCCGCACCTGGCCACATCACGGCTCATTCCACACGCAGTGCTGCAACATCGGCTGCTTGGGCCACACAAGCTTCCATCACTGAGATTTGTAAGGCGGCGACCTGGTCCTCGCCTTCTCCCTTTATTAGGCACTACAAGGTGGACAAATATGCCTCTGCAGATGCCTCCTTTGGCCGGAGGGTTTTGCAACAGGTGGTCACGTCCACCGGGACACAGGCCCAGACGGCTTCCCTCCCTTAGGGACAGTGGGCTTTGGTATGTCCCATTTGTGGAGTCTCCATCCTCATGCTGGAGAAGGGGCGTTGTTTTACCTGAACGCCTTTTCTCAGCATGACGATGAAAACTCCACCTCCATCCCCTCAATGGGCCGTCTGGTCCGGTGTAGGGGGCAGGAGGAGCCAACACGTCCAGATATGTCTTCTGTGCTTTGCCTCGTCGTACCTGGGTTAGGATCCAGCCCAGCAGGAGGCGTGGCAATCGTTTGACTTAGTCTGATTGGACAGGAGGATGAAGTTAACCATTTGTGGAGTCTCCATCGTCATGCTGAGAAAAGGCGTTCAGGTAAGACAACGCCCCTTCTTCTTAGTTCTAGGTTGCTTCTCTCCTTGATTAGTTTCCATCCGTTGCTTCTTGTCCTGCCTTCAGGCACTTTGGAGAATAGCTTGACTCCCTCTTCTTTGTGGCAGCCCCTGGGATATTGGAACACTGCTATCATGTCCCCCTCGTCCTTCTCTTCATTAAACTAGACATACCCAATTCCAGCAGCCGTTCCTTATATGCTTTAGCCTCCAGTCCCCTAATCATCTTTGTTGCTCTTCTTTGTACTCTTTCTAGAGTCTCAACGTCATATAGATTACTTTTATATATCTGGGCTATATCAAAATCAATGTCTTTTTGTATACACGATACTATCCATCAAGTATATCAAGAGATACAGCCTTGCTACCAAGTTTGAGAAAACAGTGAATAATAGGAACTGATTCTGCTACTAAAAGGATGTTATGTTGTATTTCCTTCCCCCACTACCTGAGTGCAATGCTTTTAAAATATTTCAGGTGTCTAATAGGATTGTGAAATCAACACTAACATTCAACAAATTAATGGTCCACAATTTAATTTGCAACCCTATAGTTTGCCATATTTAAGTCAGAGCAAATTTGCTGCTTGGATATGTCAATTGATGCTGCCAAAGATTTTTTTTAAAAAAGGACCATAGTTTTTTTGTGTGACGTGTATTAAGGAATGGCATTATCTGAAGATAACTATCCATAAAGCAGAAGTGCAAAATAATCTCTTTGCTGTATTGAATATTAACTTAAGGAAATGGAATTAGATAAAAAGAAAAGAAAAGAAAAAGACCCTTGTTTTTTCTGTACCAATGGATTAAACATACAGGTAACTTCAAAAAAGTGATTTATTGTAGAATTTAGTAAATCCCCTTATTTTATCGGGCTGTTAACTATCAAAATAAGTTGATTATGTTTTTGCATTGAGATGCCTTCCACAGACTTAGCGTATTGTCCAGATAACATAGCCAATTATTTTGCTGTGGTAACAAGCCTCCTTAAATTAGGCTTTCTGCTTTCTGCTTCAAAATTATATGGATTGATGTTTTTTGGTTTCTGTAACTTTTCCAGCTAGAATAAAGATTTATTGGATATTTCTGAGAAGCTTAACAAGAGGATAAATATAATTTGGCTATGAGCTGTTAAGATAATCAATTCTTCACTCTGAAAAGAAATAAAGTTATAGAAGTAAAGCATCTTTCATAACTGAGGCCAACAAATATGGTATTAAACTATTCCATGGAGAAAGAGAAGAAAAACGCAAAAAGGGGCCCCAAGGAAAGACAAAGTCAATCTATAAATGATAATAAAAATATTCAAGCACTAATAACAATATTTGAAGCTGAGTAAAGAAATGCAGAATTAAAGCTCAGACCAGAAACAAAAGTAAGTAGATGGTATTATATCTATAAATATTAATATAGAATTAGCCCAATTTTAAATATAAATTTAGTCTATACAAACCATATTACTCCACCTTTTCATTTTTTTACAATTAACGTCATTTCAAAAATTTGTAGAGGGCTTTTTTCTTAAACCTGCTCTTTAATGTCTTGCAAGAAAGAGCTACGAAAGAACATGATCGAATCATCAGAGAGCCTCAGATTTCCTATAACACCCCCACCCCCCACCAACAAATCTGATACACTAACCTTCTTGTTTTGGACTGGAGCAGGGGTAGGCAACCTTGGCTCTTTTATGACTCATGGACTTCAACTCCCAGAATTCCTGAGCCAGCATGCTCAGCTTGGAAACCTCTCCCTTTCCCCTCAACATGGCTGGCTC
This sequence comes from Azemiops feae, assembly GCA_023970755.1. NCBI lineage: Eukaryota > Metazoa > Chordata > Lepidosauria > Squamata > Viperidae > Azemiops > Azemiops feae. Next base: position 1,541,185 of record JALGBA010000202.1, on the reverse strand, counting down.
AGGAATTCTGGGAGTTGAAGTCCACGAGTCATAAAAGAGCCAAGGTTGCCTATCCCTGGACTGGAGCTATGTTGTTCTGCTTGAATTGTTAATAAGTCTCTCTTCTCTCCACCAAGTTCATCCTCTTTAGTCTCTGTGTGTTCTGACAGAAATGGTAGCAAGAAGCAACATGGAGCTGCCCTTGAAGACCAATCAGGAACTTCAACTGGTCCAGTTGAAGGCAGCACTGCACACAGTAATGGGGGCCCCTTGGTTTGCCCCTCTTACATCTCTGTTGTGTGAACTGCACTGGCTTCCAGTTTTTTTCCAGGTGCAATTCAGTGTATAGCTACTGGTCATTTCTGAAAGGTAAAATTTTGAATAAGGATTAAAGGATTTTTAAAATTTAAATACAGAAAAGAACTTTCCAAAGTAAGAGATGTTCTAGTTTGTGTAATGCAAACCTCATAATTATCTTGCCTCTAATAGAAATAATTTCTAATATAAACCTTTCAAATACTAAATGTTGATGGCATTAAAGAAGCACTATTTAACATCCAAGGAATGTTGCTTTAATTGTGCAGCCTTCATAATTTTGTTGTTCCATGATCTTGCACCTCAATCTGAAAAAACTATTTTTGTGATATATTTTGCTCAGATTCAGAACACTATTTCAGCAGGCAAATTTTAGTTAAAGGACGAAACCAGAGTTAATGCAGGTCAGAAATAAAATCTATTTAACAAAAGGATCGTCAGATACTTTTAGTCTACTGCAGCAACACCCAGTATGCCTTTCAGTGTCACTTGTTTTGTAAAATACGTGACTTGTCTAAATTTGATAAATAAATAAGTAATGCTGCAGTACCACAAAGCAGAGATAGTGAACCTGCAGACTTCCAGATGTTGTTGAGCATAAGTCTTTGGAATCTCAGTCTCCTAGGAATGGTGATGGAGCAACATCTGGAAAGGTATTTTCACATACCTGCCTTAAAAATGGACATTTACTGTGGAGTAAACTAGTTTTCTGTGTAGGTTAATTAATCAGATGCATAGCGTTCTCCTGAGCTAAGATATTCTTAACTCAAGTGAATACTTCATGCATCTTATGATGTATTCTGTGGTCTAAGAGAGGTCATGCAAAAATAAGGAGCTGTAAGTTACTTTATGGTTTTATCCTAAGTATATGAACAGTGACTGCTCATATTCCAAAGCCCTACCTGTGAAAAACTCTATTGATACTCTTTGGACAAACTCTGCAAACACAGGGATACTGAAGCTTTTGTTAGCAACAGCTTGTGCTTAAGATGAAAGCGACCAGAGCCACTTGTGAAAAACAAAACTCAGAAACTTTATTATCTAGCACTTATGTTACAAAAATCTCACCAGACAGCTTGCCTTCCCCTGGGAATGACCAGATAAGGGTTCATGGATCTTGGGGGAATTCAAGCTTATGCCACTTGCAGCTGCGCAATGACTCCAAGTAGGTCCTTGTTTGACCTCTCCTTCCAGCCTGGCTGGCAGTTTCTCAACATCTGTATTTAGTAACATTTAGGAAAGCAATCATTAAATGATAGCTGAACAAAGATGGGAAAACAATCAACACATTTAGCCATGCTCGTGCACTATGATTGTGCTTATGCAATCCGTAAGCTCCCTCAGCTTGTTAGTTTAAACTTGGTCATGTTGAAATGATCGACAAATTGAAGGCTAAACATGCAAGAGACAGTACTTTAGGAATTTGCATTTCACAATAATTCAAGGTAAATGATCACATATTCTGGACATAGCAAAAGATATTGTGCTACTTCTTCTTTTAGGCTAGACCTTCTCCAACCTAAAGATCAGATGTCTAGAGATATTGGGTTCAGCTCTCCTACTCCTCTGCCAACATGTTGAACGGAGAGGAATAAAGTCCCTATTGAAGTCCAAAATGGCTGGAGGTCATCCAACACTTTTCTGTTTGGAAGAAATGTTACTCTAAAAGGCTCAACCTTGATGGGGCTGATGTGATTGAAATTTGGGGGCCATAGGGCAAAAGAATGCTTTTACCATCTATTGAAGGTGCACTCGTGTAGTGAAAGCATGCTTCCTTTTTCAGGTACAGAAAGCCCATCACCAGAACTTGGCCTATGTTCATATTCTACCCTACATTTAAATCAAAATATACATTTTTTTAATGGGACAGAATTTTGCATTTGTTCAATAGCCAGGTGTGCAAAGTCTTTCTAAAATTATTTTCTTCATGCATTTCACCTTTTTCTTTAGTCTTTCTTGTTGAAATTTTTTTGAAAGTAGATGTAGTATAGGATAGTCTAATTTGAGAGGACCCATAGGTTTATATTCTGCCAAAGAGAGATAAGATAAATGTAGCATGATGTTAGGCCGGCAGAGAGCTAAAGCCTGCTTAACTCCACATTTCCCATTTGGTATACGCTTGGTTTGACTGGATTACAACTCTCCATATTCCCAGACAGCTACCATTTGCATAGCTTGGAAAAGGCTAATGGATGGGAAGAAGTCCTCCATGAATCTGTTTTTATAGCTCTTTTCTCCCATAGAGGCTTAACCTCTTTTTTTCTTAGAACTTCACTAAAGAAGAAAGCAATTTGAGGCGGAAGAATGAAGTTTTCACTTTCTAATCCAACCGCCACAAAGTGTCCTTGAGATTCAATGTGGACAAGTTCTTTGGTTTTCTTACTTGGTGTGATAAATTAATAACATATCCAACTGGACGCCCAATCATTATGAATTGATTTTGTACAGATAATGTCACAGCTCGCTCTCTCTCTCTCTCTCTCTCTCTCTCTCTCTCTCTCTCTTAAATATTGTTGCAGATATGAATTTTCTAGGCAGCAAATGCCATAATAAAGAACAGAAATTATTGGATAGTCTTGTAATTACTATTTTCAACTGGTCTCAGCTCCACTTTTTGCCTTTTCTCATTTCCTTCTTGAGCCAATTGCCTTTCTTAAAAATTAAACTATCTTCTTATAAAGAAATATGTATTTTATACACAGTTCAGAAAATACCAATGTTCACAAAAATCGGTGAAAATGACGTTGTTCTATGTGATCATATCATGAGAGAGGGGAAAAAAAGCAACAGTAACAAAAGGGGAAGTTAAAAGAATCTTTCCAACCTTCACAACCAAGCAAGCACCTAACTTTTGCATATTAACAAAGTGCTAGCTGCTACAATTAACCCTTCCCCGTGAATGAAGTATTGATTAGCCCAATGGACAAAACCCACCTGTCAATTTGAGATCACATACTTCTACATATACTGAACAATTGTGATTAATTCAAAATATATGAGGTTTATTTAATTTAGTAACATTTATCTTACCTTGAATCTATTTCCCCTACGTGTTGGCATAATCTTGTGGCATTTTAGAAGCACTTGTCTTTTGGAATAGATGTTTCCCTTTGGGTCGCAGATGTCCGTGAATTAATGGAAATGGCATACAGAGATCAGGGGATCCTAAAATACTATGGGAGAGAGAGCAGCAAGCCCACCCAATGCTTGATATCAGTTTTGGGACTGCTGGCCACTGAGGGGTTGGTTTGAAAGGCAGCTGCAAAAGCTCTCAAAGTTGGCTTAATGAATTAGATTTATACCAAAGGAGAGGCAAGACCATAGAGCAGGGGTGTCCAATCTTGGAAACTTTAAGACCTGTGGGACTTCAACTCCCAGAACTGAATTTGGGAGTTGAAATCTACATCTTAAAAATTGTCAAGTTGGACACCTCTGCCATAGAGTATGATTCCAGATACATCTTAGAATAATTGTGGTCTAAATTCAGTGTTCAAAAATTGAATCATAATGTTGAAATGGAAGAAAGGTATAGAATTGTAATAGTCCGATATATTAAGTGTCTTTTTAATTTAATTGTTTTTCTCCACAATATATATTTTAGCACTAGGTATAATTTATCTGTGACTTAGGTTAGATTTTTTTTTTTATTTTGTGAGTTTTACTTAAATGTAATTGATGGGTTTTTTTTCTTTCCCTCCTTTTTCGTTAAAGTATGTATCTTTGTGAAATCCTACTGCTCCCTTCTCCCCCCCCCACTTTTTGATAGAGTCCATTTTTCTTTTTTTCTTTTCTCATGATATAGCCTTTTTATATAATAGAGCACATTTCTTTTTTAAATTATAGGTAAATTATCCAAAATTTCTGTTGCTAAGCAAGATAGCTGTTAAATGAGTTTTGCCCCATTTTATGACCCTTCTTGTCACAACTGTTAAGTGAATCACTGCAGTTGTTAAATTAGTAATACAGTTGTAAAGTGAATCTGGTTCTCCATTGACTTTGCTTCTCAGAAGGTCGCAAAAAGTGATCATATGATCCTAGGACACTGCAACCCTCATAAATAGATGCTAATTGCAAAGCATCTGAATTTTGATCACATTACCATGGGGATGCTGCAAGGGACATGAGTGTGAAAATGGTCATAAGTCACTTTTTCAGTGCCATAGTAACTTCGAACGATCTCTAAATGAATGGTTATAAGTCAAGGACTACCTTAGACAGTCTTTTGTATAATAGTAATATGTTTTATTCTATTTACTTTATATATAGTATCCTAAACTAATACTAGGGTTTTAAAGGAAATATGAACTGTAATACTAAATTTGACAAAAATTCTCTCTCTCTTTCTCTTTCTCTCTCTGTCTCTCATCTCTCATCTCTCATGTATCTCTCATCTATCAATCATCTATCTATCAAAAGGGCACCTGGAATTAGCTTGCTCCTTAGGCAGGTAAGAAGAGATTTCTTGATTCCAAAATTATAAACAGTAATGATTTCTATAATTATAAACAATAGATTTGCCTCATCTCCAGAGCTACTGTTATCCCAAATTTACAGCTTAAAATTCCATTTTTCTATATCTGTTTAGTGCTTGTCTATTTAGTGCTTGTCTTTTCTTCTCCTTATTTCTGACTAGTATTTTTCAAACCTGGGAGCTTCAACTGTATGTTCTTCAGCTGCACACATCTTTAAGTTGTCAAGTTTGAAAAACATTGTTTTAGACTATACCTGTTTTTTGTTTTCAGAAAGAGCCACACATCTTTGCATCACCCAACTGGATGAATCTGTGGCTTAATGACGTTCTGATTTCTTCCTGATAGATTAACCCTGATCTGTATTGGCTTTAATCTTGTTTCCATCCCACTGGGTCTCTGATTATATTATAGCTTTCTGTGTGCCTAGAACTAGATTTTTGCTAATAATGCTGGGACCTATACAGTTCTGATTCATTTCTTCTATGCTGTTACTGCCAACTTGGTTAAATTATTGCTCCTAAGAAGCACATTTTGAAGATAATCATAAAGCTCACAGAATGAATTAGTTAGGGACAGCCAACATTTTAGAGCGGCAAGAAGGCTGCCAACATCTATAGTGGCAAGCAGGCTGCCAACCTCTATACCTTATAGCTTATATATAAGCTATACCGTATAGCTACGTTTGGCATCGGTAAGCTTTGTATTTGTGAAACGCTGCCTTCCCTGCTTTGCAGGAAAGAGATGGCAAGTTGGCCACAGTTGTATTGTCACAGTGAAGCAGAACAGTGATCAGTCTTCACATGGGCTTTAGTGAAGTAGGGAAGGCCATATCAAGGATAGTTTCTGTATTCCTAAAACAATCATTGCTTTGGTGGCCAAAACCTTATTTTACTTGGAGGGGGAGGAGCCAAATGCCACAATGGATAGGTCATACCATGTATGGGGGATACTTTTTTTGAAACTCTACTAAACTTATTCTAGGGCTTGCATGTTCTTGTGTGTGTCTCTGTGTGCTTATTTTTCTATTTCAAAATAGTGGGAATGGACCCAGGAAACTACAGACCTATCAGCCTGACCTCAATACCTGGGAAGATTCTGGAAAAGATAATCAAACAACGAATCAGCGAACACCTAGAGGCAAAAAAAGTCATTACTAAAAGCCAACATGGGTTTGTCAAAAACAGATTATGCCAGACAAATCTTATTGCATTCTTTGACCAAATAACAAAATTAGTGGATCAGAGGAATGCTGTGGATATAATTTACTTGGACTTCGGTAAGGCATTTGATAAAGTAGATCACAACCTACTACTTGATAAGATAGAAAAATGTGGGTTAGACAGCATCACCACCAAATGGATCCGTAGCTGGCTGACCGGCCGTACTCAGTGCATGATCCTCAATGGAATTGCATGTACATGGAGGGAAGTGTGTAGTGGGGTGCCCCAGGGCTCTGTTCTGGGCCCAGTGCTCTTCAACATCTTCATCAACGATTTGGATGAGGGGATAGATGGGGAACTCATCAAATTTGCAGACGACACCAAGCTGGCAGGAATAGCCAACACTCCAGAAGACAGGCTTAAGATACAGGAGGATCTGGACAGACTTGAACACTGGGCACTATCTTAACAAAATGAAATTCAATGGTGGAAAAAGCAAGGTTCTACATTTAGGCAAGAAAAACCAAATGTACAGGTATAGTATAGGGGGTACCTTGCTCAATAGCAGTAACTGTGAGAGGGACCTCGGAGTCCTAGTGGACAATCACTTAAATATGAGCCAGCAGTGTGCTGCAGCTGCCAAAAAGGCCAACACAGTGCTAGCCTGCCATTAACAGAGGGATAGAACAAGATCACGTGAAGTATTAATACCACTTTACAATGCCATTGGTAAGACCACACTTGGAATACTGCATCCAGTTTTGGTCACCACGATGTAAAAAAGATGTTGAGTCTCTAGAAAGAGTACAGAGCAAGAGCAACAAAGATGATTAGGGGACTGAGGCTAAAGCATATAAGAGTGGTTGCTGGAATTGGGTATGTCTAGTTTAATGAAGAGAAGGATGAGTGGGGGACATGATAGCAGTGTTCAATAACTCAGGGGCTGCCAGAAAGAAGAGGGAGTGAAGCTATTTTCCAAGGCGCCTGAAGGCAGGAAAGAAGCAACGGATGGAAACTAATCAAGGAGAGAAGCAACCTAGAACTAAGGAGAAACTTCTGACAGTTAGAACAATCAACTAGTGGAACAACCTGCCTCCAGAAGCGGTGAATGCTCCAACACTGGAAGTTTTTAAGAAGGAGACTGACAGCCAGTTGTCGAAATGGTATAGGGTTTCCTGCCGAGCAGGGGGTTGGACTCGAGACCTCCAAGGTCCCTTCCAAACTTATTATTATTATTATTTATTATTATTTATATTATTATTATTATTATTATTATATATTATATATTATTATTTTATATTATTATTATTATTATTATATTATTATTATTATTATATTATTATTATTATTATTATTATTATTATGCTGCTGGGTTTCTTTTTCTTTTTTTGACAGAAGCAGGCAAAGGAGACTGACAGTGATATAAGAAAAAAAGATTGAGGCCAGATGCAGCTCTATTGTTGCTGATTGCCCATTCCCTACCGAGATACTTTGTTAAGGTCACTGTGACTCCCTGTATATTAGTCATCTCTAATCATTTCCACCTGTACTTTATTATAGACTAAGCTAGGGTTTCTCAATCTTGACAATTTTAAGATGCACGGACCTCAACTCCCAGAATCCCCTAGCTAGCCATGTTGGCCCAGGGCATTCTGGGAGTTGAAGGCCATGTGTCTTAAAGTTGCCAAAGTTGAGAGACTGTGGACTAAACTATCTGTGGTACTTCGGTGTTCATTGTTAATTGATTCCAGGAGACCCGATAAGTACCAAAAACATTGAGTACCAAACAAATTTTTCCTATAAGGAATAAAGTAGTGAGTCACAAGGCAGCTGACAGCAACAAGTTTTAACTTGTGTATTGAGTGCCAAACAAACAATGAGTACCAGGACAAAAAATGTTCACATCAAAATGCATTGAGTACCAAATTCGATGAATTTCAAAGCAGTTGAGTACCAAGGTACCACTGTACTTTTAAGTTCCCACAAGGGGTTAAAATACTGTAAATAAAAAGAGCAATAATAAGAAAGTTGCTGTTGCTGCTCTATCATGATCAGATCTATCTGACAGTGAGGATCCCATGGGTACTGTCTCTCATAGGTTAGCTTGCTTTTCCTAGTCATCTTACCTGCAGTTTCCATTCGTATCTGCTCTGGCGCCTTTTGAAATTGCCAAGTATTCTGCTTTCCAGGCTGATATCACCACGAACTCTGCCTAACAGGCTGATCTCTGGACAGAGGTTTGGCACCTGATGTAAAAGACTCCTCTTGGTAGGGACTATGGCTCAAGACCCCCAGTTACAGATGGAATGTGTAGTTCTGGGGATTTGATTGAGATTCAGGGCAAAACAGCACTGTTTTTTTTCCTACTTATTTCAGCTACTGATAAAACAGAGCCTAGAGAACAGCAAAGTGCTTTTACTTCCTCAGCCTCGTACCTAGCTAATTCTGCTACATGTCATTGTGAATGATTTCTCCATCTTCTTTAGTCTCAGTTGATAAGAATTGTGTGCCTTTAAAACACCGCAGGAATATATAATTTTTTTCCCTAAAGTCAAGATTTCAACATAAAGTATTTCTTAGTGTCTCTCTTTGTGCATGTTGGTGGGCTATGGTATTGGTTAATATTTGCGTCCTAGTACTAGAGTTTAGGAAGGGCTTATTGATGACAAAGTTCTCTTGCTCAGGTGATTTGGTGACTGGCATTTTTGTAGCTGATAGGCTTGGGTTTTCTTTCTTACAACCGCCATTTCCCCCCTGAGGCTCTTCAGCCTCTGCTGGACTTCTGGGTGCTTCTTTGAATTGTGCACTACTGCATTTGATGAGTTTAGGACCATTTGGAAACTAAGGAACCTTCACAAGTATGAACACTGACCAGTCCTTTTTAGGATCATCAGGCAAATATTCTCTAAATTAAAACTAAGAAGTCACCTGCTCCTGATTCTATTCTAGGTACCAGCCATTGTTCAAGTCTCTGTTCCAGATCTTCTCCTAACTATTTTTTTTTAAACAAGTTTTATTAATTTTCCATTTTTACAAAACTTCAGATATTTAAGGAAGCAACATGGTGGTTGGGTAATACATAGTCCAATAATACGCTTATCTATACATATATCAGTTTGCATCATCAAGAATTTCCTCTCTGTTTCCCTTAGATATTATACCAAATTCAAATTAATAGATTGCTAGTTATAACTCAATCATTTAAAATATTTATAAACAACTTTTAAATTATATGTCTTCAGGTCCTGTTTTTAACTTTTGTCTGGTTTCAATTACAATGTTCCAGTTGGCTTAGTGTCCAATAATGTTTAAGTTTCGGATAACCCCTGGTTCCCTTAGTTCATACAAAATAATATCATGTCTAAAATACTTCACAATCATATTCTGGTTCTCATTCTAATATCATCGCTTACTCATAAAATAACTTTTATCCTCTAAATCCATCTTCTATTTATAATTCAAAACAATTATTTGAGTAACTAATTTATTTCCCTTATAGATATAAATCCTAAATATTAAATCAGATAATATCTTTTAAAATCTCCTTATCTCATTACGTAAAATTTAAAGCTCTTCCATTAAGTATCACATAAAGAAAACCATCTTTTTAAGTCTAACTCTGGCCTTCCTTTTGTGCCAAACCGGCTTCCATAAAAGAGCTTTTAGATCCTCAAGTGACTCTCCCTTCATTCCTGCATATATCATTTGAATCAGGGGAGACCATCCAATCATCAGTCTATCAAGGAAGCCAGTCCCTTCACAATCATTAAATTGTTGGCCAAATGGTTTAAGTCTCCATATTTGAGTTAATGTATTTATCATACGTTCAGGCTGGTCTTCTTCTTCTGATTTCAGCTGATGAAAGGTCATGTTCAGTGTTGTAGTTATTTTTGGATCATCTGGATTGTCTAGAATCTCAGTATATTGTGTATGTAAGTCTTCTGCAGGTTCCATCTTAACATTGCTTTGTTCAGTTTCTGTTGCTGTTGTATTTGTAAAGTCTTTAAGTGAGGTCAAAGTTTGAATGTCGGACTTTTGAGTAGATTGTAGCTGGCATTCTTTAAAATCCACTTTGTTGTTAGTTCCTTCCTCTTCTGTTGCTTTTTGGGATGTAGGTTCATCTGATGAGGTTAAGGCTGCATTTTATAGCTTTAAGGTGTCACGTAAGTCTTCCATTCTGGAATTTATTAGCTCAGTAGCCTCTAGGATTTTTTCAAGTATAAGTTTGACATTAAGCTGTGGATGGTGTTTCTCCATTTCTATGATGTTTACAAATAGTCCTTTAGTGGAGGCTATTTTTGATAAAAGTCAATAACTGTCCACCTCCACTGTAAAAAGATATTTTCACCACCCAGCTGTTTCAAGTTCTTATCTTTTTGTTGCTGTCAAGGGCAAATTTTAGTCTCAGGAGTCTCCCAGTCAGAAAATATTTTTTTTCACTTGCTATACCACATTTCACCACAAGATGTCCCCAGTAACATACAAAATGGAGCTTTTATCCAGTTCAAAAGAGGAAAGAAAAAAAGAATGTTCCTTTTTTTCCCCAGCTTAGCAGAGAAGTAAAACAATACGTTTTTGTAGAAGTACAGAGCTTTTAGGGAGCCCAGGTATCCAAATATTACAAGTCCAGGTATGTGGTCATTTAATCTTATTGTCTTTTTTTTTGTTTCTTGACTTCATATTCCCAGAGTAGGTAGAAGCCGCGGAATTAAGCAGCTGGGGGAAGGGGGTGTTTCAAGGATTTTTACAGGAATATAGTTGGGAAAGAGAGAAGATAAAATAGGATCGCGCCCAACTCCTCCAGTTGCTTCATCGTGCTTAGTAGTGCTTTGGGCTTTCGGCTGGTGCGACTAAGTGAACGGCCATGTTACTGGCCGCTCTTTTCTTCTACGGTCCTGAGGAGCTGCTGCAGATCAAACAGAGAGGCTGCTGCCCCTCCGCGATCTAGCAACGGACCTCCCCACCGGTGGTCGCCCCTCCAGGGTGACCTTCGACCCTTTCCAGGGTCTCCTGAAGAAGGAAAACCAGACGGCGGAGAGAACGGTCTCTCCGTGCGTCCGCCAGCGCTGCAAACCGGAACCGGAAGCCGTCTATTTTTTTTAATACCTCCCCTTCTCTCTTAATGTCAACTTAGTCCAGCAGTCCCTCTTTCTGTCTCCAATAAGAAAGAAGCTTTACTGTGGGAATCTAAAGTTTGATGGAGTGGTAAAGGCACCAGCTATAAACTGGGGGACCATGAGTTCTAGTCCCACCAAAGGCATGCAGCGAAGGTTGAACTTGAATTGGTTGTTGGTCCATTGCAAGATAATATAAAAAACATGAACTTTCAGCCAGCAGAAAACATAGTGGGCCGGGAAATCCAGGGTGAAATGAGTGCCCTGGATAGCAAACAATAACTGGAGAAGAGGGATAAAGGCCAGGCATGGAAGCCAATTGGAATTGGAGCTGCCACTAGAATGGAAAGAAACACTGGAGACCAACTGTTCTGAAGGGGTTAAAAAGGCCCAGCGACAGAACAACAGTTTTTATTTGAAGCTGGGAAATAAAACCATTGAGTGAAATCTTGAAAAGTGTACATATTTATCGGAGAATATATATACTGCCCAGAGAATATCCAAAACATAGCTAAGACCTGCACATTCCACAAGACTTAGAAGTATAGAAACACAAAGCTGGAAGAGACTTTGGAGATCTTCTAGTCCAGGGCTTTTCAACCTTTTCACCGATTGTACCACTTTTAGGATATGGCAATATTCGAGTACCACCTAGCAAGGTGTCAAAAACTTGATGACCAAAAAAAAAAACCCTGTTCAAAGTTGCAATTGCACTGAAATGACTTATGACCATTTTTCACACTTATGACCATTGCAGCATGCCCAGGGTCTGTGATTTATATTTGGATGCTTGGCAAAACCTGATTAATATTTATGATGGGTCCACCCCAGTGTCAGGGTAATGTGATCCCCTTTTGCAACCTTTTGACAAGTAAGTTGGGGGGTGGGGTGGCAATGGCAGGGCTGCTGGTGGCCAAGTGCTAAGGCAGGACTTCCCTCCTCCCTCCTCCCTGCCTCCCTCTTTCTCATGCCCACCTTCTCTGAAGGAAGAATTTGAACCCCCCCCATTTTTTTTCTCTTCCATATATTCATAAACAAAGAAAAGCCTCCAGAAACAGAAAAGGGACAAAACTGCTGAGTGAACTAGCTTAAAGAAAGGCACATTTTCCTTTAAGAATTAGCTACTGGCTAGAAAGGAAAGTAAGGAAGAAAAAAAAATGTAGTAAGTATTGGCTGCCGGCTAAGGCAGCCTCCCCAAATGGCTCCATTCATAAGTAAAGGAATCTATAGGCAAAATCCATTCAGGAGAAAAATACTTCAAAATCCCTTGCAGCAAAACTTACAGCTAACAATAGCAGAGCAATAGAAGCTAACACGAGACATCAGCCATCAGCCAAATAGAAACTGCCAAACACTCCTTAAGAACACAAAGCCCACATTGCACAAATCCCAGAACTTCAAAGTCACAAAAGCACATAAGAATCCTTCCACTCTCCATTTCCCTCCCTCCCTCCTTCTCTCCTCCGTGCCTCTGCAGCTCCAGAGGGGACTCTCACTGTAAGTCCTTGCCTGTGCTGGCTCTTTCCCTCCCCCACTACACTTGGCTAGGCAGGGCTGCATACCACCTGTCACTTGTTAATGTACCACAAGTGGTACACGTACCACAGGTTGAAAAGCCCTGTTCTAGTCCAACCCCTGCCGAAGGCAAGAGTCCTCATACCATCCTAGACAAATGATTGTCCAACTTTTTTTTTTTGAAAACCTCCGGCGATGGAGCAGCCACAACTCTGCGAGGCAAGCTACTCCATTGAGTAATCATTCTTACTATAAGAAAATTCCTCCTTGCTTCCAGGTTGGATCGCCCTCCGATGAGCAATAAAGAAGAATATTTGTAGCTCAGGGTTGAAATGAGGGGTCCTTGGTGCTCTCTGAACTTGATTGTTTTCTTGCAGATGTTTCACTACCCAAACTGATGATGTTATCTAGTTTGGGCAATGAAATGTCTGCAAGAAAATATCCAAGCTCAGAGATGATGAGCTTCCACTCTTATATTGTTATCAAACAAAGAAATAATATTATTTAATATTATATAAAGACACAGTTATTGGACTTTATATCTCTTATTGGGAAGATTACACAATTCCCTGTTGAGTGCAAACCACAAAAACCAGATGAATTAATGATTGTTCCATCCAAAATTCCAAATGCAGGACTCACTTGCTAATGAAACTCTGTCAGGTGAAAACTTGGAACTATCCTGGACAGGATAAATGACATGGGCAGATTTTTCCAATGGCTAAATCACTACAAAGTGGAACATGGAACTGCTCTTGCCAGATTTCAGGTATATGTGATTCACATTTTAGCATTCCACTTCTCACGTCAGTTGTTCTCTATGTGTAGGCGGTTAATCCAAAGTCACCAGGAAACCTGAACAAAATGGCAGTGGAAGGCCGATTCAGCCATGTGGGAACATCTGTTACCATGCCAACCTTTAAATTTAAAGCTGTAACAGAATAGATATTACGATGTTGGAGGTTTCTCCAGCAGTAACATAATAAAGGGAAGGCCTTCCCTCCATAAATGTCTCTTTAGGACAAAACATATTTGTCATTGTCAGTAGAATTTCAGAATCCTTTACTGTTCCAGGAGTACAGTGACCACACATCCTTTTTTTTTTTTTTTTTTGTAAAGGACAGTTATTTATTTCTGAAAGCTCTCCTTTAGATTTATTTAATGATTTATGTTCTTGATTTTGCTCTTGAATTTTCCTCTGTAAAGCAAAGGTCTAAACATAAAGACTTATTATTTTTTATCCTTATGAATCTCTTTCAGATTAGTCCCTTTTTCAGGTTTGGTCTTTATCCTTTTTCAATATAACAGATCCTATAGTTCCCAATTTTTATTTAGCTTCTTCGAAAAGGTTACCTCCTGTCAGGTAAGGATGCCTCACAGGACTGTGAAGATAAATACATGCCCTTGGAACAGTGTATGAAAGATTCAGGTTCATATTTCTCCTTACCTGATAACCTTGGACAGGTTGATGTCCAGTGTCCTTCAAAAGGTTACCGTGTGAGATAAATGTCAATAAAAACATATTTTGGAACCAGTTTGGTGTAGTGGTTAAGGCATTGGGAAACTGAGTTCTAGTCTTGCTTGAAACACAAAGCCAGTTGTGTGACCTTGGCCCGGTGACTTTCCCTCAGCCCTAGGAAGCAGGCAATGGCAAACTACTTCCAAAATTTTGCCAAGAAAATTGCAAGAGCTTGGCAGGACCCAGAAGAAGGGCCTTCTCCATGGTGGCTCCCTGCCTCTGAAACATCATCCCTCCAGAAATTAGACTGGCCCCCACTCTAACACTCTTTTGGAAGACCCTGAAGATGTGGTTCTGCCAGCAGGCCTGGGGATAGAGCCCATTATATGGCTGGTATGAATGTGTGTTGTCTCCTGGGGTGGTGGTGGTTATTTTATTATTTTTATCCTTTATTGTTTTGATTTTTATTTCTTTTATATTGTGTTTTTATGTCCTGTAAGCAGCCTTGAGATGCCACGTGTGAGTAGGCGGCAATATAAAATTTCTAAATAAAGAAATAAAATAAATACAAATTGAAAAGTGTCTGAAAGAGTCAGGAGGGGCATGGATTCAGCCTATATGTGGCAGAGGCTATGCTAGGGTGTTTCCTGCACATCTCATTAGACTCTATAGGCTGAAAGCAGTTCTAGATATTACTGAAAAACATTGTCCCAGGCACAATGTTAGACATTGCCCATGAAGAATTAAGTTTACAGAGATATGAGTGACTGTAGTACAGGGTTGTCTAGGTATCATTCTTAGTTAACAAGAAACCAAATTTAAAATACTTATAATAGATGCGTTCTATTATAATACATATAATTATCAACTTATCTGTCATCAACTGTTGTATTCAGTGGGACTTATGTCTGAGAAAATGTCTTATGAGTTACATAAGAAATATAAACCTGTGCCTCAAAAAAGGATTATAGCAATAGCAATAGCAGCTAGACTTATATACCTCTCCATAGTGCTTTACAACACTCTCTGAGCAGTTTACAAATGTTAGCATATTGCCCCCAACAATCTGGGGTCCTCATTTTACCGACCTCAGAAGGATGGAAGACTGAGTCAACCTTGACCCAGCCTTGCTGTGGGCAGAGTTAGCTTGCAATACTACATTCTAATCACTGCGCCACCATGCATGGATTCCAGAGAGGTCTGGCCTTGGAAGAAGTTGGAGCTGAAACTAAAGCGTAGATCATTGAAGATCCCCATCCTTTACAACATTAAAATCTCTAGAAGTGAGAGCGGCTATTATTTTTTGAATCCTAAGACTTTCCAGGAAAGTCTCAAAATAATTTTTAGTCAATCACAATAATGGTGAGCTGCTGTGCTGGCCAAGTACTCAAGACTGCTACAGTAATTCTCCATTTTAGAAGAAATGTTTTTCCCCCCAATAGATGGTGGGTAACTGAATCAATTGGATGATATTTTCATGGGTCTTCCTGGGTTCTCATGAGTTAATTGGAATAGTGACATCCTTTCACTTGGCAGGATATCCTCCAGAGCCAATGCTGATTGGCTACATTTTCTGCTCCTTTTATTTGACCAATATTTTAATGTTTATAATGACAGGTGTATTCCAAAATGTGAATTAGCTGATTAGTAGAACCAGTGCTTTTTTTGTAAGAAAAAAGGTGCCGGAACTCAGCCCGCCCCCACCAGGCCATTCCTTGATCAGCAACCTTTCGCTCCCCTCCCGAGCTGAACTGCCATGCTAAGGTGGATGGGATGGGCAGGGATGAAACTATTACGACTCAGGAACTGACGAAACAAGAATAATACTGTGTGTCTAAGCATATTTATGCAACAGCGTCCCTTCTGAAACAACACTACAACTCCTGGCAGACTTTGCTGGTTATTTACACCCACTGAGCTGAGAGGGAAGACGGAGGTGGGCCGGGTTACTGCCATTGCCATAGTTATATGAGTGATGTATAGGATCGGGGGCAGTTTTACGACGGGTTGTGAGTCAGTCGGGGGGAGCTTGGGGCTGATGCGCTGCCGAGGGCTGGTCTAAGAGAGCGGTCAGTGACAGGCCTTTGGCCTTGCGGCCAACCAACCTGATGGTTCGAGGGCGGGAGGGGACCACAGGGATCACCTTTTGCTGCCACGTCTACCTCAGCACCTTGGGAGCAACCACAGCATCTTCTAGAGACCCTCCTTCCCCTCCCCGTTTTCCTTAATTCCTCCGGGCTGGGGTTCTCGGTCGGTCGCTCTCCTCGCGCGAGGTCCAGTCATGTCCAGGCTGCTGGGGAAGTTGTTCGGGATCGCCCTGGGGGAGAAAGGCGGCGGGAAGGGGCCTTCTCCCCAGAAGGTCATCCAGAGGCTTAAAGAGACCGAGGACATGCTGAATAAAAAACAGGATTTGCTAACCTGCTTTTCAGCTCTGGCGTGTTTCTCTCCTGCTGCAGGGAAATGGAGTTTGTGGGACTAAAAAAAGTTCAGTCAGACCTTCCAACTCCTTGTGAGATCTTTTTTTTTTCCCGCAAGAAATTGGAAGGTCTGACTGAACTTTTTTTAGTTCCACAAATTCCATTGAAAAAAGGTGCTGGAACGCCGTTCTGTGCATTCTATGATTAAAAAAAGCCCTGAGTAGAACTAACAGAAGTGATGATAGAAGTGGAACAGCAGTAGTAGTAATGGTGGTAGTACTAGACTTTGGCACCATGACATAGAAGGGGAGAAGAAACTGAAAGTAGGGGAACAACAATGGGAACCCTTCCCAGAAGACCATTGTCCAGGATGCTTTTGTACAGTCTCCCAAAAACTATATTCACAACTAAGCACATTTGCTTTCTTTGTGTCTATGGAGATTCTCATCATCCAGTTTATGGTTGTCCCAAAGGTGTTTTTTTCCAAAAGGCAACTGGGTTTTCTTGTTTTTTTTTCCCTTGCAAGTGTTTCACTTCTCATCCAAGAAGTTAAACCAAAGAAGCTTTTTGGATGAGAAACATTTTCAAAGAAAACCCCCCCAAGAAAATCCAGTTGCCTTTTGGAAAAAGCCTGTTTGGGATTACTTTCTTCGTGTTAACTTTCTATTATTTGTCATCTTATTTTCCTGTGCTGGAAAAGCGATGTTAATAGTATGGAACAAAATTCATGTTCTACTCCACTGGCAGTGCTCTAGGACAATAACAGTGGCTTCTGAAATTACTGTGTCATGTCAGATACCTACATTTTTGCTACTGGGGCACTTGTAGTTTCAGTCCATTGCTTGCAATATGGTTCATTTCTAATCTTTCAGTCAAACAAATGGGTGTACCATGGGTGAATAAGTTAAATTTTCTTATTGGCGCTACCATTCTCTGAAAGTATTTAAGAGATTGGAAATTATCATATTTGCAGCAGGTGGAGCAAATATCTTTCTCTGAGAACTCTCTTTGCTTCTTAATATTCTTATATCCATTATAATGTGGACTGGAGAACAGGCTGTGATGGATGGTACCATATATATAACACAAGCTAAATGGAGCATTCTCCAGACCCTTTTATTAGAACATGTCATTTTGTGGGACCTAGGAAGTGGAATGATTTTCATGGTTGCGTGTTACATTGTCTTGGAAATTCATTTCGTAAGTTATAGTTGTTTTTTTAAATTTTAATTCTCTATGTACCATGTATTGTCATGGGATGTAAAACCTTGAGGAACAGAAGGAAGAGCCACAACCAAGATGAAAGAAAGGCGGGTCTAAGGCAGAAATATTATTTGAGAAGGTGTTTCAGACATGACGTTTCCTAGTTCTCTTGAAGATAAAAGGAGAGACAAGGGAGGCATAGACTTGCAAGACTCTGTTATAGTAACAATTAATATTCATAACTTTGGTATCCTAGTCTGGTCTACCTTGGAGGACTGACATGAATCTTGCCTCCCTGGATCACCAGGGGAATGGTGTTCCACAAGATAGGGGAGCCACAGAAAAGGCATGCTTCTGAAATCCCACTAGATGGCAACATTTTTGGGAAGGGATCTGGAGCATACCTAATCTATCCAATCTGGTAGGACGGGCAGAAACTCTCAGAGAGAGGTGGTCCTATAAATAATCTGGTCTTGTGCCATGTATGGTTTTAAAGTTGAAAACCAGCACCTTGAATTGTACCTGAACAGAAACTGGAAGTCAGTCCAGCTCATGCAACAGGAGTCTAATGAGAGTGAAACTAGAAGCACCCACCACTGTGCATGCCTCTGCATTAGGGACCAGTTGTAACTTCCAAGTGGTCTTCAGGGGAGCCCCATAAACTGTTTTCCCTACATGATGTAAAGAAGGGGTCTCCAAACTTGGCAACTTGAAAACTTGTGGACTTCAACTCCCAGAATTCCTCAGCCAGCTGAAGTCCACAAGTCTTCAAGTTGCCAAGTTTGGAAACCCCTGATGTAAAGGTTTCATTCAATAATGCTGGGTTCCTACTTTGAGCAATTAGTGTTCTGAAACCATGCCAGTTTTCTCCTTACAGTTTAAACAGCATAAGAGGATCAAGAACAAGTATGTGAATCACTAGGCTGCTTTAGTGGCTTGGCAACTCTTCATGCTGACATATTCTGGTTACCAAATTTGTGATACAATTCCATAATGGGTAAAAGAACCCTGTGTGCATAATGTTCTGTTAGGCAGTCAGACCATTTCTCTCTAGGACTTCTATACTGAGCTGTATTTCTGACAGCCATACAAAACCAAAGTCAAAATCTCACCTATGCTTATGCATAACTGCAAGCATAAAAGTATAGAATAATTTTTTTTCTGTCCTCATATCCAGGATGTTGTGATTTATAATTGCAGGAAGGAAAGTGGAGCTGACAAACTGTGATGTGTGGGATTTTAATTATACAGATTGTAGAACTATATAAGAAATATGCCTGACGCACAGAGACTACCAAGAACACATTACTTAACTGCAGAAAAAGCCAGCTGAAGTGGCAGCATTTTAGGCTTTTGTGTTGTCATCAACAAAGAAATAGGGGACCTTCAGTGTTTCTTTTGTTCTCTGGATGTTACTTTGCACATGCTATGATTTTAATAGGCTTCTCAGTATCATGACTCAGAGATCCTTCCCACTCTCATATTATGCATAAAACTGGAGCAGTATCGCTGAACCTTTGAAAACCCAATGTTGCTTACAGATTGGTCCATTTCCTATCTTTTTCTGAGCTTCATTCTCAGAAATCATTTCTTCATCTGACAATCTTCCTTCCTTCCTTCCTTCCTTCCTTCCTTCCTTCCTTCCTTCCTTCCTTCCTTCCTTCCTTCCTTCCTTCCTTCCTTCCTTCCTTCCTTCCTTCCTCCCTCCCTCCCTCCCTCCCTCCCTCCCTCCCTTGTAATAAATTCATCAATCTGGAGCAGTAAAGGTTGGCTTCTGTTCACACAGACTCAGTCTAGTTGCAACTACAACATTTCAGCTTTGTCACTAAACTATAATCAAAGGAGCCTGACAAGAGAAAAGTCCCACCAATATGTATCCAAACTATTCCTCTTACACTTTCCATTTTATTGACTTACTTAGACTTTTCTTAAAAATTCCATAGGAATGCTCTTTCTTCATTTCATTGATTGTGTTATCTTATCAGTCTGAACAACATAAGTAAAGACTTTACAGGTGTATGTTTACATATGTACAAGAACAATAGAAAATTCTGCTTTATATAAAAAAAAAATGGGACTATTTTGCCTTCCAAGCACCTCGCATGTTCACAATTAACTTATTATTGTACATCAAGCAGTTATTATATTCAAGTTGAATATGTGCAACCTTGAGGACTGGGGAAGCTATGGGTTCTTCAGGAATGCTATCCAAGACTGATTTCAAAAGTGTGCTTCAAATCCAGCTTAGCCTTGATCTTCCGGATCCGGTGGCAGCGCCAGCGGACGTGCAAAGAACTCGTTCTCTTTGCCATTCGGTTTCCCCCCGCCGGTAGACCCTGGATAGGGTAGAAAATCGCCTTGGAGGGGCGATCACCATAGAGGAGGGCACTCGTTGATCGCGGAGGGAGCAGCAGCTCCCTCTGCGGTCCGAGAAATCACCTTTGGGCCGACGGGGAAAAGATCGGCCAATAACATGGCCGATCACTTAGCTGCTCCAGCCGAAAGTCACAACAACATCTAAGCAAAAAGAACCACCGTGGAAGATCCGGGTGAGACCTTTCCTTCCCTCTTGTTATTCTTTTTATTTCCCTATGAAAAGCCTTTAGAAACTATTCCCTCCTTTGAAAAAGCAGCGTTTGAATACTTGGGAAAAAAGTAACTACTCTTTGTGTATTTGAACTGCTGGAATTCAGGGGATTCTGAAAAAAAAAAAAAAAGCCTTATCGTGACTCCTTCTCGCTGTTTGCTTGTCTTCAACTTAAGTGGAAATTTTTAGGGAGGGGGGTGGAGTATTTTTCTTTTCTCCCCCCCCTTCTGAACATTTTTATCTACTTTAAAAGGGGAAAAAAAAACTATCCTGGCTATTGGGTGGAGTTATGTGGATTGGAGAGTTACAATGTATCCAGGAAATTGGCGTGAAGCTCAGAAACTCTTATCGTTACATTGTAATGGCTGAACTTGGCGCTACGCCCAGACATTGCTTTACCTTGCTTATAGAAAAAAAAAAGAAGAGAGAAAAGAAATGGAAGCTTATCCACAGCTTAATTATGGACTTATATTAGCAAAAATCTTGGAAACAAGAGAAGAATTAAGTGAACATTTCAGGTCACTTAGGAATCAGAATGACTCAGAGTTAAAAACTGAGTTTCAAACTCCAACTGACCATGATATACAATTGGATTTACAACTTAATGAGACGGAGGATTTATATTTACAATTCACTGAAGAGGAAGATGCTACACCTTATATACAAAAGATGGAGATTTTTGAGGACCAAAGGCAGAATTTAACTGAAACATCTATAGATTTTAAAACAACAGAAATGGACCTTTTAATACGAGACATTAAAAATACTGACAATACATACAAACAACGAATAATCACTACACTGATTAAGACTGATTACATGGTGCAGACAATATTGGGAAAAAGAGGAAAAGACTATGTTCAGACGCAACTGTGGGAAAATCTGTATAATCAAATATTAAGATGGGAGGAGCTAAAGGCTCTACTGTGGAAACCTGCTTGGCATAAAATGAAAGCTAGAATTAGGTTTAAAAATGAGTGTTAAAACTTTATTGGATGGATAAAATGGTTTTTAGAGACTTTAAATGAGCTAATACTTTTGAGATTTTTAAGGTTTAAGATATTAGTCTGATTAATATTGATCTGAATTATGGATTTGATTACGGCTGGGAATGGTAACTATGGAAAACTGGAAAAATTAAAATTAAAGGAGTTGTATTGCGATTGATGAAATATTAGTTTAGCTTAGAAATAATTAGAAATAACTCAAATTAATGTAAAATGGTTTAAAAATGTAAAGTTATATGTGTTTATAAAATATGTAAGTGAAATAGAATAAGAGATAGAATCTAATTGAGAAATATAAAGTGAATATTTGGAGTAATATGGTTTGTATTATAAGGATACCCGAATTGTATACTATATGTTTATGTAATGCCAATTGGAATATTTTAATAGTTAATTAAGCTCGACGGGTGGAAATACTATTGATAGTTTTGTTTTGTTTTTTTTGTTCTGTTTTTTTTTGACTGATAAAATAGAGAGGGAAATTTTAAAAAGTAATCTAAATTGTTTATGTATAAATATATGTTTTATCTTGTTTTATGGAGTGCCCTATCTCCACAATGAGTCCTAAGCACTTGGCTGTAAAATAAAATAAAAAATCAATAAAACTTGTTATTAAAAAAAAAAAAAATCCAGCTTAGCCTTGACACATCCCATTTTTGGTTAGATTTAGGGTCTACATTCTACTGTGTTCAGTTTTACTTCTGCAGTTCAGAGGATTGAGGTTTACTAGCTGTACTTTGGTGTAGCAGATTTCAAGCTTTTGCAGTGTAAAAGATTGTCAGCCATTCAAGATAGGCCTGGTCAAGAAACAGACAGCACAGAGATTCTAGGAATGATCCTTTATTGTTGTAGGGTACAACAACAGAAGCTTAAAATGTGTCCAAGTTTATCTCTCTCCCATGTTATTCTAAACAAAATCAAGGCTGGGTTGATTTGACACTCTTTCGCACACTCTTTTTAATCACTGGACTGTGTAATCTCTTCTCCAGATGCCTTCATAATGGCTCTTTCATACCTTTTCCCAGGTCAGTGCTGAATTCCTTTACAAATGTATTGTTACTCCTTCCAATCAAGGAGGAAAATTTTATTTTCATCAGAAAATAAGCTTTGCACTAAGTAGATTAAGGCAGAAGTGGTCACCTAGGCAAGGGAAAGTCCATGAAAAATATTTTGCTGAGAGCTCCTTCAAACTCTCAAGTGGAGCCAGGCTATTTGGCTGGCTCCTCAGAAGACATCACTGAGTAAATTCTTAATGAATGTGAGATAGGCAGCTATATAAATTGAATGAATAAATAAATAAGCTACCAGGCTATTTATCTTCTCTGAGCCTTCCTCATTATAACCTCATCTATAGCCCATTCTTTCAACTGCCCATTGCAAACTAGGCTACAGAGACTGTTATGTTCTAAATGTAAGCCTTCAAGGAAAGTTAAAAGTGCTTTTGGTTAAATTATGCCACAATGGATTGGAAACATGTGAAGCCTTGTTGCTGGCATTTCAAAAATGCAGACTGAGACATTCCAGCTATACAGACTGCAGTAAATCCTTTGCTGACAGTGGCCCATGGAATAAATAGACAAGGACACAGCCAGGGATCAAGAAGAAATGATGAGTTACTGTGAGGGAAAGCCTAAGAGACCTTGAGAAGCTGGGGGAGGCAGCCTGACAGAACAGGCCATTGTAGAAGAGACCCCAGTCCTGGAGAGAAGAGAAGCATGAAGGAGAGATTCAGAGCAAGCCCATCTTAATTAAACTAGATGTAAACGGTGCAGGAGAAGTATTTTGGTAGATGTTCTGTCTTCAATTTGGTAGACATTGAAGAGACGAAGTTGAACAACAACAAAGTTTATTCATTAGAACAGACACAGACAGAACAGAAAATGAAACTGGCTCCACCCTTTTATACACAGAGCTTTGGTTGATCTTAAGCAATAGTTGTAGGGGATTTCTCCCACGCTAAATAGCAAGTCTGCCCGGGCCCCAGACATTCTGTCTCCTTAGCAGCCACGTGGCCATCGCCCTGCACCTGCTGCCTCACACAACTGAGTACATTACACCCCTCCCCCCTTAGTGAGGAGCATACTGCACCCCCTTTTATTTTTAGGGTTGCTTTAGTAATGCTGCCCCCAGATGGAGGCTATCCATTCACTCCCACTAACCTTAGCCCAGCCTGCAACCTTGTAGGACGTGTCGCCTGCCTTTGTTCATTAAAGCTTTGAAAAAAAACAAGCAGGTAATGGAAGCTTTTGAAAACAACGCTGGGCAATGCCAGCTTGAATAAAAGTACATTTGTACCTTTGAGAACGCCTCCGTTCTAGCAAAAACTCTGAACGCTTTGCTAGCGCAGATAGAGCCCTCAAGGACTCCTTTAGGAACTTGGGAGGCCCTCGGAGTCGCTCTGATATCCGCGGAAGTGGCGTGGTTGCCTGGTCTGCAAGCTTGCCCACCGGGCTTGGCAGACCAGGGCTTGGGGACCCATTTAAAATGGTCGGGATTGGCTGTCCTGTTGGTCCAGCTCTGCATGCCGACTTGGAGTGGAATTCCCCGGATGGGTGGTGTTCCCTGAAGGGGTGGTATTCCCCTGGAGAGGGGTGGTGTTCCCCGAAGGGGTGGTGTTCCCCTGAGGGGTGGTATTCCCCTGATCTGTGGGAGTAGATGGTTGGGAGTAATATCCCGAATGGGCAAACCCCCCCTGAGGAGAGGCTTGAAAAGCCGATCTCACGCAATGTCCCATGCGCGTATGCCCGAGTCAGGAGCCACCTCGATGGCAAACCCCTCATTCGCTATTTGCGATGAGCCATATTCAAGGTCTTGTTGACCGTCCCGATCACTCTCGGAAGTTTCCTCCCCCCCAGAGCAGAGCCAGGAGTGGAAGAGTGGCTTTGCAACCTCCAGCGAAGCTGGTCGATATGCCGCCATAGCATCTGACTATCTTCCAACGCCACTTCGTAGGAAAGAGGGCTGGTGACCCTACAAACCACAGCTACCACCCACAAATTACCAGGGCCATAATTTCGGGCCCAAACCGGATCGCCCAAGTTCAGCCGCCTCAGTGCCTGTGGTTGGGACACCTGCGATGCAACGCGGTCCGGATGTAACCGATCCAGCTTAGTGATAAGCTGGCGACCCCATCGGAGCTCAGTGGGGCTTTTGCCCGTAGAAGTGCATGGAGTGGTGCGGTGGCACAGGAGAAAGTCAGCCAATCGGTGATCCCAGTTGCCATGCATGATTCTTTTCAAAGAATCTTTCGTAGTACATACCATGCATTCTGCTTGACCATTTGACACCGGGTGGAATGGCGCTGACGTAGCGTGGTGGATTAGGTTTGCCCACAGAAAAGACTGGAACTCCGAGGAAGTAAATTGAATTCCGTTGTCGGAGACAATTACATCCGGAAGTCCTTGAGTGGCAAAAATGCCGCGCAGAACCCTGATGGTGATAGTGGAAGTGGCAGTGGACACTGGAACCACCTCCAGCCACTTAGAGTGACTGTCCACCACCTGAAAGGGGCCAGCGTAGTCGATATGGATCCTCGACCAAGGATCCTGTGTTGTTTCCCACCTATGGATGGGAGCTTGGGGCATTTCTGGCCTGGACTGTTGGCAAACATGACATCCTTGGACCTGGGCTTCGATCTCCTTATCGAGCCCTGGCCACCACAGGTGACTGTGCGCAAGCGCCTTCATTCGGACTATTCCCGGATGTCCCTCATGGACTCTAGTCCTCAGTGAGGTCGGGATGACTACCCGACTGCCCCACAGTATACACCCCTTGAAGGTGGATAGCACCGCCTTTCACCTCCAAAACCCCTGAAATTCCATGCCCGGACACGTGTCCAGCCATCCCGATAACACCCAGTTCAACACGCGTGTCAACATGTTGTCAGCAGCTGTCTCAGCTGTTACATCCCCTGCGTGGAGAGGGGATTCAGGCAAATCCTGAATAGACAGGATGTGGTTTGCTGGTGCCGGATCAGGCTCTATGTTTCTTAAGGGCAATCTACTGAGGCCGTCTGCATGGCCCATCTCTTTGCCCGGCTTGTGAATCATGCAAAAATCATATGCAGAGAGAAATATGGACCATCTCAACATCCTAGGAGATATTATGTGGGGTGTCTGCTTGTCCGTTGTAAACAGCCCCAGCAGTGGCTTGTGGTCTGTGAAGACCGTGAAACGGCGACCATACAAGAAGTCATGGAACTTCTTGATGCCCGCTACGATTGCCAGTGCTTCTCGATCT
This sequence comes from Azemiops feae, assembly GCA_023970755.1. Classification (NCBI taxonomy): domain Eukaryota; kingdom Metazoa; phylum Chordata; class Lepidosauria; order Squamata; family Viperidae; genus Azemiops; species Azemiops feae. The sequence continues at coordinate 1,515,718 of JALGBA010000202.1, read as the reverse complement.
ATCTGTGCGTAATTACGCTCTGCGGCAGACAGGGTTCTGGAATAATATGCTATCGGGACCTGAGTCCCATCTGTTTTAAGATGACTTAAAACAGCTCCGATCCCATACGGGGAAGCGTCGCACGCTATGCTAACAGGAAGTTGCTCATTAAAATGAGCCAACACCGCATTTGAGGAAAGCAATGCTTTGACCGCAGCAAAGCTCTTCCCGTGGACACTTGTCCATGCCCAAATAGCCTGTTTGTCTAGGAGCCAGTGTAACGGCTCCACCACAGCTGCCTTGTGGGGGAGGAATGTGTGATAGAAGTTCAACAATCCCAAGAACGCTTGGAGTTCTGTTTTTGTTTTGGGACTGGGTGCTTGCTGGATCGCCTCCAGCTTAGACTGAGCAGGGTGTATGCCTTCCGTGTCTATGCGAAACCCCAGAAACTCTGTGGATGTAACCCCAATCTTACACTTATCTTTCCTGAGTTTCAGGCCCACTTTGCGAAACCACAGCAACACGGCCTTGAGTCTCTCAGCTAGATTCTCTACTGATTCCCCTGCGATGAAGACATCATCGAAGTACAGGCATACGCCTGGGAGGTCTCTGAGTGTTCTCTCCATGACACTCTGGAAAATGCCTGGTGCTACGTTAATGCCAAACTGTAGCCTCCGCACCTTGAAAGCCCCCCAATGGGTCACAATAGTTTGTGCCTCTACCGTGGCATCATCCACTGGCAACTGTTGATAGGCCTGGGCCAAATCAAGTTTCGCGAAAATGCAAAACTTGTAGAGATGCCAGAATATGGCTGACTACTGGCACGGGATAGGAGTGTTGCTGCAGTGCTTTATTCAGCATGCACTTATAGTCAGCGCAGATTCTGACCTCACCGTTGGCCTTAAGTGGCGTCACTATGGGGGTTTCCCATGGACTGCTGTCCACAGGATCTAAGATGCCCTGTTGCAAAAGTTTATCCAATTCTGCATTAATTTTGTGCTTGAGAGCGAACGGCACCCGATGAGGCTTGAGCCTAATCGGTGCGACAGAAGGATCTAACTTTAATGCAATTGGTGTTCCCTTACACTCTCCCAGTTCAGTGGTGAACACGTCTGCGAATTCTTTGCAGACTTGTTCCAAACTGGCTGTTTTTATGCTGTTCAGCCCAGTTACCAGAATTCCCAGGGCCTCAAACCAATCAAGCCCAATCAGGCTTGTCCTGTCCCCATCGACCACCACTATATTCAACATCCCCATGAATTTCCGAAAGTTCACCCTTATAGTGGCTTCCCCCTTAACTCTGACCGGGGAATTCTGAAAATCAGTCAATATTTGATTTGATGGCCTAATTTTCACCCGTTGGCCGCTTCGCCCACAGATCCTATTAAGGGTGCTCTGGGAAATGATGGACACGGCGGACCCCATGTCCAGTTCCATCCTCAATGGGACCTCTTGCAACCTTACTTCGAGTTGCAGCTTTTTCTTTAAAGGTCTATGTCCCCCAGTTTTATGGACACCGTGCCTGCTGGCACAGAACCCCACCCTGTTTTAGCTGGGTACCCTGGTACCTTTCCAAGGCAATTCTTTCTTGGAACTTTCTTTTCCATGACCTAAACAAACAACAGCGATATGGCCTTGCTTGCCACATGCTTGGCAATTAGCTGTCCGGAACCGGCAGTCGGTTCGCTTGTCCCCATGCACCTGGGGAAGGGATCTGCCTTGTCAAGAAGACTCGGAAGTCCTTTCGCCGGTGTTTGTCGCACCAGGTCAACTTCCTGGTCCAGCTCGGACTCTTCCTCAAGTTCGACGTCCTCGTGGTGGATGGTCTGCGATGGGGGAGTGTTCTTTGAGAGCCGCACGTCCCTTACAGCTCCGCCGGCTGCTTCCTCTGCGGTGACCTCTCGCAACGCTTCTTGGAATGAGACGTCTCCTTCGCGAAGATCTTCTGCTGAAGCTCTCTGCTGTGTAGCCCGCAAACCAAACGGTCCCGTAACCGTTCCTCTAAGTCCTTGAACTCACACGGCCTCGCTGCCTGTCCGAGGGCTGCAATGAATTCTGTGACGGACTCTCCTGGATGCTGGTCCCTCTGCTCGAAGGCATGCCGCCATGTGATGACCGACAGCTTCGGCTCGAAGTGCTCCTTGAGCATCTTTTTAAGCTCTCCATATGGCACTGTCTCTAATGGCACTGGGGACACGAGGTTTTCCATGATGTCAAAGACGGCTTGGCCACACACACAGAGTAGCGTGGCGGCCTTCAGCTCGTCTTCTGCGATTCTGTTAACGCAGAAGTAATTCTCGGCCTGGGCGACGTACAAACTCCACCGCTCCGGGTGAGCAACGTCGAACTCCGCTAGCCGACCCAGCTTGGCCATAACAAAGTCTCTTGTCTACCACGTGCTGCCACTCGTTAGAGGTTTCCCGGGCAGTTTCTCGCAGCACTCTCCCCCAGCGTTTGCGTACTGGCAGGTGAGTGAGCTGAATTAGGAACGCTGTCCCTCAATGTGAACTGGCCCTCCTTCACTGTGCTTCGGGCCCTTCATTAAGGTGGCAGCAGTATCCCACCTTCGTCGCCAATAGTTCTGTCTTCAATTTGGTAGACATTGAAGAGACAAAGTTGAACAACAACAAAGTTTATTCATTAGAACAGACACAGACAGAACAGAAAATGAAACTGGCTCCACCCTTTTATACACGGAGCTTTGGTTGATCTTAACCAATAGTTGCAGGGGATTTCTCCTGCGCTAAATAGCAAGTCTGCCCGGGCCCCAGACATTCTGTCTCCTTAGCAGCCACGTGGCCGTCACCCTGCACCTGCTGCCTCACACAACTGAGTACATTACAGTAGACTTTCAAGATTCTGCTACCGTAATACTACTAGCAATAAAGGTCTTTTGAGAAATCTAGGTGGTTTTTGTCTTCTGAGTCTGCCAGCCTCACTGGGCTCAAATACCTTGTCTCAAGTAAACAGTGGGAAATGGAGACATACTTTTGAATAGTCATCCTGCGTCTTCAAGAGAGAGAGAGAAATAGGAAGTCGGGAAATGGGAATTTTAATGGAGGCAAATAATGCAGCAGGCACAGAGATGAATGGCATGAATTAGCATATGCTGCTCAAAAAAGTCCACTCCATTAGCATATTACTGTTTCACTTGAAAATGAAAAATGACATCAAATTATTTTCATTTTATCCTGATGCTTTGTGCTAGGATGATAGTGCTTGCTAGGATGGTAATAGCTTGATGGTAGTTTGAAGTTAGTTTTAACTTCAAAATGCAAAAATGCAAAATGCAAAATGCAACGAGGAAGTGAAGTTCTATTTCAGGCTTTGCGTTGTATTAGAAACTAATATTGTGCTTTTGGCTTTTTAACTTTCTTTTTTCTCATTCATTTCCCATAATCTACTACTGGGGCAAGAATTTATCTTACACAAAACAAAACAAAACAAAACATCCTATTATTTTTAAACATGCCACTCCATCTTGTGCTTGCTCTTAAAAAAAAACCCATCTGTTTGTTATACTTTGGAATTTAATCTTCCATTTTCACAGCCCTAATTGCAACTTTGAAACTTATTGTCTATGTCTATGAGGTGAGTGAAAAGTGGATAATTAAAAAGAGTCCAGTTTCACTAAAAAAAAACACCCCAAACCTTGTTAAAAATTGTCTTTCATGATTAATTCATTGCATCTGTACTGAGAATGAGGAATAGATAATGCCACTATTTTATCTCTTTCCTCTTATAGGTTGCTTCTTTTTAAGTCAGGGCAGAAAGAAACTGTCCTTTTTTTATTCAGATGGATGCGAGTTCGTGATTTAGATGAATAAATCAAATGTTACCTAAAATTCCTTTCAGCTTAACAGTTTGCTATTTATCTATAGTTATTTGAATTTAGAGCAAAGTGTTTAGCAATGAAGATGCATTTATTTATGGCTCTGGGGGGTGTACAAGAATAAAAACCAGCCTGCTAGCAAAAAACACAATCACATCCCCAGCAGAGCCACTCACTTCTTTAATGTAGCCCAAAGCTTGGGGAAAGAGCCTTTTTAGGATGGGGGCACTTTAAATCAAAATAATTTAAGGGGACAGGCACTGTGACAGAGAATGTCTGCCTTTTTGATCCCATCAGTGTTAGGGAGTACTTCATGGAAAGGTCTGAAAACAAATCTACCCTGGCTGATTACACAGGGCAGGCAGAAATCACAGGAGGAAGAGAATCCCTCAAATAGCTAGCTCCTGTGTCAATGTATGGCTTTGTAGGTATCCCCAGCAACGTGAATTGCATCTAAAAACTTGCCAGTAGCTAATAGAGATCACAGAGCAGGGTTGTTACTTCACGTAGTGATGTATGCCCAGCACTGCCTTGCTGAACTTACTGGACTGGCTACCATTTCTGAGTGGTCTTCAAGGACAGCTGCATGCCAAGAAGGTTGAAATAGTTTGCAAAGCACGAACAGGGGCTCTTGATCCAGGAGCTGGCACAATTGGCATATGAGATGGATCTGTGCAAAGGCCCTCCTAGTAATATTTTCTACCTGATCTTCAAGCAAGAGCTGAGAGTCCAGGAGGATGCCCAAGATTGTATACCAATCCTGAATGGGGAAGTGCAACTCCACCAAAATTAAAGGTAGAAGTCTCCAGACTCAGGTAGGCCCAACACTTACTAGTCTTGTTAGGACTAAGCCTGTATCGGTTCTTCCCCAAAGTTTCCAAGTACTGGGACAAGAGTAATCTAATCATGAGAAAATACTGATCGTAATGTTCTCATCCTGCAGATCATGTTGCACCTACCCTGAGACAAAAATCTAATGAGATCCAATATCCAACACTTGGTATGAGTTCAGTTTGGATGATTTTGGTCAGGTCCAGGTCATTATGTACCAGACTCTTATGTTTTCCAGGTACAGGTTGAAGTCCTCAAGGATTATAATCCTAGGTGACTCCATTGCCTACCTCATGAAGGAATCCAGCAGTTCAGGCAAGGAGGCCAGCACATCAGCAAAAAACACAGATGTCCCCTAGAACCAAACTTCAACCTGAGGTGCTAACATCCAGTTATCAGGAACTGTCAAGACGTTTAGGATGACAACTCTCACCCTAACCCACTATTGCTTTGGAGTGGTGGGGCATGCCAAACTTGAAACCCAGGCAGTGTCAGGAACAAGGAACCATAACAAAACTGAGAGCTGAACAGAGAAGTATGTTTATTGCCACTCACCTATTTACAAGAATCTCACCAAACTACAACTACACTCACTACAGAAAGACTAGATAAGCACTCTAAGGTTTAGGCAGGGTCTGCTTTCCATTGCTTCCTCTCTCCCAGCAATTCCAGGCAAGTCACTCTTTTAACTCCACCTCTCACTTCAGCTCCAGATTCACCATAGGCAAGCAGATTCCAAGAACAGCCCCTCTCTGGATCACCTAGTTTCAATTATACATGCCTAGTCAGTTGCCTCTTCCAAGGTGAAGTCATCAATCGGAGTGATCTTAATAGAAACCAAACTAGCATAATAACAGCAACAGTTGGAGACTAGGGCCTCTAAGGATCTGGTAACTTAGAACTAGGGAAGATGGACCAGTCTTTATGAATAACCCTCCCTCCTCTGTGGAATTAGGGTCTTACTGCACACCAACCTGGCATTCATTTGCAGTGATTGAAGCCCATGATCACCTAAAATCTGGTGACCAGCATTGAGGGTGAATACTGTACTGAGGTAGAAATTAGGATCAATCTCAATAATTAACCACACCAGCTTTGAAAGCAACTATTCCCTAAGGCTCCCACAGCCACAACTCTTCCAGATCCCCTTATTTTAACCTAAATTATACACAAACACTCAAGGGTAACCAAAAAAAGGCTGTTCATCAGAAGTGGATAGACTATGAGCCATATAAAATTGCCATGCAATCCTTCAAAATATTTGTGATTTAAGTTTGATCATGACTGTTGAAGGTAGAAAATACTGCTGAAAGTTAATTAGCTCCTCTAATTGAAGATGCATATAAAACCAAAGAATAATCTCTGGTATTCTTTAGGCGCATCAACACCACCCCTTTATAGTACCTCCAATTACCATTCAATACATTGCAATTAAACTTAATGGTGTGACAGTGGGATAAAACAGGGAAAGATGGACTGCCATCTTGACTTTTAAAACTAGCTCCTGATGGATGCTTCTGCTGGTGCCAGGGAAAGGCCTGGAAGTCTTCAAAGTAATGCTTCCAAGCCTTCATTGGACTGCAGCTGCTTTTCTTTGAATTATTGCAGGGCACTGATAAACCGTGTCAGCTTTTATATATCAGGTTTACTCGATACAATGAAGTGATAACTGGAATTATGTGAAAGATTAAAACCAAACAGTTTACTGTCAAACAAATGTCAGGGAAACAACCAAACCATATAACTTCACTGCTGGCTCAACTTTCAGATGACTTCAGCCTTCAGATATGAGCATGCTTCAATGGTTTTGCATGTGACCAATCCATTACATGGCCGGTCAGAGTAAAAGAAGCAATATATTTTCCTGCAATGCAAGATTGCTCTACTGGAGAAAAATCTTAGTTATGGGCAGCAAATGTATTCATATTGATTTTATTTCATAAATTAGCATGAAATGAGGCATTAAAAAAAAAAAAACCTACACTAGAGCCATAGCAGGATAAGTCATCTGTTTTGAGTTTTGGAGCATGAGAGAATCGGAGTGATATAGTGAGTAAGGTGTTGGACCCAGGTTCTACTCCACTTGTAACCATGAATGCTCACTGAATGTCTTTGAATCACTCACTCTCTCAGTTCTCTTAGTTGTACTCCAGACGAAGCACATGCACATACATAGAGTTTTGGTTTGAAAAGTTTACTTTGTCTTACAAGAAGGCACACTGTAGCAGGCATGTGAGACAGCCTACTTGCAAATGACTCAGTAGATAGTTAACGAGATCTATCCTACAGAGTTGTTATGTAGAAAAACAAGAGGAAGGAGTGCAATTGAGACCCTCTTGAACTCTTGTGGGAAAGTATATAAATCTATCTCTATTGATAGAAGAGAATATTTTTAGCTCAGGGCTGAACTGATGATGTTACCTGGCTTGGTAATGAAACATCTGCAAGAAAACCAACAAGCTCCGAGAGCACTAAGGACCCTACATCTCTCTCTATCTTCGTTGTTGTCTCTATCTGTCCAATGAATATATATAATATATATAATCATTTATTTTGTAACTCACAGTTTATAATCTGGCACTTTATAGCTTCTCTTCAAGAAGGCTGTCTAAGGAATCAACAGTTGTAAATCTGTTGTGAAAGAAAAAATACGTGTGCATCTCTCCCTTAGATGGAACAGACTTTCCCATAGATGCAAGTTGATATCATACGTATGATGACCTATGCTTGACTAAATATTTAAACATGGCTTTAATTCAGGAAAAAGGTGGACTTTGTTTGCTCCATAGATTGCACTTAACCAAAATTGACTCTAAGAGTTTCAGGAGGATGTGTCTGATATGGTGGTGGCAATCCAGGGTTGGGCAGGGCAAGGAGTCTGGGGGAAGACGAAGGCTGATGTTTTGCATTAACTTATTTATGTTTTTAGTTTACATAGTTTCTATCTTTTATGATTGTAAGCCACCCAGAGTTACCTTGAGGTGAGATGGGCGTCCTATAAATTTTATAAATAAATTAATGGATTAAAGGTGACAATGGATTCATTTTGTTTTGAAGATGTCTGTAGGAAAGGATTAAAACAACAACAACAACTCTACACCACACCTTGAAGGACTTGTCAACACCCACGTTTCAGCTGCTGATACCTGAAATGCTTGTACATTCTCTGTACATCATCAAGGGACCTATACCTTACAGTTTGGGAAATCCTGATCTAGAATCTATCCATCTGCTGTGAGCATCCTGGCAATAAATGTTTGTAGATCTCCACTGGTGTGAAATTGCAGCAACTGAGGTAAAGAGAAGATGTTTTCTGTAATGATCATCATATTATGAAACAGTAGAATAGCCCGGCATTGTTGCCTTGTGGAAACAAATTAAAATAATCTCGTCTGGAGAGGTTTTTTAATTAGTTGAGAGAGTGCCATAGGAATGTATGTATTGCTTCAATTAGGCTGTTGGATTTAATTTTTGTATTATGTTGTAATCACTGTACTATGGATATTTTATGTTGATGTTTGTAATTAGTTTTGTGCACCACCAAGAGTCACACAGCTGTGGTGGTCAAGCAATTTAATAAAATAAATCAATAAAGAAAATTCATTTCTAAAGCTGCTAAAACTTACAGTGTTTCCCATTGTCAGCCCTTCAAGGTAGACCAGGCTAAGAAACCAGAACTATGAACGCTAGTGCTACTTTTGTAATAAGGTCTTGCATGTCTGAATGAGGCTCCCTCACCTTCCTCTATTTTCAAGAGAACAAGAGAAGGTCAAGCCTGAAATGTTTTCTCAAACTGCAGTTCTGCCTCAGACTAAAATTTCTTCTGTCTCACTATTATCTTGGTTTTAGTTCATCCTCTGTTCTTCAAGATTACTTTTACAGTCCATTACACCCATACAATAACATCAATAATTATAGGAATGTAGAATTACTGAAGATTTTTGTACTGCTGAAATGCATGCTGCAAACCTAACTAAAGATTCTGTTTTGTGTTTGTTTAGCAGAGCCTTGCAAAATTATTTTGTTTCCCTTTGCAATAGAACAAATGACTCTGTATGCAGGATAATTATCTGGATCACTTTTTCTTCCAAAATAATCACAAGATGAACCTATGAGCTAAAACTTTATTTGCAGTTATCTTATACTTTTAAACTTTTAATTTTTTCTATATCTACTTGTACTTTGATTTTTTTTCCCCGAACTTGAAATCTGTATGATTATTGCTGTAGGTTAATGTACACTCGTGAAATAACATTCAATGTTACATTAGATTTTCTGATAATAATCTGCATGAACCAGGTCCAAATTACTCGCAACCATTTGATTTAGAAGGAACCATTTTTTCATCTCTTCAAAAGGACAAGATGAGTTTTTAGCTCAACAAACCAAAATAATCCATAGGTCTTGCTAAAATTTTGATCTTTCCAATATCTCATTAGATTTAAGAACCTTTTTCCAAACATTGCCACCAATGACTGATAATTTACTCAAAAGAATAGCACAGCATTTTTGACTTGCTGACACTGGAAGGAAAGTTGATTTGAAATTCTCAGAATAATGTGAGGCCAGGCTGAAATGCTTTGGGGTCTTCCAAGCATCCCATGTCCTTAAGGAAAATATCTCCAAGCTAGTTATCTCTTGACTCCTCTTATTTCTCTCAGTTCTTGGCAGATCCTGAAATGTGAAAGACTATAGTAAATAAAACATGTCACAATTGTGGTTTTAATTTTGGTTCCCTTATTTCATAACAAGAGGTTGAAAAGGATTGTGCCTTCTGATCCATCTAGCACTTTTCCTTAGGTTTTGTTAATATTTTGAATATTTGCTTAAACAAATTAGTTCTTTCAGACAAGACAGTAACTTTCAATATGGAAGCATCCTTATCTTGGAGTTATTCACGCTTTATAAAAAAATTTTTCATGTGATTATCAATTGATTATGAAGATGGCTAGAAAGAACATTTATATAAGTAACACCCACAGTATGAACAGAAAGTTGAAGGTTTATTACAAGGACCTCCAGTATGGCTGGCTGGGGAATTCTGGGAGTTGAAGTTCTTAAGTCTTAAAGTTGCCAAGGTTGGACAGCCTTGTTTATTGTGTATAAACCCATACTGGTAGAATCAATAAAGCATTCTAGTCCTTACACTAGACTGCGGAGCTGATGTATGGTTAATTTGAATAAATCCCCTTATTCAAAGGTAATATTGATAATAGTACTGTTACATTTATTCATTGAAACAAATCCAAAATCAATTATTCTATTCAGAAGGCTACAAATGCTTGCCTTCTATCATCCTTTCTTAAGGGAAAGGATATCATGTTTTGTTCATTCTGTTTGTTATTCTTCACATTTTCTAGTTAGAATGCTATATTGAGATCAGGCAATCAGAATAATATTCCAAAGGTGTCTACACAATAAATTTATTTCAAAAGATGCTGTCAGTAATATAATGCATCTGAAAATGCCACGCTCACTAGGCTGTTCAGATAAATAATATGCATCCATTTCATTGGATATGGCTAAGATTAAATGCTGTGTTCCAGGTAAAAAATGTGTTTATCTTCATAGTGATAGTATTTTTTTTTTTTACTATTGCCATGATGACATTTTATTGTTAATTCTAGATCTTTATATTACTGTTTGCAGCTTTTCCCCATCATGTGTATTAACTTTTGCTTGTGAATATTATGGATTTACAAACCACAATGGTCATTTACTGGATATTCCAGACCATTCTTTTTTCCATTGGAATATCCTGACGGCAGCATTCTGAAATTATTTTGTTTTGTATTTAAAAAGGAATGCTCTGGAAAAAACTGAAATATTCTGGGAAAGGACCAAGCTGTTTTGCACAAAAGTGGTCAATATATTCTTGCATCATTCACATCCTTTATAATGTAGATTTAAAAACTTAACATAAAAACTGCATACATTTAAGTCAATGTGTGTAACAGTTGTTTTTTTTAAAATCAGGACTGCAGTTAGGGCTATATTATGAAAAGTGGGCAGGCTAGGACTTGAAGGACAAGAACTACTTTTCATTGATACTGAATTGAAAATTAATTGATTAATTTATACAGTTATAGCTCCTCTATTTAGTAACTTCCCCTGCCATGTTACATAATACACTCACAATGACAAGTGTTGAAGGAGGTTTGGAGGCAACCTTTTGTACATCCATGTAAGTAATCTAGATTTCTTCACTTATTCTTCTTAATAGATACTAGTAGTTGTTAAACCTGATTGTTTAGAAATAGCAAAAAGCTGTCTTCCAACTTGATGTAACCTAACACACCCCTTCTTCAATTTAATTGTTTTCAAGGCTGAACTGGGAATTGATTCATGAATCCTTTCTCAGGTGGCAGAAAAATAAGGTGGCTAAAGTTAGAACCACAAGGTTGCCATTGGGCAAAGGGGAAGATGGTAGAGGAAATAGGTGCCTGAGAATCAGATGGCATCTATATCTCAGCAATCTCTATATGTAACAATATCCATTCAACTTGAAGATGGTGTATGATGTTTGAAAAGATCCATATATCCTGCTTATATATTCTGGCTGATTCTTCTTCAAGGAAATGAAAAGATATTCCATCACACAATGAGTAGAAGCAAAATGTCCACTCAATTGTATAGGACATGTGTTAGCATTCCAAAATCTTTTTTAAAAAAGCCCAAGAGAGAAAATCAATACAGAAAACATTCAGAGTCTTGGTATATCTAAAGCATGGGTGGGGAACTATGGCCATTTTATGACCTGTGGACTTCAACTCCCAGAATTCCTGAGCCAGCATTGCTTTTGAAGTAATCTTCAAGAATGAATAATCTTTCATTTCTACATGGCCTTATTCTGACTGCCCTACCTCTCCAGAGCAGTTTGAAACAGATTACGGTACATAATTGCAATAGCATCTAAATACAAGATGGACATTTTATAACTCTCTAGAGGTTGCTTGATTATAACTCACCTTTCCCTGACCATTGGTCATGATATTGGGACCAGTAAATTTTATAATTCAGTGCAACTCTAGATAGAGGGCTACAGGTTCCATATTCTTTCCTAATTGGATATTTATATTACATAAGTGTAAATATGATATACCTTATTATTTGCAAGGGTTATAGTTCAGAGTACAATTCCAAGTTACAAAAAACATGGATAATGAGACCAGGAGCCTGTGGAAATTGAGAGGTTAAGCTCTGGATCCCTGGAAAATGACTGAAAAATCAAAAGGTCAGGGCAACATTTGCTACTTTTCTTAGAAGAGTTTCCTCATTTTTCACTATGGAGAAAGGAATGTCTAGGAAGAGCATAACTGTATAAAAACAGAATGTTGCAAATCACTGTGATTCCTGGCAAACTTCAGTGATAAGGCTCGATACATACTACATTCTACATACATGTAGAAAATAACATATGTGCCAAAGTCTGTGTATGTTTGGAACTGGTTACGGTATATTACAAATTCTGATCAATATTGGCAGCTAGTAAGTGCTACGCAGATAGGCAAAATCACAGAAAACAAGACTGCAGATAAAAGGGTTCATTGTACCAGAGATTGGAGAACAAATAATATGGAGCTGGATTTAATGTCATCCTTGCTTTGCACCTTTCCAGAAGCATCTCATAGGTCTCACCTGGAAACAGAATGTTGGACTAAATCCATCTTGATTCATGCAGAGCTTTTGTTTCAGTCTAATCCAGTGATGGGGAAATGATGGTCCCCAAGTTCTCTTTTTGAAGCCCATGGGGCCCCTATGACCATAACTGCTGATAGCTGATAGTTCAATTTTCCACCATTATGAATTGATAGACAGATAAAAGTTGTAGTGAAACTGTAAATTAGGTACATCACAATTGATTCCCAGAATCTATCCACATGCATGTTTGTTATAACGCTGCCACCTTTTTGACTCTTATCCCTTTCCTCCAAGTGCTGTTGGCTACCAATAGCTTGTTGACATAAGAATTTGTGGCAGTTGTAGCATAAGCCTGAACCCTGCTGTTCTATCACAAAAACATATGATGTTTTGTGATGGTGACTGTGTTTCAAATAGCAGAAATTTGAATGCAAAGTTTGGTTTCCCCACTTTTTATTTCAAAACTCATTATCAAAGGATAATGTCAGTGTGTAGGGATGAAAATGAGATCCATATGGAGGAAACAATGCATCTTCAACCATCATGGCCCAATCAATTCCTACTGTTGCTAAATCATAAATAATCAGAAATCAGATACTTCAGCGACCTCTTTGCAAGCCTGGAAAAATCAAAGAGTTAGAAATGAAAAGGCTGAAGACAGTTTCTGAAGACAACTGCTGTTAATAAATAAAAAGAGTACAAAACAATAACAGCAACAACCATCCAGATGAAAGAAATATGATTCAATGGCACATGCAAAGAGCAAACAGAATTAGCTAATGAGTCTTAGTAAGATTGACAAGCAAAGGATAATAGCTTCCTCAGAAACAATTATAACTCTTGCATAAAAAGGAGAATAAGACTGGAAATTACATAGAACAGAAAGTCTTGCTATTTTAATGTCTTCCAACATCTTACTACAAAGCAGAGACTGAAAAAAAAAAAAACAGCTCTGAGCTGGTTGATTGGTTCATTGTCCCCATCTGATCAAGCAGATGGTTTGTACAGGAAAATAGAGGCCCTATACAGTGACAGATCTAGCATGGTGAAGAGCTTTGAATGTAAAGAATGCAGATTATGTGTTGGTTGTAATATGATGATGAAGCTGGTAGAAAATGAAGAAGTCTCCCTTTTCTGAAACTTTGAAAAACTAAAGGATCAACTTACAAATGCAAAGGGAAGGTGAGTCAATTTGACCTTCTTATTCCTTGTCCTGTTAAGTCAGTAGAGTTGAACTGAAGAATATTTTTTGGGACAATAGTCTTTGAATGGATGCTAGGAGTTGCTCTCCAAAAGAATGATACAGGTTGATTTGAATTAATGCACATATAATAATTAATTTTAACAAATTAAATGTGGTTAACATGGCTATTTTACATGTTCTTAATAATGGTCTCTTTTAATAACATTACAGTTTTATGGCAAAATTGGGAGAGGCTCTGGGAAACAACACCAAAGGTTTCTGGGCTACACACAACCCTGTAGCTTCAGGCTGTGTGTATGGAAGGAAGATCACATACAGCTGCACTCATAAGATAAGATAAGATAAGATAAGATAAGATAAGATAAGATAAGATAAGATAACCTTTATTGTCATTTTTATATTGTGGGCACAATGGCACACATCAAAAATGAAATTTAGTTGCCCGCTTTCAAAGTGAAACACATACATGACACACACCTAAACATACTATGTACAACATATATATAGACCCACATCCCTACATATACATAGCAAATAAATATTATATACTGTCCATCTTGAATATATAACGCAAGGAGGAAGCTTGAGAGTTCGCAAGGTTAATGCTGTATGGAATGAAACTATGGCTGAATCTGGATGTTCTGCTATGGATACCACGAAGCCTCTCCAGAAGGTAACAAGGAAAACACAGGTGTGAAGAGGATGTGTAGTGTCCCAGATAATCTTACGGACCCTGCTCAAGCAACGCTTCTGGCTATGTCCTGGATGGGAGGGAGGGAACTGCCAATGATCTTTTCCAGCCATTCTCACACTCTCTGCACCGCCTTCCTGTCTGAAGCAGTGATGCCTCCAAACCAGACTGTGATGCTGTATGACAGGATGCTCTCGATTGTCCCCCTGTAGAAAGTGGTCAGGACAGGGGAAGGAAGATAAGGGAAAGAATTAAAACCTGAAAGATAGCATGTGTGGTGTCACAATCCAAGCCCCTCTCCTTATGTCAGGGGTGTCAAACTTGCAACGTGACATGACGTGACGTATTGCAACTTTTTTGCCATTGCCAGCAATGGGGTGGGCGCGGTTTCACTATGATGCATCCAGTCCGCAGGCCGGCAGTTTGACACCCCTGCCATGTGTATATGTGAGAGAGACTATGTCATCTATACATTCAAAAGTGTGAGCTTTTAATAACAATGCCACACCCATCATCCTGCAGATTTTTTACATATACCATCAGCTCATACTTGTTTGAAGGTAAGAAGGATCTTGCCCAGGGAATAAATAGAAGAGTTGAAGAAGAGTTCAACCATATGTGAAGTTGAAAATGACCAAGAAATGGAAGTGAATATTTTAATTACATATGCAATAGTTATCTAGGCTGAGGATATTCCTATCTATCCGTTCACTTCATCCATAATTAAAAATTGTATATGTTTTGTTTGAAAATTAGTTTCATTTTGTAGTCCAGTGCAGATTTACTTAGGTGTGTCCATTATGGTTATCCTTACAAATTCTTATTCCTGGAAATTCTTACCATAACATAGGAAAACTGTATAGTATTTTTGAAATAAAAAAGAACATGGCTAATAGGATTTGTAAGATAAGGGGATGAAGAATTTATTGCAGAAATAATTATTTATATGGGTTTAGTGAAGCAAGAAGAAACAATATAATAACAGATGGTTGCTATGCAAACCAATTGATTTGAGTGTGTGATAGTAGTAGCCATAATTATAGGATAATTGGCTTTGATTGTGTAAATATGGAAGACAGTTTAAAGGATTAGTGTATTTTTTATTCTTGAAGCAATAGAATGGTGATCACTGTTGGACACAATTTTGACCACTGAATTTGACCACTAAGACATTTAAGTAGTCTGCCTTCTCTTTGATCTTTAAGTTTCTTAACACCAATACTTCTTGAGCTCCAGTTTTGGATGGAATGTGATGGAAATCATACCAAATTTTATCTAATGCATATAATGGAAGCTGTCTGACCACCTATTATGTTCGGTATATATTTAACATCATGGGCTAAAGAATTACTTGAAGCCAGTTGGTTGGGAAGAACCTTGACAATGGAGTGTCTATGTCATGGTTGTCCCAAAGATGCTTTGTCCAAAGGCAACTGGACTTTCTTGGTTTTTTCCTTTGAAAACATTTTGCTTCTCATCCAAGAAACTAAACCCTTCTTCAGAACCAAAGAAGTTTCAGTTCTGAAAATAGTCCATTTGGAAAAAGCATCTTTGGAACTTGACAAATGGACAAATGGACACACCTTTTCCCTTTCCCTTTCTCTTGCCTATTTCAGGGAAAGAGGCATAATCACAATAAAATGTTATTTCTTTTTAAAAAATGTAACAGGTTCTGCAGTTCTTCATGGCATAACTAAGACTCTTCTGTCTATGGAGATTCTCAGTCATCCAGGTCATAGTTATCCCAAAGATGCTTTTTCATGAGGCAACTGGACTTTCTTGTTTTTCTTTGAAGACGTTTCGCTTCTCATCCAAGAAGCTTCTTCAGCTGTGATTGGACTCAATCTGACTCACTCTTTCCATTCCCCACCATCCAGTCAGAGCTGAAGAAGCTTCATGGAAGGTCACTACATTATTTCAAAAGGACTGCGGTTTTACTACTGCCAGGGATGTACTTTTAAAATGTAGATAAGAGCAGATCCTCCCCAAATGGTTATCCTATCAAAGGCATTCTAAGTGTGCAGTGTACAATTACACAAAATCAAAAGAATAACATCCAGGCATCTATAGGTCACTCTAATTTGGCAAAAGTTATGACTCAAGCATTAGTGAAAAACAGGATAAAAATGGGATTCAGGTGAGAATAGCAAGAAGGAAGCCATTTCCCCCTAAAAATGGGAAAGTTTTCCAAAGATACCTGAGTGAATATGTAGAATTTTACAGGAAAATTCTAGGAACAGATGGGTCAAAGTGGAGCGTGGGAGTCATTCTGTCTGAAGAAAATTATCTGCACTCCACAAAATGCACTTCATGCCAATATTTAAGCCTCAAGCTTTGCTGTTTCAGGACTTTGTATCTCTAATGGTCTATTTCCTGGCAGATAAAGATTCTAGGGATGTTTTTTTTTAAGGAGTTTTTCTTCTTTATCAGTGAAGAGACCTGGCAGTTCACTATTTTATAGAAAGGAAATAAAAACAAAAATGGTCCTACAGTAGGTGGAAAATGGTTGCAGAATTTGTGTAACCCCATGCCTTTCTTCCTAATAAATCTTGCTAAAGAAACTCTGAGACTTTTGTGCTTTGAAAAGCAATTACTTTTGCTTTGAGGCCAAGAACCTGACGGTCTCAGAGATTAGGCCATCTGTCCATCAGCTCAAACCTAAGCACAAATGAGTTATGCAGCAAGATGATGACCTCAAACATATAAGCCGGCCTAGAAGAAAATGGATGACAAAGAAAAAATTCAATAGTTGAAATATCTGAATAAAAGTCCAAAATCTAAGCCTCATAAATTCCCCAAACATGGAAAAACGTACCTCAAAATTACATTCTTCCCAATAGTTATCCTCTATAATGATTATATTCTACACAGGGATAACACACAAGGCGTCAGTTTCTAAACAATAACAACAATACATATAAAATACAATAAGCATGGGACCATTTTCAAATGGAGTGTGCTATCTTCAGCTAACCTCAGAAATCCATTTTGAATATACGAGAGCAAAGCAATAATTGAGATCATAAAGGGAGATGTAAAAACAATTGCTTGATTATGCTTGGGAGGCTACTGTCTATTTGTCAGAGTTGCAAAGTTATAGCAACAAGTCTCCAAGCAACATTCTGAGCACATTTTAAGAACAATTGGTCATTGTTCAGAGAATGCACACAGGTTATTGCAGTTCTCAAATAAAGCTTTTCAAATATATTGCAGAATCTCCAACGCCTTGCGGTCTGATGCCATTATCAGATGAATTTCTCAAGCACTTACAGATAAGAAAAACTTTTTAGTCACCTGACAACTTCTATATATTTCATTTCCAACACTGATGTATGTTTGGTGGTGTCTGAGGTTGGTTGTTTTCTTGCAGGCATTTCATTACCCAAACTAGGTAACATCATCAGTGCGCTGATGATGTTACTTAGTTTGGGTAATGAAACATCTGCAAGAAAATCACCAACCTCAGAGAGCATCAAGGATCCCTCATTTCAACCCTGAACAACAAATATTTTCCTTTATCCTTATTTCTAGCCAGCAAACCCAATATCCAGACTGGCTGGTATTTCTGAGAATTATAGTTCTAAGGTATCTGGAGAGGATCCAATTAGAGAAGACTGGTAAAGAATCCCTCATAATCAAACTCTTCTATTTCACAAAATGGCAAGTCTGTGAAGATGATCTCTCTGAAGAAGAAAAATTAAGATTATGGCTTCCCTTTCTGTTTTCTACTGTGGATTTCCTAAAATCATTGTGTTACTTCCATAAGAGAATTTCCATCGTTTATATGGGATAATATCACATTTGACACTGGAAACCTTTAAAAATCTCCTTTTCAGGACTAAAATCCAGATGAAGAGTTGTTTCTGTCATAGCAGTATACTTATTTGGTTATGAGTAGTAAACTAGCTGAGGTGTCATCTAAAGCATTTTGGATATTTTGTATAGCCTCGAGACCCCAGATAGAATGCAGGGAACTAAAAATAAATGTAAGGGTAATAGAAAATGCCTGTCTCTGAGAACAGGTAGCTAGAAAGTTGTTTAAAAATCCATTGATGTTACAGGAAAAGGTTGTACTTTGGGTTTCACCTCCCTTGATGAACTATAGTTCAGGTAGAAAGGATTTCAAACTGTTTCCGTGATATCCACTTGGATGATGCTAGCAAATCTACTCTTGTATCGGCTTCATTATCCACATCTGGCATTGACCTGAAAGTAGAATGGGAGAGATCAAGGAAAATGTAGGAATTTCTAAGGAGCAGTATTTGAAAATATTGTTCAGGGGGAAAAAATGCAAAGCTTAGTTGTTCTTAGTTATTCTTAATTTTCTTGATATTTGGATGTTTCTGTTGTGAGTTTCTCTATGTTCTTTTGACTATACAGCAAGAAGGATCTTAGCAAGTCTTTTGTATGTTTCCTAATACTCAGTGGAAAAGCTTGTGTCAAAAATCTGGGATATCACAGAAAGCAGAAAAAAATGTCTTGGGGAAATCTGACATCCTTTTGTTTCTACTGTAATAAAAATCTAGTGAATTTCTTTCCTTCTGTTTTGTATCAATGTTCCTTCTAGATGCTTAATTAGTGTGTACATGCAAATGGAAGTATATTTGTACCTCAGCAATCCAAACTCCCTTCAACCCATTGCTTGTTCAATTCAAACAAACAAACAAACAAACAAACAAACAAAAAATTACTGTACTGTTTGCCTCATTCATGAAGCCAAGTTGTGTTTTTTTAAGGCTTATAAGTGTTTAAAAATTTAATACAGTTCATTGAACATCTTCCAAGGCATTTATCACTTTTCAGCGTGCCATTTTAAAATACATTTCACGTTATATGCTGTACAGAGATATGAGTGGGAAAGTTCCATAGCCTATGAATACCAGGGATGCGTGGAAGCCTCTCAGGAATGAAAATAAATATAATCAGTATCTTTCCGCATGAAAAATAGGATTTACTTTATTAAATAATAATGGATTCAACATCTATGAGGTGGCTACAATCCAGCTTTAGTTCATGGGAACAGGAAGGCATACGATCATCTATGGCGACAGCACCAGACAGAAATTACCCAGAGCAATTCCAACTGATTTGCTTCTCCAGGTGTGGAAGAGAAAAAAAATGGAAGACAGAGGCAAGCTAAGCTGTGTAACATAAGAAAGCACATTTCATTAAAAACTGTCCTTAAACAGGTTAAAACAACAATTATATGTACAAATAGGGTTAGTAATCTATACTAAATCATAGTAATCTATATAGATATGAGATTAAGCCCCATCTACAAATTATATATCATGAGTCCATATGGTCATCATAGACTAGCAATGGCTCTCCAGATGTTAGGCAATTCATGCATGGAACTGATCTGTGGACTTTCTGCATCCAAATGAGATGCTCTAAAATGATGCATGGCAGTGAAAAGGAAGGATGACATGGAGAAGGGTAGACTGGATAGGCTGAATTGTCCCCCTCTCCCCAAGTATTGGAACCAGGTATCATTCATTCATTGAAAGGAGATTTAGAACTTTCCCCAAAAAGAGTTCCTCTTCAAAGACAGAGAATTCATTAGCAGGCAACATGGTGATGACTACTGAACTGGATGGCTTTAAAAGGGGATTGGATGAATCTGTAGAGGACAGGTTTATTAATTTTCAGAATAGAGTCAGTATCACTTCTGAGTTGGGAAAGCATGTTTTCAAATATCAATTGCAGGGAAACAAGAGTGGGAGAAAGGATATATTTCCATCTCCTGCACCTGGCTGGACACAGAGAAACAAAGTACTAGTTTAAGATGGGCCTCAACCTGCTTAGCAAAACTATTCTTTGCTCTTATGTACCACTAAATCATCCATTTCTTATCACTTACCTATGTTCATCTTGTTTCTTTACAGGCATTTGGGAATTATGGGCAAGCTGTATAAATTCCCTATTTTGAACTACTGTTATTCCATACCCCACACCCCCATATTTGATATCACTTTTATAATTAACTCATTCCAGCTGAATGGGTAAGAGATTTGGAAGGGCATGCATACGAAGGGCGTGATCTTTGGGGATTGGCTGTGAATTAGTCCATGAATTAAATGTTGTTGCTTATGAATCAGATGGATGTTAATACCAGACATGACCTTTCCAAATCATTTTTCCTAGGAGATGCAAAGCTGTTGGATATCTATAGTCTCATATTTTAGAAGGCTGAAAAAGTAACTTAGCTGGGAATCTAGAAATCCTTGGTTCAAGGAAAACTCTCCATCTCAGCTTCTTGCCGGATGCAATCTGATGATAATAATGCTGGTCTTATTTATTTATTGATGTATGCCATACATCTCACTATCAAGGGACTCTGGTTTTGCACAATAGTTGACCGAATCCAAAAAGATGATGTTTCAAAAGTATTTTGAAACATCTATTGGGATATATAATAATAAATAATATAAGTACCAACCTGTTGGTAGTCCTTGACTTACAACCACAATTGAGCCCCAAAGTTCTGTTGTTAAGTGAGACATTTGTTAAGTGAGGTTTGCCCCATTTTACAACCTTTCTTGCCACAGTTGTTAAGTGAATCACCACAGTTGATAAGTTAGTAACCTGTTTGTTAGGTGAATCTGGCTTCCCCACTGACCTTGCTCGTCAGAAGGTCGCAAAAGGGGACCACATGACCCCACGACACTGCAACGGTCATAAGTATGGACCAGTTGCCAAGCGTCTGAATTTTGATCACATGATCACCGGGATGCTTTGAAGGTCGTAGCTGTGAAAAACGGTTATAAGTCCCATTTTTCAGTGCCTCCTGTAACTAAATGAACTGTTGTAAGTTGAGGACTACCTGTATAAGCAAATAACTAAAAGAACAGGATATTTACAAGTTACCAATGTACTGAGTGTAAAACAGGTGGAATGTTACCTCAACTTATTAAAATACAGAGTTTTAATAAAGAGAAAGAAGAAGTAGTGAGTAGAGGTATGACATTCAAAAGGTGAGGTGCGATATCTGGAAAGATTCTGCTCAATATATTTATCTACCATACCGCAGAAAGTGCAGCAGGTAGCTAATAACGATTTACAGCACACAATGGCCAGAGTACACAAACTGAGTAACCATAGATTTTGTTCTGAGTAGGCACATCTCAAATCCAAGGTCTTGATTTCTGTGCTCTGTTTTGTCCCTTACTTCTTCAAGTCCTTTGAATCTGCTTTGGGATTATACAACTGTAGTGAGTGCATACACCACTAAAATTGCTGAGGCATATCATTCTTGCCGATATTTTTTTAAAATGCTGTTCAAGAATATTTTTGTGGTTGCCCCCTTTTCAGAGCTGCTGTATTTGTGACAAGGTTACCCTTCTAAGAAGGAATGTATTGACCACCCCTTAATTTATGTTTTTACAGTTTTATTGCATGGGGCAGGTTGTGCAGTTTCAGTGAATTGCTGCTGTGCTTAGATCAGTGGGATGCTGCAGTGCTAATCAATGTTTCAAAGCTAATACCTTTTTAAAGCAGAAAAATTCCACACCAGCCTTGTTGACTACTCCCAAGAAAGTTAATCATTCCAGAGGGATTCAAATCATCTATTCTTCTGAAGCAAACTAATCCATGTAGAAAACAGCAGAGCACTTGTGAAAATAAATTACCGCAATCCCTGAGCCAGATTGCACTCTTCTCTCTTATCCAGGGTCCTCATGGAAAAGTGTGATATTGATTTCAATGCATCACACTCCCAAGGAAAAGGGTGAAGGATTATATCTTTAGTCCATGTTTTCAAAAGCACAAAATGGTTATCTCCATTAGACCAGAACTTGACCTTTATGTGATGCTTAACACCATTTTTAATTCAATAAACCACCCAGAGACAGATTATTTCTTTACAAGCTTTATACTTTAAAATTTATTTCTTGGTGTCTTCAGCATAACTTGGTATGGGGGAATATCCGGCCTGTCTTTCACCTGCTGTGGAAAAAACACAACAGAGAGGTGAGAACGATAAAAGGTTGATGTTTCAGATTTTCCTCTCCTCTTACAAAACGCGGTAGGGATTATTTATTGGGTTATTTATCTTTCAAAAACAGAATATATCATCTTCTGTTATCTGTTTTAAAGTTTATGGGGACTGGCCAGAGTAGGAGTCTAATCATTCCTTAACGTTGCTTTTACATGAATAGCACGGTTTGTAGCAAATATATTGTAGAATATCTCTAGGGTATTTTGGTGACACAGATTTTTGTGGTACATGAGAAATGTAAAGATTAATCTAGTTTGAGGAGCATTTTTTTTCATTTCTGGGTTATCCTTTTATTTTACTAGAAGTCAACTTTGAAATGGCCCTGATCGAGGTCACTAATTAGAATAGAGTTAAGTCCCATGATCTGGCAGAGGAGGCATGCTGTGAGTCTCATCTATTAGGGAATTACCTTTGGCAGGTCCCAGGAGGTCGGCCTTCTCTGCTGTGTCACATGCCTCATGGAATCTTCTTCTGACGGAAGTGAGGCTAGCTCCACCCCTTTTAACATTCTGCAAGTCCCTCAAGATCTTTCCATGCCACCAGGCCTGGGGTCTCAAATAACTGGAGAAATTTTGCAATGGCACCCTTACTGTGGCTAACACCATCTTCTCCATTTATGCACTTTTTAAATACAGGTAGTCCTTGATTTATGACCACAACTGACCACAACCAAAAATCCCATTGCTAAACAAGGCAGTTGTTAAGTGAGTTTTGCCCCATTTTATGATCTTTCTTGCCACAGTTGTTAAGTGAATCACTGCAGTTATTAAGTTAGTAACACGGTTGTAAAGTGAATCTGGCTTCCCCATTGACTTTGCTTTTCAGAAGGTCGCAAAAGGTGATCACGTGACGCTGGGACACTGCAACCATCACAAGTACATGCCAGTTGCCAAGTGTCCGAATTTTGATCATATGACCAAGGAGATGCTGCAATGGTTGTAAGTGTGAAAAATGGTCATAAGTCACTTTTTTTCAATGCCATTGTAACTTTGAATGGTCACTAAACAAATGGTTATAAGTCAAGGATTACCTGTAGCTTTTAATAATGACCTTTTTTATATTTATATTTTTATATTTATTTGTTTAACTAAATGTTGTACACTGCTCAGAGTCATGCTCATGTGAGATGGGAAGCCATATAAATATGATAAATAAATAAAATGGTCTATCATCTAATTCTGCCACTGACTTGCGATTGGATGTATGGCACTACTGAAAAAGTTGGGTGTAGTCTGGAGCTATCCAGCTTCCAGTCCTGATAGTTACAACAACTATTTTGTTGCACAAAGTGGCCCAAACATAGTGGAGTTTGGATATGTAGCCTTTCAAGGCACCCAATTATATTACACTTCCTGAAAATTACATATCACATGGTGATAGTGTTTGAGATTATGCTATTTTAGCACTTCAGGCATCAGGAATGGATGAAGGCCATAACTAGGTGAATTTGTGGGGCAGGTTTTGAAGGGATTGTTGGAGAATTTAACTTGGTCTACTATTTTAAGTGAGCAGTTCGAATATTTCCTTTCTAGCCAGGCCAGAATGCAACAGTCTTCAGAAGACGATTGTGATGAAAAGAAATCTGATTTAAAATGTGTTGGGGGAAAAACAACATACTGGAGAAGGAGACATGCAATTTTAATGTATTTTGGTCTGGTTTAAATATGACAGGGAAACCCACAGAGCATGGCTTCTAGAATTCTTTACAATCGCTTCATCAACAATGGCCATGTGAGATGTTAGATGACATTTTTACTGGTGAAAATGTAACATATTGTTTGTGTACTTCCTCTCCAGGAACTGATCAAGGTAGGTGCTGAACGTAGGTCTGTCTCTGTATGTCTAATTGGAACTGGCACATATATGTTGCCTCTTTGTGTGGGGGTATACATTTAAGAGAATCTAATGGGTATGGGTGAAGCTATGTTGCATCTTTCTATGTATTTCTGCCCTGATTTTGCATCGCATCTGTGTGTGTTTGTATAAATGTGTGCTTTGGGAAGCACAGAGCAAGTTGCGTATCCTCTGATCTGGGTCAGATGTTCAGGAGGGAGAATGAATCAGCTGGAAGCATTGCAAGCTGTGGCCCAACTGCCTCCCCCATTGGGATGTATGGGGGGGAAATTTGGATTTTATTTCTCTGCAGCCTCCAATCTGTTCCAACCCATGTTCAAATTCCACTTTTTCTTGTTGGCTTTTCTTGCTATGCCAAATTTGACCCCTATTTGGGGGGCTGTTATCCCTCTGACAGGCGGTCAAGGTCTCAAGTGTGAGGAAGTTGATATTTACCAGAAGCTGAGCCTACCCATGCCGTGCAAAATAATGGAATGTTCTTTCAACATACAAAATTTCTTTTTGTTCCTGGTCAAAACAGAAACCACACTGGCTTTAATAAACAAAGTCAGTTCACCTCTTGTGTCACAGCTTCCTAAGAGATGAACAATATACACCGAGTCCCTTTGCACAATTTCTTTCTAAATATTCCATCGGGCTGGAAAGAATAAAAAATAAGAAATTCAGAAAATGCATTTGCCAAACAGATGTAGACTGAAAACTGATTGATCTTCCAGCTTTAGTCTCAGTGTGAATTCCTTATGAGGCACCTGAGCCTCAGCGGTGGTTTAGCTGTAAATATTTTGAATATGTTAATTTTCTTAAAGTTTACCACTATGCTCCACTATAGTTCTAAAAGTTGGTGGCAATTACAAGTTGTGTACAGATGCATTAAAAAACACTTCCTATTCCAGATAAAACCTCTGGATGAATAAAAAAGTGCGAGTTTGGTTTAGTGGTTAAGGCACCGGGCTAGAAAGCAGGAGACTGTGAGTTCATGTCTTGTCTTAGCCATGAAAGCCAGCTGGGTGACTTTAGGCCCATCATTCTCTCTCTGTCCAACCCATCTCATGGGACAATTGTTAAAATAGAAGGAGGAAGGCATATTGGACACATTCACCGCCTTGAGTTATTTGTAAAAAGAATAAAATAGTTAAATATTTTTAAAATAAAAAAATAATTAATTAATAAAAAGCACATTGAGAAGACATTGACGAGGCTAGGAACTTATTTTAAAACTGCATTTTGATAAAGGAAATCCCAGATCAGATATAGTGGTTAAAGAATTAGATTAGGCCTAGCCCGGGAGACCCTGTTTTCATGTCAATCCTTGTTCATAGGTGATTTGGACCAATCTGTCTCTCCACAACTAATCTACAGTATTTCACTAGTTGTCGTGAGGACAGAATTTTCTCATGTCAACTATCTTGCACTAGAAAGAAAACAGGAAACAATCCTGCAGAAGAGCTGTGCTATAAATCTAGCAAACAACCCAATAGCGATCGTGCATCTGACAATCATCTAAGTCCATTTTCCCCTGTAAGTAAGAATCGAAAAATACTCTGATTTTCCTTTTCTGCTGCTTTGAGGCTTAGTTTAAGTAGGTAGGATGTCCTCAGGCTTAAGGAACTAGGTTTTACTCTAATTTGTCTGGCTAACAGCATGAAATAGTAAATTGGGGTGGCTGCAACCTAGCTGATAGGCTTCTGTGTTTACACATGACATTACGTTCTAATGTTCTCTGCTCTGTAAACAAACAGCGCTTTCCCCCAATATGGGGAGAGAGAGAGAGAGAGAGAGAGAGAGAGAGAGAGAGAGAGTTCTGAGCCAGCTGATGCAGTTTGAATATCTGGTTTGTCCATCGTCTTGCCACAAAGCAGAATTCTTCATTAGCATAGTTTGTTTAAGATGGATAGCATAGTGAACACCTTCCCTTTAAGTACAGTCCTGTTATATTTGATGTTTAGGTTTATACTCCAAACTCCGCTCCCATTCTTCCTTCTAGAACAACTGCTGTGATTCACTTAAGAACTGTAGCAAAAGAGGTCATAAGATGGGGGCAAAACCCACTTAACGATTGTTTTGCTTAGCAACTGAAATTTTGGGCTCAGTTGTGGTTGTAAGGTGAGGACTACTGATTACTGACAGTGAGGGATGATAGTATCCATAGGAAGAGATGGTCCAGACCTGAGATAAAACAAGAGAACATGCTTTCATTTTATGACAGATTCTTTGGAAGAATTATGTTGGAATGCTAGATCCAAAATAGAAAAAAGTCCGGCATGAATACAGGCAATCCTCGATTTACAACATTTCGTTTAGAGAATGTTCGAAGTTACAACGGCATTGAAAAAAAGTGACTTATGACCATTTTTTACACTTATGACTGTTGCGGCATCCCCATGGTCACGTGATTAAAATTCAGATGCTGGGCAATTGACTCATATTTATGACCGTTGCAATGTCTTGGGGTCATGTGATCACCTTTTGCAATCTTCGGTTAAGCAAGGTCAATGGAGAAGCCAGATTCACTGAAGAAACAACAACAACAACAACAACAACAACAACAACAACAATAATAATAATAATAGTTGGAAGGGACCTTGGAGGTCATCTAGTCCAAACCCCTGCTCAGGCAGGAAACCCTATACCATTTCAGACAAATGGCTGTCCAGTCTCTTCTTAAAAAACTTCCAGTGTTGGAACATTCATTCTGGAGGCAGGTTGTTCCACTGGTTAATTGTTCTAAATCTAAACTGTCAGGAAATTTCCCCTTAATTCTAGGTTGCTTCTCTCTTTGATTAGTTTCCATCTGTTGCTTCTTGTCCTGCCTTCAGATGCTTTGGAAAATAGCTTGACTCCCTCTGTATTACTATCGTAACAACTGCAATGATTCACTTAACAACTGTGGCAAGAAAGGTCATAAAATGGGGCAAAACTCACTTAACAAATGTTTCACTTAACAACAGTAATTTGTGGCTCAATTGTGATCGTAAGTCAAGGACTACCTCTATGTGTAGGTTCTCTTATTGAAGCATATGCTAGATCTCCTAGTCCTGTGGTCTTTGTAGGTCTTAATTCAGGATTAAACAGAACGCTCTTGGCCAAGAGCTATCAAATGTGATTTGGCATAATACAATCTACCTAATATCCAGATGTGCTAATCCAATATAATTTTGAAAATGAGCATTTTGTATTGCAGTCTTAAATTGGAAGAGTCATATACAACATATACATAACTAACATATGAGAAACAATAATAATATTAAGATGTTTTCCAGCATATACCTTAAAATGTGGGGGCATCTTCTGTCCTTCTTTCCCCAGGTTTGATAACATTGTAAAAAGAAATTTATTTTTAAATCCATCATCCAAGTCTGAAGAATAGCATTCGCTCTTCCTGCCGTGAATGCTTCAAGTGGTTACTGCACATCATGACGTTCTTTGGGGGACAATGTTACGAAAACTTCAGCCTTTTGATGTTGGCAAAGTTCAATAATAAAACAGAGTGCTCTTTCAACTTCACAATTCTTTTCAAGATAAAAGATTAGATACAAGATGTAAGCAATGGTGGGATTCAGCAAGTTTGCACCACTTTGGCCGAACCGGTAGCTAATTTTTTGTTGCCCAGGCCCAGAATGGACTTCCGGAAGCGGCATCCACACAGAGAACTGGTTGTTCACATATTTGAAACCCACCACTGGATGCAAGGTTTGCCTGGACATTTATTTGACTGTGCTCATTACCCAATTCTGCTCTAATCATTTGTTAGGAATATGGGAATTGATCTCTTCTGCTGACAGAAGATATCCTTTGGACAATTGGAGGGTTTATCCAATATAGGACTCATTGTTTGCATCAGATCAGTGAATACATAAAGAAGATAGATAGATGATAGTCAAAGGTTTGTGTGGGGTTCCTGAAAGCACACCTAAGGTTTCTGGGGAGGAGGGTGTCACACAAGGCCTAAGGTTATATATCTTTGTATATAGGATTGCTGTCATATGTGTAGAGAATATACAGGATGACTTTGATGGAGACAGAAACATCTCTTACCAAGGCCCCTACTTTCCTGGTCTTCTGGAAAGGCGTGAAAACATGGCTCTGTTAGCACCCTGAAAGCCCTTCCTCCGTCTTTTAATTTTTAACATTGCTTGTCTTTTAAATTATATATACCATTTTTATGGAGTTTTAAAAATGTTTTTATTTGTACACCACACAGATTGATCTTGATAGTTAGCTAGCCAACTAGAAAGATAGATAAAATAGATCAGGGATGGGGAACTATGCCCCTTTTATGACTTATGGATTTCAACTTCCAGAATTCCTAACCAGCAATGCTGGCTCAGGAATTCTGGGAGTTGAAGTCCACAAGTCATAAAGGAGCCATAGTTCCCCACCTCTGAAATAGATAAATGTAGTTTAAGCCCATAAGAAGAGAGAAGTTAAGCCAACAACAAGACAAATTTCTAGGGGCATCTTTCCATGCAGTAAAATGCTCATAACTCAAGGTCTCTCCTAGCCTGATCACGTTATGACATTATATCAGGGTATATAAGTGTGTGTGTGTGTGTGTGTGTGTGTGTGTGAATCTATCAATTCACTCACTTAGTAATAAGCCGCACTTAACATAAAGGAAGTTGTTTTTAAACAGACATTTTGTGAGTTCTCATATTGTCAGCCCTAGAAGGTAGACTCAACCAAAAACAGATGCTGTGTACGCCTAAAATTTATTAGAATGGCTATAATATAGTAACAGAATCGTGCAAGTCTGAATGTGCATTCCCTACTCCCTCTTTTATCTTCTTGAAAATTCCTGTCTGAGATATTTTCCATAAACTTCTCTTTTCATATGAACTTAAACTATATTTATCTGTCTGTCTTAGTAACAGATCTTTCCTCTCTCCATCAAGGTC
Organism: Azemiops feae; assembly: GCA_023970755.1. NCBI lineage: Eukaryota > Metazoa > Chordata > Lepidosauria > Squamata > Viperidae > Azemiops > Azemiops feae. The sequence continues at coordinate 1,486,792 of JALGBA010000202.1, read as the reverse complement.
ATCCTCTACGCATATGACAGCAATCCTATAGACAAAGGTATACAATCTGAGGCCTTGTGTAATCCCACCCCCACCCCCGCAAGCTTTAAGTGTGATTTCTGGAACCCCCTCGCAAAGTTGTGACTCAGCTGCAATATTTATGTGACAGAAAGGGAAACCTTTAAAATATGTTGGAAGTAATCAGATTAAGTGCAATTCATTTCAATCAAATCAAATCAAATCAAATCAAATCTAGAGGTGTTTTTTTTTCTTTCAGCAATTTTTCAAGGTGGAATGCTTCCCTATCTCAAACTTCCACTTTCTTGTGAGCTAGGTAGCTATACAAATATGATAAAATAAAAGAAAGAAAGAAAGAAAGAAAGAAAGAAAGAAAGAAAGAAAGAAAGAAAGAAAGAAAGAAAGAAAGAAAGAAAGAAAGAAAAATCATTCAAAATTATTCCACTGTCAAATATTACTCGGGAGGAGAGGGAAAGAGGAAAATTACATTTCTATTAAATATAAATTAACTTGAGAATGAAAGATCCTTCTAAATGCATGAGATTGAATTGCATGTAAAGTCCAAAGATGGCTATGAATTTTAAATGTTTGTTGTTGTTTTTTTGTTTGTTTTTTAGTTAATGCTAGCAGGGATGATCAACTTTCTATTTCACGTTCCATCATCCAGCTTGTCTGTTCCAAAATATTAAGTATTGCCATTGCCTAATCACATCAGATTAATGAAGTCACCAGGATTCATTTAGAAAGTAATTGAGAATGTCTAATTTTAATTAAGAGTTTTGATTGCTGATGCTAATGGAATAACAAAAAATGCTTTCAGAGATGTATTTTTTCCCCTCATAAAATGTACTATCTAGATTTATTTCACTTTATGCATGGGAAACAAAATAAAGACAAACATTGTAACTCTTTAATATTCAGGGATCCATTTTGCTTTTTAGTGTGCAATATGTTTTCAGTTAACAAACATATAAACATTTAAGGTTAACATTTTACAAGAATAAATGGTATCCAGTTCCAAAGGACTTTTTAGCAACATGCAGAGGACTTACCATTAATGATTGAGTTGTTATGTAAAAGCTCATAAATTTTGTTTTCATCCCATAATTTATATTTCTTGGAATGCACATTAACTAAATTCTATTCTCATCACTAATAGGAAGTGCCAGGCAACAAAAATAATAAACAAATTAGATTTAGAAGAATAAAATCGTTTAAACTCTCATTCAGCTCAGGATTTTCTTATTCGCCGATCATTAATTTAGAAGTATTTTCTTCTTTTTTACGTTGAAGCAAGCCATGGGAGTAAGCTTCAGATTACAAGAGAGGTATTGTCCTTTTGCCTTTAATAACTTAATTCCTACTTACCTTTAATAGATAGGAATTAGGGCAGCATCTAAATTTATCTGTGCTAAACCCATCTGACAAAGAGCAACCTCTGAAATGCTCATTTTGCCATCATTATTAAACATAATGTCCACTAGCTGTTGGTACACGCTACTGGCTCTTTTTCCATGCCCATTGCAAATATATCCCTTATCTGTGGTTGTTTTTTTGGACCTAAGCCATCTTAAGCCATTCAGAGCAGAAATGGCCTCCTCTACTTCCTTCTGTTCTAGTGGCTGCTTCAGTTCAGGTTGCAGGGCTTGACAAACCCACTTTCTTCCCGTGACTGGTCTCTGCAAGGAAAAGCATGCTTCCTTGGCTTTCTCACTTCCTTTCCAAAGTCTCACGAAGCTTCTGTAGGAAGCCCCCCACCCTCCCCAGAATAAAATATTTTACAGAATAAGAACAGAAGTAGAATAGAATATTTCCCCTAAAGGAGAAGAGGAGAAAAATCTCCTTAACAAAGGCAGAAAGCATCCCCAGTCTTTTCTCTGCTAAAACAGCCTGCAGGCCAAGCTTAAGGAAACTAAGTTTCATTCCTAAAACAATGTATACAGTGTAAAACTGGACTTGGCTAAAGTGATCTCCAAATAGATGGCAGAATAGACCAGGAACTGAAAATGACTACGCAAACGAGATTAAATCAGGAAAACAAAACACTTAGGATTTACATTTTTCCTTTGCCCTTAAGAACAGTCATGATCCCACATGCCACGATAGGAAATCTCACAATGACAATTAAAATACTGTATCCAATCTAAGGAACATAGCAGGAACACATTTTCATACAAATGCCAACACACCAGTAAAAAAGAACTCGGAAACATATAAAAACTCACTAACTCACAACCCCAATTTGCCAGCTGTCCCCAAGAACGAATGCTGTTTTCACTGTTGTTACTGGGCCAATAAACAGAAACCTCATTTCCAAGAGCAGCCTGCCTTGAACTTATTTTTCCTTTCCCTGTGTCTCTCTCCCAGGTTGGAATAAGACATGGACCAGATTTAACTTCCAACACTTTCATTCCTTTGCTTAACATCAGGGGTGTCCAAACTTGGCAACTTTAAGACCTGTGCACTTCAACTCCCATAATTCCCCAGCCAGCCATGCTAGGAGTTGAAGTTTACATGTCTTAAAGTTGCCAAGGTTGGACATCTCTGCTTTATATTTTTAAGGCATCTTCAAGCTGCAGTGGTCAAACAAAGACAGATGGTGGGACAGAGTGGGCGGCCGGCCACGTAACACGTCTGGTGGGCTGGATCATATGTCTCCTCCTCGCCTCTGCCTCCACCTGCTGCTTGGAGGGCTGGCCCTGCAGTTGCAATGGTCGGACTCACTTGCACTGCATAGGCTGCGCAGCCCAGAGTGCGCCGGCCAAGGGGCCAGCGGGCTGCGGATGCTGTTGGACACCATCAGCCCCTGTGCGCTTGCTGCTTCCTGTGCGTGCACTGGGGGGGCACCAGGCCAGGCTGGGCTGGGGCCGGGGTGGTGGGGGCTGGTCCGTCGCCATCTCCGGGGCAGCCCCACAGGCCAGATATGGGCCCATCATGGGCCGGATCCAGCCCACGGGCCTTGTGATGAAAAAATAACACCTGAAAATAAGCCCTAATGGGTCTTTTGGAGCAAAAATTAATATAAGACCCGGTCTTATTTTCAGAGAAACACAATATTAAGGGAGGAAAAAAAGAATGGGGAAAAAGGTTCTGTGTTAGTGTGACAGGAGATTGGGGAGGAGAGGCATCCATGTGTGCAAATATCTGGAAAAGGCTAGGAAAGATACAGGGAATAATGCGGAGGAACAATCCCTAAAAGAGAAAGGTAGGTACTATAAATCACTCTGTTGCCTTCTCTGCTTGATGGAAAGGACTTGAAGCTGGGAAACAAGCAGTTAAGTTTTGCAATGGTCACAGAGGTAGTCCTCACTGAAGGATCAGTCGTTTAGGGACTCTTCAAAGTTATGACAGTGCTGAATGTGGGAGACTTAAAACAATCCCTCGAAGTTGTGGCTGCTGCAGTATCCCTGCAGTCACATGATCTCCATTTACTTCCTTCACTGCTGGTTTCCAACAAGGATAGTCAATGGGAAGCCAGCAGGAGGTCACAAATGGGGTTCATATGACCATAGGATGCAGGATTCACCTCAGGTGACTGGGATTGTCACAACTACTGTTGTAAGTTGATGTGCTCTCATTATGCCACACTTTATGACTACATTGCTCATCAATGCAGCCGCCACTCCCAATTACCATTGTTAAGCAAGGGCCACCCATAGTCTGAGCTTCACATCAGTCTGGCTATATTGCCAACCCACTACAATCTGGATTGGAGTTTCTGGAGGTGGCTTAAGAAACAGAGAGGGGTAGCATAGGAGATAAGCAGCTTGCTCAATTCCTATTTCATGCTTTCAACTGTTCCTTTTATGTCCATGATATACCTTGAAGAAACAAAAGAAAGGAGAGGGGAGGGGAGGGGAGGGGAAGGGAGGGAGGGAGGGAGGGAGATTGGCAGTTCTATATTTTAAACTTACTGAGGTCACAGCTATTTGACATCCACAGGCATTATGTGAACTTTGATCTGCTCCCCTGGTGCTAAATATATCTTTATCAATAACACTATTTTGTTCTATGGACTACAAGCTAAGAAGTTAAGAAGCTCAGAGAAAGAAAGTGTGCAGATTGATATCATCCATCATGGCTAGTAGCCTAAGACTCTGATTTCTCCTGAGAGGATTACTAAATAGCTCTGTTTCATTTATTTTGATTGGTTTTGATTGATTGATTTATATCTCGCCTTTATTATTTTTTACAAATAACTCAAGGGAGCAAACATATCCAAGACACTTTCTTCCTCCTATTTCCCCACAACAACAACCCGGGTTGGGCTGAGAGAGAGTGACTGACACCCAGGATCGCCCAGCTAGCTTTCATGCCTAAGGCGAGACTAGAACTCACAGCCTCCTGGTTTCTAGCCTGCTGCCTGTTTCAATAAACCAAGTTTCAATCAGTGATTCATTAATGCTTAATGGCAACCCTTATTTATGGTCTGACAGCTGGTTGACGGTGAGTGTAAGGTAGTAAGGATGAGGGGAAAACTGCTTGGGTTTAGCCTTGGGTTGAAAGTGAGGAGACATGGATTTTAGGTGGTGACCAGGTGTGACTGGGAATGTGGGCAGACTATGACAAACCACTTGGTGGACCTCTACAGACCATTAGTGGCTTGCAGACCACAGACTGAGAATTCCTGTGTTAGACAAAACAACTAAATCAGCTTCAGTTTCTAACCAAGTACATATGCATTCATAAAGTTCAGGAAGGTAAGCGTTTTGCATATTGAGGGCTATAATAACTAAGCTTTATTCATTAGGAACCTAAACCTAAGAATAACCTGTCAAAGCAGATTGCAGGTGGGAGGACTCCACAGCATGGAAGCATTTAGCGCTAACTCTTTGCCAACCACTCAAAGTGTAAAGAAGATTTTGAAAGGAGAAAGTTATTTGGAGGACAGAGCTGAGAATGGAAACTGATCAATAAATAAACCCGAATGAATAATATCGATTATGCATCATTTGACTGATTTGGAGATAATGAAACATGCTTCATTGTTTTTTCTGTTCAGAGAGAGTTCCAGAAGAAAGAGAGAAAGGTTGAAGGAAAGATCTTGGCCATCACATTTAATTTTGGGGCGAAACACCTTATCTTCCTTCTCCTTCTGCAGACGATTGGATGAGCAAGCCCACGCAGGCAGCACCAGGCAGAGTGATTCCTGGTATGGCAAACAGCAGGAGTCCATTGTTCCTTTGTGGCCTCACAATAGGACAAGATGGAGAGAGCTGCCATTTTGGTAATTTCATCTGCTGAAGAAAAAGGTCCTGGCATCTGAAAGAAAGAAAAAAGCACCAAAAGAAGCGTTTGGGAGAAGTTTGGAATTGGAACAAACTAGATGGGGGAGGAAACTTTCCCAAAATAACGAGTCTTTTTATTGATGAGGTGGGCAAGCCAAGTCAAGAATACCAGAAGACTATTCTGACTGAGCAAGAAAGAAGAAGCTTTATTTAAAAGCTGAAGTTGGAGGTGTGGCTGAATTCATGTGGAAAGGCTGTCGACATGGACACTTCCCCAGGCACACCCAATAAGATGCCAATGATCCTGTGATTACTCTTTAAGGACTTCTTCACTGAACATGAGGCATAAACCTCCTTCTCTGACTTAATTTCATCTAATGACAGACTTGCATTGAATATCCTTGCTGGAGTTGTCAGTCTTTGGGGGATATTTATTGCCATTTCATTAAAGCACAGGATGTAGAAATTTTTATTTTTCCTGCTCTGGGAATGCTAATAATGACAAACCATTTGGCCTCTTTGTGGGACGGTGTAGAAGACCATGACAATAATCCTGATGAAGGAACGCAGGAGCTGTTCCTGGAAAAGAAACACCCATCTAGTCCTGGGAAAGGAGAAAATACGAGAAAGAGACTCAGAATAACAGAGTTGAAAGGGACCTTGTAAGTCTTCTAGTCCATCCCCTGCACAAGCAGGACACCCTATATTGTTTCAGACAAATGGTTGTCCAATCTCATCTTAAACACCTCCAATATTGGAGCACCCACAACTTCTGGAGGCAAGCCATTCCACTGATTAATTGTTTTGCCAGGAAATTTCTAGGTAGATTGGTTCTCTCCTTGATTAGTTTCCATCCATTGCTTCTTGTCCTGCCTTCAGGTGCTTTGAAGAATAGGTTGAACCCCTCTTCTTTGTGGCTTTGTGCCTATTAGATATGGGAACACTGCTATCATGTCACCCCTAGTCCTTTTTTTTCGTTCAAAATAACCCCATCATAATTCTCTTTGGTATAAGAGGGGGACTTTCAAGATACTGTTATCTACAACAATTGCATAGAATTTCTGGAATCCCTCCATTGTCAATTTCTTGACTGGCCTGCCTCAAAGGGTTGATAGACAAGATTTTCCAGCTTCTGGTACAAATAGTTCCCGACTTCATTCTTGCTTTATCCCTGGTAATAATAGATTAAGCTGTAAAACTTAATCTATGTATGTATCGCAGTTAAAAGAAATTTTCCAAACCCCCATCCACCCCTACTTGTGATAATTTGATCCATCTATTTAGTTGTCTTCAGGCCCCTTAAGGCAGAGGTCACCAACCTTTTCATGCTGGAGGGAGAGAAAGGGAGCAGCTGGGAAATTTGTGTGTGCCTGTGTGCGCATGAATCAGGGCCGTGTGCACCCGCATGGCGCTAGTGGCCCTGTTTGTGCAGACGCGCAGGCGCTAGCCGCCACTAGCAACTGCGTGCATGAACAAACAGGCTGCGCAACCCCCATGTGCTCTAGTGGCCCCATTTGTGCAGGAACGCAGGCACTAGCTGCCACCACTAGCAACTGCACACATGTGCAAACAGGCTGTGTAACCCCCGCATGTGCTAGCGGCCCCGTTTGTGCGGGCACACAGGCGCTAGCTGCCGCCCACTAGCAGCTGTGCACATGCACAAATGAGCCATGCAACCCCCACGCACCCTAGCAGCCCCATTTGCACAGGCACTAGCCACCACCGCTAGCCCTGTGCGCATGCACAAATAGGTCCATGGGCACTAGTGGCCAGCCTGTCCATGTGCACGCACTGGCCAGCCTGTCCCATGGCCCGGTAGTGGGCCATGGCCCATAGGTTGGGGACCCTTCCTTAAGGGCAGCTTTTGGCCACCAAAAAGCTGCTCACTCTTATGCTTCACAAATCCAAGCATTGGTTCAAGACCCAGATAGAAAAGATTTTAAAATGACACTGAACAGCTCTCCTTTGTAGGAAACAGGCCAGTCAAATTAATTGGAATCCTGAATAAATCCTGTTTTAACCTTACTCCCTAGTGAGTTTTTTTTTTAAAAAAAGAACAAAGATAGATGTAAATGGATTAGAAGTGCTCCTACAAGTAGAAAATGTCATCCAGAGTAATGCATGCAAGAGATAAATTAAGGAAAAGAATGAAGAAAATACTGATTGTTAAGTAGTCAGTAATTCTATATTATTGAGGTTAAGAGACTGGCCCAGAAAAAGGAAGCCAGCTGGGACAAGAGCTGTATATATTGGACTAAGTCCCAAAGGTGCTTTTTGAAGAGGCAACTGGACTTTCTTGTTGTTGTTTTTTTGAAGACGTTTTACTTCTCATCCAAGAAGCTTCTTCTGCTCTGACTGGATGGTGGGGAATGGAAGGATTTATATTCCTGGCAGACAGCTGGTCATTTGCATTCTTTTATAGAGTCACTGAGGCCACTTTATCTGTGTCCTCAAGGTCAATTGAGTAGTGTAAATGAGTTTGGAACCTTCTTGGAACTGCTAAAAGGACTGGGTTATAGGATTGGAGATAGATGATGTCGTATCCCTCCCCCTCTGTTGAGAGATGGCTGTTCAATTTTGATACAGATGGCCTCTTTGACCCCTCTTTCAAACCAGTGGTCCTCTCTATCCAAAATGTGGACTTTGCTGTCTTCAAAAGAGTGGCCTTTGTCTTTTAAATGCAGATGGACTGCTGAATCTTGTCTTATATTGTGTCATGCATTTATGAAGTGGTTGTTTTGTTTCCCCAATGTACAGAACTGCACATATCTCACTGCATTGTACTGCATATACTATGTTGCTTAATTTGTGTTTGGGTGTTTTATCCTTGGGGTGGACAAATTTCTGCTTTAGTGTATTCTTGGGTTTAAAGTGTGCACATATGTTGTGTTGGCTGAAGATCCTCCTGAGCTTTTCAGATATTCCTGCAACATATGGAATGACAACATTGCTTTGTTTATTGTTCTCTTCTGTTATAGAGGAGTCTTTTTTGGGATTTGATGAAGGCCCAGTTGGGACAGTTGAAGAAGCTTCTTGGATGAGAAGCAAAACAGTTGCCTCTTGGGACAACCATGACCTGCATGATTGATAATCTCCACAGACATAATGGACTAAGGGCTCTTAAGCCTTTTGCGTCATGTCTTCAGTTGCTGACTATTTGCTTTTCCAAAACAGAATTGAATATGACAGACAAAATAATTTGCACTTCCTTTGTTTTGCATCATCTTTTATTATGTCATTGTGTGCTCACTTTAAACTGTTCTTTCTTATAATGCTGAGTTATAAACTATTTTTCTTTGTACAAAATGTACATTTGCAAATATATGCTGCCCTTTAAAGTATATGAAGTAGATGAGTAATAACCAAGTTAACGCCCATTTAGTTCACTGGGTCTATTACAAATATGAGTAACTTTGCCTTTAATTCATTATATGTGTAAGTATTTGGCTTAAAGATCTGCTACTGGCAACTGCCACGATTCATTTAACAAATGTGGCAAGAAAGGTCATAAAACGGGGTAAAATTCACTTAACAAATGTCTCACTTAGCAACAGAAATTTTGGGTTCAATTACAGTCATAATTTGAAGATTACATGTTGTGTCTTGTATGACTATGATAGCGGGGGATGGGGAAGGAAGAGAGGGAACACCAGAATGTAAAAAAAATGTTGAAGCTCTAGAAAGAGTACAGAGAAGAGCAACAAAGATGATTAGGGGACTGGATGCTAAAACATATAAGGAACTGTGGAACAACCTGCCTCCAGAAGCAGTGAATGCTCCAACATTGGAAGTTTTTAAGAAGAGACTGGACAGCCATCTGCCTGACATGGTATAGGGTTTCCTGCCTGAGCAGGGGTTTGGACTAGATGACCTCCAAGGTCCCTTCCATCATCATCATCATCATCATCATCATCATCATCACCATCATATTATTATTATTATTATTATTATTATTATTATTATTATTATTATTATTATTATTATTATTATTATTATTATTATTATTATTATTATTATTATTATTATTATTATTATTATTATTATTGATCATCGCACAGTCAGCCAGATGTTCAGACTGGATTTGGCATTTTTGTCTACCTATCGAGTCCTTACCAAGGACCTGGGATAGGCAGATGTGGATGTTTGATGGTATTACAGATATCGTCGCAGGATGGAAGCAGTTCCTAGTAAGGCCGCCTTTTGCAATTGACTAATGGCGAATTTGTCAATGCCAATGGTGTTCAAGTGGTGCTCCAGTTGTTTTGGGATTGCACCCAAGGCGCCTATTACTATTGGTACTACCCTTGCTTGCTTTTGCCACAGTCTTTCTATTTCTATTTGTAGGTCTTTGTATTTTGTTATCTTCTCCAGTTCTTTCTCTTCTATTCTGCTGTCTCCAGGCACTGCCACGTCCACTATCCAGACTTTTTTGTCTTTCTTATCGACAATTGTTAAGTCTGGGGTGTTATGTTGCAGGTGCTTGTCTGTTTGAATTCTGAAGTCCCAGAGCAGTTTAATTTTATCATTTTCTATGACTTTCTCTATTTTATGATCCCACCAGTTCTTGCTTACAGGCAAATGATATTTCTTGCAGATCTTCCAATGCACCATTGTTGCTACTTTGTCATGCCGCTGCTTGTAGTCAGTCTGTGCGATCTTCTTGCAGCAGCTTACCAGATGGTCCACTGTTTCTTCAGCTTCTTTGCATAGGCGGCATTTACTGTCTGTTGCTGTCTTCTCAATTTTGACTTTGTATGCATTTGTCCTTAAGGCTTGGTCTTGTGCAGCCAGAATTAGTCCCTCGGTCTCTTTCTTCAATTTTCCTGCTCTTAGCCATTGCCAGGTCTTGTTATTATCTGCTTTCCCAGCTATTTTTTAATGTACTGGCCATGTAGTGCTTTGTCTTCCCATGCCTCTATTCTGTTCTTCATTTGGTCTTTCTTGTAGGCCAGTTTGGTCTCTCCAGTAGTCAGTAAGCCTTCCTGATATACTAATTTCAGTGCATCTTCATCATTGTCCTTCAGATATTCTTCCAAAGCCATTTTTTCTTCTTCAACCATCTGATGTACTTGCAGCATTCCATGCCCACCTATTTGCCTTGGTAGATAGAGTCTGTCAATGTCACTGCGTGGATGCAGGGCATGATTCATTGTCATTATTTTTCAGGTCTTCCTATCCATTGCTTTTAGTTCTGCTTGAGTCCAGTCCACCATTCCAGCTGTGTATCTAATGAATGGAATTGCCCAAGTGTTGCCTTCATGGTATTTTCTCCATTGAGTTTGGACTTTAAGATCTTTTTTATTCTCTTGATGTATTCACCTCTAATCTTTTTCTTGATTTCAGTGTGCTTGATGTTGTCAGCTTGAAGGATACCCAAGTATTTGTAGTAATCTTCCTCATCCAGACTCTTAATGTTATTTTCGTGGGGCATCTTGATTCCTTCAGTTTTCACTATTTTTCCTTGTTTGACAGTAAGTGTGGCACATTTGTCCAAGCCAAACTCCATTGCAATATCTTGGTTATATATATGGACAGTGTTGAGCAACGATTCTATTTCAGATGATGTTTTTCCATACAGTTTCAGATCATCCATGTAAAGGAGGTGGGATAGTCTGGCAGATGTTTTTGATGTTTGATAGCCATGTCCTGAGTTATTCAGTATTGTTGACAGAGGAAACAGTGCAATAACAAATAGTAGTGGTGATAATGAATCTCCTTGAAATATTCCTCTCTTGATATTAGCCTCTCCCAGTCTCTCACCATTGAGCTGCAACTGTGTCTTCCATTGTGCCATTGATCTTTGCACAAATTTTCTGATGTTTCTCCTGACTCCTATTATTTCTAGGCACTTGATTATCCAGTCATGTGGCAGAGAGTCAAATGCCTTTTTGTAGTCAATCCATGCCACATTCAGGTTGGTCTTCCTTTTCTTGCAGTTTTCCAAGATCATTTTGTCTATTAGGAGTTGATCTTTTGTTCCTCTGCTATTGGGGCGGTTTTCTTTCTGCTCATTTGGAAAGAGATTATTTTCAACTAGATGCTGTTGTACTGCATCAGCTACCACACCAGTTAGCAATTTGAAAGTTGTTGGTAAGCAGGTAATTGGCCTGTAGTTGCCTGGTGTTGCCCCTTTTGCTGGATTTTTCATTATTAGGTAGGTTTTCCCAGTTGTTAGCCACTTTTCAATTTCTCCTCCTTGTAGTATATTAGTTGTCTGAGATGGTATAGGTTCTCCTGCTTGACCAGGGAGCTGGACTAGAAGACCTCCAAGGTCCCTTCCAGCTCTATTCTATTCTATCATGGTCTAATCTCTAATAGTCCAAAGTGCTGCCTAAAAAAAAATGTTAATATGATCACATCCAAACAATTACAAATATATTTTTCTTGAATTAGTCATCTTCAGTGTCTGCTGGACAGAAAGGTTGGGTGAAATCACATAAATACATGAAGGACAGCCTAGTATAAAATCCATACCCTTCCTACATTAATATAAGGCAATGCTCTTTGTGGCTATAAGCCATCTCAAATGCACAGATTGCATTGGGCCTACCATTCTTTCTAAGCCAGCCTTTGATGTAAAGCAGAACCAGATGGTCCTGACTCATCTTGGCAGCACATAATAGAGAGGACGGCTGCACTGGAGAAGAGGCAGGTGCCTGTTCTTCCTTCTTGGTGATTCTGAGAAGCCAGCTGTCCATAGCCAGGGGTCAGTTTTGCAAGCCATGCAGATGGACCAGGAAGTAGGTCATGAGTCCGGAGGATATTAGGGCAATCTTTGAACAAACTAGGCGCTGATATATTTCACTGGAATATTGCTCTTAAAGGACTGTAAATCAACTTCCCCAATCTATACCTTCCTTTTTTCTCATAATAAGAATAGGATGAAGAGCAATATTCCAGAGAAATATATCTATAGATAACTGGAGTTAATTGGACAACCACACTTCACTGGGTTCGCACAATACCTTAACATCAAACCATGATTTATAAACTATGATGGCTAGGTTTGTCCAGCATTATTTGATAGATGGGTGTAATTTAGAGTGATTGAATGAATCACTAACTGCTTAAACCTGGTTGCAAAGAGACTTCTAGAAATGTAATTTCTTCTAATGTACTATATTTATATGGCATAATGCAAAATATTCTTATTTAAGCCCCATAGAATGGGTTTTGTCCAGTATTATTCTATTGATGGGCACAATTTAGAGTGATTGAGTGGATGGGTGAGAAATATATAAATGATCACTAGCTGCTTAAAGCTGGATGTGAAGAGACTTGTAATCTCTTCCAACATAAACATCTATATTTATATGGCATAGGGGAAAGTATTCTCATTTAAGCCCCATAAAATGATACTTGAATAAAACTTCAGTTATATTCCATTCTATATGTAAGTATCACTTAGCTGTAAGAGTCTTTCTCTGTGTAAATCTAGCTCCAAATTCAATTTTCCTCTGGAATATCCATAGTTTCTGCAAGCGATTTAGTTTTTCTGGGTTAGGGTTAGGTTTAAATTTGAAGAAAAAATGTAATTCAGAGCCTGCTGGTGCTTTACAACAAGGGAGAAAAAGACACCCTTGTGTAAAGTTGTTCCTGACACATACCATATGTGTGCCTACACATGCTCTGATTCACATACTGCCTACAGATCCAGATCTCTGGCCCACCCGGATGAAAATCCTTTGTAAATTATGATATGCCTTTTGCAATTCTTTTTTCATAGTTCATTCAGAACCTGCAATTTTATCTTCAAATATCTTGTTATCCCAGGAAGAAAGCCATTAAAGAGCTGGTTGTAAACATTTTCTCTTTTACTTGAAATCTGCAGCCAGCTGTACCACAGTACTCAGTACTTTTGTTACCCAGTTTTGCCATTCTGCCAAGCAGCTTTTTATGGGAATATTCACAGAAATTATTTGATATTAGCTAATGAGATGCATAACCTTTACGAGCCCAAACTAGATCTCAGTGACAGAGTAAAAGATTGATATCATGTGATCGTTTACATATGAATGACAACTTTTTAATCAGCAGAGCTGAATCTAGGCTTCTGCCTGGGCTTCAGTATCAAAAGAGATCTGATTTCCTTGACAGTGCCACCATTCTCATTTTGCACGAATTACCAAAAAAGGATTTCTGGTCCTTGTGGAAAGTCAGTGGTCCAGCACTGACTTTCTACAAGTAAAAGTTTTGTAAGACGAATGCAAACAGCTTTTCCCCTTTGGTTCCTCTTTGAAGAAATATTTCTGATCTCTGATTGTTCTCTTAAGCCTTGAGGATGTCTATGTTCATTTTCCTGAGCTGCTGACCTTCTCTCTTTTCCATGCCAAGAGGCAAATTTCATAAAAAAAAAGTCATTAAAAAGATTGTAAGTTTTATCAGAAATCAATGTCTGCACTGCTTCTTCAGCAGGAAATATTAGTATATTGTCTGCATTTTCCCTGTCTGATTTCTATTAATAATGAAAAGGAGAAGACAATGTATGCTGGCATAAACTGGCATCTACAATTGTTTGATAGGATTCTTTCAATTTCTTCACCGAGATGGCTTTTTAATTTATTTAATCACTATAACTGAGTTGAAGGAAGGCTGCTATTAAAAGATCCAGTCCTTCCACTGAATAATAAGCCATAATAAATAGGTAGTTTTCCAAAGTCTCTTAATATTTCCTCATAGGATCTTGACTATGTTTATTTATTTCCATTCATATCCTGCTTTTCTCCCCATCAAGAATCCAAATAATAAGAGAAGGATGTTTGTCTTTATAAATATTACACTTGAATGATTCCAGCTTCATGAGGCCAAACTTCAATCTTCAAATATGATTATAAATGTGGTAGCCTTAGCCTGAACGCAGAGATAGAAACTAAGAGGGTCATGCTATTTATTGGTCTACCTCAACCTTTTGCTATGGAACTGTGTGGATTATTAACCTCTTTAGACTCTTTAGCTCAGCATTTACACAGGATGACGGTGGAAATTAAAAAAAAATTAAGATGGCAACTATAAGTGTACAAATGATGCCACACTTCATTTTTATATGCAGGTGTCCCTGCACAGTATTCAGATTTTCTGAATCAAAATTATCTCCTTATAAAATTATTTATTTATTATTTAAATTTATTATAGCTGCACAACTCTGGAGCACTCGGAGCAGCCACAGGATTGCTTTGTTTAATATCCTGAATTGTAACTTCCCACGACAGAAGTACAATCCTGCATTTCGAATATTGTGCATTTTTGGGGGGAGGGGAGTAGTGATAGCTTTTTGAGGTAGTTCAGACACAAAGCACAACTATGAGCACTAACTCCATCTTCATTGTAAGGTTACTTTAATAAAAAGATAAAGGTTTCCAGTTGTATCCAACTTGAGAGGGTGGTGCTCATTTCCATTTCCTAGCTGAGGGAGCCAGATTTATCTGAAGACATTTCCGTGGTCATATGGCCAGCATGACTATACACTGAGGCACATGGAAGGCTGCTACCTTCCCACCGAAGTGGTACCTATTTATCTACTCACATTTGCACGCTTTTGAACTGCTAAGCTGGCAGAAGATGGGGCAAGAATGGGAGCGAGCACACCCTGTCACATGGTGCTTGGGTCTCAAACCGCCAACCTTCCAATTGACACCCCCAGTGTCTTAACTGCTTGGCCACCATGCCCTCTAAGGTTAATAGAATCTTGCAAAAGTGGAAGTATTTCTTGCTTCCTCTCATTTTACTCACCGGAAAACTAGGAAGGGTCTCTTTGGACCCTCTGCACCCCCTCTTATGAGACATCTTTTACATAGTAGTTTTCCCATCTGCAGCTCTTCCTTCTGTCTCCCAAGGTCACTTCCACATACCATTAAAAGTAAGAAGTGGACTGGACTCAGGATTGTATGTTTGATGAACCTTTTGTTCCAAATGATGATCAGCCACTTATAGGAACCAATAGAATAGAATAGAATAGAATAGAATAGAATAGAATAGAATAGAATAGAATAGAATAGAATAGAATAGAATAGAATAGAATAGAATAGAAGCTGGAAGGGACCTTGGAGGTCTTCTAGTCCAGCCCCCTGCTCAAGCAGGAGAACCTATACCATCTCAGACAAGTGACTGTCTAGACTCTTTTTAAAAATCTCCAGTGATGGAGCACCCACGATTTCTGGGGGCAAGCTGTTCCACTGGTTAATTGTCCTCACTGTCAGGAAGTTTCTCCTTAATTCCAGGTTGCTTCTCTCTTTGTTCAGTTTCCAACCATTGTTTCTTGTCCTGTCTTCTGGTGCTTTAGTGAATAACGTGACCCCCTCTTCCTTGTGGCTGCCCCTCAGATACTGGAATACTGCTATCATGTCTCTCCTATTTCTTCTTTTCTTTAGACTAGCTAAACCCAAGTCCTGCAGCCGTTCTTCGTATGTTTTAGTCTCCAGGCCTTTGATCATCTTAGTTGCTCTTTGAATTTTTTCCAAACTCTCAACATCTTTTTCGTGATTTGATGACCAAAATTGGCTGCAGTATTCCAGGTGTGGTCTTACTAGGGTTTTATAAAGCGGTACTAATACCTCGCGTGATCCTTATTCCATTCATCTCCTTCATTTACACAAACTATTATCTTTTGAAGAATGCTTCAGTCCAATAAGGATAGATGAGACTGATAATAACCCCTAATGTTGAATTTCCTTAGAAAATGGAACTGTTGGACTATGAGGCATATTTTTCTGTTTAAAAGAAAGCTGTTCAATCTGGTTCAAATCTCACACCTGATATTTCTGCTTTTCTGAATAAGTGAAAATTCAGGTTTGCTTTCAGTAATTAAGACAAGCTGTAATTTGCCAAATACTAATCTTCTTTGGCAACTATGATTGAGCAAACCAGCAATTAACTTCTTGTGTAATATTGTGTTAAGTGGCTGTAATCATAACATAGTAGGCCTGTCCACTGTTCCCCCACCTACTTCAGCAACAACCTTCAAAAACTCCCTTTTGTCAAAATGTGTCAATTGCCTTTCCGTGTGCCACACAGAATGATGTTTATCCAATGATATTACATGGAACACGGAGCAACAACTCAATCACTTCCACTGGAAATGTACTTTAATTCCTTGGCTGGCAGGTATTTAGGAATTTGCAACTTTTAAATTGTGTTTAAAAATGGTGCGGGGGCAACGTGACTCATCTGGTGCTAGTGGAAACCAGTTTGCATGTCACCTCATTGAAGACAACACAGTACGGTGTGTGTTTGGTTTAAATGGAGCACTGTGTACTAGTTGTCCCGATATAAAGAATATTAAATGTCATAATAAGATGTTCCAGCTGGGAGCAATTGATGCCATACACAATTGTATTATGTTAGCCTTACATTAAAGGCAATTTGCAAGCCCAGATTGCCTTGGATCTGTACCTGATTCACACTGAGATTATTATGCATTCTGGAAATAAAGATGGCTGAATCTAGTATCGTTTTTTTCCCCATGCTCAGTTATTAAAATCTTATGTTACTTTCACCACCACCACTATCACCACCACCCCATCCCCATCTGGTTTTGTTTTATTTTGGTGATCAAATATTGGTGGGGGTTTTCTTTAAATTAAAATTACAGAAAAATGCAGACCTTTCCAGATCAGCAACTGTTTTTAACAGGCCCAGCAAACTGGTTGAGCCTAGAATAAAACTTAACACGTTTGCCTACCTTGTAGCTCTTGCAGATAAAACACCTGCTTTGGCAAAGGCTGGGAAGGCAGAGTCTCCAGCAGCACAGAGATTTTTAAGAGATTTGTTTTCACTTCTTTCTTTGTTTGCATGAAACAATCTCTTATTTTTACTTCCTTGTGCCTTCTTTTTCATTTATTTGTTTAATCTTTGATTCTTTGGGAAAGTCCCTTCCAAACCACAAAGAACGAAAATTCTCACTCATCTATAAAATGTGGAGCCTGAAAATTGCTGTTTCATAAGACACTCATTTCGTAGCGACAGGACTTTCACTGGGCTAGTTGCTCCTCAAATCCATCCCTTGTGGTGCACTGCCCAGAGTAACTTTCTGTGAGATGGGTGGCCATATAAATTTGATTAATAAATAAACTCCAGGAAGCATCTTTAAGCACAACTGAGTGAGTTCAATGGACAATTGGACACCAGCATCCTATATCAAGGATGATAGAGAAGTTTGTACGTTAAAATAACACACCGCCACATATGCAGATGTGATGATGATTCAAGCATTGTTTCTTATCAGTCACTTTTGTATGCACAAAAAGAATGGAGAATTTGTTGAGTTCCTCCCAAATTTAAAACAACTGTAAAATATCAAATAATTTGAATAAAATGCCAGAATTTGATATCAAGACTCTGGAAATAGAAATTAGTTACAATGGCAATAGGTGCACCAGTGGAAGATCTGAAAGACCAGGTTAAGGACAGATTATTGTGGAGAAAATCTACCTATTTGGTTGCTAAGAATCACAGTGACCGATGGCACATAATCAATTTGTCAGATTGTATGTGTGTGTGTGTGTGTGTGCGTGTGTGTGTGTGTGTGTGAGAGAGAGAGAGAGGCTGAGTATTAAAATTACTAATATAGAAGTGCTGTGTTGCACGTCTTATGTATGCACATGAAACTACAATGCTATACCTCCTTTGGTAGAAGTTCTATCAGGACCTTTAAAGCCAGAAGGTCAGCTTGTGACCCACAGTGATATCTGGGTCTTGCAGGGATCTGCTGCTTTCTTAGCAATCAGTTGATTGGCCAACTGCTGGCAAGCTCTCTACTATGCCCAGCACTTAGAAGCTCTCAAGCATGGTAGGGCATGATCCCTGCAGCTTCCCAGCCAATTGATTATGGATTTCCACTAGAGGAAGTTTGAAGCAGGAACTTTGTTCCCTTCTTCCCAGCCATCCTGTTGAATATGTGGGTTATTGGTGAATGTGTATCTATTTGGGAGAAATGCTTTGGTCTATGAGTAATAGATATTTGATTACCCATGTATGTAGCCACAATTGGATAAGCATGGTGATAACCACAGAAGTGTGGCTCATGAGTGACACATATTTGTGACTGGGGCTTTCTTTAATTTAAGACTTTAAAAGGTCAAGAAACCCAAACCAACTAGTATACATTCTGAATACAAAATGTCTTTGTTAAAGAAGAATACATCAGAAAACAATCAACGGTTGTGCTATCTCTGCTTAAGATACATACACTTACCTGGGAATGAATTAGATAGAAATTCTGCCCTGCAGCCTGAGCTGTGTCTGTCCATTCTGCCCTTAGATATGTCCCATGAAAGAGAATATTTATAGTTCAGGATGGATCTATAGGGTCCTTGGTATTCTCTTAGCTTGGTTGTTTTCTTGCAGGCCTTTCATTAGGCAGCCAGGTAACATAGCACTGATGATGTTACCTAGTTGGGTAATGAAACGTCTGGAGAAAAACAACCAAGTTTAGAGAGCGCCAAGGCCCCACTCCAAAGGTTTCTGAAGTCACCTTTGGGACTACCAGTTTATTCAGAGTGGGGGGGGGGCAACACTGCTGGGCTGGAGTTCAGTCCAGATAATGACCCCTGCAAGATGTGATTGGCTGTTGCCCTGATGCTTGATCTTCCCATCCTGACAGGAAAGGGAAACCTCCCTGGCTGGCACATGTGTGAATCTACCTATTAATGTCTACCTTTTACTTTTAGAGAACTTTCTTTCTGCACTAATCTCTGTGCCTTTCCTTTGTTTTTCCAGATGTTCGCACATGTAGATGCAGTGGTGGGATTCAGCTGGTTTGCACCACTTCGGCAGAACCGGTAGCTAATTTTTTGTTGCCCAGGCCCAGAATGGACTTCCTGAAGTGACATCCACACAGAGAACTGGTTGTTCACATATTTCAATCCCACCACTGTGTAAATGCCTTCACAGGCACAAGCCCTCTCTCACAATATCCCCTTTGACACTAATATAGATCCTTTCTCATTATTATTTATTCCCATATAGTCTCATTGTTATCCTGATTCTGCAGCAATCAAAGCAAGAGGATGTTCTTTGTAAGTCCATGGAGATTTTGTAGTAAGGAAGAACCAATCATTCACCTCCATAGAAATGAAATAGCCACATTCCTACCTTGCAACTTAAAGATTGTTTTAAAAATAAATAAAAGAAAGGGCAAGGGAGATTTGAAGTGCTGGATTCAAGAGGCAGGAAACCAAGAGCATGCTAGAACATAGAATAATAGAGTTGGAAGGGACATTGGAGGTCTTCTAGTGTAACCCCCTGCTTGAGCAGGAGACCCTATACAATTTCAGATAAATGACTCTCCAGTCTCTTTTTGAAAGCCTCCAGTGATGGAGCATCCACAACCTCTGAAGGCAAGATGTTCCATTGAACTGTTAGGAAATTTCTCCTTAGTTTTAGGTTGCTTCTCTCCTTGGTTAGTTTCCTTCCATTGTTTCTCATCTTGCCTTTTGGTGCTTTGGAAAATAGTTTGACCCACTCTTCTTTGTATGACCCCCTCAAATGCTTCATCTAACCTGGTTAGAATCAGAAAGGATGCCAACAAAGAGATGTAAGGGCTAAATGGAGTATGAGCTTCTAGGGTTGAGGCTAGTTCATTGACTTAATAGATCTTCATTCCATCAATTGCAAGATTTTATTTTAAAAACAGCAGAGAACAGAGCAGCCCAGAAGCCCAGGATGACATGCCCTTTCCTCTCCTAGCTGCTGAAGCATGCTAGATGCTCCAGCCAAACAGAGCTGGGGCTGTTACTAGAACAGAAGGAAGTGCCGCAGATGGCTTAAAGTTGGAAAACAGTGGTTTTGAATCACCCTGGAAATAAGGGTGTGGGTTGCATTTGCAGTAGATGGTTGTAGGAAGAACACGATGCCATCTGTTCGTGCACTCAGGAGGTGGTGAAGTCCTATACTGGTGATGCACCATGCAGAAAGTGAGGATCTGCTCTAAACTGATGATGATGGCCTCTGTGAAGTTCTTCCCCAGTTTTACACTTGACGAGTATCCATATTTCTAAACAGTAATTCCCAAAGGACAATCTGGCTTTTTAAACTTCATCAAGCCTTCCCTTTATTAAGCTAAGGCAGAGACAGGCAGACCCAACTTCCCTGTTTAGTGATTATTCAAACTTGCAATGGTGCTAAAAAAAAAAGTAGCTTTAGAACCAGTCCTTGCATTTACGGTTGTGGCAGCATCCCTGTAGTCATGTGATGAAACACTTGAGCACTTCACAACCACTGGCCTTTATGATCTCCACAGCACCCCCTACTCATGTGATCTCCATTTCACAACTGGCTTCTGACAAACAGAGTCAATGGAGAAGCCAGCAGTAAAGTCACCAGTTGCGGCCATGTCTTCTTACTGACTGCATTGCTTACCGATGAAGTTGGCGATCCCAACTGTAGTCACTAAGTGAGGACTATCTCATTGCTGAATTACAACCAGCATCTCTCACCATTAGCCAGACTTTCTGGAGCTGCTGGGAATTGTAGTCTCTGCCCCCCCCTCTCCGACGCTACCAGATTGTTTCAACCTGTCTGGAGACTCTCAACAGAGGTAACAGAACTTGGCTTTAAAGGGTGGACTTACTGTGCCAAAAATATTATCTCCTGTAGTTGAATTTAGTGGTTTATGCAACTGTTATGACTGAGAGGGAGGCTGGTGCAGACCTCCTTCCTTTGTGCTAAGTGCCCATAATACTGTACATAAATAATTTGTTTGTGCTGCTAATGAAGAGGGATGCAGCACCTGGTGGAAACATCTTGGCTCCTCTTGCCCACAGGACAATCTTTGAGTCCAACGCAAATCAATGTAGAGAAGAAATCCCAACGTACTTGGAAAGAGTGAAACCCTGAAAAAGGAAGGGGGACAAAGACGTTTCCAACCATCTGGCTGAGGCAGCTTTAATTGTTAGATAATCAGGAAAGGAGAAAATTAGGTCTCAGCTTGCTAAGAGACACACTGGATGCCAAGAAAGAAGCAGTAAGATTTTCTCCTACAAGCTTGACCCCAGGAATCCAGTGAAATACAATGGATGATCGCTGGTTATGGGGAGGGGGAGGCAAAGCTGACATGCTGTTATTTTATATCAGGTTGATACAGAGCAGAGCCTTATCTGATGTAAAAGATTTGTGGCAGGTTATTTAAATAGGAGGCTTTTTTTTTTTTTTTTTTAAACAGCTTTAAGACAGTAACACACAGCTCTGATTTTGGCTTAAAATGTCCCTCCATCTCTCTGTGCCATTCTGCTGAGCTTTGTCTTGATATCTTTATTGTTTGTATATTTTAAACCTTTATGAGTGAAAGATAAGATGTCTATAAATAATATAATGGAATAAATAATACACACGATCATTGTAACCTGCAGTGATTTATAAGACGTAGAAAGAATTCATAATCTTACCACATGATGGTGCTTTCAGTAGGCTTGACAAAACAATTAAGGGCACGGTAAACATGTGTTCTACTTTAAAAAAAATTGGTAACAGAAGTGGACTTTTAAAAACCTACGCAGATTTTAAAGCTTTGTTGGTTGATGAATCAACATTTTGAGGGGGCTGAGAGCCATACTCGATGAAGCAATAAAATGGGCAGGGTCACATCATATGTGTGGGCATAGCATCTATATTTTTCTGCTGTCTTTTGGTTTGGATAGTGATGGTTGGGAAAGGTTAGGAAACCGCACCATCACTTCTCAGCAATTATGCTGCTGAATTTCAGTGTTGTTATTAGAGAGTAGGGTTGTGCAGCACTTAGATTTTGATTTCAAGATGTTACGGATTACTTGAGATTGTGGAAGTAGGTCCTAACTGCAACTCTTTAAAGCAGCTGCATCTTTTACTTGGATTGTCCTCCACAGCTTCCACTTGATATTGGAAAAAAATATAGTTGCTTTAAAGAGTTTCAATAGATACTACTTCCACATACCCCATGTACTTTGAAGTACTTTGGAGAATCAAATTGAAAGCTTTTAAGAATTTTTTTTTAGGCTCAAGAGATGGAATAAAATAGCTTAGGAGGCTACAAGCTGTTCTGTTTAATTCTAGTGGGTTCTATGACATAGCCGATCTCAAAATCCTGGATTCTTGGTTCTTCTTGGGCAATTTGGTTTTCTATAATTTCTCCATGATCCTATATTAATTTTAAGAAACTATTTAGGTCTTCAATAGGGTAAAGATCAGATAGTTTATACAGAACTCTGGTAAAGAGTAGAGTGGAAAAGGATTTAGTTCTTCAGACATCTTTACAGCAGTTGTAAGTACAATTATAAATTTACTCTTGCTCTATGGTTACATCATAACTCTCTTCTTTCTATAATCTATTGTAATCATCAAAATCTTAAATCATAAATTCATTTTTTCTCTATTTTAAGCAAACCAGGGTCTCCAGTCAGCAATAAGCATAGGTACTGTCTTTGATCAAAGAAATTAATTTAGCCATCTCAGCAAGCTCCATCATCTTCAATTTTTCCTAATTCTCTTGAAAATAATTAGGGAGAGAGCAGGGAGACACATTTAGACTTGCAAGATTTTTGTTACTGTAACCTTATAATAAATGTAATATTAGCATTTATATCTTTGGTTTTCCACTCTGATCTACAGCTATTCCTTTTTCAACATCTGCTGAGAGTCCCAAAATGTTTGTTTATGAATTAGTAGAGTCCTAAGAAACATCTTTAACCTTAAAAAAAAAACGTGAAACCATTGTCTTGTTAAAGAAGAAATCCTAATTCTCTAATTCTCTATTCTGGGTTTCTTGCAAATTAAATTAATTTGAGTAAAACTATTTAGTTGTCAGGAAATTAGATTGTTAGCTCATCCTTTTAAAAACCTTTACATAACACATTCAAAACCATAGGAGTTTCTTAAGTTCCTATTGCACTAGATTCAACAAGAAAAACATTTGAATATATTGCATTCAACAGTTTCAGGCAGGTTGCAATTAAAGCTGTTATGTCCAGAAGTACCGTGGACAGTCAGAAAATAAACCAATGGATTATTGAACAAATCAGCCCAAAGTCCTCTCTTCAGCCCCCAATGACCAGGCTCAAATTTTTCTCCTATTGACACATATAATGCAAAGTCTTAACTCTCTGAAAAGGCTCTAATGTTGGGAAAGGTTGAAGAAAAAGAAGGGGATAACCATCATAGAGGTGGATGTGCAGTTACAGTGGCAATGAGTACGCTGCTGGAATGTTTCCTGAGTCCATTTTGTGGTATAGTCTTTCAATGCTTGTTTTACTTGTGGTTAAAATATCCTACATTGTGATTCATGCAATTTCTCCTGCCTTTAAGCTTAGGCTATTATCTTTCCACAATTAAATGTTTGAAATGCATCTCAAACTACCCTCAAGTTCTGTTTGAAAAGACAAATCAATAATTTTCTTTTGTTGTTCTATACATGCCAAATCTTCTAATGAGGAAGTCTTAAAATACCATTCCCTAGCAGCTGGGTTCCCTCCCCACCCCGCCCAAATTCGGTGATTTTACTACAGGCGCATGGTCAGAAATTAAAAGTGGACAAACTAAAGTTCTTCACTTAGTTGACCAACAAGGGTGATATCAGAAATAGTCCAGTCTTGAGCAAGTGCCATGTAGGCTACATAAAAATATATATATTCTTTTCTGTTAGCATTAAACAGTTCCCATATATCCACTGAAGTCTTGAATGTACATATAAAGACCAGGGCAATTCTGATGATTCATTTCTTTTTAGAAATCTTGTTCCTATCCAATACAGGTAGTCCTCAACTTATGGCCACAATGGCGCCCAGAATTTCCCTTGCTAAGCAAGTTAAGTGAATTGTGCCCCATTTTATGTCCTCTTTTGCCATACTTGTTAGGCAAATCACTGCAGTTTACATATTCTACATTAAATATATTTTATTAGGTTTATGTTTACTGCAATTTATTCTCTGGGATTTATTGAAGTCTATAGGCCCAGGGAATATTTTTTTTATATCTGTACACATCCAGATTATTCATGCAACAAGGACCCACAAAGACAAATGCACTTAGGGTTTATAAAAGTCTTAATGCAGCTCTACCTTGAAGCAATGCAGAAAGCCTATTACTCAAGTATCTTCTTTATTCTATAGTTTTCTGGCTCCACTTCATTGTCAAATGGTCTTCTGTCAAGTCCCAGAATAATTAAAGCAGTGTCTCCCCCGCCTTTTTTTTTTTTTAATAATAATCATTAATTTTCCAAAACAGAAAATTAACTGGTGCCCTGTGAATTCTTGTAAGCTTGACAAGCCAACTGTTTTCTGATTTTGCAATCGTATCAGCATCCTCCCTCCAGTAGTAAGGGTCAGCATTATTTTGCTAGTACAGGTGAGTTTCTGAAATAAGAAAAACAGCTTATTTCTTAGAATTATCCAGAGAGCTTGCCAGGTATCAAAAGGCATGTGGATTAAGAGAAGGAGGATTTTAATTTGATGCTAAAAGTGAAGTTGGAAATCTTGATACAGAAATCTTCACAAAAGTGTTTTAGGAGCTGTTACTTGACGGACAATAACTGATTTTTCCCCATACACAGATTCTGGGTGTTACCTTTGGATTTGTAGGCATATGAAAGCACTTACAACCATTTGTTTACTGACTGAAATTTCAATGGCAGTGAAAACAGTGACTTGTGATCAGTGGTGGGATTCAAATATGTGAACAACTGGTTCTCTGTGTGGATCTGCTTCCGGAAGTCCATTCTGGGCCTCGGCAACAAAAAATTAGCTACCGGACTTCCGGTTCCGGTCACAGCGCCCGCGGACGTGCAGAGAACTCGTTCTCTTGGCCGTCCGGTTTCCCCCCGCCGGTAGACCCTGGATAGGGTCGAAAGTCGCCCTGTAGGGGCAACCACCGTAGAGGAGGGCACTCGTTGATCGCGGAGGGAGGGGCGGCTCCCTCTACGGTCCGAGAAAACCACCTTTGGGCCGACGGGGAAAAGATCAGCCAGTAACATGGCCGATCACTCAGCTGCTCCAGCCGAAAGTCACAGCAACATCTAAGCGAAAAGAACCACCGTGGAAGATCCGGGTGAGACCTTTCCTTCCCTCTTGTTAATTTACCTTTTTCCCTGCTAACAGCTTTAAAAACTATTTCCCTGTTTTGAGAAAGCAGCGTTTGATTGCTGGGGAAAACGGGCTTTGGAAAAACAATTATTGTTTTTTTTACTATTTTATTTTGTCTACATAAGCAGTTGGAACTCGAGCATCCGGATTATTGTGACTTTCTCTTTTGGCTTGTTTATCTTCAGTTTAGGTGAAAATCCTTAGGGAGGGGGTGGAATGTTCTTTTTTTCTCCCCCCCCTCCTGAACAGTACTGCCTAAAAAACTTTTTGCTCTCTGGGCGGACTTATGTAGATTCTTTTGGATACAATGCATCCTGGGACTTGGCATGAAGCCCAGAAACTTTGATACAATGTAACTTGCTCCATTTGAACTCCCACTTCCTGATTTTGGCGTGATGCCCAGACTGGATTACAATATAACAACTGACTGCCAGTTTTTATCTCTGTGCTGGACTTGACTATTGGTTTTTTTTTTTCTCTATCTTTCTTTGGAAATATATCTCTGTCTGCATTTTATATTTTATAACGCTGCAATCTATTTTTTAAGCTGAACTTCTTTAAAAAAAAAAGAAGAAGATGGAATCCTACTCACAGATTAATTATGGACTTATATTAGAAAAAATCTTGGAAGCGAGACTGGAACTTAAAGAACATATTAGATCGCTTAGTTTCAAGGAGGACTCAGAATTAAAAATTGAAGCTCAACCTTTGATTGACTATGATACACAATCAGATCTACAACTTAATGAGATGGATGGAATACATTTACAATCTATTGAATCTACTGAATTTATTGAAGAGGAAGAGGACACATCCTACATGATGGATTTCTTTGATGATCAAAGGCAGAACTCAACTAAAACATTTACAACTTTAAAAGCAACAGGATTGGACTTCCAAATACGAGGCACAAAAAACGTTGACAACATGACAGTACAGACAACACTGGATAAAAGGGAAAAAGAATATGATTGGACTCAATGGTGGGAAAAGGCCTTTAGCCAGTTACTAAGATGGGAGGATTTAGAGGCCCTGTTGTGGAAACCTACCTGGCACAAAAAGAAAGCTAGAATTAGATTTAAAAATAAGAGTTAAAATTTTATTTGATGGGTAAAAAGGGCTTCTGGACGTTGATTGAACTAATATTTTTGAGATCTTTAAGGTTACTTTGGTATGAGTCAACACTAGATTTAAATTATGGATTTGATTATGATTTGGAATGGCAATAAGAAAAATTGGAAAATTTATAATTAAAGGAGTTAGATTGAGATTGAGACTGGTGAAATATTGATATTTTTATTTATAAGAATTGAATGGTAATTAGTGAGGTATTAAATGGATTAAACTGAAACAATTGAGGAATCTTTTAGGGACGTGGACTGATCTATGAAAATATTGGATAGAATATATGAAATAGAATATAGTTGAGAAATATTAAGATATAATAGTTATATTACTTGTTTATGATAGAAAATAATATTGTCCTATTATTATTATTATAATGTTATTATATTACTATGTCTAATGCAATAGTTTAAAATATATAAATTCATGTTTATTTACATAATATGTTGTGAAATAGAATAAGCGATATAATTTGATTGAGAAGCATAAATTGAAATTGGAATAATAGATAGAGTGAGAAACAATTTATATTTAGGAAGCTCGAATTGTATACCATAAGAGGGAACTTTTAAAGTAGTAGTTTTAAATTGTATATGTATGACTGTATTTTTTGTTGTGTTCTATGGAGTGCCCTATCTCCACGATGTGTTGCAAGCACTTGGCTGTAAAACAAACAAAAACTAATAAAACTTGTTATGGGAAAAAAAAAAAAAATTAGCTACCGGTTCTGCCGAAGTGGTGCGAACCGGCTGAATCCCACCACTGCTTGTGACCATTTTTTCACATTTAAGACCATTGCATTATCCCCATGGTCATGTGATCAAAATTCAGGTGCTTGGCAGCTGGCATGTATTTTTATGACAGTTTGCACTCTCCCAGTGTCATGTGACCATCCTTTGTAACCTTCCCAGACAGCTTCGGATAAGCAAAATCAACGGGGGAATCCAGATTTGCTTAACAACTACCTGTTTTATTTAACAGCAGCAGTGATTTGCTTAACAACTGTGGCAAAAAGGTTACAAAACGGGCAAAATTCACTCAACAGCTGCCTTGCTTAGCAATGGAAATTTTGGGCTTAGTTGTGGTCGTAAATCAAGGACGATGTTCAATTGGATCAATGATAGGGAAATGTATTTATTATTCAGAAGTCATGAGTGACCAAAGGGGATGAAAACTAAAGCTCTTGGACCCATGTCTGGCTGCTGAGTCTGTTTTCTCTCCCATGATTGTGGCAATAGCGAAGTGTATTTTATGTCTTTTCTGAAGAACACATCACAAAGAGGTTTCTCAGGAATCCTTGCATTTTCTCTTATTGTGCTTCATCTGTTTGTATCAAGAATTAGGTAGTCAGGAAGGAAGGAAGGAAGGAAGGAAGGAAGGAAGGAAGGAAGGAAGGAAGGAAGGAAGGAAGGAAGGAAGGAAGGATCTCTTTTGTGTTTTCTACTCGTTGGGATACATCTTTTTGCAAACATCTTAGTTTGCACAAGTCAATGGACAGAGCTAATATTTGCATGAGTCAACGGAAAGAGGTAATGTTATTGACCCTTCACTTCCTGTTCCTTTGAAACCAGGGCCATAATGAATGTTTTCTGCTCATCAATGTCAGATACATACAAGAATGACCATTTAGGAAAGGGAATGTCCTGGAGTACCCCAGGACACACTGATCTGCTCATTCTGGGGTGATATAGCAGAGACCACCAAGGGAACCCTGCAAGATGTCCACAGATGGTCATATTGGTTATCAATGGAGAGTCCAGTTCTCTATTTAATTAATGAGGAACCAAAAGAAGCGAAAGGCTTGGTATAGCTGAATATGATTTTTTCAAATAATTTGGTATAGCTTTATTGAGTGTGAACAATGAAATATATGTGTATATATGCCTGAGATACACAGTAATCTATGTTCGAAGATTTGTTAGTTTAAAATGAAGCTCCGAGTAGTACACTATTCTGTACTATTGTTTGTTGCTATATTTAATCTATTAAAAATTCTATTATGTAATAGAATTAGCTAATTTTATTACATAATTAAATGTAAAAATGTCATTTTAAAAACCCACAAAATTTAATACTGTAACATTAATATCAATGTCAATTTGTTTAAGGTGTAAAATAATCATAGCATCAAGGAAGCCCATCTGCTGATTTAATAACGAGAATTTGGTATAAAATGGGCAGCTATATAAATGTTTTAAATAAAAAAATAACATATTTCTTCCTTTTTTCCTTATTCATGTCAATATTTCCTGTGCAGCTAAATGCAATGAATATTGTAGTTATTTGCTCTAAAACCTAGCAATTATATTGAAAGGTCTTTTCTATAAGGACTATATAAGGTCAAGAAAATATTATATTTACTAAATAAATGGTCCTAGTCTGGCACGCTCACTGCATAAGGCCCTTTAGATTCTTGCAACATATTTTGGTCTGACCTTGTCTAACAATACCAATTATTTTTCCCTAAATTTAGTTCTAGAAGATCAGTCAAGTATGTAATTTCTAATTATGCCAACTGCTGGGAAAATGGAATTTTATATGGGGAAAGATACTTAAACCTCTCTGACACTCTCAATTCTAACATTCTGAAATTCTCAAGAGGTACATTGAATCTAATTTTTATTCTGGTCAGTCATTGACATTCTATCATAGTTATTAGCAGAAAATGATTCCAGAGTACCAAAAGGTGGGTGAAGACTTGGTCTGATGTAGAATGCCCTACATGAGGTAAGCATATTATATTTCAGAGGCTGCCTCCCCCCCCCCCCAAATCACCGTGTGCCTTCTAACATAATTCCTTCCCAGCTATTTCATCAGTGCTTGGAATCAGTTGAACAAGGTCATGGAAAGAAAAATGCAGCTCATGCTTGAAGGCCAAGCTGTAAAAGACATCCAGTCCAGTCTGCCGAGACACTTAAAGCTCTGCAGGCAACAGGGAAGACCAGAGAAAACAAGGGCTTCTCCTTGCTCTTTCTGCTTTCATTCCTTTAAAAAAAGCAACACTGGGAATAATGGAAGGAGTACACATTCAAATTAGTTCAAAGTTCATACAAATATTTTTGACTCCATTGTCAGCTGGTCGTCTGTTTTTATTTTTTAAAAATGTCCCCCACTTTAAAAAAAAAAAAAACCTTGATTAATAAAAAAAAAATTTAAATGGTGCCCCGTGAATCCTTGCAAGCTTAACAGACCAATTGTTTTTCTTATCATGCAGTTTTATTAGCATCCTCTCTCCAGTCTGAAGGTCAGAATTATTTTGTTACTACAGGTGAGCCTTTGAAATAACAATAATAAAGAGCTGGACTTGTTGACACCTTTAGAGAACTTTAGCTTCCCTCATACCATCCTGTCTAAATCCTGTCATGATCTTGATTGGCAAGGCCCAGCTATGGAGATTAATGATGAGACAAAGAGGGAAATGGATATTTGGCTTCCCCTTCTGAAGATGGACCAAGCTACCAAATCTGAAAACAGTTAACCGAATATGAAGGTAATCTCTTTTGATTTTATCTTCAGGAGGAAATAGATGTCTTCAGAGAAGGATTTTTTCTAGTATGTTTTTAATGGGCAGGCAGGGACAGCAATCCCACCAGCTCCAGAATTTTGATGTAAAATCAAAATTAAGGGTTTGTTTGCCTGATCAGACTCACCTAGCTACATTCAATGATTCTATATTGCATGGATTGTGGTCTTGTGGCATCTGGTCTCCGTACTTGCCATCAGGGGACCTGCTCCTACTAAGCAGTAGGGAGGGGAAAGACAGTGGCTAAGCTAGTACAGTATTTAGGGATTTGTGTTGTTAGTTGTGAAGTCGTGTCCGACCCATCGCAACCCCATGGACAACGTTCCTCCAGGCCTTCCTATCCTCTACCATCTTCTGGAGTCCATTTAAGCTCATGCCTACTGCTTCAGTGACTCCATCCAGCCACCTCATTCTCTGTCGTCACCTTCTTCTATTGCCCTCAATCTTTCCCAGCATTAGGCTCTTCTCCAGTGAGTCCTTCCTTCTCATTAGGTGGCCAAAATACTTGAGTTTCAACTTCAGGATCTGGCCTTCTAAGGAGCAGTCAGGGTTGATCTCCTCTAGGACTGACCGGTTTGATCGTCTTGCAGTCCAAGGGACTCGCAGGAGTCTTCTCCAGCACCATAGTTCAAAGGCCTCAATTCTTTTGCGCTCAACCTTTCTCATGGTCCAACTTTCACAGCCATACAGTGCAACTGGGAAAACCATGGCCTTGACTATACGTACTTTTGTTGGCAGGTGATGTCTCTGCTTTTTAGTATGCTGTCTAAATTTGCCATAGCTTTCCTCCCCAGGAGCAAGCGTCTTTTAATTTCTTGGCTGCAGTCCCCATCTGTGGTGATCTTGGAGCCCAGGAAGATAAAATCTGTCACTACCTCCATTTCTTCCCCATCTAATTTAGGGATTTATAACTATGGAATTAATAATTCCCTATCTACTGCTGAATTAAGCATATGTTTCACAAAACTGGCTGTTTTCCTTCTACAATTAGCTTCTGATTAAGAAATTTCCAAAAATATCAGTTTGGGTTGGGTTTTCTGTGTGAGAGAGTCTCAAGTTGTTTCTGGTAGTTTCCATAACAACTGTTAGGAACTTCCCTTTCGAACAGCACATGAATTTAAAGGAAAGTTGCTTTATGATAATTCTCAGGAGAACGATGGAGAATATACGGAGATTTGATATAGATTCAGTGCATTGATAGGGATTCAGTTCAAGACCCTGGGATTAGGACAAGCAAATTGTGCTTCAGATTCCACTGAGTAAAATGTTCAAAAGGCACCTTATGTCAGGCACAAGCAATCAGAGCCACTTGTAAATAGCTAAAGTAAGCAGCTTTATTGCTCTCTGCCTAAATTACAAGACTCTCCTCAGCCTGCTTGCCTTCCTCTGGGAACGACCAGATAAGGTTTCATGGATTTTGGAGGAATCAAGCCTTATGCCTTTTGTGGCTGCACAAGGACTCTAAACTAAGCTAAGCCCATGCTTGTCCCCCATCCACCCATCTTCCATTCTAGCTGGCAGTTTCCCAATGGTCAGAGCCATCCTCAGGGAAGGTCAAAATGGCATCAAAATGGCAAATGTCATTAGGACAATCAAAGCCCCACTTTTTTTTTAAGAGGCTAGCAATGTATGAAACACACTTTAAAAATTGGCAGGGCTTCGTTTACCCAGCTACACTTGACATTTTGACATGACTCACCCACCCTGGCTACCTCTGCTGCCAGTGTTTTAATAGTCTAAAATGCAATCCTGAATCCCTTGAAGAAAAAGTAAAGGAAATTAGAAATTCTAGGCAAAACCCACTCTCTGAAGCATGAAATCTTATTTAACCAGTCGATTTACATTCACTATTTACAAACAGAGACAAAAAAATATATAAAATAAAATATACAGGTATAAGTCTGTATAAAAGAAGGCAAGACAGTAACAAGATAAAATAAACCCAATAATTGATAAACTTCATAACAATACATAAGAAGAGATCAACTGAAGCGTTTTCTATACCAAAATTAAACCCCAAATTTGAACAACAACAACAAAAAGAAACTCCACATTTGGCAATCTCCTGATTATTCAGTAGAAAAAAAACATACATTTACAGACAATTGACTACATTAAACTGAGCATCAGAATATTAGGTTATTATTGCTATTGGTTAATTTTTAAACTTAATCTTATTAAGGAAAATAAAAAAGAGCATGTATGATTTTCTAGATTTGAAGATGCTCCCCAAAACATACCCCCCCTTTTTTGGGAATTTTATCTCTTTTGCAAATTTAGCTAACGTCCACTAGAATCGTCTAACAAAGTCGTGAACTGCGCTAATAAATTTTCCAGAATGTACTAGAAGTCTCTTTCCAATCCAGTGTAGATATATTTATTATTCATTTTGACGTTGGTTATCCAACCACCTGCATAACCGTGCAGACATAATTATAGCTGTCTTAGGAGCTGTCAGGAGTGCAGCTTTTTAAAAGATATCACTGCTGAATCTTTCAAAACTGTGCATATTTCTATACTGAAAGAATCAGATAAGAGCTGTCAAAATTACAGATTTAAAGGAAAGTGAAAAGTTGGTCAAAAACAATGACTTCTTAAGCACTCCCATAGAAACCAGCCAATGAAATTCAGGAAAGAGTTTGCATTCTGATAGTTTTCCCTCTCCAGCTGAAATTTGAAAAGAAGAACATCTGAAAAGCAGAAACATGAGTCTACAGATTGCAAGCCGCTGATTGACAGACTCCCAGAATGTACACCATGTTTAACAAGAATCTTCTTTAGAAATCATGTCTTAGAAATTTGAATATCCTGACTGTATATCAAGCAGTTACAAAACAAATGTTGGGTAATTGCTGTGCAGTTATAAAGTTTGATTATTTGTTGGCATAACAGAACTGCATATACAATAAATACTTGACTTTTGGTGCCCCAAACAAAATATCACATCATACAGTAATGTATTCTTTGCAGATCTACTGATTTATGTATTGCTTTAATTAAGTGATTTATTTTTAATTGTATGGAACAGGGCTTAGCAACTTTGCTTACTTTGTTCACATGAATGAACTTTTGAGTAGCAGTTCTATTGTCCCATCATTTGTTGCACAGAAAAAAGAGAGCAGCCACTGAAAAGCAGTGAAAACTGAGATGGGAAGAGAAAGTTTCAACTGTCAGTAAGATAAATTTTTGTTGTGTAAAAGCCGAAATCATTTTAGAAAACTCCTTTTTAAAGGTCACTGGGATTATGAAAGGACCCTAGGCCCCCTCAGAGGCACACGCAGCCACAATGTAGAACAGGGTTGCAGACACTTCTTCCTAGCTGTAATAGATCTACACTCACCAATTTGTAAATGTCTTCTCATTCTTGTTCATAATGGTGTAGTTTTTCCTCCATTGTTAATTTGTATAAGATTAGAGCTATTTCAAGCACAGTTGCGCCTTTATTAAAGATGCAGCCTTTGAGATAGACTTCAAAGTGGCAACTCTTTGTCTCTTTGTCAAAAGTGTCAAGCTGCCCATCTACATGAACTTTTAAATGATTTACTTACCATCTTAAACAAGTTTTCTTAACTATGTTCAGAATTCTATTCACTTCTTTCTTCAGGCATGTGAAGTTGCACATTTCGAATGTGTTCTTCTGGTGATTTCTAAAAGATTGATTTGTTTGGTTACTGTTTACAAAATTACATGTCCTTCTTCAAAATGTGTCTTTCCCTAAAGTAACTTCCAAACTTTTAAAAAACCCATGACTGAAAAATGTAAACTAAAAGCAGTATTGTAATATACGTGCTAGAACCATTAAAACACTTTCAGAGATTGGAAATCCCAGGATAAAGTCTACTCTTCTTAGAAGCTATTGCAGCCTCTGGTGTTGCTGTGTGATATTTGAATTCTTCCTGTCTCCAACACAAACCTGAGTCCAACTAGCCTTACCTTTTCTTGGCACTGTCTTCCTTGGCTTGGAGCAATCTGAATGATATTTCCAGAGCGTTGAAGAAAAATGGATGCGTTTGGTAATACTTTTCCAAATCTCATCTTTTTGCCTGAACTCACTTGTGGAACAATTCCATGCATATCTATTTTAGCATGGTTAGCTCCAGATTATGGGTTTTACTTAGATTTCAGACAGTAATCTAAGTAGTCTAATCTCACATTCTCTTTGTGAGTCATTGTGAAAACTTGGTTAGCTCAAGAAGCAGAATAAAAACTCAAGATGGTGTTAAAGATGCAAATATATAAATAAATCATACCCGATAGTGCTGAAGGTTCAGACTGAAAGCTCCAAGCAAAGAAAAAGATCACCATTTTTTAAAGTGCTAGTTGTTATGATTATCTGAGATGAAAACAATTCAGGTGATTTTCTGAGGAAGGGCCAAAAAGCAGAGATGATGAAGTAGCTTTTTCTTTTCTCTCTCTCCTTTGAGGTTAGGTGGAATAGCCTTAAATAGATAGTAAATGTAAATAAATGGTTTTTATTTTTTTACCATCTGCAGTGCAGAGATAAATCTTTCCCATTGGGGAAAAGGCACAAGTCACTGATTATACACCTGAATGATTGTAGCAAAGAATTTTTATGGCACTATTATTATGACATAAGCTTTTATGAACTATAATCTGCTTCAACACAGCATAAAAGGTATTTTGAGAAATACTCTTTCTCACGAGAATGTGACATGCATTTGATGAAATGGAAACTGAAACCCACAAAACTTTTGTCATTTAAAAATGTTAATGTTTAAGATACCACTAACTGTTATTGTTATTGCTGATGTGGCTGTTTTGCTGTTACAAAGCGTATCTACCTCTGTAAAAATAGAATTATTTAAATAACTTTCTATAGAATTTATAGTATTCTAAAATGCAACTTATTTCTTACATCATTTCTACACTTCTGATAGAGAGAGCAACCTGTTTAATGTCTTTAAATGAACTTTATTTTAAATCTGACTTCAGATACAGCCCATAACCTTCAGCAGCCTATCCTTGAGGAGATCTCCTGTATGAGTTTGCCATTTTCAGATTCAGAAAAGTCTGCAGCATCTCTGATCTGAATTGTACATTTGCAAAAGTCAATAAACACTTCATTTTTTACTCTTGTCTTGAAGGCAAATCCAACAACAACTAGAGATCTGTTTTCGATATTTCACATCATGGCTGCATGATCTGCGCCGCTGACAAGGAAATGAATCTTGCTCTAGTCGCTGATTTGTGTTCTTGTTTTTGAAAGCCTGCCTCTGCTCTAGGAATGTGAACTTTTTTAGCCATAAATCTAAGGAAGAAATATTTCATTTCCCTTCTCCATTTAGGCATATTTAATAATTAAATCCTCCCCTCCCCCATTCCTACTGTTTTTGCAAGTGAGATCAACCATGAGGCAAAGAGCAATCCCAATGGGGATGATTAAAACAGAAACACATTTCAGCTGAGGAAATACTTCCAGCTTTGTGTTCTTTGAGGACCTAAACCTTGTCAGCTTGGCCCAATTCTCCTTGCAGAACAAACAGACCCTGGTGGGCTGAGGGAAGATACTTCAAGAGAAGTTGGATGAGAGTTAGCTTGTCAACTCTTCAGTAGATTATTTGCAATTGTTCTGGGTCATCACGCTTCTTTAACTGGTGATCCAGATACTTCGAGATTACAATGTCTCCAACTTTTAGCTGTAGAATTAAAATAAGAACAGTCCTCCAGTGTCCATGGTAATTTATTAATTGCTTTTCATTGTTAGGATAAGGAGTGTGTGGCTCTTCTGATTAGGACACTGGGTTGACAATTTGCAAACCCGCGTTCAAAGCCCAAGTGCTGCTATGTGATGGGGTGAGCTCCTGTCATTCACTCCAGCTCCTGCAGACCTGACAGTTCGAAAGTGTGCAAATGCGAGTAGATAAATAGGTATCACTTCAGTAGGCTCATTAAGGGGGACATGAAATCAACCCTCAACTATGCATCCACCAGGCAACTGGGATGTCACCAGCTAATTCTTTCACTATGGAAGTGCTTTGGTACTTCTGACACGGAAGTATAGTATTGTTAGGATCCTCAAGTTCACATCTAGAAGGGTTCATGGTTTTTTAATTTTTTGTGGCCTTTAGATATAGTTCCAGAGAGAACCACTTATGGACTTGCATGTTTCCTCATGTTTGGGTTCTCTTCCTGGTTTTTCCAGGGATTTTCTTATGGTAACAAAATACATATTCTGTTAACATAGTGATGAATCCAAGAGACTAACTCAGAGGCATCTGCAAGAACTAGGGCTTTTGTCAAAATGACTAAAAGAGTTCAGCCAACAGTGACGGACTTCCTCTTTTTGTAAGTTCATGTAACATCAGGCCACATGGATTAAAGGAGGGAGCTGATGTCCTATTAATGAGAGGCTGCTTTTGTCATTTGCCTTCCCTTGAGCCCTCTGTGAATTCATCTAGAATAGCCCCAAATGGTCAGGTCATCACAGCTGTGCAAAAGCTGCTCACAAATAAGTGATTTGGACATGCCTAAGAGAATGCCCCCAAAAGAATATTTTTCTTGTCAGTTTTCATATTCCTAAAAATAGTCTTAAGGTGACCTTCCACCAACTATATGAAGTTCAGTCTTTCTGAATATATGAGCATACAGCATAACTCGTCATTATTATTTTTTAAAAATAAAGATTTTGTTTTGACCGTACACCTGGGGTACTACCTCAGATTTATTTGAATAAAATTTCTGTACAGGTAGGCCTCAATTTACAAACTAGTTGCTTAATGACTATTCAAAGTTATGACAGATTTGAAAATAGTTACTTACAATCTATACTCAAAGTTATGACTGCCACACACCTGCGGTCATGTGATCACATTTTAGGTACTTGACAGTTGGCTTCCATTTACAACTGGTTGCAGCATCCTGGGGTCACATGATCACATTTTGCAATGTTTTTAGCAAAAAAAAGCCCATTGAATAAAATGGCTTCGCACTTATGACCATGTGGTTCACTTATCAACCACAGTGATTTGTTTAATGTCAGTTGTATGAACAATAGTAAAATTGAGTTCAGTTATGTGGTGCCTTGATTTACGACCACAATGCCCTACTACCAAAATTCTGGGCCCAATTGTGGTATAAATTGAGGAATTGCTGTATCTATGACAGGGTATGTTCCTTTATTTCAGTCAATGGCCAGTATAACACTGTAACAAGACAAAACAAACAAACTGTAAAGCAAT